>OZ038455.1:19544571-19706159 GCA_964036195.1 Sphaerolaimus hirsutus
ATACAGCAATTTTAGTATATGCCTAAATGGGAGCGATTATTCAAGAGGGAAATATTCAAGCAAATAGGGTATTTGGAAACAAATTCCCAACCCATTCATTTGACACAGAGGGTCAGTGGACAGTGCACAGCCAATGTTGTCAGAGGTTGCAAGAAATGTCCTTATTCAGAAGCTGCAGAAAACTTACGGTTATGGAAGGGATTGTGAAGCAGCTGTGAAGTAAATTGTCACCATGTGTCAGAGTGAAAATATGGTCTGTACTTACTCTGTAGAACTGCAGATTGCAGAAGTCTTGCACATAATTCATTCATTTATCTTCTAATAATTTTGTCCATTTTCCAGGTCACCATCTTTGACATTGATCACCACGAGGAATTTGATCTGGCCATACTTTCTTCTCTATTGAACAGTGAGCTTTTTTAGGCACAATTTCAGTTCATTGGTCAGATATGCCACATCAAAGAAAACCTACAGGCAAAGGAACGCGACCCTTGGATCAGCTGAGATTGGCACTGAAATGGAACAGGTCTGATGTGGCTGAGGAACATTTGTTCAAAGATGGTACTCAATGGGAGGCTGTGCACCTGCACGAGGTGATGCAGGAGGCACTGATATCAAATAAACTGGACTTTGTGAAGTTGTTGCTGCAACATGGTGTCATTATGAAGGACTTCCTCAGTGTGTCCAAATTGAGAGCACTTTACAATGCTGTTAGTAGAGAATATGGTATTTATATCCATATTGAGATATTTATTAATACATGTGATCTACCAGGCACCAAATGGCAGTTTCCTGAGAAAACTTATGACAGAGGTAGCTGGTGGAAGGACCTATTTCTACCTGACTGATGTGCACCAGGTTCTAGAAAAGTTGTTGGAATCCACATTTGAACCAACATACAGCTTGGACAAAATTGAGAGCAGGCAATATGACTTCAATGGAAAGGTAACATATCTAGAGTCCTTCTAAGAAAAGTGCATTTGACATAACATTTAGTTCCAATGATTGAGTTATGTTTTCAGTATCGTGTTTTGATTCCATATGATTTGGTTTACTAAAGGTTTGCTGATTTTGCTGGGTTCCATCTTATTCAGTCCTGATGTTGTGCCAACCATTATTTTCACTTCATTCTTCATTGAATGATCTAATGAAATGTGTTGATGGCTATTGATGGAGCTAATAGAGAAAAGCCCCTCATTTAACTTCCCCTGGAATTGAGTAGATACTTTAATATAATGTGTGTTAAAATATAATATGTATAATAATATAGTCCAGTAAAAAACTTTGTGAATTTAAATTATCTAATTTTGGAGGAGGTTGATGAGGAAATTCTACTCAAAGTAAAACTTAAAAAATTTTAAAGGGTCTTTGTGGTGGGAAAAGTGAGCAACCGAGTTCTCAACTGGAACAATAGAAACAAATAAAGTTGACCATATCATTGGAATCTAAAACATTCATTTGTTTACCATGGCAACAAAAATATGGACCCAAATGGTATGAACTAGATAAAATGTCAGCCCAAAAGTCTAATAACCTATGATGCTGCATTGAATTTTAACAAACCATTTATTACAAAAAAAATTCCTAGGATGGCACTGGTCAAATGGCTGGTGTACTTATTGACACTGCCACATTTCCCCAGCCATTTAGAGAGTTGTTCATATGGTCCATCATGATTGACAGAATGCCTATGGCAAAATTCTTCTGGGAAAGGGGCCAGAGCCCTGTGATGGCTGCACTTATTGCAACCAAGATTTATGATAGTTTAACCAGAAGGGCTTACAAGTTCAATCATGACCTGTCTCACCATTTCAAAACATCAAAGAAGTGAGTTTGTGTTTAAAGATTACATTTCTGATCCCACACCATATAATGTTTTTTTTTTCAGTTTGTTTCAAGAACTAGCAATCAATGTGGTCAATAAAGCGTTTACTATTGACCAAGAAAAATCATTGCTGATGACTGAAAGACCTCACGAATCATGGGCAAACATGAGCTGCATGGAAATGGCTGCTACTGCTAACGATAAGGTTAAATTTACCATGTGTGCATGAATAATTTTCCTCTTTGAGAATTCTGCCACTTGACAAACACCCCCCCCCCACTATGGCTAGTGAGGAAAAATTACCCCCCCCCCTGAATAATCCCCCTTGAATAATTCCACCTCCTTTAAGGCATATGATCAAATAGTTCTGCAAAATTTAAACAAAAATTGCATGTGATTGTGTTAATAAAGCAGATTTTGTGGAATTACTGGATAGAAACATGCTTGAAAATTTCGACAAGAAAAGAATACATTCCCTTAAACCATTCCCACTCGAATATCCACCCCCACCCCTCCAGAATAATGTACATCATGTATGCAATGTGCATGATGTTTTTATTACTGCTTATTTGTATTGCAGCTACCGTATTTCCTTGAAACACCCCCCCTCGAAATACCCCCCTCGTTTGACCCCCCCCCCCTATCGAGACCACTATCAAACAATCACCCCCCCCCCCCTCGAAATACCCCCCCAGATTGAGTGTAAAGAGAACGTACATGACAAATACTGCAGTTTGTGTTCTGCGTAGTGCAAAACACACGTTAAAACAATGTTGTAATCACGTTAGAACAGTGTTTATACCATCTACGTACTACATTTAGCCTACAGGAGTCTATACATGTCAGTTACTGATGCATTTTTCTACCCCAGTGTACATCACAAACGACGATTTTGTACTAGGATTTGAAAAATTTCTGGCGAAATACCGTATTACCTCGAAATACCCCCATGGGGGTTTATTATTTCGCCAGCAAAATTTGAGGGGGGTTAATTCGAGGGGGGTTTATTTGAGGTTTTTTTTTATTATTTCGTCAGAAATTTTCGTAAGGATCGTAGTCATAGGCGGCGCAAGGTCCCAGACTGTGCTTGTGACATTCACAATCACATTGGCCAAAATTTGACCTTGTGACACTTTTTACTAGGTAAACTAGGTATTTCTGCTTGTGACACCGAAAATTCCGCTTGTGACTAGGGTGTCAAATTTCCGTTTCCGTTTTCCGTTTCCGCCTTTCCGCAGGAAAATTTTTTACCTTTCCATTTTCCGTTTTCCGGCATTTCATTTTTCCATTTGCCGTTTTCCGCCGACAATTTTTTTTTTACCTTTCCGTTTTCCATTTTCCGGCAGAAATTTTTTTTTACCTTTCCGTTTTCCGTTTTCCGTAAAGTGAAAAAAATTTACCTTTCCGTTTTCCGTTTTCCGTAAAAAAATTTTTTTGACACCCTACTTGTGACATTCACAAGCACACAAGCACTTACGCCGCTTATGATCGTAGTAAAGAGTAGGCATTTGCGTACCCAAAATAGGTAAACTCGACGGACATTATAGAAGTCAATGGTCTAAGGAATTTTCGTACAACTGCGTATATTCTTAGTTGGCACACGTCCAAGTTACCGTTTGCGAGAATGTTACCAAGTATGAAAGACGCAGGATTTCCGTCAGCGTCAACAAAAATGGCTGCGGAATGCGATTAAGCGACCGCAATTGGTCGCTAATGGCAGCCCACACACGAGTTGACACTTGTGTTGACTTCATTGCATCCTGCGGTCATTATCGTTGACGCGAACGGAAATCATGCGTCTTTTACTTTGTTTGTATAAAACGCAACAGTAACTTGGACGCAGCGGTAAGTTCATACGTAATTTTTTGAATGAATTTATCGGGGCTGCGACGATAAGATCTTACCTAAGACCTAACAATCCGACTTTCTATAACGATTTGTCTATCAAATTCACATCGTTCTCGCATAAAAAGTAGGATTGAATCAAATTTATCGTGAACCGAATGGAATCCGTCCATTCAAGTTCGAATTAAAAAACATTCGTCATTGGTAACGAAGGGCCGAATCGCTGATTCGTTTCATGTCCGCCGAGTTTAATAAATGTGTCCAAACAGGATATATTTGGATATAAAAACGTAGATAGCTACACAAACTACTCTGTGTAGCTGCAATGCAAATTAACAGTAATATACATCATGTACATTGCGTACATGACGTATTTATTATGTACATGAGGGGGGGTATTTCGAGGGGGGGTTTATTATTTCCCCAGCCCATTTTGAGGGGGGGTTAATTCGAGGGGGGGGTAATTCGAGATAATACGGTAATAACCCCCCCCCCCCCTCGAAATATCCCCCCCTCTTGGGACCACTATGAAACAATCACCCCCCGGGGGTAGTTCGAGGAAATACCGTACATATATTTAGACTTGTTTGTGTAGCAATCTACGTTTTTATGTCCCCAGCCCGTTTTGAGGGGGGTTAATCCGAGGTAATACGGTATTATGTGTTTCTAAACTTTCCAGAAATTCATGGCAACTTCGTGTTGCCAAATGGCAATCGATCAAACCTGGTGCAGGGGGTTGAACCTGCGATTTGCTGCTGCAGAGGTGCGCAGGGTGCACTTATTATGTATTTTTTCTCTTGAAAATTTTATGTGATTTTATTTTAGATACTGTTTGGACTGTTGTGTCCTATCTACACTCTGCGCTGGTTGATAATCGACACGCACACATTGGGCATCCGCTACAGGGAACTGAGCATGCTGTCAAAATTGATGATATTCTACAAAGCACCAGTGACCAAATTTGTCACCACATTTGTCAGTTGTCAGTTTTGTCGTTGACTATAATTTTTACCATTTTCAAGAGCAATCTCTCCCCAGATTTCACATCTGGTTTTTCTGTGCCTGTTTACGTTCGTGGTGCTGTTTGACTTCAGGCCACACAGAATCAGCATCGTGGAGATTATCCTGCACGTTTGGGTGGCCAGCATCATGCTCAATGAGATCAGAGAGGTAAAATGATACCTATATTATTTCTTCGAAATACACCCCCTCGAAATACCCCCTGAAAATAGTAAATACCCCCCTCACAATAGTAAATACGCCCCTCCCCTCTAATGTCCACTATGAATTACTAAACCCTTCTCGAAATACCCCAGCCTGGAATTATTTATGTAGATGTATTATGTATTTATTCCTGCCAGTTTTCATCACAGCTAGACATAAGTATACTAGTTTGTGTAGCGATAAAGATATGTACATTGGCCATGTACATTGCCCAAATATATCATAACATTTATTACTGGTTTTGGGTACTTGAAAGCGTAGATATTTGTTACTATGAATTTCACAGAAATTTCTGATGAAATAATAAACCCCCTTAAAATACCCCCTCGTCTGACCCCTCTAGGTTTGCACCATTAAAAAATAAACCCCCGGGGGGTATTTCAAGGTAATACAGTAGATACATTAGATACTGCTTAGGGCCATTAAACATCATCCAAAATGTCAGTTATCAATGGGCATTGGCGACCGCCAATTCACTGGCGCTTCCAGTGTAGGCTGGCGCCTGCTTCGTGTAAGCTTTTGGTGTAAAATCGAATGGTTGGCGTTGATTTTGCACGCGATTGGTTTCGGCATGAGAATGGCTGAAGTCAGAGTGGCCTATATTGACAGTGAGTGTTTTTGAGTTGTAATATAACCTGATTCACTTTGTTGTGACGTTGCTTGCACAACAAAAGTTTGTTGTGCAGGTAGTGATGGAATGGCGCCATGGCACTGGCGCCATTTGAGGCTGAAAGGTTGCTGTGCCATGGCGCCCCAACAAACTTTTGTCACAATGTTCTTTGCACGACATTGAGTTTGTTGTGCAGCAGACGACTCTGGTGATGGAATGGTGCCATAGTGCTTGCACCCTGAAATGGCACCAGCACCATGGTGCCATTCTATCACCACCTGCACAACGAGCTTTGTTGCGCAAGCAACATCAAAACAAAAGTTTGTTGTGTGTCAGTTTTTCTATTGACCCGTGTTAAACTCATCAATAATCGTTACTTGAGCCCTTTTTTCAGAGTTGTTAGAATTACTGAACTTTTTTAAAAGTATATGTAAACGTAAAGTATTTTTTTTTTACTCACCACAAAGTATCGAAAACGTAAAATACTTTTTTTTACTCGTACATACGCGTAAATGTGGGTACTTTTTGTGAGTGTAGAAATGACTACTTTTAGTCATGTAATAATGTGTAAAAGTGGGCACTTTTTCATACGTGTACAGCACAACGTATGTTTTTCTAACGGCAAATGACATATTATATAGTTTTCTAGGTTGCTTTTTTCTAGGAGATAAAAATCATTGCTCTCGCAACTCGGTTACCGCATCCATTGTCTCCACAACCATTTCGATTTGGTTGCGTATTTTGAAATTTTTTAAGGCAATACCCCCGTGTATCTTTAATATTCAACGGAACCACTTTTGTAAATCATAGCAGTGTAGTTAGGTACTTTATAAATATGTCCCACACTGATATTTCATAAATACATTTTCCGTACGCGTATGCTTTGAAAGTGTACGCGTACAAGTGCGTACGGTATTTTTTTGAAAGGTATATGTAAATGTATTTACCGCGTACTCGCGTACGCGTATTTTTCGAGTAAACGTACGTACCTTTTAACAACTCTGCCTTTTTTCAACGTTTCCTCAATGTATTTCCGCAGCCATTCGTATAGTGTTCTGTTTATCACTGGCACTTTTCTACATCAAGCTGTTCCGGTTCTACATGGTGTCGTCTTATCTTGGGCCGAAATTGTTTCTCATCAAAAGAATGGTCTGTTATTTTCGGACTTTAAGTCTATAGAAATGATGTTGAAAGTTAAATGAATACAGAACCTTGTGTCGATCAATTTTCAGTTTTTCGATGTGGTGATGTTCATCACAATTTTGGTAGTTTTCATGCTGGCATATGCAGTGGCTTATCAAGCTCTAGCCTTCCCAATGAGGGAATTTTACTGGGGCATTTTTGGTGACATTTTGTATTATCCATATTGGCAAATATATGGAGAATTGATGTTGGATGAAACCATTCAGGGTTGGTACTTGTATAATATTTATTAGTAAATTGGTAAACTCAACGGACATCACACTTAGTATGGAAACCTACCACAACCCATCTGAATAATGAACCAAACATTATGCAGTTTTTCATCATAATATGTTGTTTTTACTATGGAATAATTAATAACGAAATTTATCACAGTATTTTATTCATTAAATTATGGTAGGATTCTGCGCAAAGTACGCGCTCCACTCGGTATACATTTGGACTAGACTGTAAAACTGACGTAACAGGGCAGAGAAGCGGTTGCGAAGAGGGGATGGCCAAAAATCCAGCCGGGCACTATTGTCCAAGAAAGTTCTGGCCGGTCACATTGATGTTGGCTGCATACATGGTTGTTGGAAATATTCTCTTAGTGAATCTACTGATTGCAATTTTCACGTTAGCTATTGATTGTTTGTTGTTTGAACACCATAATTAGGTACCATATGTCTTCTAATAGAAGAGCGCCGTTCTAATTTACGGCAATTTTTTTACGTGCCGTTCTATTAGGGGTGACGTTCTATTGGAGGTATGCCGTTCTATTAGAAGAAATACGGTAGTAACAAAATTGTACCCAATTTCGCAGGCACGTGTTTGAAGAAGTTCAACAAAATTCAAATGAAATATGGAAGTTTGAAATGTGGGGATTGTCAACTGAATTTGATAACATGCCAGTTTTGCCAGCACCTTTTACAATCCCCGAGAACATGTTCAGGATTGTGAGATACAAATGTTGTGGCAAAAGCAGACCATCAAAATGCTGTATGTGCCACAAATATTTTTCACTATTATATCACACAGGGAAAACAATTGTCTATTTTGCAGTCCAAAAATTAAATGCAAAGCAGATAGAGAACATGCAAGTTTTCGAGAAGGAATGTATGAATGAATTTCTAAGATCAGCAGCGAAAGAAAAGAGCAATGAAGTACAAAGTAAAGTACATGCAGTTTATGAAATGTAAGTTCCACAAAACTTAGACTTACACATTCCATTGAATTCCAATAAGTTCACGCAGGCTGGAGACATTGTCCAAGAGCAGTAATGAAACGGTGAGGGAAATAAAAGAGAAGATGGCAGCGATAAATGCAACTGACGAGCAACGTCAACTGGTGTGTTTTTGCTGTGCTCTTTTCAGTTCCTTTCCCTATGTGTGTCTGTCCATTCGATCAAACTATTGGGGGTTTGTGTTTCCACGTTTCTATGTCCTGTTTCCTACTTCCCATCCGTTGCATGTTCCCACATTTCGTTGTGTGCTGTTTTTTGCATGTCACTGGTGTATGGCCACCACTTTGAATGTCAAATGCAGCCAACAGTGGGTTTTTTGGGGGTCATCTTCAAAACTCACTTTTTTACCGTTCCAAACTTTCCAAACACCCTGGAACTTGATCCAAAATGTGACGCTAGTGTTTTTGGTTAGTTGACAAGTTCGTTGACAAGTTGGTTGACATTTTTCAGACAAATAGAGCACCGGTGCATGCAAATCGATGGCGGCCACGCACCAGTCTTCGAGCCAAAGCCGCTGGTCCGCTTGGTCTGGGTGCAGGCCTTTCATTAAGTTACAGATTTGAAGTTACCGTATTTCTTCTAATAGAATGGCATACCTCCAATAGAATGGCACCTCCAATAGAACGGCAGGTAAAAAAGTTGAAGAAAAAATAGAACTGTGCTCTTCTGTTGGGAGAAAAACGGTAATCACGTTCGTGTGTGTGAAAGCTTGCTGTGTGTTTTGCATCGATGACTTTTTTTGAGGGTGTTTTGGTTTCCTCAGCGATCAAAAGGAAGTAAGAATAAAAGTACTCCGAAGTACCGAAATATAAAAGTGAACCCAAATCGGATAAGTTTTCTGTTGAAATGGAGGAGAGTTAATTTTACTGTGTATTTATGGAATTTCCTTTAAATAACTTGAATACAACCGAACATGGGTTTATAATCCAGCGACTTTACACCTTGCACGCGTGGTTCACGCTGGAAGCATGCCAACGAAAAAGAACAAATGCAATTTTCATAAAAAGTTGATAAAATCCATTGCTGTTATAACATACCGTAAATGCTCTATTAGGACGACACCCCTCCAATAAAGCGACCTCTCCAATAGTACGACCCCCTTTGGCACGTTGTGTAAGTATAAAGCGACCCTCTCCAATAATCCGACCCCCTCCAATAATCCGACCCCCAAAGAAAAATTTAAAAAAAAGAAAAACGATGTCGCAATCTTCGGACGCCGCTAATTGATATCGTTGAACCCGAATATTAAGTATTTAGAGAATGTTGTGGCTTTGATGTGATTACCTATTGCTTTACGGTGCCATGCTCATACGCGTTAAATGAAAAGTTAAGTTGTTGAGTTTTTGAAAAATACAATACAACCCTCTCCAATAATGCGACCCCCAAACATGTGCTGAAAACAATAAACCGACCATCGCCTTATTGGAGCATTTACGGTAATACACTCCTGGAAAAATGTGCTTATTGGCATCATTATTGGCTTTAATCAAGTATCATTGGCACGCTTCCAAGGTACGAAGTCCGTTGAGTATACTGACTGAGCTCAATCTGAAGCAAGCACACACACACACCACCTGATTCACCCCCACGCAATATCACTAATCTTGGCACTGTGCCCAGCCCAGCCAGCCGGCGCAAACGCACGCGCGGAGGACCAATCTTCCGTGCCAAACCCCAGTCAAACGCAGCAAGCGGACACCCGGGCCAGACAGCTGCAAGCCATGTTGGGCCAGGTCGAGGCGAGACTTCTACGCGTCGGACATGAGCAACAGCAACGGGGAGCCGAGCTGGGTGCTGATGTGCATGGTGCCCCTGGTGCGCTGACTGAATTGACGCCCAGAGTTGGGTTGCCCAATTGTCCACCCAGTGGACCCAGGGCTGGCGTGTGATGGGGGTCAAGATAAACGGGAAGACATTTGATGCAAGATATTTATGCTTTGTACGACCGCATTTCCTCGAAATACCCCCCACCCCCTCGAAATACCTCCTCAAAATGGCCATTATGAATTAATAACTCCCCCTTCGAAATACCTCTCTCGTTCACTTACGCCCCCCTCTCAGAATTTCCAAATTGAAAAAATAAACCCCCGGAAGATAACTCGAGGAAATACTGTATATTTGTTAATTTAATTACTTATGAACGATCTAGAATATGTTCCTCAATATCACCATGTTCTTTGATTTGTATTTGTAAATATTTAAAATTACAATGAGCGCGTAAAGCACAACAAAAGTTACCGTAAATTTGTTTACGGCAGAACGAATGATCACACTGAGATTTCTGTGAGTTGACGTGTATAGAAAGAAAACACTGACGCAGATATTTATTGGGTTCAGAGATGCGCGAAGTTTATCTACATCTTTATTTCATTATGAAAGTGCTGCGAATTGACAGAATGTCAGAACTTGCATGACACAATATGCAAGTAACTGAATCACTATACAGGCACACGCGCACTAGTTTCAACCAAAATTCATGACACTGAAATAAAGCCAAAGCCTAAGCTCATACAATTTAGAAACTATTTTTCAATTGTCAATTTCCCCCCCCCCCCCAAAAAAAAAACTAATTGATTTACCATTTTCATGACTGTAAAAAACGAAACAACTCCAAAATGTTTTCTGGCCAGCGTCGAGTAAATCGCCCTCAAAATCACAAACTGTTCACGGTGCTCATAGCCGAAGCGACGGCGGTGCCGATGTCGGCGAAACTGGCTGCGCTGACCACATTGCCGCCCGATATGGCCGACAGCATCTACGTGTTTTGGGTTGATATAAATGCTATTATTTGCTTCCAATGATTTGGTTTCATGTTGTTTTTTGGTGGTAAATAGGTCTAATAAGGTATGTCGTTTTTGAATTAACTACCTAACTTAAATTATTTTAATTGGTCTTTTGAGGGACCGGCTTCAGGGGAAAATAGGCTGGTGTTAAATAAGCACCTCTCTTCTAATTACATCCGCACCCCATGAATTGACAGAACTACCTACACAGCAAAAAATGGATCCGTGAAGCGTGTGGAAGCGGGCTGGATGCGCGTGAAGCGGCGCGCTTCCACACGCTTCCACACGCTTCCACCAACATCACGAGATTCTGGGTGAAGTGTCTTCCACACGCTTCACCTATCTTCACCACGCGCTTCACGCGCATCCAAACATGTGGAAGACACTTCACGGCGCTGGCGCTTCCACACGCTTCCCCCGCATATTCATTTGCGTGGGAGCGCCATATTAAGAAGCGTGAAGTGCCTTCACGCAGATTTTTGTGATGTGTGTGGAGGCGCTGGCAGCTTGGTGAAGCGTTCGGGAAGTGTTGGCGTGAAGACACTTCCCGACGCTTCACCGCGCATCCACACACCCATTTTTTGCTGTGCTAGTGATGGAAAAGAGCCAAAAATGGCGCCAGTGCCAGATGGCGAGACCGCGCCGCAAATAATCGGAACACAATCACAGCACCAACAACCCCCCCCCCCCACGAACGGTATTATCCACACCGGAACCGACGCCGATAGCGATGATAGTAATTCCCGCAGCCCGGTAGCTGTCGGCCAGGGCCACCGGGTCGGGCCCGCTGTTGTGCTGCCCGTCGGTCACCAGCACCAGCACCTGCGTGAGGGGTGGGGTGGTGGGCTGGGGGAGGGGTGATGAGTGGTGGAGACCGGTGGAATTTGAGGTGATTGATTTCCAAAAGTGAGGCTTCATTCAATCTCCTTTCAAAGTTGTCGGGTTATGGCAAGGTGCCAATCACAGATCCTGTAAAGTGTAAGTAAAGTGTCAAATGTCAAGTAAAGTGTCAATTGTCATGATAAATGTAAAGTTATGTGTCAATTGTCATGCAAAGTTCAGTAATAAATTTTTTTCTCGTTTTTTTTTGTTTTGATTGACATTTGACATGACATTTGATTTGACACTTTACATTACACTTTACAGGGTCTGGGGCTGACTTTCGTAACTAAATCTAGAATTTGGACAATGCGGCGCCATGCCAACATTTCAAGATCCTTCCCGCTTTGCTCACACTAGGAAATTTACGACAAAGGTAAAAATCGCAAATTTCCCCAAATGCAAACCAACTGGGCTAGCGTCAGCCCTGCCTCCCGCATCCAAAATCGCCTTGCCAGCGAGTAGGGCTGCCTGCAAATTGGTAGCCGCCCCAGCGCCGAACGTGAAACCGTCCACGGCGCTCTGCGGGCGTATTGGGGAGGTAGGATGTGTCTTTCAGAAGTTCGAAAATTGTTTTTGAATTTTTCCAGTATTTTTGATTAAAATATTTAAATATTTAAAATATTGGTGAGCCGCAAAGATGTACCTATTCACAATCGACCAGAAAATTCAAAAACTCTAGCGGAAAAAAATTCAAAATATCAAAAACAACCATCGCCACAATCGAAAACACGCATCACCACCTCTCAAACCACTCGCACCTGAAACCCCGCCGCATCAGCAGTCAGTCCAGTAGTCTGGCCGGCGGCGGTGGCGTAGTCCACGGCGGCCATCTTGATGCCCAACTCGCTCATGGTGGCCGAGCCGGCGGCCGACTGCACCGCCGACGTCATGCTCGCTGCGCAGTTTTAGCTGGTTTGGTGATGGAATGGCGCCTAAGCGCTGGTGCCATTTGAGTGCGCCAAAGTGCGCCGCGCCATGGCGCCATTGGCGCGTGGCGTTTTTTCTCTGGCGCATTTCGATCACTAGGGAGGCCCGCTCGTATAGTGATGGAATAGTGCCATGGCGTTGGCGCCATTTGAGTGCGCCAAAGTAGACCGCGCCATGGCGCCATTGGCGCTTGAGTCAAGTGCGCCAATTTTGCTCTATGTTGAACGTCACGCCAGGTAAAGGATGCCAAGCTGAAGAGACCATGGTGCTTGAGTAAAAATTATGCCAGGCACCAAGAGTGCCAGAAATAATGGTACCTATCACTGGCGCTGCACACGCAAGTTTACTGCCAGTAAACTAAAATTTACTAAACACATAAATCCACTTTGAATGTCATTTGAGTGTACTGAAATTATGTCTTCATAAACTACAGTTGAAAGAGAGTAAAAACAACACATTCCAGTAAACCTCAATGTGTTCAAGATTTATTTTCGAGTTTGCCAAATTTTTAAAATTTCATTAGTAAACTAGTGTGTTGAGCGTGACGCCCTCAGCGTTTATGCTTGACTTCCGCCTTGCTACTTTGCAAAATTTTAGAAAATTTCCCACCCCACTTACCATAGTTGGTGCTGCCGACGCTGGCGGTTTCATCCAAAAGCCACACAACGTCCGCTTCAGTTTGCAATGATCATTCAGGACAGTTTTGTAGATTTTGGGCGTAGCGATGGATGGGAATTGTCCTATATTTTCGCCGATACAGTTATGTAGGTATTTAGATACCATATTTCTTATGATATGATTTGGATATGAATAATAAGATTTGGATACACAATTGATACTTTACTTTACATTTGACTTTACTTTTGACACTTTGCATGACAATTGATATTTGACTTTGCATTTGACATTACATTTGACACTTTACTTTACATTTCACTTAAATTTGACACTTTGGATGACAATTGACCTTTGACTTTGCATTTGATTTTACATTTGACACTTTACTTTACATTTCACTTAAATTTGACACTTTGGATGACAATTGACCTTTGACTTTGCATTTGATTTTACATTTGACACTTTACTTTACACTTAACAGGGCTTCGGACTGCCACCAGATGAAATGTGCAAAATTGTGGTAGTCCCGAATCATATGCAACCAAAACATATGATATTATACTGAAAAATATGGAACTGAATCGTACTGGAACAGAGTGATATTTACGCCAACCGAAGATTTGATATCCCATTTTGAAGAATAATGTATCTTCGGTGAATTGTGGCTCTTTAAAAGTTCAATTCACAGGTATCCCGCATCGCCACGGGGGGGGGGAGCAAAATTGTCTTGAATGTTAGCACGGTGGCGCGTCGACCCAGGTGCAGCAGCAAAATGCCAAATCGGCGCCGCACTCCCATTCGGTAAGGGTTTTCAGTGTATTGGGCACGAATGATTGACATTTCGATTGGCAGTCTAGTTGGGTGCAGTGACCCACGCCGAAACAATGGTAGTATTCCGAGCAGGCTGGAAAATGGATGGGCGCAATTGATCTGTTTCGAAATGCCAATGCATGCGCAATTTAGGGTTGGGAACCCGACCCGACCCGATATCCGCACATTTTTTGGAACCGAAACCTGATATCCGAATCCGATACCCGACCTCAATACCCGAACTCTATACAAGAGTTGTTCAAATACCGGTATTTTTGGAAAGCGTAAGCATAAGAATAAATACACTTTCCAAATTTTGAGTATGGATACTGTAAGCGTAAGGTATTTTTAAAATACCTAGGAAAGCGTAAAAAAAGCGTAAGCGTAAAAGTTTTATTCGAAAGTGCTCTTGCTGTTGAGCACTGGAAAACACCCTACCTTTCACTCTTAGATAACTTTATACCAGAGTTGTGCAAATACTGGTATTTTTGGAAAATGTAAACGTAAACGTAAATACCTTTTCCAAATCAAAAGTATAAATACTAAAACGTAAGGTATTTTTAAAATACCAAGGAATACGTAAAAATAAACGTAAACGTAAAATTTTTACTTACACACAGTATTTGCCACTGTGCTTTGGAAAATACCATTATTTTCACCTTTAGACGGGTTAATCGCTCCATCTGCACCACTTTCTGTGTTAAGTGTGGCGAAATCCAACTACGCTGGTGATTCAGGGGAGTCCCAGACCCTGTAAAATGCCTTGAAAATGTCAAATGACATGCAAAGTGTCTAAAGTCATGCAAAATGCCCTGGAAGGTGGCAAATCTTTGCCATTTTGCTGAGCATTTTACATAAGTTTTGACATTTGCATGAAATTTTACATTTTACAGGGCATCTTACAGAGTCTGGGATTGGCAACAGAGCTTGCACTCACCCTGCCAGTTTCAAAACGTGTGCTTTGCACAGTTGTTGAAAGTGCGTCGTCAGCCAGCATTCATCACAAAAAAATTATAACGACAAGGCTACACAAACAAACAAAAAGTGTTTAGCATTTGAACACATTTATGAATATCTTCCCAGTATTCCATGTGTAAGTGCAAGCGTGCAGTTACTTTTTACGTTTATGTTAAATATTTACATTTATGCAAAAACACAAGAATATTGTTGGCTGCAGGTGGTGCGGCCCATTTGAATATGTGCATGTGTGAATGATCACAAGTTTTTTTACGTTTTCTCCAGTACCCATGTATTTTTGTGAGGAAAACGTAACAAAACGTAATGGTATTTTTGGAAAACGTAAACGTAAACGTAAGTATAAATACCCGAATAACCGGGTATTTCGGGTAAACGTAAATACGTTTTTCCAACTCTGCTTTATACATCATTTTCATAAATTTTTCGCATCATTTCACCAACAAGATCGCCACATAACAACACAACAACTTAATCTACCAACTGGGACTTAAGTGCAGTCGACGGCGACAACATCCCATCAGAATCCGTTGTAGCCCCAAAAATTCCTAATCTGAAGCCACGATGCTGCAGGCGGCAGAATTTTAGCCAGACATTCGTATTTCGCTACAATTCTACATGTGCCGCTATTTTCAGTGTGTTACTGCACACACGCAGTCATGTTTTTTGGTATGCGTTCTTGTTCATATTCTTTTTTGTAGTTTTACGCTTTTTCAAAAGCGTAAAACTGGACCGTGTGAAATTTTTTTTACGCTTCAGTACCCGGGTAATTTGGCCGGGAAAGCGTAATAAAGCGTGCGGGTATTTTATGAAAGCGTAAGCGTAAGTATAAATACCCATTTACCCGGGTATTTCGGGTAAGCGTAAATACACTTTCGCAACTCTACCCGTTACCAACAAATTAATGGAACCTATACCCGATACCCGACCCGAACTTTTTTGAACCCGAAACCCGATACCTGAACCCGAAAATTTTGAAATTCCCAACCCTAATGCGCAATATCTGATGGAATATTACAAAGATTCACTGGTTCGAACATGTACGTGGATATTTCTTTCTCAACATTTAATTTCCACTTGTTGATATTTTTTATATGCACACTAGGTAGTTTCGCAAATTTGGCTTCAAAAATGGTAAAAATAATAGCAAATAACTAACATTCACCACCGCCCCACTCGCAGCAGCACTTGGAACTGTCACAATCTGAACTCATTACCGGTCCATTTGCGGGTACATAACTCTCACATTTGGCTAGGCATACATCGTGCGTGCACTGGCCCACGCCGAAACAGTGAGACTCTATGTCGCAGACTGCAAATTGGGGGTGGGGGGTGTTTATTGAAGATGATATGTTTCTTAAATGAGCTTTCAGAAGAAAATTTTTTATATTTATGATTGAAGTTGACGTTCAGGCTGAGATCCTATCAAAACATTGATGGTGCCAGAGCAAAACAGTTCCAAACACCAAATGCACAATGGCGATTCACTGTTTGGCTCTGGTGCCAATTGCTATGCTTGTGCCCGGCAGGGGGCGGTTCCAAGCCCTGCAAGTGTAAAGTAAAGTGTTAAATGCAAAGTCAAATGTCAATTGTCATGCAAAGTGTCAAATAAAAAAGTAAAGTGTCAATTGTGTATCCAAATCTAATTTGTTGGCATCCAAATCTTATGTTTTGTATCCAAATATTGTCGAAAAGTAAGATCTGCATACAAAAACATAAGATTTGGATATGAAAAATAATATTTGGATAAACAATTGACACTTTACATTACATGTGACTTTACATTTGACACTTTGCATGACAATTGACATTTTATACTTTACTTCACACGTTACAGGGCTTGGGACTGCCCCCTGAATGGAACTTCACTCACTGATTGTTGTAGTTGTGGTTGTGGTTGTTGTAGTAGTTGTCGTTGTAGTAGTTGTAGTTGTTGTAGTAGTTGTAGTTGTAGTTGTAGTTGTAGTTGTAGTTGTAGTTGTAGTTGTAGTTGTAGTTGTAGTTGTAGTCGTGCTCGTTGTTGTGGTCGTAGCTGTAGTTGCAGTAGTGGTTGTAGTTGGTGCTGCAATATTGTGCAGTGAAGATTGTGAGTTAAAAATTATGGGTGTGCATGCTCAGTGAAAAGGTTGTTGCTTGCATCATTGCACAAACATTATCACTATTTCTAAATCAATAATCACCAATAAAAATCATATTTAGTTTTTGTCAGGGTGATTTCCGACTGAGATTTAGGACACTAAATCTGAATTTAAAGAAATTTTTTTTCTTAATTGAGCATGTTTCAGCCATAAATGATGGACAAATGAGCTCATAGGTACATGGTATTTAGACTAACTCAAGGACGAAGCCAGCGGCCGCCCCCCCCCCTTCCCGGGTTGGACAAAAAAATATGCCAGAAATGGTACTTCCGTAAAGCGATTTTGTTGGTAGCTGGGAAAAATTTTGCGCGCAAGCGCGCATTTCGTCGGCCTACAGTATATTCCATTTGATAACTATAGTTTGGGACAAAAAAACACCCAAAATCTGTCCCGGTCGCAGTATATGTATGTAGAATACATAAATACATGTACAGCGGTATTTGGCGCCATTGCCAACGCCAATGGCGCCATGGTGCAGCGTTTACGAATGGCGCTGGCGCCAAGGCGCCATTCCTTTACAAAAGGGGTCAAATTTTAGGGGGGGGGGGCGCCGCCCCCCCTCCCGTTCGCCGGGCTCCGTCTACAATCAGCCCCCCCCCGCTCAAAAATCCTGGCTACGTTCTGGACTAACTTGTTGTAGTGGTGGATGCAGTAGTGGTTGGTGTTGTACTTGTCGTTGTAGTTGTAACTGTTGTTGTTGTAGCTGTTGTTGTTGTAGCTGTGGTTGTCGTTGTAGAACGTGTAGTTGTGCTGGTTGAAGCGGTTGTCGTTGTTGTAGCTGTAGCTGCAATGTAGACACTTTTTTCACATGCAGGGTAATGTGAACAGGACATAGGACTTGCACCAGGGTTGTAAAAGGTACCAAACATTTACCAGATTATACATAGGTAAATGCACGGTATTTTAAATTTACCCACTGCCCAAGTACAGAAAAGGTGAAGTAAAACTTTTTACTTGGACTAACAGTAACATTAATTACAACAAAAAAGAAGTGAAGGATGCGAAATAGTTTCATACTTCTGACCAGTGTTGGAAAAATCTCAGAAATAAAAATAAAAATAAAAGATAAAATGGAAAAGTGAAGAATAAAATAAAACATGAATAAAATTAAAATAAAATACAATTTTAGTAAAAAGCCTTTCACTAAAACCAACCCTGCTTCTGACAATAACTTTAGGTAGGTATTCATTTTTTTCGCTGTGAGCAAATTATATTCGACTGAATGTTGCATTTTCTTCACTGCACTTTTCCCCAGAAATATACTTCAATTATGTGACTGAATTGCTGGGACAAAAAGCAGAAAAATGAAGTTTATTGGAATCTATTTAAATTGCCACTTCGAGCATACTGAACGGTCCTGCTAGTGACTTGCTAGTGAACATAGTCTTCAAGTAAATTTCATCTTGTCTACTTTTATTTAGAAACTGAACACAGGTAAAAATGAGAATAATTAATGGGTCATCAGTAGTCATAGTGGTAAATTTCCTACTAATTTCTCTTTTACTTGATGTGGCTGTTGTAACAGTTGTAGCTGTGGATGTAGTTGTAGTGGTTTCTATTGAAGACATAGATGTGGTTGTAGTTGTTGTGGTTACAGTTGTAGTTTGTATTGTTGTTGTTGTTGTTGTTGATGCTGTGGTAGCAGCAGTAGATGTTGTAGTCACTTGTGAAGTTACTGTTGTGGTCAAAGCTGTGATACAAGTACAAATGGTTAGATGGGTGAAACTATCATACAAGTCTCGACAAATGTGCATGCAAAATTATATTTATGAGAATGAACATTAGCTAGACCAAGTGAATAGAGTGTTTCACCGTTATCTGAGAGATATATTAGGTCGTCACATTCATCTATTTAATTGAAATCAAATGCGATTAAATCAAGGATCTGATCCCAAAAGATGGACATACTTGTTGTTGGTGTAATTGTTGTTGTTGTAGCTGTGCTAGCAGTTGAAGTAGCTGTCGATGCCGTGGTCGATGCTGTTGTGGCTGCAATTGTAACACCAATCCATTTTGTAATTTTTAATGAGGTGAGAGAATTGGTAACTTAACTGTGATTTTTAATGGCTTTTAGGTGTGTTGGTAGATTTTAAAATGTTTTGATGCATCCTTGACACTGGCACTATTTGATGTCGTCACTAGTGATGTAAAAGCGCCATAACGCTGGCATTTGGCGCTAGCACCAAACGAAAAAGCGCCATGGCGCTTCCGGCGCTTGGTGCTATTTTTGACCGACGCCAGGAACAAAATGCCTGGCGCTGGCGCTTGGCGCTAGCGCCAAACCAAAAAGCGCCATGGCGCTTCTAGTGCTTAGCGTCATTTTTCCCTGGCGCCATTGGCGCTTGGAGCTAGCGGTCGGAAAAGTGCCATGGCGCTTTTCACATCACTAGACGTCACTAAAATGCGTCACGGTGCTGGCACCATTGGATAGCGCCAAACGGTACCGCGCACACAGGACGTCACGTCAGGCGTCATTTTCAAGGCTTGGTAAAATCGGTAATTTATATACAAAATACAAGACGCACTAGTAGCCAACGTTGTGGTGACACTCGTACTCATTGTGGTACTGGTAGTTGTGGTACCCACGGGACCCCCTCCACCCCCGCCACCCCCGTCTCCTTGTGATCTGCCTTTGCAATTCCACGTCCACGGCTTGTTGGGGTCCCCGCAGCAGAATTGGAAGCACCCATCGTCGGTGCCGTTTGTCAGACACACCGTGTAGCGCAGTGAAAGGTCACTGTAAATTGGGGCCAATGGTGTTTGTACTCCAGACACTTTAAAATATGCATACGCAGTACGCGTTGGCAGTGTGCCAATGAGAACCAATTCACTGCATCTTATCTTACTAACTACAACGTTTTTTAAACATCACAAAATTCAAAATTTGACACAAATTAAAATAAAGGGATCATCCGTGTAAACCAAATCCACGGGTCACAAAAAAATTCACCAAACCTACCCGCTGGCGTAAACGGTCTCCACGTTGCTGAAAACCTGCGCTTGTATCACTTCGGCGCCGGTAAGTCCGGAGCCGTACCGCGGTCTGGACAGAACGATTTGCGTCTTCCTGTCGCCGTATAAAGTCGCCGTTTTGCACTTTTCCGGTAGAATCTTCATGCTGTCCGACTTGCAGCAGCGCCACTCGAAACTATGAAAAAGTGAAATTAGAACTACTTTTGTGATTTCACTAGCACAATTTTACTGAACAAACAGTCGGGAATTTAGCTACAGTTTATGCCCGAAAAAAAACAACTATTTTAGGGGTGGGTTCACCACGTTTTGTTGCGTCCCATTTTGTTGTACATTGCCAAATTTTCATGCTGTCGTTTGAGAGGGGCTACAACATAAAATAATTTCCTCTAAAAATCCCCCCAGTCCCAAAGTAAAAGGCTCTATAAAATAACATGCAATTTACATGGCAAATGTGGGCAGGTAGGTCACTTAAGTTATAGCACTTCAAACTTTCACCTTCTTGACATAAAAAATACTTGCACATCACATATTGTCAATCAAGCCATATTTTATTTGGGACACCCTTCCATCAAAGAAACCACGCATAAACACATTTGGAAAAATTATTCATCAACAAACACTCTTTTTCCTTGAGCGCTGTCCCAAACGCTGCGCACACCGGTGGCGTGGATCATTTTCAATCCTTCCGAAGGGTCTCCGTCACCATCTTCACGCAGATCTTCACACTTTTCCGCCCATTCACAATTCTGCATGTTTTAATTTCCATGTGCATCGGATATGGCGGGTCAAGACCGAGTTACAGGATACTGTTACAGATTACTGTTAGAGTTACAGACCGATCGATGGAATGATATATTCAGCATCGACAAGTTACAAATACGCAATGACTGTGAGAGGTTTATCAACCCCTAAATTGACAGGTTGAAAGCACTGACAGATATCTACATCGCATCCAAAACTTATCCAAAAAGCTTCAGTAGTTCACTAGATATAAATTTTTAATAAAAACATTTGTTGACAACATTTTTCGTTTCATTGTATTCCATAAATTCCCAGAAGACCCACTTAAATACGTTTTCACAACTCCACAAATTACCATCACAAAACTCACACACATGGAGTAACTCAGTTCATGGCATCTCACAAACATGATATAATCTTTGCCTTTTGGTCCCGTTTTTGCAAATTTATATATTGCATACACGATGAATCCATCAGCGCAAATGTGCTGATGGGCCTTATAAAGGCGCTGCTGCGTTTGCTTCACCACATTTTCACCTGCAAAGTTTCGGGTGTTAGAAGCAGAGTCGTTAAAAGTCCTGAACTTTTCAAAAGTAACGTAAACGTAAAGTATTTATTTTTTACTCACAGGTGCGTACAGAAAATGTAAAGTATTTATTTTTTACTTTTACTGGTGAGTAAACCTGAGTAAATTACTTTTGTCCCTGAAAAACGTAAAAATGAGTATTTTTGGCCCAATTTTTTCTCAAAATCACTATTTTTTGAACTTTTTCACCATAGAATTCACTTTTTATTGTATTTTTGCCAATTTTTATCATATTTTGGATATTTTGTCCCTATTGTCAGCTTTTCTCTCCTTTTATTTCCTTTGTGCTTTGAAACCTGTTTATTAAAAAGCCTGTTTGAAATACGTTTTCTTTTAAAAAAAGTGTGCGAGTAAGTGCGTACCAGTATTTTTTCAGGAGGAAATGTAAACGTATTTACGCAGTACTCAAATATCTGTATTTTTAGAGTAAACGTAAATACGTTTTAACAACTATGGTTAGAAGCACAACATAGTTGTACAAACATATTTACATTTTCTTGAAAAATACATTACTGTATTTACTTGAATAATTCCCCCACCTTGAATAATTCCCCCATGGATAATTCCCCCTTGAAAAATCCCTCCCTCTAAGACGAGTGAGGAGAAAATAATTCCTCCTAGAATAATAACCCTTTAAGCCATATGATAAAGTTTTTGCATCCAAATTGAACAAAGATTGCACGTTATTGAGTACACAAAGCATATTTCATGAAATCAGTTAATTGAAACATGCTTGAAATTTTTGACGATATAATACTTACCCCCTTGAATAATCCCCCACTCAAATAGTCCGCCCCTAAAAAGTCCGATGAAACTTATAATTCCTTGGGGGGTTCCCTCTGAATGAAAGTTTCAAAACAATTTGAGACCTGACCAACTGAGTATGGCATTGGCACTCTTGGTTTCAAACCACCCGAACGGACCCTCCCAAATCTCGTGCCTTTGCTTTAGGTTGCACTTTTTGCCGCACCATTGTCCCCGCAGAAATTCATAATCCCCTTGTTCGGAGCGGGAGCAGAATGTCTGACACTTGTTGACTACCTGTCCTTCAAAATCTGGGCGACGTATTATTTTTTAGTGAACGTGAATTGAATAAAGTAAGAGATAAAGAAACAGTCGATTTCTGCTAAAGAATCCGTTTTTATGTTTAACTCATTTCTCATATGACTTTTTATGACTTCAGGATAAATTGTGCATATGGAGCAGTGCAGTGCTAAAATAAGTATTGACGAGACTATGAGTTTAAATACTGCTGTGAGAGTGAGCATACTTCACATTGGCTAATGTTATGGATTTACAACACTAACATAAAATGGCTAATTATTACATGTTAGCATCCAGAAATAGAAAGTTTACTACTAAATATACTACAAGACCAATGAAAACCAACTCCTAGCATCAATCTGTATGTGAAACTGTGCGCTGCACAGAACTCATAATGCAAAATCTTTCAGCTGCCAAATAATGATTTAAAAGCCACTATCCAACTGTACCTTCAACATCTTTTCCTTTTGTCAACCAGGGACAAATCCTTGCATCTAGATGGTTGTCACTGCAATGGGTAATTACTTTATTACAAATAAAGTGTTATTTACAGTATGATGAGAAGAAATAAAAGGTGAAATGACAAATTCAGTCTCTAGAAATTACAAATATACAAAGAGTGCTTACATATATATTACATTACTTTCAATTCAACAAGTATTCATGTAAGCATTGCCCATTCCATAGAGGGCATTACAGGCGGGGGAGGGGGGGGGTTCGTGGGGGGTAATTTTTCCTGATGTGGTTAACATGAAGATGTATTCAAGAGTAGTTGTTCACGTGGGTACCTAGTTATCTAAGGAAAGGGACCTTTAGGAGAATTCGCAGTATACAAACATTATGCAACCAACGTAATAGCAATGGATTGTATAGCTCTAGCCGGTTTTCGATTCGCAGAGTCACCAGCAGAAATGGTAGTCGTAAATGGGGACAACAGATATCGTTCACCCACGAAGGTGCACTTTTCAATTTGGGCAATTTTGCTACCGGTATAACAGCAGCGAAGTTGAATCCTGCGATTTGTTTCGTAAATTGAGTTTCTTACCTTAACGATCTTTTTAGGAGCTTTTGATTTTCGAGTAAAAAAACTTGTACAACATGAAAATGGTGAAGAATTTTTTTTTAAATTGAGATGTTGCAATTTTCACCGTTGCGCTTCTCGCTTGGGCGCTAGCAATATGCCTAGTATTTTTACGTGATTTTGCTTCTTTCAACATGTAAATATCTCGGCAAAAGCGCCAGGGCGCTTTTCATTGGCATGGTGCCAAAGCGCCAATCGACCCACATCATCAACACCAAAGCTAAAAGCGCCATGGCACTTTTATATCACTTTCAACTTACCTTCTCTGTCCATTCTTGTATGCAGTCTTGAGTCCAGTAAGGTACTCGTCACAATGGCACGTTACTCGGTGATTGTCCAGGTAAATGTTCGAATTTGGAAATGGCACCGGATACTTGAAGCGGCATAGTTCGCGCGACTGCGGAGCGCTTTTCAAATTTTCTCTGTGAACCGTATTTCCTCGGAATACCCCAGGGACCAGATTTAAATCTCCCTACATATTTTGTAGGGTAGGGCGTACGCCCGATAATGCGCCCGACAAAATCGAAACAAGAAAGAGTTGGCCGATGGCCAAGAAATGACAAATCGTGATTTCCGGGCCAAGAAATGACGAAATCGTGATTTCTGGGCCAAAATCTAAGTAAAATACGTCATATTGCAATATCGGCGACGTTAAGGTATACATACTTTCATGTATTTCACGGACTGCCTTGCTCTCAGTGCGTGTGCATCCACCTGGCGAAACGTTGAAAATTTATCAGGCGCATGCCCTACCGTACAAAATCTGTACGGAGAATTGAATCTGGCGCCAGGGGGTTTACTTTTTGAGTGGAAGTTTCGAGGGGAGGTATTTCGGGGAAATTTGGTTTTGCGCTCCGCGGAATTTGTATAAAAAAGGTTCCCTTTTGTAAAGAAACCAGAAGATAATCTAAATACAATTAGCAAATGAAAAGTTTTTGAGGGATGAAATGAAATTTTTCAAAGCCACCAACTTTGTCTTTTTCGTCGGTGAAAAACGGGCTGCATCGAATTTCGAAGCTGAAATCCTCATTTCGTTTTCTGTCCTGGCCTTTGTGAATTTTCAATTCAAATACGTATTGATTAGCTGGGCACTTCACCTATAATCGAGCGCCATCGTTTACAGGTGCATATGCTTTGTATAAATCAAACCTATTTTTGGTATGATTGGTACATTACTACATAAATATGCCGTATACCTTCCAATAGAAGGGCGTCCCCAATAGATGTTACAGTTTTTTGACTATATTTATTGGGGCCACGAAATAAATATTTAGAAGGGCGGTCTCCCATAGAAGGGTCAAAAACTGCTGGAATGATGCCAAATGGATAAGAATAAAAGAAATGGTTTTGATCAATTGATTTGTTGTAAGATCACGATCATTTTAAGATCAAATGTTGAATAAATTCTCTAAATCGTTGTTTGTGTTGACACTCAACGAAAACTGTGAAGTGAATAACCCTGGCAAAACTTTGGCAGAACTTTTGACTGGAAAAATTGGCTAGTAATTGGTGAAAAAGGGTGCTTTCCAACAGATGGGCGTCTCCAATGAAGAGCAGGTAAAAAGTTAATGAAAAAAATTGAATGGTGCTAGAAATAGAATGAAGAAGTACATATATTTATTTGAATCTGTGACACATCCTGTTGCACATTAGGTAGTTGCTTGCATTACTATCAAACGAACAAAATGTATATAACATTATATCCACCGCGATGGGAATAAATATCTACAAACAAACAGAATGCGAATGAAAAAAGTCTTCCTCCCACAAATAAGTCCTACTTTCAATTAGCTCGTGTGGAAGTAAATATGAACCCGCTTCCACTAGAATAACCCCCTGATCTACACAATGCAATAGTCACTATCATCGGGTGACATTCTTCCACTAGAATAACGGGTGACTATCATATATTTACATCTGTATTGCATGCGGTTACCCGCAAGTTTTTTTTATATTTAGTTTAGAGTATAGAGAGTAAATAAAAGAAAACATACCTCTCCCTTTTCTCCGAAACGCGTCCTTTGTGCAGCAATTCTGCCACAAAATTGCACAAAAACTAAAAGACATAATATGTGACCGCTGACACTTTTCAATGTCATACTTTTTCAATTTGATTCCAAATCAGTCAATGTTTACATCAATCACAATGGTAGGCGTTTCTTCTAGTTTACAACAGAAAGTTGCATTGTACATACCTATATTGAATACCGTATTTCCTCGAATTATCCCCAGGGGTTTGACAGTATTTCCTCGAAATATCCCCAGTAGTGATGGAAAAGCGCCAGAAAAAAGGGCGCCAGGTGCCAATGGCGCCATGGCGCCATTCGGAAAGTGGGCGCCAGGCGCCAAGGGCGCCACAGAAAAAGGGCGCCAGGCGCCAAGGGCGCCATGGCGCCATTTGGAAAGTGGGCGCCAGGCGCCAGTGGCGCCACGGAAAGAGGGCGCCAAGCGCCAAGGGCGCCATGGCGCCATTTGAAAAATAGGGCGCCAGGCGCCAATGGCGCCAGGATAAATAAGTGGATACACTAAAAATGCGTGTGCTAAAAATGTATCTACAGCACTGTAGTATTTACACACATTCACTTTTTTTCTCGTTATAAGGATGTAATGAACAAAGACTAGACTACAAACCAAAAAAGTTTCAGCAAATCAAAGTGGCTCTCAATTAAAACACAAAGACATTTGTCATTTAACAACAATCCATTCACTTCAAACAAATTTTTCCAATGGATGTTTCCTAGAACATTTTCCTGTTTCCGGATGGACAAAAATGGAATTGTGATGATTTGAATCCGTTGATTAACGAGTTTGCAGTTTGACGGTCCATCATTCTCAGTCTGATTCATCAGACATATCTGATGAACCGTTTGGAAGAAAGATTTCCTCCAACACAAACCCCAATTCCATTTTTCTGGCGAATTTCAGTCATCCATGGACACGCTTTTTTAATATTTATCATTTACACAGCACTCATCTTGAAGCCCTGCTGGCGCCGTTTTGGCGCCCTTTTAAAGCAGGGCGCCAGGCGCCAAGGGCGCCACGGAAAAAGGGCGCCAAGCGCCAAGGGCGCCATGGCGCCTTTCAGAATGTGGGCGCCAGGCGCCAAGGGCGCCACAGAAAAAGGGCGCCAAGCGCCAATGGCGCCATGGCGCGGCGCCCTTTGGCGCCCTCAAATGGCGCCAGCGCCATGGCGCCATTCCATCACTAATCCCCAGTATGTTTTACCGTATATCCTTGAAATATACCCAGGGGTTTATATTTCGGCAGTAAATTTTGAATGGGGTCAATTCAAAGGGAACGGTTATGATTTGACCAGATTTTTTTTTGAAATTCCACAATTAAATAATAACGGAGATAATAATAGTAATATGTCTACAGACATATTTTTATGAGTGAGTAAATAGATGCTGTAATGTCCTTATAAATGTTTACAACTTATTCATTGTTTTAACATGTGTTTTGTTTCACATGGGTCGTCAACTGCAGTTTTGTAATACACCGTATTTTTCATTTACACTGAATTCAGAAGGGGGTTGAAGAAGGGGGGGGGGGATTTTCCCATATCACTCATATCTGCAGGTACCTGCAGGAATTTAGGGGGTTGTCAATTAACGGGGGGTAATTCGAGGAAATACGGTATACCTATGTGTAAAACACAAAAGGGAACTAATTGTATAGGGAATTAGAGATGTGGTAAAATTTTGGAACACCATTCCCAGTGACTTGTTATTTTGTTGAGACGATGGTGCATGAAATTGTCTAAACATGCATAAATACCTACCGTATTTCCTCGAAATACCCCCCGGGGGGTGATTGTTTCATAGTGGTCCCGAGAGGGGGGGGGTCAAACGAGGGGGGGGGTATTTCGAGGGGGGGGGTTATTATTTCACAAGAAAATTTTTGAAAACCAAGTACAAAATTGTCGTCTGAAACGTACGCAGACGTCAAAAAATGCAACAAAAACCGCCATTTATAAGGTTCTGTAGACTAATATTAGTATGTAGATGGTATAAACACTGTTCTAACGTGATTCCGACATTGTTTTAACGTGTGTTCTGCACTACGCAGAACACAAACTGCAGTATTTGTCATGTACGTTCTCTTTACACTCAATTTGGGGGGGGTATTTCGAGGGGGGGGGTGATTGTTTCATAGTGGTCTCGAGAGGGGGGGGGGTCAAACGAGGGGGGGGGGTATTTCGAGGGGGGGGGGTATTTCGAGGAAATACGGTACATAATTTTATTTTTAAAGTGAGTTAGTTCCGCAGTGATTTTTTGTTTAGGTATTTAAGTCGCATTAGAGACCAATTCCTAAGAATAGATGAGTCGAATACAAGTTATAAGAGTTACGTCAAGTAAAATATAAGTGGTATATGTTTTGTTCAAAGGTCTGTATAAGTTTAGACGCTCTGGTGCCAGTTCCGTAATTGGGAAGGTAAAATTAAACGCGATAATTAATGAACGTGTAGGTACAGTAATCTGAGATGCCTCATTTCTGCCCATCCCTATTTTTATAGTTCAGTTTTCTGAACTCATTTTCCGTCATTACCCATGGCGTAGTTGACACGTTACCGAAACCTGTGACTTGTTGCCTAATTTGTTGTTCGCATGCGTCTTGTACTGTCAAACAGATATAATATTTCATGCGTATTGCATTTGTCTGTGTTTGATCGAGAGTAGTTAACGGTGGCCCACACACTAGTTGACACAACGACAATATTTTTCCTGTGTCAACTGAACATTGATTTGTGACATACGGTTAACTTTGGGTTGGTGGGCTGACCTTAGGCCACTTGTATTTTTTGGTATACTCCAGTAACTTTACACCCTGCACGCGTGGTTCCCGCTGGAAGCGTGCCAACGATTTCTTTACGTATATATGTTATTTGCATAAAAAGTTGATAAAAGTCATCTATGTTATAACGCTGTACGTTAACTTATTCACAACAGTGATCGTTTATATAAAAATCGCATGCTTTATGATTAGCATTGAAAAAAATCATCAATTTTTAGAAAATATAATTAAATATAATCTCAGAAAATTACTCAAGAAAAAAATATAATTAAATCTCTCTCAAAAAACCTGTAAAAAATATAAATAAATATAAATATTAGAATTTGAGAGCTTTTCTAATATTTTTAAAAATCTCAAAAAATCTCTCAAAAAGAAAATATAATTAAATCTCGCTGGAAAATCGTGAAAAAAATAAAAATCTCAGAAAATCTTATATTTTCTGAGATTTTCTGAGATTTTTAAAATATAAATCTCCCAGAGATTTTTTCAATGCTATTTATGATCATTGGCACACTTCCAACCTGAGACATAAATGGGTGCGAGGGCAGAGTATCATGTTCGCCGAGTATAGTACAAACGCGAAAATGCCTTTATCAAATAAACAGCGGACACGCCAGGTCCGGTACCTACTTTCTGAGTCAGTGCTGGATACCATATCTCCAACTGTAGTGGGGGATTTATTTGAAATTTTGAGCGGATATACTCGAAATTCCCCCACTACTTTAAAAATTTGTGTCAACTAAGAATTCTGCCAATTCAGCCATGGCAATTTACTTTCATCAGTTTTATTTAGTAGACATAATTGATCGAATGTTTGATTTATGTGACTTTCTGAAACCTGTAATCACCAACGATGGAAAAAAAACACAGAAATTGAACACAGAAACTCATTGAGTTTCTGTGTTTTTGTTTTACACAGAAACACGGAAACTCATAAATTTTGAAAAACTCAAAACTCAAATGAGTTTTTTTTGGAGAACACAGAAACATGGAAACAGTTTTTTGAGTTTTTGTGTTTTTTTTCAGCGAAGCGGTTGAATGCACATTAATTCAGTTAAACTAAACAAGATAAGATATGCATGTATAGTATGTAAATATGTACATAATGTATTCATATTTTATAATGGTACAAAAAGTAATTAAAGATGGCATGCACATCTCATGGTGGATTTGACAATTTAAGTTTCGACATTTAGGTAAGTATACATTATTACCTCAAATTAACCCCCCTTGAATTAACCCCCCTCAAAATGGACTGGTGAAATAATAACCCCCCTCGAAATACCCCCCTCTGGGATGATGTACATCATTTATCCAATGTACATGGTGTATTTATTACTGCCAATTTACATCGCAGCTACACAAAGACTGTACTAGATTGTGTAGCTATCTACATGTTTATTTCAAATATATCCTGTTTGTACTCATTTATAACCTGTTTTGGGTATGTAAATGCCTGCTATTTTCTATGATCCTTACAAAACTTTCTGACGAAATAATCAACCCCCATGGGGGTATTTCGAGGTAATATGGTAGTTGTAGTTCAAATCAATTCCGTAGTCTTCCATATAGTGCACATCCATTGAAGAATTTTGGAGTACTGCGTAAATTGTCGTTTCTGGGCATTTTGTTGCTGGTGTTGTGATGTTGATGTCCTCATTGTGGACATTTTTATGGACTTTTTGACACTTGAATGAATACACAAATGTTATGTGGGGTTAAAACATGTGCAAAACCAATATTTTATAAGAAAACCACTGTTTCCAGATCGAAATGCTGTAAATAAGAATTTTTTTGGGAAAACTCAAATTTTTTTGGAAAAAAACTCGAGTTTTTTAGAAAAAAACTCGAGTTTTTTAGAAAAAAACTCAAAAAACTGGAGTTTTTACAAAAAAAAACACAGAAATAAAAACAGAGTTACTCAAGTTTTTCGAGAAAAAACTCAAAACAGAGGTATTCAGTTTTGAAAAACTCAAAACACAGAAAGTGTTTTTTTTTGAGAACTTACCCATCGTTGGTAAGCACAAATGTTATATGGAAATATTCTAATTCCCTGTGTCGACTGCACGCGCACACGTGACGCTTTTTTCAATTGACCCGCCATGGAAATTTTTTTCGCTGTGTCAACAAGTGTGCGGGCCGCAGTGGCGGGCGACCCACACACTAGTTGACACATGTGTGTCGACTGGTCTGTGTCAACTCAGATTTCGGCTTCACGTGTCGCAGAGCGATCTCCAAATGGACATGTGGCAATGTTGAAAAATATATATTACGGCAAGTGCATTGAATTGGAAGATTGCTCTGCGACACCAGAAGCAGAATCCTGAGTTGACACATACCAGTTGACACACATGTATGTGTTAACTAGTATACTCCAGCGACATTACACCTTACAATGAAATCTACCATATCTCACCTGAATAAAAGAACAAACATAGAAATTTTATCATCATATTTATCAAATTGCTTTGATAAATATGATAAAATTTTTTTTCAATGTTTGTTCTTTTATTCAGATGGGATATGGTAGATTTCATTGTAAGGTGTAATGACGCTGTAGTACCATGGGCTGTACAATTGTGAAAAATATGCGAAGACCGTGGTAAATATGCAACGTTTAGTGCGCATTATCACTCAGTGTGAAATTGATTTTAATACCGTATATCCTCGAATAAGTCCCCCCTCGAATAACTCCTCCTCCTCGAATAAGTCTCCCCTTTGTGGGTGGGTGGAAAAAATAACTCCCCCTCGATTACCCCCCCCCCCACTTTATGGGTAGAAAATATTTCCCAACATTTCACATTTACAAAAAAACGATTAATGTATTTATTTTGTAAATATATGTATTATCTTGCAGCTAGAGTTCACTGACATTCATTTCACTGCTTGAATTGTGAAGTTTGTATTCCTACAAGTGATTTATGTTACCAAACTTACCCCTTTTGTGCAGTCTATTAATCATACATTTTACTGAAAATTCTGACGAAAAATAACTCCCCCCCCCCTCGAATAACTGCTCCCCCTCGAATAAGTCCCCCTCAAAAATTCTGACGAAAAAATAAGTCCCCGGAGGACTTATTCGAGGATACACGGTATTTTGTGTGCGTCACTGACATAGCAAACGAACACAGGGAGTTGTCACTATCTACAATAAGAGATAATTTGATGACTCCTACGTTTTTTTTCCGAACAGGACCGGTCCCGCTGGCAGTACACTGGAAATAGCTGGTATCAATTCCGCAAGTAAAAACACACACTCGCATTTATCAAATTCACTTTTTGTATGGTGCTTCACATATGATAAAGGATGACTTGATATAGATAGGTGTTAAATTTTATTCTTCAATTGGAGGCTTGATATGGTTGTTTCTGACAAAAAAATATGTATATTTAAGTAATATCATCATCTAAATAATAAGCTTTCAAGGGATAACACTAGCGCACTTTATTGATGAAACTAAACTGTCTACAATGAAGGATCTATTTATGTGATTAACTTTAACAATCACAGTAGCAAATAAATATGAACAGTAAATACAGTATTCAAAGTAGCAACATCAAATTTACACTATCAAAATAGCAAAAAAAATACTAAGTGACCAAAAACTGACTACTGTATTTCTTCTAATAGAAGAGCACCATTCTATTTTTCATCAACTTGTTTTTGCTGCTGGACCTGTCATTCTATCAAGGTTCTATTGGAAGCTGCCATTATATTCCTTTCACCATATTTGCACGCATTATTTCAAACAAAACAAAAAATATAATAAAATAAAACTTCTAAATCATCCTTTTGAACACTATAATCATTCTCACTGTCCATTTTCTAGCATATTTTGTCTTTTGGCTCCCTCCCGAAAAAATGCTACCTACATATAATACTATTGTAGTGTAGGCTACTGTTCAATTTTTTGATGAGTGTAAAAGGGGCCCAAACCTGCCAGTCTATTTGAGGTGCCCTTCTGTTGGAGGTATGCTGTTCTATTCGGAGAAATACAGTATATTTACAATGACAAAGGCAAATGAGTAGGCCTTGGCTTCAGGCACGTGGTGAAGTGTCATGAAGTTTCTTTGCACAACCAATTCCCAATACTTTACTAAGCATGCCTGCAGTGTGCACACTTCAATTTACCTTATACTGAAAATGATATGCAATTGTTGGTGATTCGTGTGTAATGAACAGGGGTGCCTTCCACAACTTTGCAAGCACATGAATGAACCACCTGTGAAGCTTGGTGAAACATGTGGTAGACAAATTCACCAAGACCCTTATGATGCTGGTGCCAGGCCAGTCCCAAGCCCTGTAAAGTGTAATGTCAAGTGTCAAAAAATGTCATAACAAAGTTCAGTATTAAAAGCTTTCTTCTTTTTTTGATTGAAACTTTACATGACATTGACACTTGATTTTACACTTTACAGGGCACTGTCCCCAGGTGGGAGTGTATGAAAGCATGACACTTCACACGGATCCAGTACATTCATCCATGACAAGACTATGACTTGCATATTTCTAACCTTCATACATATTTACATACTTCCATTATCAAACATATTTAGCAAAAAAGCTTGAATGGTCTACAAAGCATTCACACGACACCCTCACATTCAACGAATATTTTCTCCACAATTGACAAGTGGGTGTTCCCATATTTCTGAGAACTATGAAGCTCATATGTTTCTGTTTGCATTTGCCATGGGCTGAGTTGGGGGGGGGGGGGGTTGTTATATATTCACATATCAATGAAATAACTTAGATTTATGAGATAGACTTACAATATTCCTCCTGGAATTTTAGAGAAAAAAAACTGTTTATTTCAGCTATCCGTTCTTTCACATATACTTGGCGGACATCACACTAGTATTTTATGAAAACTAACCACAACCCATCTGAATAATAAACAAAAATTATACAATTTTTATCTTTATATTTCTTTTTTTACTACGAATTGATTAATTACGAAATTTATCTCAAAATTTTATTCATTAAATTATGGTAGGTTTTCATACTAGGTGTGCTGTCCGCCGAGTATATAAAAAGTAATGCGATATCACCATCAAACATTTCCATGATTAAGTTGCTATCAAAAACGTTATTGAAAAAAAATTGAATTATATTACCGTATTTATTCTAATAGAACGACATTCCTTAAATAGAACGGCACATCCAATAGAACGGCATGTCTTGGCTCTTTTTGTGTTTGCCAGAAAAACCACTATGGAAAGAAACGTTACACTACAATAAAAGAGACGAAATCGCCCACGAAACCGACCGTAATCATAAAAATATAGGCACGCGTTATCGTCGCCGCATACAACTTCATTTATATACGGCGGAAAGAAATCATCGGGCAGTTTTCTGATCGCTTGACACGCGGAACAAAGTCTCAAAAAGCCGTCGTCTCTTTCAGTGCTGCCCCTGCCTTGACAACCCAATTGATGCAGCGTGCCTGGATTGTTTTTGATGAGTAGTCAATGTAATGTGGTGGATTTGTAGGCTTGGCTGGCAATTGGTGGTGCGTAGTGATGGAATGGGCGGGTTTTGGCGCTCACAAATGGTGCCAGCGCGCCATGGCGCCATTTCATCACTAGTGCCAAGCATATGAGAAGAGCCGAGCCGCCTTCGGCGCTCCACAGCGCAATTCTTTTCACCGTGCGGCTGGCGCCATTTTGCCGCGTGCTGTGCCGTTATGCCAGCGCAGTAGCACTAAAGTATTGGCGCCTTTCACATCGCTAGTTACTCCAGTTATTCATAATTACTTTCAAAAAACAACAACACAAAATAACAAACAAAGTCTGGAGTATATTGTCGAGTTGAACCCACAGTTATTCTAGAAAAGTTAGACCCAGCCACAACCATAACACACCTATGACATTTCCACGTCCATTCTTATCCATTGGCTGGTCCCTTTGCAGCACAGTGCTGTCGCTGTCGCGGCGCGACATTTCACGAACCGGTTGCTGTCCAACATCGTCCCCTAGTTCAACATCGGCACCGACCTCGTCGTCGTCGTCAAAGTGTAATCTCCGTATTTCCGGGTGGTCGAAACCCAATTCCGTCAACAATTGCACATTTTCTCGACTCAAAAAGTCCGCATTTCTTCCGAATCGGCCGTGTCTGCCGCCCAATTGAAACATAGCTGAGTGCATGCCGGGAAATGCTCCCGATTTTGGATGGCTGGAAGCGTGCCGCGAAGCCACCGTCATGTTGTAAAGCCTGCGTTTTTTTTTTGATTGTCTTGCATATGTCCTTGATTAAATACATATAACCATAAATCGTCGATTAGACCTGCTGGGGGATTTTTTTTCGTCATAATTTTTCAGAGGGGGAATCTATTGTATCTGTGAAAAACGTTGTATGGACACGATAATCTGTCAATCTGATACGTCACGTATACATGTGCGGGTACAAATTACATATTTATACTCAGCGGAGTGCAAAGTATACGTCCAAAAATACTTATGTTTTGGTCGATAATGCGCGAGCAGGATACTTATGCACACGTCGCCAAAAAATATTTCAAAAAGAAAGGGGTGATGTCGCTTATAAGCGATGAACGTTTTTTTACTGAAACGTCTTTTTCGTTTTTGGAACAATTTTAATTTTATTAACTATGACGTCATGATCGAGTGTTGATTTCAGAAAAATACACAGCGTGCGGTTCGCTTTCCATCTGCACATTGAAATCAAATTGCACCCACACCTAAAAAAAACAAATATTCACAAACCTAGAAATTGTTGTTGTTGTTCGCAAATTGCATTCACCAGCACCGATTTCTCTCAAAAGTCGCTCTAAAGCTGCCAAATTTCTCTCCAATGCAGCCACAGAGTCATAATCTACTCCCGTTCTCCTAACAGCCACATAATCACCACCGGGCGATCTTTGTAGAAATTTTAGCACACCCCTCGCATCCCAAGCCATCAAATCAGGTTTATATGTGCCCTTTCGTTTCAATTCCTCTATCAATTGCTTCTGAGTGAGTTTAATGCACTGGTCAATGTCTGATTCCACTGTAGTCTTATTCTCAGTAGAGTTTGGCAGGAGTGATGTCTGACTTTCTGATGTCTGATTGTGAGGGGTTGTAGAGGTGACGTCATTGCTTGGCGGGGACACTGATTGCAATGTGGCCATGGTGTGATTGCTTGAAGTTGTTGTTTCCTGGAGGTTGAATGAATTGGATGTTAGAATTTATATTTTACATGCTATTAGCTTAAATAATTCCTCCCCATTTGGAAAGCTATCATGAATTCAAACTGTGTGTCCCTGAAAAATGTTTTTAGATGCATTTTTGACTCAGTTCTGCAGTGGATTTGAAGAGTTCACATAAGAACATAAGTTCACAGAACACATTTTAGAGTTTTTGCATAGTGAATTAAACAGTTTCATTAGATAGAATTGCATTGCAAAAATGTTTGCTAACTTTATTTCTTCAATACTCAATGATTTGAATGATTCACTGTATTTTTTAACTGACTAACAGGTTTGATGCTTTTTTTAGTTGACAAGTTGTTATTCCAAAAAAACAGAAAAACAAATCCTTTCTAACCTCCACACCATCTGTGACTGGTACATTGTCCCATTCATCAGTACTGTCATACAAATTCTCAGTGCTGTTGTTCAATACAACAGTGTCTGCAGCAAGTACCTCTATAGCATTAGAAATCACTGAATCTTTCTCATTGTCATTGTATTCTTCACTGCTGTGTAATTCATTGCCCAATTCTACCAAGGGCCTGCCATGCTTGTGGCCATTGTCACCATTTATTATTGCATTTGTCACTGTTGTTGTCATTGGTGTAGGGCTGTCAGAAAACATTGACACATCCGTTGTGTCTGATTTGGGTGTACTAGTTGGTGCAGTGGAAGATTGCTGTGTGTTTTCTGTTTCATTGTATGTAGTTTCAGATGATGTGTCTGCATGTGAAACAATTAATGTAGTATTATCAGTTGGATCGGTTCCATTTTTATGCTCATAACGAAATTACCATCAGATTCCTGGTCCAGCGCCATAGCTTTGTGTGAAGGGACATTTTGAGTATTCAACTGATGACTTTCTTCAGTCATGTCTGGCAGCTGATTTTCTCTAGGATTCTGCAGAAAGAATGTGCATGTAATCTCACAAAAATTTTAACAAAGTGAAATGTTGTAATCCAACACAAAAGCCAACATTGAATGCCTCATCATGGAGCACTGGAAGTGTGTACGCTGTCACTCTCCTAACCTGTGGCTCCAATGTTTGCATATCTTCTGGAGTGTCTGGCCAAACTTCTGGCACCATTCGAATGGCTTTTTTACTGGTACCAACTTCATCAGTGATGTCTGTAGATACAATGCCTGTTTCACTGTAATTATTATTTAGCTGATAAGTTCCTGTCACATTGGTGCCATTGTAATAGTCATCATAGTAGGCATTATCAGTGTCATTAATGCTCAGCAAATTTTCCACTGCAATATTAGATTCCTCACTGAAATCATCAATATCAGAATTACCAGACATCTCAGCGTGCCTTTTAGACCGCTTCAACGCATGCAGCTTTTGATTGACCGCTTGCAATTCGAATTCCAATTCTGCCGCGCGTTTGTGCAGCGTTTCAATGTCCGAATCTGTCTGAGAAGCCCACTGGACATTGTCATTTTGATGGTGTTTAGCTGCGAGCAAGGCGCCCACTAGTAAAGCCAGGTTTACCAATGTTATCCAGAGACACTGGCGCACGCGGGGGTGCATTTTTTTTAAAATAAGAATGTTTGAGTGGTTTGACTCGATTCGTAGCGATCGAATTGAATGGAACCAGTGTAATTGAATAGGTAAGATTAGAATTTTAGAATGCCACAGAATGTCAATTCAACGTGGAACGTGTCAATTCAACGTCATCGCCGCGTTGTAGCCCAATTTTAGAAATTTCTCGTGACGTCAGTCATAGCTAAAATGCAAAATGTAAAAAATGCCGCCCACGCTCAGCTTGTTTCCATACATGTTTCCACATTGGAATTTGCGACGCGCACAATAAATTAGGATGCACAATGTTTGTTGTATTGTTTAGTTTTTGTCCGCTGCGATGGGTCATTTTACTCTAAAAGTGAATTTACCTGGAAGGTGAAATGTCAGTTTTGAGTACTGTGCCGCACCCGCAAGTGGACAGGTGACACACAGGGATCGTGGTGTTTGGAAAGTCTCTAGTCATAAGTGCCAGGTCGAGCGACAAGTAAGTCCATACCATAGGTAAGTGACAAGTACTGTTAAAAATGTATCTTATTCTGACTCTCATTGTTTTACTCCATATTTTGATGAACAAAGTCACTTGAAGGTTGTGTACCAAATTCACCAAATGTGAGAGCAATGGAATAATTATGATAGAAACAACACTTGAGGTGCAATAAATATAAATATAACATAAAGCCTATTGGTCTAAAGTCATATCTGGTGCCAGTTCCATAAGTGGAAAAGTGAAAGCGCAAATGGAAAAAGCGAAGTGAAATGGCAAGTAAATTGGCAAAAGTGAAGTAAAATGAGAAGTGAGAAGTGAAATGGCACATTTTTTCACTTGACTTGTGATTTTACTTCGATTTTACTTCTACAAGTGGCAAAGGAGGCAGGGGGCAAAGTGTGAAGCAGTGTCAAATGTAATAGAAAATATCAATCAAAATAAAAAAGCAAAGATTTCATGACTGAACTTTTCACATTTTGCAAGACCTTTGACAAATTTGTGTGACATTTATTTGACACTACCTAGCAACCTAGGACGCCAGTGACTCAGTGTTTCCCAAAGCTTTGTTTTATATAACTTGGCTAGGCATCTACAGCACACGCACACACAACAATAGCGTAAATGGCTAGAGTGATTAAACATGCAATAGTCGATTCACATCAAAATAACGCACAATTCCGCTACACTTGACGTTTTGTGAACTGAGCCGTGGACAAACTGGTTTTCGAACGTGCGACAATTGTTTAATAGATTGAGAAACAATGAAATTGCGCAATCTGATGCAGTGCGGTTGATAAATTGATGAATGCTCTTTCGCCATAAAAAAAGCCCAGTTGATATGAATGGACAAGATGGACTTTGACCAAAACCCACAAATCAACTTCAAAAAGGACACTAAATACACACGTAGTGGATTATGTTAAAATCTGTTCAAACTACCGTGTAAATATAAAGTATTTACACCTTGAATAAGTCTGTCCTCGTATAACTCCCCCCAAGGCGAACACGCGACTTAAGTCAAAGAAGATTGTGCGAAAATAGCGACAAGGTAAGCTTAAATATCGGCACACAGTCTTAAAAATCGAATGGAAAGTAAATTTTTTACTGTTTGCAACACACTGTACACTGCAATAATGGTGGCCCGCACAGTAGTTGACACACGTGTGTCAACTGGTCTGTGTCAACTCAGATTTCGGCTTCACGTGCCGCAGAGTGATCTCCAAATGCACAAGCGGCAATGTTGAAAAATAAATGTTACGGCAAGGCAAGTGCACTTGGAGATCGCTCTGCGGCGCGTGAAGCCGAAATCTGAGTTGAGACAGACCAGCAGAGTTGCGAAAGCGTATTTACGCTTACCCGAAATACCCGGGTAAATGTGTATCTATACTTACGCTTACGCTTACGCTTTCATAAAATACCCGTACGCTTTCTTACGCTTTCCCGGCCAAAATACCCGGGTACTAAAAGTTTTAAGTTTACGCTATTGGAAGAAATGCGGTAAGTATTTATGAGAATTAGGTATAAATGCATCGCAAAAATCGACAGCACAAAGTCCGAGTTGGGAAATGAAGATAAATTAATTGTCGTGTCGATGTCGATTAATTGCCATCAAAATCTAGGGGCAGACTACCAAGCAGAGTTGTTAGAATTACTGAACTTTTTTAAAAGTATATGTAAACGTACTGTATTTTTGTTTTACTCATCACAAAGTATAGAAAACGTAAAATACTTTTTTTTTACTCGTACGTACGCGTAAATGCGAGTACAAAATTTTTTCCCTGGTAAATTGCAAAAACGAGCACTTTCCTTCATAGAATATGTAGAACTGGGTACGTTTTTGAAGTACCCCACTGAAAATGGACACTACGAATTACCTAATAAACCCCCGTCGAACCCCCCCCCCCCCCAACTGAGTGTAAGGGGAACGTAAATACCTTCAGTTTGTGTTCTGTGAAATGCAGAACACACGTTAAAACAATGACCGAGTCACGTTAGAACAGCACCTTGAAACAATTTCGAGGGGTATTTCGAGGAAATAGAGTACATTTGCAGTGTAGTCACCTTATAAATATGTCCCACATTGAATTCACAGAAATACGTTTTCTTCACGCGTATGCTTCAAAAATGTACGCGTACATGTGAGTACGTTACTTTTTTTAAAGTATATGTAAACGTATTTACCGCGTACTCGCGTACGCGTATTTTTTGAGAAAACGTACGTACCTTTTAACAACTTTGCTACCAAGTGGACATCCGAAAAATGTTGCTGAAAGCTTGATTTTGAACGAATTCACTGGGCAAAAACTCCCTGGAAAAGTTTTACGCTTACGCTTTATTTTACGCTTTCCTAGGTCTTTAAAAAATACCTTACGCTTTAAGTATCCACACTCAAAATTTGGAAAGTGTATTTACGCTTACGCTTACGCTTTCCAAAAATACCGGTATTTTAACAACTCTGCAGACCAGTTGACACACGTGTGTCAACTACTGTGCGGGCCGCCAATGGGTGAGTGCTGCGCCAGGAAGCATATTCCATGAAATACCACGAAATTCTGGGTGAAGTATCATGCACACTCTTCACCTCAATATCACGACGCTTCAGGCGCTTCCAAAATAGTGGAAGACGCTTCACAACGCTGGCGAGCCAATGCAGAAGTGAAGTGTATTCGCTAATTTCATTGTGTGTGAAAGCGCCAGCGTACTAGGGAAGCGAGAGGCGACGGGAAGCGTTGGCATAAAGACACTTCACCCATTTTTGCTGTGGTAGGATTTCGTTGTGAAATCATATACCGTATATCCTCGAATAAGTCCCGGGGGGAGTTATTTTTTCGTCAGAGTTTTTGAGGGGGGAGTTTTTCAAGGGGGAGGAGTTATTCAAGGGGGAGGAGTTATTCAGGGGGGGGGGTATTTTTTCCTCAGAAAACTTGATTTTATTCATTGTATGAATGCATTCTGTTAACTCATGTGACCCAGGTATTTAACAGTTCAACAACAACAAAACACTGCGTACACGTTATGTATCTGCTGTCGTTGCTATACGTTAACATTATTTTCTATTTTCATCGGTCATTTTTGTAAATTTTGTAAGATATTTTCACCCAGAGGGGGGAGTTATTCAAGAGGGGGGAGTTATTCGAGGAAGGAGTTGTTTTTTCGTCAGACTTTTTGAGGGGGGAGTTATTCAAGGGGAAGGAGTTATTTGAGAGGGGTCTCATTCGAGGATATACGGTAAATACCGTATTGCCTCGAAATACACTCACTCGAATCTCGAATTCCTTCTCAAAATTACCTGCGGGTAGTGCGAGGAAATACGGTATTCCAGACGGGAACGTTTTCCAAAAAGGCACACATACTATATCTCTTCTAATAGAAGGGCGCCCTTCAATTTTTTTTATAAACATTTTTTTACCTGGGCTTCTATTGGAGACGCCGTTCTATTAGAAAGCGCCCTTCTATTTCTTCGCCGTTTTTAAGGCAATTTTTTGTTCTGCGAAGATTTTGCAAACCATTATTCCGCAGTTTTCGCTGAGTATCAATACAACCAACGATTATGTACTTTCTAGTGATGGCAAAGCGCCAAATGCCAATGGCGCCAATCAAAATGACGGCGCCGGGCGCCAGATGGCGCCACAGAAAACGGTGTCAAGTGCCAATCGCGCCGTGGCGCTGGCGCACTTTGGCGCCATTCCATCACTAGTAACTTCTATTGGAGATGCCTTTCAGTTTGGGCACCAGCATTTCTATTGGAATACGGTTGAAAGTTAACTAAAAGTAAAGAAGTGCACGCAGCAAAAAATAGCCAAATTACCTACTGCAAAAATAAACATATGGATAAAAATTAAGTTAAAGATCATTTAAAAGCTAAAAAAGGATCTTCTTACACAGAAAGCGTCTACCTATATTCGCTTTTACAAAATTACGAATGATTTCACATCGTATCACCAGTAATTGATTATAGCGATTAATCGATATCGGTGATAGAAGGCAGACAATTGAATGGACACAGTTTTCACACAGATTCTATATCCACTATCCAGTCAATAGGGATTGTAGTTTAACTAATAAATTTTCATCAAATTGTGTCCATGTGTTATACTTTACAGCATGTTCAGTGCTGGGAATTTGGGATGACGGTGCTACATACTACATACAAGCCAATATCACAGTCTGTATCCCTATACATACACAGGTGGCAATATCACAGTCTGTTAACCTACACATACACATATGCGCTCTTAACAGTCAAACAGGTGCGATATACATACACGCGGGGCGGTGTCGCGACATTCCATGCCCACGCGACACTAGGGTTGGCCGATGTTTTTTTAAACATTTTTTTTTTTAAACGTTTTTTTTAAATAAAAAAACATGACGTCCGAAATGTTTTTTTTTAAAAAAAAACATCGGCCGAAATTTTTAGTACTAAGCACTGGGTATTTTGCAAAATTGTATTTTGCAAGCGCGCAATTTCACACACAAATTGACATTGGTGGTTGTTTTCATTGGTTTTGTTGCATTTTTAGTATCAAAACATCCATTTCTATGTGCTACCATGGGTGAATAAGCTGACATATGTTGCTGTAATATATAATATTGAGGTAATGTGCTTCCATGTACCTCCACAGTGTGTAACTTCACTCCCAAAGTAACAACCTCCTTTTATAACCTTGTTTGATCACCATTTCGTGCCAAACTTTACCTGAAGTCTCGAACATTTGACTATAAGGCGATATACGAACGATATGTCGACGAAAAATGGATATTTTTGACACAAATCACCACTTATAATGCTATCCCATGGCTCCACAGCCATTATATGGTAATATTTAACATCACAGAGTATTGCCAGTGTCTGATATACCTATATATGTTGAAACTAGGTCATATCTGGGAGCTTTAAAAAAAACACGTTTTTTTTTAAAAAAAACGTTGTTTTTTTTTAAAACGTTTTTTTTTTTTTTTAACATCGAGTTAAAAAAAAACGTTTTTTTCCAACCCTACGAGACACACGCATATTTACGTTTGTATGTATCAATTGATTATGTATAGTGCGTCCGCTGCTTGCGTTCCATGCACAAATGCCACTACTAAATAGAGTTTGTTAGTTAGTTGATTAATTTATTGATTGAATGAGAACTCAATGTGTTAATAGGTTAATTGTGTGAAGTCTCTTTACAGTACTATGAAATGTAAATATTTAGATAAGTGATTAGAACAGAGGAATTTTCTAGTGATAGGGCCTAACACATTCACAAATGAAGTTTCAAAAATGAAGACATATGACAATCTGTAACAAATTTTGTAACAAGACAGGATAATTAGTAATGGGTTGCCTTGAAAAAATCGTGGATGCATGTAAAATTGTCCCTACATACATTAACAATGGCAATTTTAAAATCACTCCCAGGAAATTTTTCAGGGCAACAAAGTAGTAAATACATCGTTAGTACATGCGGCCGACAGCACACCTAGTGTGGAAAACTACCATAATTAAATGAATAAAATATTGTGATAAATTTTGTAATAAATTATTGCTTAGTTAAAACAAAATATATTGATGACAAAAACTAAGAATATAATTTTGGTTCATTATTCAGCTTATATGCTTTCACACCTTGTCGATCAGGGTGATAATTACTGATAGTGATTTCATACTGATTATCTGTATGGACGCATGCTTGCAACGCAATGGAATGTCACAACACTGCCCCGCATGTATGTATATTGCACCTGTTTGACTGTTAGGAGCGCATATGCGTATGTGTAGGGTAACAGACTGTGATATTGCCACCTGTGTATGTATAGGGATACAGACTGTGATATTGGCTTGTATGTAATATTGGATTCAGCCATTTGGGATGGTCTGATTTCTAACGAATGATAACTTTCTTGAGAAGTTCTAGATGCTCATGCTTTTCTCTAATAAAATTTTTCAGATTTTGTCCAAATAAATAAATTCAGAAGACTTTGAATTTTCTAATTTTTGAATTACAAATATTTATACTCTGCACTTTCCATTGTGGACCATTTTTTCTGAAAGAAATCGATTTTAAGTGTTTTTCCGTGGATGGATAAGAATTCGAAAACATCAAAAAATGTGAAAGTTGGAAATGTTTACGAACTTTCATTTTTTTGCCACCCTTTGGAGTCTCGTTTTTATAAGTTTTAAGTATTATTTAAAATATTTTGTACAGACAAGTGATAGTGCGAGAATCAGGTATGCAGTTATATACGTAATCTACATGTATCATGCAGACTTCTGGGGGGGGGGGGGAATCCAGTAAAATGTCATGAAAAAGAAAACGTGCCCGGTAAAATTTTCTTTTACGTTTTACCGAGAATTTTTACAGGGTTCGGTACTGGCCACTGGCCTCACTTCAGGTATGATAATTGTATTTTGACAATTTTCACGTTCTACAAGCGAAAAGATTTCAAAGCATGCGTGAAAAGCAGCAAAAGCAAATGTAAAGAAAGTAAAAAGAAATCCGCAAAAACAACTACCGGAATATTTTGGGCGTGTCCACTCAAAAATTATTGCAAAAATGCGTGTAAAGTATTCGTTTGGTAAGTGCGCAAAATGTACTAAATGGACATGAGATTTTCTTTCCACGGGTCAAAGGTGCGCATGATTTCAGTCAGTATAGATATGTATTTAAATACCTACTTGATTTCGGCCAATTTCGAATGTAAATAGAACACATGTATTCGAAGTTTGCCCTTTGACTGCGGGAAAATGGGCAATAAATGAGTACCTAAGGTAGTTTGGAAATTTTTTTGCATTCGTTTAGAATCAAAACTTGAAAGGACGATATCGGTTGAATGATTATGAACGTTCGGAAAGAGTTGTTTAACATTTAGTCTACTTTCGAAAAACATTAAAAGAACCAATGATTGATTGAATTTAAAAAAATATGTCCGTACATCCTCGAATAAGACTTCATGGGAGTTATTATTTCGTCAGAAGTTTTGGAATGGGAGTTATTCAAGGGGGGGGGGGGTGTTTTTCAAGGGAGGGAGTTATTTTTTGCTCAGAACTTGCATTTTATTCCTTGCGTGAATGCATTCCATCAACTCATGTAATGCAGGTATTAAACAGTTCAAAAACAACAAAAACGAGGTTTTCATGCTAAAATTAGTGTTCATCAGCATCTGAATCATTCAAATACACATGGTGGAAACACATATCAAATACCCAGAGGGGTGGGGGTTATTTCGGAGGGGGAGTTATCCAAGGGGAGGTGTTATTTTTTCCTCACCTGGCCAACAGGGGGAGTTATTCAAGGGGGGTGTGATTCAAGGGGGAGGACTACCTAATGCAAGGATATATGAAGGGTGTGCTTCTAAAAGTACCGATCTACAAAAAATCGATTTTGAGATAATCGCGATTGAAAGTTTGGAGCATGCAATACCCATACATGGGTATTGGGTATGGGAATTTTGGGTAAGGGTATTTCGGCCATATTGTTGGGTATCCACATGCATGGGTATAATCATTGATTATACACGTAACACTAGCTATATAAAATTTAGGGAATTGTATTTTTGCAGTACAGTACATTTGAAAGGAACAAATTGGTAATAGCGTGTAGATCGGTATTTTTTAAAGCACAAAATCAGAAAGCTGTAGATCGGTACTTTTACCCATAATAAAAAAGCACAAAATGAGTTTTTGCGCAAGCGGACGCCGATCTGACATCGGTACTTTTAGAAGCACAAAAATAATGTGCAGATCGGTACATTTCAAAGAACAGTTTTGAAAAAAGTGTGTAGATCGGTACTTTTAAAGACACAAAAGCTGAAAAAGCTTGTAGATCGGTACTTTTAAAATTTCAAAAACTGTAATTTGCGATTTTTTTGCTTTTTTCGACCCCCCATATCTCAAAATTGAATTTCGCACCCCCCACATATTATATATATTTTTGAAGCGCATTTTTATGGGGACCCCAAAAATGGTCCTAACTCAAATTTGAAAAATTTGTAGATCGGTACTTTTAGAAGCACACCCTTCATATGGTACATGGTTAAAAATAGCTGAAAATAGGCAAACAGCACATGAACTAGTGAATTTGAAGGTGGACAAGACTAGAAAAAAAGAAAAGAGAAAGTAAAAAAGACTGAAAATTATGATTGTGAATGAAAATTGGAAAAAAATTCTCAAAAATACTCTATTTTACATTTCCCAGGAAAAAGTATTTCACTCACGTTTACTCATGAGTGAAAGTATAAAAAAATTAGTTTATGTTTCCTGTACTGAGGGGGGTTGAGTAAAATGAAATAGGCACATTAATGTTTGAGTTCCGTATACTTTGAAAAAACTTTTTACACTTTTAACAGGAGTATACCGCAAGAATCAGCAAGCAGAGCTCAGCAAGCCATCCAAATGAAATCAATTCCTAGAAAACTACTTTTTGTATTGTTGTGATCAGTCGAATTTACTGTGTATTGGGAATGTGGCTGAATTGCAGAGTTGCGAAAGTGTATTTACACTTACCCGAAATACCCGGGTAAATGGGTATTTATATTTACACTTACACTTACACTTTCATAAAATACCCATACACTTTTTTTACACTTTCCTGGGCAAAATACCCGGGTACAGAAGATGTATTTTTTTTCTTACAGATGGCCCTGTTTTTTGCTTTTCAGAAAGCATAAAATAGGGTCATGTACAAAAATGCATTGAATGTAGAAAATATGGCAAATGTACAAACTAGCATTTGATCTACAACCTTTGATCAGTACTCATGGTATTCTACAGCTTCACCATACTGTTGTATTTAACAAGGACAAGATCAATGGAAATTCACCAGCTGGACACAAAGTCAACTTTTGCATTGACATTTGCTGCATGTCCATTCTTGCATTTAAACAGTGTGAATCGCATTGCTTGATCAGTAAATAATCAACACTGAAAAAGTGCCATTATTAGGGAACTTCATACCACTACAGTATTTGTTACAGTCTGAAATGTTTCATAAAAAGCTGTAAAATGTGAAATAATGCATGAAAATGATAAATAAATAAATCTAAAGGTGAGAACAGCGGTGTTTTCTAATGGTCAACAGTGAGAGCTCTTTCTAAAAAAACTTTTTTACACTTACACTTTTTTTTTACACTTTCCTAGGTATTTTTAAAATACCTTACACTTTTGGTATCCATACTCAAAATTTGGAAAGTGTATTTACACTTACACTTACACTTTCCAAAAATACCGGTATTTTAACAACTCTGCTGAATTGCAATAGCGCAACGCGTGATTCGGGAAGAATGTGTTGTCACAGCAAAAATGGGTGTGTGATGCACCGGGAGGCGTGTGAAGCGACACCCTTCCACATGCTACACATGCTTCTGCGACCATCTTGAGATTCCCAGTAAAGTGTCTTCCACAAGCTTCACAAAGCTTCACCGCCGCTTCAGGTATCTCCAAAATTGTGAACACACTTCGCAATGCTGGCGCTTCCACAAGCTTCACATACGTATACATTTACATGGGGTGAGCACCATATTAAGAAGCAAGAAGTGCTATCACAACGACTTTTTGTGTTTTGTGTGGAAGTTCTGTCGCGCTTGGTGAAGGCTGTGAAGTGTCTGTGTGAAGATCCCTGGGAAATTCACCCACATTCAAACTTTCAGATCAAATGGTCAAATTGGAGGGATATTGTTGTAATTTTCTTTTTCAGGTTTCAACGTGGCAGTCAACGATTTAGCCTACGAGCATTTTGTGCAGTCACTTGCCGCTCGAATTACACTTTCCGTAAAATGCGCAGCGCACAAACATTGGCACATCGCCATTTTAGGTAGTGTGAAAAAGTTCTTTTACCCTTTTCACATTGTTGACTGCGTTTATTTAGCTATCTGATGGGCTCACTGTTCAGTAAAAAACGGCAAACACGCGTCACAAGGCAGGATGAAGCCATTTTGGTCGGTTTTTCTTCATTTTCTGTTGTTTTGGGTCGAAAATGCCATTTTGGAACGATGCCAAGTGTCGCATTTGTGGTCAATTTTGTTACTTGCAGGAGCTTAAATCACAGCGGGACAAGTTAAAACAGTACCAACGGAGATTGGAAGGGAATTTGGAACGAGAAAGGCAACTAGCCAAACAATTGATTGCAAATGGAAAAAAGGAGTTTGTTTTTTTGTTTTGTTTGAATGTTTCGAAATAATAGTTTTTTGGCAGTTAGAAAATTGAAGTAGGAGTTGAAAGTGAAACAAATACTCTAAAATGGGGACAAAAGAAGCAGTGTGTAACAATAAAACTCAATTAGCAAATGACCACACATTCCTTCAAACTTTCCGAGATCGATGAATCACGATTTTTAAATATCACTTCCGCACTTGCGGAACCAAATGCAGAGCAAAATTTCTCACTTCCCTCCGTAGTGGTTTGCCATAGGTTGGGTGCCTGTTCCGCAAGGGGACAAGTGACAATAGAATGGCCCACCGCACACTGCAAAGTGGCATGGGCGGTTCGGACGTTTTTTGCATGGTCGGAATTCAAAGGCGGAATTTAAAAGTGGGGTGGAATTGAAAATCGTCCGAACCGACCCAACTTTCAGTAGGTTTTGCGATTTGTCGTAAGTAAAGTCGTCCGAACCGACTTTACAATTCCGCCCGGGCGGATATCAAAAACGTCAGAACCGCCCGTGCCACTTTGCAGTGTGCGGTGGGCCAATTGGTATGAAAAGTGGTGAGTATATTCATTTATCAATTGCCATGTCACTTGTAAAAGTTTACAGTCACTTAATACAACTTGGAACAACTTCCCACTTCGCTTGTCACTAGTAAGCTAGCGAAATTGACTACAGGTGCCGGTTCCGCAAGTGGAAAAGTTAAGAGTTAAAAGTTAAGAGTTGAGTGAAATGATAAATGATAAGTTAAGAGTAAAGTTAAAAGTTAAGAGTTGAGTCAAATCATTTGTCAGTTTACTCAACTCTTAACTTTTAACTCTTAACTTTTCCACTTGCGGAACTGGCCCCTGATCTCCAATACATTATTTATATTCTTCTAATTACCCTGAAAATCTTCCAGCCGAGCGCTTTTGTTGCTGAAAAAGAAACGATTACAAGATTCGCTTATACAGCGCAGTTTTGCTCAAATGGACAACATTGAGAAAATGGTTCGTGTAAAGGGTTGAGCTAGGGTTAACCCTGATTTGGGGGAGGGGAGTTCAGGTCGAGGGGGCAAAAGAATCTCTATAAATAATCCCTTCCCCCGAAAATGTTCGGGATCAGGAGCCCATTTGAACCCGCCCCCCCAGGCATAGGGTTCAAACGGGATCCCGATCCCGGATCCCGTGAAATTCCGGGATTTACCAGTCCCGATCCCGATCCCGAAACCCCAATCCCGATCCCGATCCCGAAATCTCAAAAATACCAATCCCGATCCCGATCCCGAAAGTTTTCAAATCCCGATCCCGATCCCGAAAAACTCCCAAGTCCGGGATCCCGATCCCGTAAAAATTAGTGGAAATTAAAAAAGTGAAATAATGAAGTTTTTGCATGCAAAAAAGTGGATGCAAACCCCCAGCGTCAATTTTTTGCCACTTTTCTGGCATCCAACAGTGTTTTGAGACCTTTATGAACAACTGTGAATGCCAGAAAAATGGCCAAAATCTCTATCCCTAGAACCCAATCCCGATCCCGGAAAAATGCCTATCCCAATCCCGATCCCGTGACCCCAATCCCGGCCAATCCCGATCCCGATCCCGAAATCTCAAAAAACCAATCCCGATCCCGATCCCGAAACCCCAATCCCGATCCCGATCCCGAAATCTCAAAAAGTGAATCCCGATCCCGAAAAGTCAATCCCGTTTGAACCCTACCCAGGCACCCCCAGTGGAGTGGGGTAGGTTTTGGTTTATCCAGTGCTTCTGAAACCCCTGTGAAAGGATAGTTGATAACTATATCTACCCGCATCGTTCATTCCCCTATAAGTGTATTTTCCCGAAAACAAATCAATTCACCAACCACATTGCAGATTAGCGAGATTGAATTCGCCCAAATCGAAGTGAGCGTAGTCGAATGTTTGCAACAAGGCAACGAATCCCTGAAACGGATGCACAGCGTACGTCATTTTTTCGTTTAAAAAAAAGGTTTTGCGTTGTTTTTTTGCATGAATTGCAGCAAAATTACAGCTTGTTTCCATCGAGGATGTTGAACGAATCATGGATGAAACCAGAGACGCTGTCGAATATCAACAAGTGAGTTTTTGATTTTGTATCGTTACTAGCTGTCTGTAGGGTTCCAAAATTCGAGACAGGCTTTTAAGAAAACCGTTTTTTAAACCCGGGCCGTTTAAAAACGTTGTTCGTTCCTACTCGAACTCCCCCCCCCAATGGACCAGTGAAAATACGATCTATTTGGACATCTGGGAGCTTTTGAAAAAAACAGTTTTATTTATATAAAAAAAACATTGAAAAAAACGTTTTTTTAAACCAGGTCGTTGAAAAAAAACTTTTGGGCATCCCTAATCCTAATTCGCAGGAAATCGACTCTATAATTTCCGGTCAATTATCGCCATCGGAATTGTCCGATTGCGAGGCGGAGCTAAATGAATTGCTAGAGGAGCAAAATGATTTTGATGCACTCGATGTGCGGGAAAAATTGCCAGATGTGCCTATTGGAGATTTGGATGTGCCGGGAACGACGAAAGTTAAATCGAGAAGCGGTGCGTTGATTTTGATGTTGATTTTTTTTCTTTTTTTCCGAATTTTTTTGCTGGTCTGTGGTTTAAAAAGGGCGATTCAATTTGGTATACTCGGCGGACATCACACTTTGTATGGAAACCTACCATAACCCATCTGAATAATGAGCAAAGATTATACAGTTTTTCATCATAATATTTCGTTTTTTTTTACTATGTAATAATTAGTTATTAGTAATAATGTATTACTACGAAATTTATTACAACTTTTTTTCATTAAATAATGGAAGGATTCTGCGCATACTTTGCGGCCCGAGTATACGTGCTTTTGTCCGTGTAGCCACAAACGTCATCTCGGCAAAATCACCTACCCTAAATCCTCGAATAAGACCCCAGGGGAGTTATTTTTTCCTCAGACGTTTTGGAGGGGGGAGTTATTCGAGGGGGGGGTATTTTTTCCTCAGAAAACTTGGACTTTATTCATTGCATGGATGTAGTCTGTAACTCATGTAATTCATGTATTTAACTGTCCAACAACTACAAAAAGAGTGTATACATTGCATACACATCATGTATTTGATTCCCAGGTGTAGGCTCATATTCTTTTGTATTTTTGTATTGTATTGTTTTCATCCAAAGGGCAGTTATTCATGAGGGGGGAGTTATTCGAGGGGGGAGTTATTTTTTCCTCAACTCGCCAACAGGGGGGAGTTATTCGAGGGGGGGTCTTATTCGAGGATTTGCGGTATAATAATTCGAAATTTGATTTTTTTAATTTTAAAAATTACCTCGATTATCACGGGACTCGCAGAGAAACGTGGAAGTCGCGTTAAGAGTGACCAATTGGAAGCGGAGATGCTGCCGTCATAAGCTCTCTATATTTATCGTAAAAAATCTTCAATCGGGTGGCAGATGATATAGCAATACTTGCTGCGAATTTCTCGTATTGACTAACACAAAAGTATTTCGCATACCTAAATGGTGTATGTCCGCTGTACCCTTGCTTTGAATACTCCGTGGACTGCATGCTATGCATTTTTCTGAAGGAAACACTCCATCATGACGTCATCATACCTAGAAAAAATTCCAGCGAAAAAGAAAAACGTTACAGGAAAAAGCATTTGTCGTTTGTACGCGACTCCACCTTTTTTCTTGTTTAAATTTGCATTTTGTGGAAGTGCGTACATAAGTATCCTGCTCGGTCGTCATCGACTTAGACATAAGTAATTTTTGGGCGCATACTTTGCGGTCCGCCTAGTATATTTATTCATACATGTATAGACATTGATATTGAGATTTTATCAGTGATAGAATTGTACTGTGCTTGTTTTCTGGTCCCTAATCCGAAATGCCGTCAATACATTATTTGTTTACGCAGAATTTATTAAATGTGATCATTGGTAGGTTTACGAATTCATTAATAATTAATGATTTGATTATGGATCTTTCTGCGTGACTGTGAGGCAAACAAAGCAGTGATTCTGGCAATTCAAAACACACGTTAAAACAATGAATTCTTACGTTAGAACAGTGTTTATGCTATCTAAATACATACTTATATAAGTCCGTAGACTCTTATATATAGCAGTTATTGTTGCATTTTTCTACGTCTGCGTACGTTACAGACGACAATTTAGTACAGGAATTTCAAAAAAAAATTCTGGCGAAATAATAAGCCCCCCCTCGAAATACCCCCCTCGTTTAACCCCCCCCTCAAAATTCTCACTCTGAAACAATCACTCCCGCCTGTGACGTCCGGCACCCATTTTTGGTTTTACTTCTTACATCCTATCCCCAGTTCTAGGGCGCCCCAGAGGCTGAAACTTGGGGGAGATATTGGCGCTACCCCCCTCTACTTCGCATGAATTTGGGGGGTCGCGGCGACCCCTCTCAGGGTGGGTCTCCCTAAGTGCAAGATTTTTTTGGCTTTTTTGGTGTCCCACAGCACGTCCGGGACCCGCTGATTTCAGAGCTGTGGGAGGGGTATAAATCTCAAATTTTGGGGTTGTGTTACCAACACCACTTCCTTACTATACACTATTCAATAATGTGAGATTAATGTGAAAAATATCTAAAAAATTCGCTTATTCTCTAAAAAAACAGCACTCCCCAATAGATGGATGACAAAAACTTCACTTTTTGGAACTTTTTTATTACACACTTGAAGAGATGGTTTACGATACTTTAAAGGGAAGGGTTTGATGTTTAAAGTTATGTAAAGAACCAAACCTCTAAAATGCCTGCATTGCAAAATTTACTTAGGGTGAACTTTATGACATCATAATGACACCGTTGCAGGAACAAAATTTACAAAATTTACACTTTGAAATTCCCCCAAGTAAATTTTGCAATGCATGCATTTTAGAGGTATGGTTCCTTACATGGTGTTGGTAACACATCCCCAAAATTTTTAGATTTGTACCCCTTCCACAGCTCAGAAATCAGCGGGTGCCGGACCTGCTGTGGGAGTCCCACAGTGGGACACTATAAAAGCCAAAAAAAATTTGCACATAGGGCGACCCACCCTGAAGGGGGTCGATGCGACCCCCCAAATTCATGCGAAGTAGAGGGGGGTTGCACCAATACCTCCTCCAAGTTTCAGCTTCTGGTGCACCCTAGAACTGGAGATACAGTGTCACAAGTAAGATCAAAAATAGGGTGCCGGATGTGACCGGGAAGGTGTTTATAAGCCATAACTATTTTTGTACTGTACCATTTTTAAAAGCCCAACTTTATTTGAATGCATGAATGCTTGAAAGGTAATATACATGGTCAGTTGGCATGAAAATGGATTTTCTGGCGGAAGTCACCACTTATAATGCTATCCCATTCTATCCCTATATAAAAATAACATCACAGATTACTGCCATTTGGCTAATATACCTGTATCTCTTGACTCTTAATTAGTGATGGAATGGCACCCTTTAATGGCGCCAAAGAGCGCCAGTGGCAGGGCGCCACTGGTGCTCGGCACCATTTACTCTGGCGCCGGGCGCCATAATTTTGAATGGCGCAGTTAGGGATGGCTGAGGTTTAAAAAAAACACTTGTGAAAAAATGTTGTTTTTAAAAACAGGTTGTTGAAAAAAACGTGTTTCCGTCATCTCTAATCCCATAACTCCACAGCCATTATATGGCTTTCACGTATATTTTTTGCTGCTTGACTTGTTATTGTTGAATAGGGTAAATATAAATATGGTGAACGGTGAAATGCCGGGAACAGTTCACTGTCGTTCACTGAAAAAAAATGGATTCACATATTTTTCTATGGTGCCTGGCGCCATATCTATTGTATGGCGCCCTTGGCGCTTGGCGCCATTTTTCTGGCTATTTAGCGTCACTTCTCATAACCATATTTGAGAGCTTTTGAAAGAAACAGGTTTTATATAAAAATCGCTGCTTATAAAAATGGGGTCTTTGAAAGAAAAAACCATCGGTTTTTTTCCGTGGTGCCTTATGCACCCGGCGACTTTCTGGCGCTTTTTTCAGTACATATAGTCAGTCTACTGACAGTACACCTTACAATAAAATCTACGATATCCCACCTGAATAAACGAACAGACAAAAAAAGTCTCATCCGATCACATTGTTCCCACTTTGGGTGAAGTTGGTGCACAATTTTCACTTAACTTTATAATTCTAAATATGGTAGCATTCATTGTATAGCGTTCTGTCTGTCCAGTGCTTTCTACATCACTAATTTTCTCATCCATTGAAAACATTGAATAGGCACTCATGAAATTGCAGTTATATTTAGATATTTAGCTACGCCATCGGCATAGTGTTAATCAGAGTTGTTTAGGTACTGACTGAGTCAAAAGTACGCGTGCTAGTAAATACCTTCATTTTTACCCACGCTCAAAAAAATACCTAGGTAAAATACTTTTGTTCACACAGTACTTGTGTAAAATCGCATATGAGTATTTTTTCAAGTATTTTTGGTATTTTTTTAGTAAATCGAGTATTTTTTGTCACGGGAGCTTAAAGTCGATTATTTTTTGGGTACATGGATGCTTGAAGCAAGTGACACTTAGTTTGATACATTATATGTGGGCATTCTAAGAACAAATTACGTGTGAAGGTATTAATGAATACAGGCATACAGTTTAAACAAGGTCACTTTTTGTGTCCATATTTGAATTTTCTGAACTACTCAGAAGTACCCTGTACTGATGAAAAAGTATGCATACAGATGGGTACTGGTACAATAACAGTATTGTACCCATGAGTGTTTACCCAGTATGCGTTTTTACATGTATTTCAGAGTAAATGTACCTAAATACCCACTCTCAACTCTGGTGTGAATTTGCAATGATCACATCACATGTGAGGGCAAAATGTTATATCTGCAAAACATTTTATGCTATTTCATTTGTCGACCTCAGTCTGTTTTTGACTCAAACGATTTTTTTGATTGCTTTAGTCATACTTTTCTAATTTCCTGATTGTCATCTACAGGGTGCGGCAATTTAGACGGACCCCATAAAGTTTTGAATAACTTGTCACTGGGTAGTCGGATTAACGTCAACTTTTAGGTCAACATTAACAACTAAATAGAAAAGGATCCCTGAAAATATGGCTGCGATAGCTCCACTTGATCACAAGTTATTCATGCGAACGCGTAATTGTCACTTTTCCACCACCTCGTGATATCGTTCAAACGGGATTGACTTCTCGGGAATGGATGGGGATAGGATTGTTTTTTTTCTGATTGTCTTTTCGCATCTGCACGCCTAAATGCGTGCACGCCCGCCGCCAATTCGCTATGGCCATAAGGAAATCGGCGGGCGCTTGCGTAATTGGTCGTAAAGCTAGGTGGTGGAAAAGCGACAATTACACGTTTCCATGAATAACTTGAGAACAAGTGGAGCTATCGCAACCATATTTTCAGGGCTCCTTTCCTATTTAGTTGTTAATGTTGACCTAAAATTTGACGTTAATCCGACTACCCAGTGACAAGTTATTCAAAACTTGATGGGGTCCGTCTAAATTGCCGCACCCTGTACATTTCTTCAAAACCAAAGGGTATATAGAAACTAAAAGCTATATAAAATGGTAATCAGTTTACTTTTATGCCTTGTCTGGCAATAATATAATTACTTTTAAGCTTTGGAAAACTATGAAAGTTGGTTAAACGTAATTAATTTGTTATATTTCCTTGGTGATCACTCTCCATCAACCATTTGCAATTTTTGTGAGAAATGGCACTTATTTGCTGTCGACACTGGTTAAATCATTTTGGAAGTGAATGCGAATCCATTTGCATAAATGTTTTTATAAGAAAACATGTAAACGGAGCTACGCAAACTTCCCGCAATGATATACACGCTTAAAAAACCACAGAAAATGATGCTACACCACCAAATTTGCTGCAAAAGCCATGAAAACAGACCACCCAGTTATTCCATCCGTGAAACTGCACGATTTTTGGAATTTAACAGAGTTGCGAAAGCGTATTTACGCTTACCCGAAATACCCGGGTAAATGGGTATTTTTACTTACGCTTACGCTTACGCTTTCATAAAATACCCGTACGCTTTATTACGCTTTCCCGGTCGAAATACCCGGGTACTAAAAGCGTAAAAAAGTTTTTCACATGGTCCGGTTTGATGCTTTTGTAAAAAAGTGTATAACTACAAAAAAGAAACTGAACGAAACTGCATATCAAAAAATGACTGCATGTGTGCAGTAATGCACTGGAAATAGCAGCACATCTACAAATTGTGTCGCAATATGAATGTCACTTTTATACTGTGTCGTCGGGCAAAAATTTTATATGGCTTTAGGTGGCAATGGCGTTAGAATAGAAATTTTTTGGCCGAAAATGCACGATGTCCGAGTTCGAAAATGAATATGACATAAGTAGGTCTTACATTTACGCTATTAGAAGAAATGCGGTAAGTATTTATGAGAATTAGGTATACCTAAATACATTGCAAAAATCGACAACACAAAGTCTGAGTTTGGAAATGAAGATTAATTAACTGTCGCTGTCGATTAATTGCCATCAACATCTAAGGGCAGGCTACCAAGTGGACATCCAAAAAATGTCGCTGAAAGCTTGATTTTGAACGAATTCGCTGAGCAAAAACTCCCTGAAAAATTTTTACGCTTACGCTTTATTTTACGCTTTCCTAGGTATTTCAAAAATACCTTACGCTTTTAGTATCCACACTCGAAATTGGGAAAGTGTATTTACGCTTACGCTTACGCTTTCCAAAAATACCGGTATTTTAACAACTCTGGAATTTAACACCTCAACTGGCAGATGTTCACATGCCCACAAATCGAATTTCGCCGATTGGCCCTGCACACACTAGTTTTCACATGAAATTTCAAAAACTCATAAATGAGCTTTCAACATGTTTGAGTTTTCCAGAATGAGTCATTTGCAATCTCCGCCAACTGTAGTTGACAGCCACCTCATAGTAGGAAACTCAAATGCGTTCTAAGCTGATTTGTGAGTTTTCGAAATTTCGTGTGAAAACTAGTGTGCGCAGGCACAATGTAATAACGCTAGCAGTAAGCTGCAAACAGACCGAATAATGATGTCGTTGTTTCTTAAATCAGTCAAAGCTTTCACCGTGCGAATTACCTCCCCCTTGAATTGACACCCCCAGGTTTGGGCCAACTGAGGAAAATATAACACCCATACACTCGCTCAAAATACTCCATTTGCTATAATTTACATCATTGCTGCCATTTTGCACAGTGAATAAATACGGTAAATACCTAATACTTAACTTGAACTTCTTTGGACTCAAAATTTTTGAAATCCTTAACCCCAGTCTGGTTTAACTGAATATGACCCCCGGGGTTTTTTGTGATCATAGACTGTCCCGAACTTTGTGTTAGATTCTTTTGCAACCATTTAAAACGTGGCTAACATTTTGTGGTGTAATCATGACACGCAGACATTCCGATGGCCGTGCGTGTGTCAGGAATATATTAAAATACTTATCAAGTTGATATAACTAAGTATTTAAGCGTCTAGCACGCGATTAAGCGTGCAAGTTACCGCATACTACCTTAATCCTTCATCATTTCACCTGCAATTTGTGTCATTTGTTGATAAATTGTTTTCTTACATCCATATTTTTATGTTTCATGTATCGACAATACATGAGCTGCAGCGGCACCTCTGATATACTCCACTTACTTTACACCTTGCACGCGTGGTTCCAGCTGGAAGTGTGCCAACGATGGTTAACGCGTGCGAGTTTCATAAAAATATGACAAAATTGATTGTTGTTATAGTGTTACTCATTAACATATACACATCGATGAATTTTTTCATATTTTTACGGAAATCGCATGATTTAATGATCATTGGCACGCTTCCAACACGAGACATAAATCAGTGCGAGCGCAAAGTATCATGTACGCCGAGTATACCAACAATGTTGTGAAGAGGTATTTACTTTAACTCGATAAATACGTAAAAATAATGACGAGAAAAAGCTGAAAATATGTGAATTTTATGGTGAAAATGAGGGGGGAAAACGTGAAAATTAATGATTTTGAATGAAAATTGTGGCAAAACTTCTTGAAAATACTTACCTTTTTTATGTTTTCTTGGCCAAAAAAGGTATTTTATTCATGTTTACCCATGAGTAAAAGAAAAGGATTACTTCACGTTTTCTGTACTCACGGGGTGAGTAAAAAATAAATACTTTACATTTATGTATACTTTGAAAAAAGACCAGTACATACTTCTAACAACTCTGGATATAAATATGGCACTTTCAAAACTGTAGAATCAAAACTACCATGTTTACTCTAATAATTCCCCGTTGAAAAATCCCCCCTTGAATAGTCACCCTTGGAGAAAAAAATACCGATGAAAAATAATTCACCGACTGAATTATTCAAGTAGATACGGTATTTTACTGTAGGATATTATAACTGAACTTGAGTGAACACTTTCATAAGCTGATTGAACATTCTTTTCAGTTACCCTCGTGTGTGTGTGTCATTCATGTTGGTCTAGTCTGTTCATTTTTATATCATTATTACACTTGTTGCGCAAGAAACAATTTTTACCCTGTGTGTTCGATATATGTCGGTGACATTATATTATTAGGCAGCATTGTGTGCCCAGCGTCTGGTCCTGGTAAATATCACAAGTGTAAAGATGTACGTCAGTTACTCAAAAAATACGCATGCGCGAGTACGCGGTAAATACATTTACATATACTTTTTTAAAGTAATGCACTCACTTTTACGCGTAAATTTTAAAAGTACACGCGTAAAGAGAAAATGTATTTTTGTTGTTAAATTCACAATTTTTTGTTGCTAAAATAGGAAAATCTTGAAGAAATCACACCATTTTATAAAAATACTAAAAAAATGACATCTACTATGTCTTCCAGTGTAAAAATCACTCTCACATGTAAAAGTAGTAGTTGTTACATTTACTAGGAAAAGTACTCGCTTTTACATTTTCCTGCGAAAAAGTATTTTACTCACATTTAGTATTTACCAAAAAAGTATTTGGCATTTTCTATAATTTGTGGTGAGTAAAAAAACTTTACATTTACATAAACTTTTTAAAAAGTGAAGTAATTCTAACAACTCTGGTATAATATGTGGTGATTTCACCACTATGAAATGACTATAATACTAATAATACTTAATTGTAGAGGTCATAATAACTATCAATTTTTTTTCAAAACTGCAATTGCAGTGCAGTATAAAAATATGTCATTATTTTGGCTTTGTACCTGGAAACAACACGGTTACCTCTATCTAAGGTGTTGTTCTCCGGTGCAATATTTTTTAAATAGGTTTCCTCCAAAAATAGGGATAAATATCATGTTTATATATGTTTCTTTTAATTGAATTTAAACACGCAGTAGAACATTTAAAATCTGCACGCTTCAGCTGTGTTGTTTGCATGCAATTTCTGTAATCACATTTATTATTTGAACATATTATTTGCAATTTAAACACAATAAATTGATAATGGGTATATACCAACAGTATAACTGTATAGGTATACTGTATAACAGTGGGTATATAGATTCCCAACGGCAAATTATTGCTGTCTTTATGTTATTATCGTTTTGTGAAAGGTCAATGCATAAATTCTGTTGTTGTTTTTTTTGTGTGAAATATCACAGATTCTTAAGCTTTTTAAATACACGATGTGCACAACTTTTAGGGGGCATGCACCTAGTTGGCATCTTGCGCTTTGCAGACGTTCAGTAGAATTGGTTGAAAGCAGATCACTTCTGCTTGCAGCTTTACAGTGTTCCTCATCAGGGTTGGTTTTTGAAAATTATTTGTATACAAATTGTATAAAGATTTAATTTTATTTTAATTTTTTTTTTTTTTTTTATTTCATTCTCAAAAGTCATTAATAAAATAAAGTGACACCATTTTTTTAAAATTACACAAAAATCGGAATTTTGCATGCAAGGCCAGAAATATGTTACAAAAATGTTAGAAAAATTTTATTAGACCTAAACATGAAAAACTTTACTTGACAAATTTTTCCATTACTTTACAAAACTTGCATGCAGTAGGTATCGTTAGCTAGTAGCAAGTGTCGTGTAAATGTAATGTAAAGTGTCAATTGTCATGCACAATATCAAGTGACATGTCAAATGCCAAGCAAAGTGTCAATTCTTCCAAAAGTGTATCCAAATCTTATGTTTTGTGTCCAAACCATATGTTTTTATATTCAAATATTCACACAAGATTTGGATACAAAACAACAACAAGATTTGGATACAAAAAAGAAAGATTTGGATACAATTTGCTTGACAATTGACACTTTGACATTTTACTTTACATTTGTCATGACAATTGGCACTTTGCATGACATTTTACATGATATTTGACAGTTTACAGAGCTTGGCACTGCCCCTAGTTCTGCGAATAAACAGGTACAAACTCAAGCAACAAGATATAAAATCTTACAAAAAAATGAATTTTCATACAATTTTACAAAAATATGAATTTTTTTTCAATTTTATAAAAATTCGAATTTTTTATACAATTTTTATTTTATATAATTTTCTAATTTTCCATTTTATTATATTTTATTTTATTCTTAAATTTTCCATTTACTTTTTTACTCTATTTTATTCATTAATTTGTTTCTGAAATTTTTCAAACACTGTTCCTCATCTCATCATCTCATACATTTTTAAAACAATGTTAAATATCATTGCATAATAAGAGACATTAATGCAGTCTAGTAGAAAACGTTTGCATTGATGTTGTCCTGTATCGCCTCTTGGTATTGAATTGTGTAGAATTCAATTTCATAGAAAAATATAAATATAGAAAAATATTTATATTTTATTTATGTAAATTTCTCAGTTTAAGTGACATGGCACAATTTAAGTTAGCCAAAGGGCACTTGGTACCTTTTCTCATGGCGCCCTTGGCAGTACTGCCAGTACAAATTTTTTAGATGAAAAAGTTATTTGTTTTATCATTGAAAACTTTATGAGGGGGTGCAGGGGAGTTTGGGGGGTGTAGTGCTTTGGGGGGTGTACCAAATTTGGTGCTCATCCGTGCAAGTTTAAAAGTTTGGTGCCCCTCAGTGCACATTGAAGTGACTGCTTCACTGATGGAAATCCCACTTATTTTGTCCAGCTGGACTTCCCATCTACTGGAAATTCCATCTACTGGTGGCCGCCTCAAAGCAACTACAGGGGTCCCCCGGGGGGTTCCTGCAGAGAAATGTTGGGACTACATTCTGATAACAGTGGCTGGCCCCAACCTTATTCTGGGGTGGAATGAAAATTGATTTAATTTTTTAAATTCAAAATTCCATTTTTATTGACCAGCTCTTTAGCCTATTTTTGGCAATCACAGCAAAAAATAGATCCGTGAAGCGTGTGGAAGCGGGCTGGATGCACGTGAAGCGGCGCGCTTCCACACGCTTCCACACGCTTCCACCAACATCACGAGATTCTGGGTGAAGTGTCTTCCACACGCTTCACCTATCTTCACCACGCGCTTCACGCGCATCCAAGCATGTGGAAGACACTTCACGCCGCTGGCGCTTCCACACGCGTCCCCCGCGTATAAATTTGCGTGGGAGCACCATATTAAGAAGCGTGAAGTGCCTTCACGCATTTTTTCGTGTTGTGTGTGGAAGCGCTGGCATGCTTGGTGAAGCGTTCGGGAAGTGTCGGCGTGAAGACACTTCCCGACGCTTCACCACGCATCCACACACCCATTTTTTGCTGTGAATGCATGTGCTTACACATATATATCTAGTTTACATGATTCTCCCCTTATGTTTTGCGATTTTATTCTGCCTTCTACACCTTGAAAAAGCCTGTATGTGGAACCCCCGCGAATCCTGTCCAACCCTCTTCCCCCAAACAGAACCTCCACTCTACCTTCTTAAAATGACGGGTCCGTTCGATTGACATCTAGATTTTTTCATTTTCACTATCTATTAGAGTTGTGAAAGCGTATCTACACTTACCCGAAATACCCGGGTAAATGGATATTTATACTTACGCTTACGCTTTCAAAAATAACCCTGTACGCTTTATTACGCTTTCCTGGCCGAAATACCCGGGTACTAAAAGCGTAAAAAAGCTTTTCACATGGTCCGGTTTTACACTTTTGAAAAAGTGTAAAACCACGAAAAAAGAAAGTGACCAAAACAGTGTACCAAAATAAAATGACTGTGTGTGTGCACTGTGCAGTAATGCACTGGAAATAGCGACGCATGTACAATTTGTGTCGCAATATGAATGTCATTTTAACACTGTGTCGTGACTAGATTAGAAATTTTGGCGTCAAAAATGGATTCCGATGACGATGTTGTCGCCGTCAACAACATGAGTTAGAAAATGAATATAACTCAAGTGTCGCTGCCAATGAATTGCCATCAGCATCTAAGGGCAGGCTACCAAATGGACGTCTGAAAAATGTTGCTGAGAGCTTGATTTCGGAAGAGTTCACTGAGAAAAACTGTCTTAAATTTTTTTACGCTTACGCTTTTTATGCTTTCCTATGTATTTTAAAAATACCTTACGCTTTCTGTATCCATACTCAAAATTTGTAAAGTGTATTTACGCTTACGCTTACGCTTTCCAAAAATACCGGTATTTTAACAACTCTGCTATCTATCCAGAGCACTGTATTTTGCCTCACTATTCTGCGTATGGATGTGTTGTAATTTAGTATTCAAATCCGATTAATTTGCATGTTTTTTCATTAGGTTTCTGTATGTGTAGCAATGCTTTAATGCAGTGTGTACTGTATTTACATGAAATAAGCCCACGGATTGGTGGCGCGTGCCATAGTTGTTAAAACGTAATACTCAAAAAAACATTTTTACTCAAGTACCGAGTCAATACGTTTTCGTTTCCATCAGAAAAAATACCTGTACTTATCTTTACGCGTACTTTTTGAAAGTATGCTAGTATAGAAAGCGTATTTCAGATAGGCTTTTTATAAGCTTTTTCAAGGCATCAAAGGATAAAAACGTAGAAAAACGAAGAAAAAAATGAGGAAAAATAGACAAAAATGAGTGTATAAGCCCATATATTTTCAAAAAAGCTGAAATAGGCAAAAAGCTAAGGAACAAGTGAATTTGAAGGTGAAAATAGGGGAAAGGTATGAAAACTAGTGAAATTTGCAGTGAAAATATGGACAAAATTTTTCAAAAATACCGTATTACCTCGAAATACCCCCATGGGGGTTTATTATTTCGCCAGCAAAATTTGAGGGGGGGTTAATTCGAGGGGGGGGGGGGTTATTCGAGGGGGGGGGGTTATTATTTCGTCAGAAATTTTCGTAAGGATCGTAGTAAATAGTAGGCATTTGTATACCCAAAACAGGTAATAAATGTGTCCAAACAGGATATATTTGGACATAAAAACGTAGATAGCTACACAAACTAGTCTATGTGTAGCTGCGATTCAAATTAACAGTAATATACATCATGTACATTGCATACATGATGTATTGATTATGTACATGACGTACATCATTCCGAAGGGGGGGGGGGTATTTCGAGGGGGGGGTTATTATTTCCCCAGCCCATTTTGAGGGGGGGTTTATTCGAGGGGGGGGGTTAATTCAAGGGGGGGGATATTTCGAGGTAATACGGTAATCACTTTTAAGGAAAAAATAGAATTACTCAAGTTGACCCATGAGTAAAAGTTAAAAAAATTACTTTATGTTTTCCTGTACTCAGGGGTGAGTAAAAAAAATACTTGACATTTACTATCAAAAACAGTTCAATACTTCTAACAACTCTTGTGCGCCTGATGATTTCTGTTTTTAGGTGTTCTGCTTTTGCTTTCGAATCAAAAGCTACTGATGTGGGAATGTGGTTCATTAGTGGTAGCCTTCATTCCTACAAAAAAGGCTTCTAATACTTTTTTAAAAATGGTAATCCTTTTTTGCACATTTCATTTGGCATACATCGTAAAAGCTGCGTTTACACTGGCTTTCATGTCATAACAATTGAATATTTGTTGTGTCGGACACCTAGACTGGACAACTTAACTCTTAACATTTAACTCAACTTTTCAATCAACTCTTAAATTTTAACTTTTCTCTTAAACATTAACTTCACTCTTAACTCGCCATTTGTAGGTTTACTGAACGCTTATGTTCAAACTCTAAACTTGTCCACTTGCGGAACTGGCTCCAGGACAAACGTATACCGTATTTCCTCGAATTACGCCCCGGGGGTTTATTTTTTCAGAGTGAAAATTTTGAGAGAAAAACGTGAAAAATGCAACAATAACCACCATTTATAAGTTTTTACAGCCTTATATAAGGACGTAGATGGTATAAACGATGTTCTAACGTAACACAGTAAGTGTTTTGAACGTCTGTTATGCATTTCCTGGAACACAAATTCATAGTGCCCATTTTGAGGGGGTATTTCGAGGAAATACGGTATGTTGATACATGCAATCATAAACAATAAGATAAATTTTTTGTCATCGTAGGTTGTCGGTTTTATTTCTTCTAGGTAGCCTCGTTAACGAGGCTGCATAGAAGAAGTGGAAGAAATGGAACCGACAACCTGCGACGAATCGTGAAATTATTTACTTCTACTCACGAGTAAATAAGAGGGAAATACTTTTCCCCAGAAAGCGTAAATGTGAGTATTTTTTTCAGGAAAGCGTAAAAGCGAGTAAAATTTCCTTTTCTATCTGGAGAAGCATTATGAATGTTTACCCTGGACAACAAAAAGGTGTTTTAAACTATGTATAATACACTAGTGATGGAAAAGCGGTAGGTAAAATGGCGCCAGGCGCCAATGGCTTCATTCAAAATAATGACGCCGGGCGCCAAAGGGCGCCAGAATAAATGGCGCTGGGCGCCAAAATAGCGCCAATGATAAAAGTATCAATTTTAGCATCTATTTATATCATAACAGAAGCATTTTTTAGTAGAGCAACAAGTTATACCAATTTCCTGATGCCAAAAAAGCCACAAAAACTCATCATGGATATAATATTTATATACCTAGGTATACTCGGCGGACAGCACACCTAGTATGAAAACCTACCATAATTTGATGAATAAAATCTTGTGATAAATTTCGTAATTAATTATTCCATAGTAAAAACGAAATATTATGATGAAAAACTGAATAATTTATGGTTCATTATTCAGATGGGTGATGGTAGCTTTTCCTACTAGGTGTGATGTCCGCCGCGTATATTTAAAATTTTTTATGGGGACTAGCGTATTTTATTTTTATTTCTTGAGGTGCACTTTTTCAGTAAGATATAGTCGGCAGACATGATATTACACAGGTTTGGTCCACTTATGTTTCCCTTCGCTGAGCGTCAATGAAATTCAACATCTTACTGAACAGCGAAGTGCGATACATCTTAAATACGGTAGAAAAACGGTGCACAGTGGGTCGTAAATATGTCAATATGTATAGTCGACGGACATCTCATTCTACAAAATTGGAAAGTTATATTTTGTTCTTGTAGAGCGAACGAGAAAGGAATTTAGTAAAAAAGAAAATATAAAGATAGTAAGAAGGAAAATAAAAATGTGCTGTTCTTTACGCACTCGTTTACTCCAATTTTTGTGCCGATAGGTGCTGCAAATTTTTGATTATACGTTTACCTACGTTTAATCTAATTCATATTTAGAAAAGTTACACGCTATCGATTCATTTTGACGAAAACTTGTTACGTTCAAAATTTTGAATTCAGAAAACGTTCCCGCTTTGTATTTATTCAGATCCAGACGACGCTTGGATGGCATCATGCCAAAAAACTCAACTACACTTTGACGGGGGTTTGAATTGTGCGGGCACAATTGAAAAGTTTCATTCCGTATATGCGTGAGCACGAGTCACCAAAACAGAGTTCTACGGGTTGGATACAGCGTGCATGATATGACATCATGCGACTCATTGTATAGTATCATGTCTGCCGAGTTATAGAAAGTATTTGAATTACAGTAATATTTGGTCTGTCGAGAATGTTTTTGCCACTTCCAGACCGTCTCCCATTTGTTTGCCCATTGGACGATGCTAGTGTAATTTCAGCCGGGGAATATAAGCTGTAATAATTATCGCTATGCTCATAAGTTACCAATGTTATCAAATAAATTCATCCAATACCGTAGCGTAGCGTGGGTTGAATGTCAAATAAATATGAATGTTCACAATATTAACCTTTTAAATGAATAAAAAACGTAATGACACGTCTCCTCCCACCCCTAATTACAGCTCGACATAAAATTCAAGCATAAAAGTTTTACTGAGAAGTGTACGATTCAGTGATCCATCTCTTAATGTTGTCCGAGACTCAACATGCACTGTTCACGTTTCTAGATACCGTATTTCCTCGAATTACCCCCCGGGGGTTTATTTTTTCAGAGTGAAAATTTTGAGAGAACAACGTGAAAAATGCAACAATAGCCACCATTTATAAGTTTTTACAGCCTTCAGATGGTATAAACGATGTTCTAACGTAACACAGTAAGTGTTTTGAACGTCTGTTATGCATTTCCCGGGCCACAAATTCATAGTGCCCATTTTGAGGGGGTATTTCGAGGGGGGGGTATTTCGAGGAAATACGGTATAGATTTTTCAATGATATTTTCACATAAAATCAGTTGGAAAAGTAAAGTTGAAACGTAATGCTTGAATACATTGAGCTGTAATTCCAGCTTATACCCCCCAGCTGAAAAGCTCACCAGAATCGTCCATGGTGGTCCAATGTGAAACAGCAAAAATACCACTGGAAAACATCCTGGTGGATACTTGGAAGCATATTTGAAGATATCTTATGTTATTGTTATTTGTTATGTTATGTTTTGTTATTAAAACATTGAGCAGCAACCGAAACGTGGGATGCTAACAAAAAATACATAGGTGAATACCGTATGTATGTAAATGAAATCATTCAGCAGATGAAGACTTAAATATGGAAAAATGTAAATGCTAATCGAAATGGTCATTTTGGCGCTATTTCTGGCGCCATCCAAAACAATGGCGCCGGTCGCCAAATTGGCGCTAGGCGCCATGGCGCCATTCGGAATAATGTCGCCAGGCGTCAGATGGCTCCAGAGAAAAAGGGCATTGCACTTTGAACCGAAATCTACAACCCATGGAAAGTGTGCAGACTATACTGAGCGAATACATTCCCGATCCCTGTACACATTCTGACTAAATTCATAAATTTTCGAAATGGTATATCATACCATTTCACACTTCCTAGTGTCCCAGCACTATGATATTCAAAGCTGTGAGAAACTTGCACTGTCCTGGGTGACCGCCATTTTGACAGCATTGACTGCTTTGAATATGTGAACGAAGTGAACTTTTTATCAATTACAAACATATATTTTTACGTTTTCCCTAGTACCCGGGTCTTTCGGTCATGAAAACGTAACAAAACATAATGGCATTTTTCAAAAACGTAAACGTAAGGCTAAATACCAAAATACCCGGGTATTTCGAGTAAACGTAAATACGTTTTTGCAACACTGCTTTATATTCATTTAGAATGCAATTTTGTCTGAGAAAAATCTCTATGACTTAACATTGGCTGCTTCATTATTTTCTATTCACTAGGCTAACTTTTCTTCCCTCAGCTAGCTATGCGTCAGTCGCGTGAATCTGCAATCAGTTTTTAGCTGCCTCACATTAGAGTTGCTGGCGAAAATTAATTATGTGTGACTTGCTCATTCCTATTTTCTGACATTTTTGAAGTAAATTAAATACACATAAAGGTGTCGAACAATTTGTTTACGATGGAAACGGACAAATTTTCGCACTTGCCGGAAAACGGAAACGGAAATAATTTTGCACGTGCCGGAAAACGTAAAACGGAAATATTGGAATGACGGAAAATGGACAACGGAAAGCAAAATTTTGTTGGAAACACCCAAACTGATAAACTGGCATGCGGGTCTTTCAATTAAATAAACACCTTCCCGGACAAGTTCACCACCCATTTGTTTATTTCACTTCGATTGTAATATCTCCGTCTATGGGATTGTTATAAAGCTGAAACTTCGAATACATAAAGTTGTAACACCCCCCTACTCTGCTTCAATGGGGGGAGGTGGGGCGACTCACTACAGGGTGGGTTGCCCTATATGCAAAAAAATTTTGTGGCTTTTTCAGTGTCCCAAACAAGTTCACCACCCACTTGATTAGTTACACTACAAAGGCCATATCTCCAGCTGTGAGGGCGATAGAAAGCTGAAATTTGGGGGATGTCTTGCAAACACCCCCCCTCACAATACACCAGTGGGTGGCCGCCGACGACCCACTACAGCATGGGTCACCGAATATAAAGTTGTTCATTTTTTTTAAACAACCCAAGTCTCCCAAACAAGTTCGCCACCCAACTGCATTATTAAAAAAATGTTGTGAGAACATACCTGATAAAAAATTGAATCAAATTTGAACCCTAGTTCTGCTCATTAAATTTTTTTCAGTAGAGCACCCACCCCGTCCCATAAACAGCAGACTGAAAATTTCACTTTAAACCAATTTTTTTGTTTCACACATAAAAAGTTGGTTTACAAAGTTCACTAGAGAAGGGTCTAATGTTCAAAGTTACTTAAACAACATGACCTCTAAAATGCCCCCATAACGAAATTTATTTGGGGTGAATATTATGATGTCATAATCACATCATCACAGGAACAACATTTGACAAAATTTGAACTTTTACATTCACCCCAAATAAATTTCCTTATGCAGGCATTTTAGAGGTTATGTTGTTTACATAACTTTGTACCTTAGACCCTCCCCTAGTGAAATTTGTAAACCAACTTTTTTAAGTGTGAAACAAAAAATTGGTTTAACGTGAAATTTTCAGTCTGCTGTTTATGGGATGGGGTGGGTGCCCTACTGAAAAAAAATCGTCGGCAGCTACCCACTGGTGTATTGTGAGGGGGGGGGGTTGTTTGCAAGACATCCCTCAAATTTCAGCTTTCTATTGCCCTCACAGCTAATCAAGTGGGTGGTGAACTTGTTTGGGACACCGAAAAAGCCACAAAAAATGTTTGCATATAGGGCGACCCACCCTGTAGTGAGTCGCCGCACCTTCCCCCATTGATACGGAGTAGCGGGGTGTTAGGACTATGTACCCACCAAAGATTAGATTTATACCACTCCCATAGCCAGAGATATTGCATCTGAAGTGAAATAAAAAAATGGGTGGTGAATAGTGATGGAATGGCGCCATGGCGCTGGCGCCATTTGAGGGCGCCAAAGGGCGCCGCGCCATGGCGCCATTGGCGCTTGGCGCCCTTTTTCTGTGGCGCCCTTGGCGCCTGGCGCCCACATTCTGAAAGGCGCCATGGCGCCCTTGGCGCTTGGCGCCCTTTTTCCGTGGCGCCCTTGGCGCCTGGCGCCCTGCTTTAAAAGGGCGCCAAAAAGGCGCCAGCAGGGTTTCAAGGTGAGTGCTGTGTAAATGAAAAAAATAATGAAAAATTCATCTGTGGATGATCTAAATTCGTCAGAAAAATGGACGAAGTGGTGTGAGTCGGTGGAAATCTTTCGTCCAACGTTTCATCAGATGTGTCTGACGGATCAGAAGACAAGAATGATGGACCGTCGAACTTGCAAAATTATAAAAAAAGGATAAAAAAAAATCGTTGCAATTCCGTTTTTGTCCATTTCAGGGAAATATTTATTGGAAAAGCCTATTTGAAGTGAATGGATTGTTATCAAATGACAATTTCCATTGTGTTTGAATTCGTCATGTGGATTTTATTGAAAAATGTTTTGTTGCCAGATGTGTTTTTGTTCATTACATCCTGTAGAATGCGAATTAAGACGTGAATGCGTGTACCACAGTGCTGTAGCAACATTTTTAGCACAAGCAGGGTGTTGTAGACACTTATTTTTCCTGGCGCCCTTGGCGCCTGGCGCCCTATTTTCCAAATGGCGCCATGGCGCCCTTGGCGCTTGGCGCCCTCTATTCGTGGCGCCCCTGGCGCCTGGCGCCCACTTTACGAATGGCGCCATGGCGCCCTTGGCGCCTGGCGCCCTTTTTCTGTGGCGCCCTTGGCGCTTGGCGCCCACTTTTTGAATGGCGCCATGGCGCCCTTGGCGCCTGGCGCCATTTTTTCTGGCGCTTTTCCATCACTAGTGGTGAACTTGTCCGGGAAGGTGTTTATGTGAATTTTTTTTGTTTACCAGTTTTTCCATGAAAACCCAGTTTTACTTGGAGAACCAATTCACATTCCTCCAAAGGGAAAAAGTAGTCCTTGTTCAAAACATCGGCAAAAAGATAACTGATAACCTCAACTTTTGCCACCTTTGCACCGCACCCTATCACAAAATAATTCACCCGCCGTGCTAATCAAGGACAAATCCGTGGCTTAACACTAAAGTTGTGCACACGCAAACCTAGTTTATAGTTGCTTTCTCACATGATTTATTTCTGCTGGCTCACTTAGGATTCAGCATTTTATCATAAATTTTCAGTTACAGTATTTCCTCGAGAAAACCCCCCCGGGGTTGATTGCTTCAGAGTTCAAATTTTGAGGGGGTATGAAACGAGGAGGGTATTTCAAGGGGGTTTATAATCTCGCGAGAAATTTCTGTAACGTGTGCGGACGTAGAAAAATGCAACAATAACCAGTACCTATGTAGTTATAAGAGTCTATAGACTTGTATACGTGTGTACATAGATGGTATAAACCCTGTTCTAACGTTACACTATCATTGTTTTCAACGTGTGTTCTGCATTGCCCGGATCGCAAACCGCAGCTTTTGTCATTTACGTTTTCTTTACACACAATTGGTATTTTACCTATTTACGTATACCTACAATTCGAGGTAGTACGGTAGTTGATAGAAGATAAGTATCTGCATGGAACCTGACATGCTGAAGAAACGGTGATTAAGTCTACGGACTTTTCACTATATGTATTTACAAGTTTGTTCCACTCAGGTACGATTACCTATTTATGTCTTAAAATCGAGATCCGTCGACGAAAGCTTGTGCCAGCTATTTCGTAGGTGACCCAACCCAAGATATCGAAGATCAAATGCGATCGTATTTTGAAACGAAGTAGGAATACTCGGCGGACTAGTATTCGCACTATGCATTTTTCTGGACGAAACACTCCATCATGACGTCATCGTTAATAGTATAAAAATTGCTCAAAAATGATTTGAAGCACGACACATAGGTATTGGTTGTACTCGATTCTGGCTTTCTTCTTTAAAAAGAATTTTTGTGCTAAAGCTGGGATTGCATCTCAATGTAAAATTATGACACAACAGAGAAGTACTTTTCAGCGCAGATTATTTACAGTAGAATGGAGAAAAATACAGTGTTATAACTTACGAGTTAAAAGTAGTCCTAAAAACTGTCTTTTATGTGTGTAAATTTCATCTCATCATTCATATTATTTATGATGTAATTAAATTTGCAGTAAATTATTGTCATCACGGAATATTCCAATGGAAAATTCTAACAGAAAATTACAAAAAAAATGTACCGCAAAATTATTTACTACATAAATAAAGTCGGCGGACATTTCATCCTACAAAATCGGAGAGTTAGAATTAGCTCGTGAATCGAGCGAACACGAAACTTGTGTCCCACCCGGACGCTCGGAATTGAAAAAGAAAATACCATATTAAAAGAAAAACGGATATTTGGCCGCGTCTGGCCGTGTCTGTGCGTGCCACGCCTTATTTATCTACATTTTCAACGTTGCTGGCTGCACGCGAACAAATTTTACCATTTAAACTGTTTTGTTTTTATTTTATTTTTCCGCTTTCTCTGTCTTATTTGGCTCTGTTCCAATGGAAGAGTCCCCGTATGAGAACTTGGCAGCTGGCCAAAATTTCGAAATCCGCTATAAATATGAATAAAATAGGCTAACACTAGCTACGTAACCATGTATATAAATGAAAATAGCGATTATGAAGGTGGAAATTGGCAAAGTAGAGCAAATTTTAACGATTTTTAGCTAAATTTGAGTTTTCACTCTGATTCGTATAATGTAAGGTGGATGAGGGCCAGTTCTGATACGTGTCCCGATCCGTTCCAATCCTGAAAATATTGCGACGCAAAAATGACGTCATGCATTCTCCACTGCAGAGATTGACGCAAATTTTTGTAGGGCGATACGTCTGCCGACTTTAATAAGGATCATGAAACAATTTTTTCACACATAAAAGACAATTAGTAGGACTATTTAACTTTTAAGTTACAACACTGTATCTTTCTCCATTCTTCTGTCAATAATTTTATGGTGAAAAATAATTCTCCTTGCATCATAATTTTTTGTCGAGCTGTAATACTGGCTTAAAGTGCCTACATGAGTATCGCGTTGGTTCATTGGCGCTTGAGACATAAGTATGTGCGGTTGCATACAGTCAACGATGGAAAAAACACAGAAATCGAACACAGAAACTCATTGAGTTTCTGTGTTTTTGTTTTACACAGAAACACGGAAACTCACAAATTTTGAAAAACTCAAAACTCAAATGAGTTTTTTTTTGGAGAACACAGAAACACAGAAACACGGAAACACAGAAAAGTTTTTTGAGTTTTTGAGTTTTTTTCAGCGAAGTGGTTGAACACATTTTCAGAATGCACATGAATTCAGTTAAACTAAACAAGATAAAATATGCATGTACAGCATGTACATAATGTATTCATATTTTATGATGGAACAAAAAATAAATTAAAGATGGCATGCACATCTCCTGGTGGACATGTTAAAATATAGTTGTAGTTCAAATCAATTCCGTAGTCTTCCATACAGTGCACATCCATTGAAGAATTTTGGAGTAGTGCGTAAATTGTCGTTTGTGAGCATTTTGTTGATGCTGGTGTTGCGCTGTGGGTGGATGTCCTCATTAACGATGGCAAACCTCCCAGAAAAAAGTATTTAAATTTTTAAGTGTTTTTTCTAAAATGAATTTTCGAATTTTCGAATTTTTTCCCAAATTAATTTTCGAATTTCGAATTTAATTTTCGAATTTTCGAATTTTCGAATCTTTTTTGGCAATTTTCGAATTTTTTAAGTAAAATATTGAATTTGAAGCTTAAAACACAGTATTTTGACTGTTTTCATGTTTGGAGCCCCTTTTAACCTTTATTTCACTGTAAATGAAGCATGAAATGACAGTTTCACTTCACTTTAACATGACAAATGGTAGAAACACTTACCGTATTTCCTCGCGCTACCCCCGTGGAGTTTATTTTTTCAGAGTGGAAGTTTTGAGGGGGGTTAAACGAGGGGGTGTATTTCGAGGGGGGGGGTTAATAAATTCATAGTGCCCATTTTGAGGGGGGTGTATTTCGAGAGGGGGGTATTGCGAGGGGGTATTTCGAGGAAATACGGTATGTGTATCAGCTTGCACCATTTTCGCTGGGGCTGAATGTCTTCCAAAAAACGTTTGTGTAACTGCCCCTCCGATGACCCGCGAGCGATTTTTTGAATTGGTATCTGTATCCGCGGAAGTAGCTCGCCATGGTACTTTCTAATTGTTTGGGCGGCTCTGTGCAGTGTGCACTCCTAAACGGATTTGATAGGGTCTACTGCTGCGCCACGGACGCCATTTCAATGCTTTTTAATGGGTTTTTTTCATTACATGAGATTTTTTCAGACCCAGCGCATATCAATTGTCGCTTTATTTAGCACGCTGAACTTAAGACTGTGTTTTGTCGCCTTGAATTACCTGAAAAATTCGAAAACTATTTTCGAATTTTCGAATTTTCGAATTTTTTAAAAAATAAATCGATTTTTAAGTGTTTTTTCTAGGGGTGAAATAAAAATTCGAAAATTATGAAAAAATTCGAAAATTCGAAAATATTTTCGAATTTTCGAATCTTTTTATGCCATCGTTAGTCCTCATTGAGGACATTTTTATGGACTTTTTCGACACTTGAAGGAATACACATGTTATGTGGGGTTAAAACATATGCAAAACCAATATTTTATAAGAAAACCACTGTTTCCATATCAAAATGCTGTAAATCAGAATTTTTGAGGGAAAAACTCAAGTTTTTTTGACAAAAACTCGAGTTTTTTAGAAAAAAAACTCAAAAAAACTCGAGTTTTAACAAAAAACACAGAAATAAAAACAGAGTTACTCAAGTTTTTTTCAAAAAAAACAACTCAAAACACAGGTATTCATTTTTGAAAAACTCAAAACACAGAAAGTGTTTTTTTTTGGAGAACTTACCCATCGTTGCATACAGTGCTGTCATCGGAGTATTAGCCCAATCACAAAAAGAAATTGCATGTCATATTTAATAACCAGATTGCATACATTACCAAGTCTATTATGCACTCGGATTAAATTATTCAAATCTCAGACCAGTTGAATATTATTATTTGTTTTGTGCTTCTGCTCAGCTCCATAGTTTGATTAGTGTCATTTATTTACTTATTTACTCATTTTAATGGGGGGGGGGGGTTATTGAAGGGTGTCAGTAAACATTGGAGTTATTCAAAGAGACACTGTAAAAGAATGCCTTCAGACAACCAACTTGCATTACACACACTTTTTAGAAACATGTATTCATAAAATACATATTTACATGTTCAGATGCTTCCTTCAATTTGAATATTAGTATAAAAAGATTCTCAAAGGCAGCACGTTGCAGCTGCCACTGACATGCGTAACGATGCATATTTTCATGCTAATTTGAGTTAAGTATGGTCGCATTGAAAGTTGCTTCCTGTCAAGTTGTCACCCGTCCATGCATTCTGTTGACAGAAAAAAAATGTTAATGTAAAAGTTGGTAGTTGGAGCGAACCGCTGCCTGGGATTCTAACGGCTCGTCTAATGTAGAGTTGTTAAAAGTACTGTACATTTTCAAAGTAAACCTAAATGTTAAGTATTTATAATGTATTTATAATGTAAAGTATTATTTTTTACTCACCACCAAGTACAGAAAACGTAAAGTACAATTGTTACTTTTACTCATGAGTAGGGAAACATTATTATTTAAAATGCTTTTTTCACTGGAAAATCTAAAAGTAAGTATTTATTGAGAAAATTTCCCTTATTTTCATTAAAAATCACTAATTTTCATACCTTCTCACCAATTTTCACCCTCAAATTCACTAGTTCATCTTCATTTTTGCCCATTTTCAGCTATTCTAGGTCGGCCATGTATGTGTTTTTATACCAAATTTTGACTATATTTGAGCTTTTTTCTTACGTTTCCCATCTATGCTTTGAAAAGCTATATGAAATACGTTTTCTGTACCCGCGTACTTTCAAAAAGTACGTGAGTAAATGACTACCAGTATGATTTGAGAACGAAACGTAAACGTGTTTACGCAGTACTCGAGTATACATATTTATCGAGTAAACGTAAATACGTTTTAACAACTATGGCTTAATGGCCGCGTACTTTTTATCGAATGTATGTTTGTCATCATATTGTTTGTTTGTGTAGAAATAATCATTAGGCAACCGGGCAAGCTTGTAAGTAATTGGCAATAACATGTAGTTAGAATTGCGCGTTATGCGCTTCATAAATTTGCTGGGGTGTTTCCGCAAGTGGACGAGTGACCAGAGAGGTGTTATAAATGTAAGTGTAATGATGGGAAACTGTCTGGAAAAAAATATTTTTAGTTTTAAGTGTCTTTTCATGACTTTTCCAAATTCGAATTTTGTCCAAAATAATTTTTGAGTTTTCGAATTTTCTTTTGCCATCAATAGGTACGTGGATAAAACGAAGTCATATGCGAAATTGGCGTCAGAAAATCATTTAGAGTGCCAAAAATGTGTTGGTGCTGGCTGCATATTGATGCATAGTTGTTAAAAGTACCAAACTTTTATGTGTAAATGTGAGCAAAATACTTTTGTAATGGAATACAAAATGTGAGTGGTTTTGACAATTTTTACCCCAATTTTTGCACAAAATAAATAAGTTTCATAGATCGTTGCCCATTTTCACCTTCAAATTCACTGGTTTATGGCTTGAAATATACTCATATACACATTTTGACTATGTTTCCCTATTTATAGCCTTTTGCCCTTTTCCCTTTAATGCCTTGAAAAAAGACCATATTATACCTATATTTAAACGCCTGTCTGAAATGGGCTTTCTATACTCAGGTACGTTCAAAAAGTAAATATACTATGATGAAAGCAAGTATAGGTAGGTAATTTTTTCAAAGGAAGAAGTAAACGTGTGTGATCGGTACTCGAGTACACATATTTTTGAGTAAACGAGAATACATTTTAACAACTATACATAGATGTTAGTGCCAGCTGCGAGACGTGGTTGCAATAACTTTTGTATCGTGTTAATTTTTTTCTTTCCAGAAATCACAGTATTTTGGTGACCGGCACAATTATTCACATTTTACATACCTACTGCTCGATTTCTGCAATTATTCAAAATATAAAATCTGCAATTAAAATATTCCTAAAATGGCGTCCCTTTCTGACCGTTACCGGCTCCTTGTATTGGGTGCGCCCGCAGTGGGGAAAACTTGTATAATCCGAAAATATCTCTATAATGACTTCTTGGACAAGCACAAAGAAACTGTGGAGGATTTACACTCCAGAGATTTTCATATCGCTGGGCGGAAATTGCCATTGGACATCCTGGAAACGAATTATTGCTTCACGGGTTTGAGAACTTTTGTCAATGTTTGGATTCAACACACTTATTTAGAGAAACTGGATAACTAATTTCAGTGAAACTACGATTAAAATTTTAAAATAAAAAGGCTGCATCATAATCGAGCTAATCACCGTGTCTGTCAGAATTTGCAGTATACAATTAGTGAACCAACAAAAAACATTTTTTCGGTTGCATTTTGTCAACATTATCATTATAAACATAACACATATTGATATTTATGTACCATTTTAATTTACAATCAAGAAATCCGGAGTGTTTTAAAGACACACAAAAACATTGGCTCAAGCCCAAAAAAACACAGATATGCGCAAAGTGGCAGTGGCCAGCTGTGATGCCATAATGCTTGTTTTCGCAGTTGACGATGTCGTTTCATTCAGGTGAGTACCCCCCACCCATGCATGCTCAGTGTGTAGATGAATTTATCTTATTTTAGTGAATTGACCCTTTTTGTAGTGTTGGTAACTTTTTCATGGATATGCATTCTGTCTGCCCAGACATGAGCGGCGAAGTGCTTGTCATTGTGAATGTGACAAGTGGAATTTTGGATAGTCCCGCAAATTGACAATTTACTATTGACACTTGCCTTTTTACTTTACTCTTGATTTTGCCACTTGCTGCATCAACACCAGGGACCAGTTACAGTGTCAGTTGTGTACACAAATCTTTTGTTCAACAGAATGGATTTGGATACACAATTGACACTTTGGGACTGCCCCTGGTGTTGGTTCCACAAGTGGCAAAGTCAGGAGATAAGTGAAAAGTCAAGAACAAAGTCAAGAGGGGGACTGGTCCCTGCAGGCATCACATGGCTCTCAGGCGTTTTGCCACCATTACCCCCGATGTGTCATGTAAATCTTCAGGATGGGATCGAGTTCAAGCCAGATTCTCATTTGAATAAAGATTAGGTATACTTATTCTCTCAGGCAAATGGCCGACCTGTGGGAGGAAGTTTGTCAGTTGCGGGCGCACCGAGGACTGGCGCTCATGCCCACCGTGCTCGTGGGGAATAAGATCGACTCGCCCAACAGGAAGGTCGGTGACAATTTGGAACGGTTTGGAAGATTTAGAGGTCATTTCTACCTTACATTCTGTTGGAGGGGACGATTTACTGGAGGCTGCATTCAGTTTTTTTTGGGTGGGAAAAAGCCAAATACTAGGTACCATACTATTGGCGGCATTTGATTGTTTCTGGCAAAAATGTGCATTTTTTCCTGTTCTGTGCTAATTGTTTTCAGGCATTTCATTTTTCCATTTTCTGGCAAGTGCAAAATATTTTTTATTTCTGTTTCCGTTTTCTGGCAAGTGTGAAAATTTTACTAAATACAAAAGTTTCCTCAATACTATATTTCTGACAGTGACAAACAAAAACTAGCCAATAACAACTGACAATCATTGTCACTGTGCAACTTTTTGCTACAGATCCTGCCCGAAACAGTTGAAGCCTGGCTCTCATTGCGTGGCACAAATGCAGATGACAAATTGACACCAAAGAAGTATGTGGATGTGTGCGCGAAGACAGGGCAAAACCTTGTGGAAGCATTTAAGAGTTTATTGGAGCAGAGCGAGTTTGCACCGCCCAAAGAGACCGATGGAGTTGACCAACTTTGCACATGTGTGTATAATGCAAATATTAACCACACAATTTACAATAACATCTAATCATTAAGTGCATGGAAATTGGAGAAATGACCCACTAGAACTGCAGCTAAAATGGCTTTTAATTCTTAAGCTTTTCATTGTGGAAATGATCAATTGGAGTACTCCTTGAGTAAATATTTTTGTTTTTTAGAAAGTATGGAAATAAATTATTTACATCACTTTAAAACGGTATCAACTGCAAAAAAATGGACTACCACAAATTAAAAAACGTTTCATTTTGTAGTAGTTGAAACATTGTAGTAAAAAAGTTCAATCAACTTTTTACCACACTTTTCAGTATTGGCAGATACCTCCACACCGGCCCAGTGTCCAAATTGCACCACCAAAGACCACAAAAGTCTCATGAGGGCAACTTCCAATCCTCCAATGGATGACCAGTTAGCTGCCAGATCCCCATTAAAGTTGGGAAAAGGTGCCACCAAGCATTTGCAAATAGAGGGTCCGAATTTGTCTTTGCCATTGAGTGAAGCTGGCTCGTCATTTAAGAGATCCAGAAGTACAAGGAGGAGTGCTAGGTTTGTTGGCACACACAGCAAAAATGTGTGTGTGATACGTGGTGAAGTGTTGTGAAGTGGCTTCACGCAGGCGCGCAATGTCGGCATGCTTCTTCAGACACTTACTTAGTGGGAAGACACTTACTTCACTGCGCCTCCGGATGCGTCACAACTAGTGATGTGAAAAGCGCCAGAAATTTGGCGCCAAGCGCCAATGGCGTCATGGCGCTTTTTGCTTTAGCGCCAGCGCCAGGCATTTTGTTCCTGGCGCCGGTCAAAAATGGCGCCAAGCGCGCCATGGCGCCTTTTATGGGCATGGCGCCGCAGCAAAATCGCGCCAAGCGCCATGACGCTTTTTGATTTGGCACCAGCGCCAGCTTTTACATCACCAGTCACAACACTATACGAACCATGCAATATCGTGATGGTTTGTGAAGTGCACTTCACAAATTTCACTTATCGAGATGGTTTGTGAAGTGCACTTCACAAATTTCATTTATCGTGATGATGAGTGAAGGGTTGGAAAACTCAAATCTCGTGAAGCGTGTGGAAGTGTCTTTACAGAGGCCGCTTCCACGCACTTCAGAAAACTATTTTTTTGCAGCGACAGGTGTTTATCGTGCAACTGGAAAGATGAAAAAGAAAGTGGTAAATAATTGATAAGGAAATGTGAAAGTTTTGTTACCTAAAAGACAGCCTGCTGCTCTACTTGAATAATAAATTTATAATTCTTTTTGCACCTAATACTCCTTTATTAGTTATCAACCAGAGTTGTTAAAAGGTACGTACGTTTACTCGAAAAATACGCGTACGCGCGTACGCGGTAAATACATTTACATATACTTTTTTCAAAAATACCGTACGCACTCGTACGCGTACATTTTCAAAGCATACGCGTACATAAAATGTATTTCAGAAAATTCAATGTGGGGGATATTTATAAAGTGACTACAGTGCTATGTATTTACAGACGTGGTTCCGTTGAATATAGGTAAAATGTACGCGGGGGTAGCGCGCTTTAAAAATAAAAAAAACGCAACCAAATCGAAATGGCTGCGGAGACAATCAAAGTGGAAACAAGTCGCGAGAGCGACGATGCAATGGATGATTCGTCCGGTACCGCTGAAATCCCAGCTGGGGATGAACTGGGCTGGATGAAGCTGGGCACTGGTTTGTGTTGGGAAAAGGTTGCACCTCGCTCCCGAAACATTAGAGAAGGAGCTTTTCATTCGCTTCAATTATAAGAAGTGTTTCTAGTGATTTACCAGATTTGGATGAGTTAGGTTATATTTTTGTTGCCGCTATTCTTGCTATTTTTATCTCCTACAATAAAGAGACCCTGAAAACTATTTTTTCTATCATTTTCTTAAACAAAAACATATGTTGTGCGATACACGCATGAAAAAGTGCCCACTTTACACCCACTTGAAATAATATTGACGCCTCATGAAAGGTGTAGCGTCAGGAATGATGAAAAGTGGTCGTTTCTACACTCGCAAGAAAAGTACCCAAATTTACGCGTATGTACAAGTAAAAAAAAAGTATTTTACGTTTTCGATACTTTGTGGTGAGTAAAAAAAAAATACTTACGTTTACATATACTTTTGAAAAAAGTTCAGTAATTCTAACAACTCTGTTATCAACTTGTGGAATTACCGTATTTCCTCTAATTATCCTTGAATGGACCCCCTCTGAATACCCCCAGGTCTGAGCGACCTGAGGATAAAATAACCCCCTCGAAATACCCCGTATAGAATATCGCACATTATATCGTCACGAAATTTTCTGACGAAATAATAAACCCCTTGAATTGACCCCCCTCAAAATCTGCTAGTGAAAACATTTACCCCGTGGGGGTATTTCGAGAAAATACGGTAGCCTCAGTTGAAAAAAGCTGCTGCTGTGGAACGTGCCACCATCCAGATATTTCTTATAACTGCAGGGTAGAAAAACACCAGAATGGTGGCCCATTGGCAGAATCGATGGGGTCAAATGGTGATAATTTGAAAAGAACTGGTAGTTTATTCAGACGAGGGTTCAGTTTAAGGAGGAAACAAAGGCCAATTATTCAGGATTGGCCTGATGAAAGTGACTGTGTGATCTCGTGAAATGACGATCAAAAAATGAGACCAGAAAGTTTGAAAATAGATATTTTAACCACATAAAACGTGTTTTACCGCGAATTTCATATTTGTTTAATGGTGTTGGCATGATCATACCAAATAATTTTAAGTGCTTGAAATGCTTCATGAAAATTCATGTGATGACACTTCATATTTAGAATACTGGGCAATTCATAGATGTATTGTCCTCCCATGGGGTCAAACCTATTACGCATGTAAACCTATTATAGACACATTATACCCGTAGGGGTAAGAAAGGGGGGCGGGTGACCCCATCCCAAACCGCCCAGCTATCTATCCCTGGGGCAATTTTTTCTGGCTACTTCCCTCTGAACACCCCCCTCCCCAAATTGCCTAGCTATCTAGCTATACTCGGATGACATTATGCCGTACATTTATCCGGAGGAAACACTCCATCATGACGTGATCACTTTCGTCGCCATCACGTCGTCTCCAACTAACACTAACTAACTAACTTCGTCGTCATCGCGCCTTCCATAAGTTCTCGGCTGGCCGTCTGCCAGCCGAAGACATAACTCGTATCTGTTTGTAGAGTATCGTGTCTGCCGAGTAAATCTGCAGCGCTTTTGAGCAAATTTACTCTAATTTTCACCCAAAATCGCTTATTTTTTTAATAGATTTTTACCTTCAAAATCACTTGGTCATGTGTTTTATTGCCTATTTTTAGCATGCCGGGTAAAATTAAATGTGTTTCTGGTCAACATGCGGGATATGGGTTTACATGCGGAATAGTGCACGCCCCTCCCATGTGTCTTAATGTCTTTTAAGTGTTTTCACAAGCGCAAAATATATATTATGAAAGCACTTCACACAAACAAAAATTGTGGTAAGATTCTCAGAAGAAAACAGAAAGATTCTCATCATCCATGCAGAATTTTTATTTTGAAGAAACAAAAGATGTTTTAAATATTTTTTAATTAAAGTATTTTTAATGTTTTTGCAGATTTTTTGTGCTTGGTTCTTTTTATGTTTATGTATACATATGTGATGATACCCTCAATTCAACCAGTTATGATTAAAAAAGTCAACTTGCTCCACAGAAATAAAATTGGGCAAAATCTAGTTGGCCCTTCCATTGCTTGGTAAAATAATATGGTATAATATGTATATTTTTGTATTTAAGTTGTGGACGTCAGAAATGTGATATAATCTTGTGATATTTATGTTGTTATGCGTATTTATGTTTGCAATTCCTTTTTTAGTTTTCAGATAGTTGTCAGTTATGGAAACAGCACTTTGTTTACTGTTTAAGTACTTTCATTTTTTTACAAGAGACAGATTTTTGAAGCATCCAATATCACATGTAGAAAACAGTGTTCAGTATTTTGGCTTTATCCATTTTGAATGATGCAGTTTGTGTTGAGGGCGGACGCTGACATGTCCCCCTGGGGGCACCCAGACCCTGTAAAGCGTAAAGTAGTGTTTAATGTCATGTAAAATGTTAATCAAAACAAAAAACTGTGGTATACTGCGGACACATCGCCGAGTCAAACTAGCAGCAGATTGCATGAAAAGAATGCCTCTGACTTTTATTTACTACCAGGGTATAATACTGAATATTGATCACATTTTCACACTTCCTTCGAACATAAAAGGGTATACCGAAATTTTTGCGCTTGAAACATTTTTGCATGATATTCAAAACTTACCAAAAGCATCATTGATCATTCTCCAACATGCTTTTCAAGTGCAACGCAAAAAGCCGTCTCAAATCGCTGGCCGAATTCGGTTGACTTTTGTGATAGTTCACAAATTGTCTGCGGATTTTCAACAGGTCCGCTGGTGACAACTTTTGCCTGTAATAAGCGTATTGATACGTGGGTGGCATCGGTCAAAACCAGCTACCGTATATTTTCGAATAAGAACGCCTCGAATAAGTCCACCCTGTCGGTTTGTGAGGAAAAATACCCCCCCCCTTGAATAACCCCCCAAACTCAAACTATTACGAAAAAATTACTCCCCGGGGGTCTTATTCAAGGATGTACGGTATTCAAAGTGGGATTCGCGAATGAAAACATTTGCCACAAGAAAACGTGTAGAAGCTAAGCTAGTGATCTCGTCGCAACCATTCCGGTAGCAGCGGGATTTAAACTCGAAAATTGATATTGAAGTATTTAAAATTGCTTTTAACAATAATCTTTGAATGTCCATTTGTTTATTGTCCCATTTATGAACATCCGAAGTGACACTTAGAATCTGTCCGACGTTAAAAATGGAAGAAAAACCCACTCCAAAATGACATCAACGCCGTCGTACAACAATATTCTGTCCCCGGGTACGAAATCACGTTGTCGCTCTGTAACAAGTTGACAAATTTCATTGGCGCATTGATCAAGATTTTGCATAAACTCAGCACTGGCTTGAGGCTGATTCTGAGTAGACTTATTCGATGCGAGATTTCTGGATGCCTGAAAAACGAAAGACGAATTATTATCATTTTTTTAAAGGAATTGTGCCAAAAATTTCGTAATTTGAAAAAACAATCAATCAAGACAAAGAAATCTCAATTTGTTTGCACTTCTGTTACTCTTGAAAAACCTCTAATCGTTCATAAGGTTTAGGCGATGCTTACGTATACTCGGCGGACCGCAAAGTATGTGCAGAATCCTACCATAATTTAACGGAAAAAATTGAGTGATTACAGTGCGCGCAGTTTTTTTGCTTTGCATGCGGCGGTCAGCGTAAGCTCCGCCCACTTTCGTGTAAATGCCCACTAGCGCTAACCCCAAAAATCACGAACGTTCGGTCAGGCTCACCTGTTTTTGTGTGAGCTCAATAACGACAGTTAAATTTCTACGATTTTTTACATTTGACAGAGAACGCACATAATTTTAGCCCTCTGTGTGTACGCTCGACCCACAATTCCCATTTTCAAGCGCGTGGTGGGCCTCAAAATGTTCGTAAAAATCACAAGTTTGTGTAGGGAAAACAGGGCGCGCGGCCGGGCCAAAATGCGCGTGCAGTTTAAAGATGTAGGCTGGCGCGAGTGCGCGGAGTAACAGTGACACTTGGGTCGGTGCCAATACGCACAGGAATTTCTGCGCACACTGTAGTTTCGTAATTGATTATTCCGTTGTAAAAACGAAATATTATGATGAAAAACTGTATAATGTTGGTCCATTATTAAGATGGGTTATGGTAGGTTACCATACCAAGTGTTATGTCCGCGTAGTATACCGTCTACCACAAAACAAATCTACAACAGTTTGATCAAAAATCGGGTCACATCAAAATAACACTCAGTCCACCATACACTCACCTGAAGCAAGCACTTCATCAAAAGATCGTAATCACAATCGATTTCAAGTTCACAATTTTCCGCCGGTGCCGTGACTCTAGCTAAAATCAGCGGGTTATCCCATCTTGCAGATGAAGTTGGTTGTTCATATCTGTTCGATAGTTGTGTCAACAATTCGGGTGAGTACCTGTGCAGTTTGTGGGGGTTGAATATTTATATAGGCATTTTCGGTGTAGAAAGGAAAATGGCTTAAAAATACGCAAAAAGTTACAGTCAGTGCCTATATAAACTGAAAATAACAATTTTGTAGGTTATAAAATGTGGTAAAGGTAAACTAGGCTGGATGTCTCAACCGTTTTTTATAAAATAAAATAAAACATTTTTCATCAAAACATCAAACATCAAACTGTTTTTAATGGCAGTTGGAAATTTCAGTGAAATGGCAGCTGAAATGCAGTATGTTCAGGTATATTTTTTAAGTTTTATTTGAAATTTTACTGCCTGTGTGAGACTAGGCAATAGACTAGCGTGCAGGAGCAGCCAAAAGCGAGACAGCCAAAAACACAACCTATTCTCTGTTCGATTCAACACGATGTTCAATCCATCCTCTGTGACCACATGTAGAACGGCATAAGTCGTTTTGACCAACTTGGCAATGCAGTACAGTTCGTAGCGGAAACCCTGTGCATCAAGAAAAAACTTGGCAAGTGCAACATTCTCCTGTTTCCGTTTTACGGCAAGTGCAAAAAAAAATTAGTATCCATTTTCCGTACAAAAATGTTGTTGACACCCTAGTTTCAGGGGTGGCTGGAGAGGGGAAGAACCCAAAAAAATCGGCCAGCTATTTATCTAGCCCGAGACAATTTTTTGGTTACTATCCCCTGAGCCCCCGCCCCCCCCCCCCAAGTCGCTCTGCTATCTTTCTTTGTGGAGTAAATTTCGAGCGATTTTTCTGATTGTCACTCACTAATTTTTGCCTCATTTTGAAAATATTCGCCCTCAAATATTGATCTAGGTATCAACCTCAAAATCATTTTTTTCGGCGATACACATGGTTGAACCTTATCGAAGCCATATATCACAGTTGAACTTTAATTAAAACCCTTATCGAAGACTTTGCATCTCGCACAAAACACCCACACCTTTATATGATTTAGCGAGTCGCAAATAACCAAACTACTCCTCGTCAAATTGGCCTGTACCTTGGAACGGAGCCAATTCAAGTGCGATTTTTCCTGCAATGGGAAATTATTAAATGTTTGGAATCTGTTGCCGTTAAACCGTAAGTATCACCAACCAGATCCGCATTGTTATAGATTTGGGTGTCAAAACTTGGATTGTCATCATCTGTCACTATGATTATTTTTAAATTAGCATGACTTTCCAACAATTTTGCACGCACCCTGTGAATGAATGTGATTATGTCAAGCTTCATAGGATTTGCCCATGTCAAATTAAAGAACCATGAAAAAAAATTTTTGACATGCAATTAGGGTTCAAACGGGATTGACCTTTAGCGATCGGGATCGGGATTGGTTTTTTGAGATTTCGGGATCGGGATTGGCCGGGATTGGGGTCACGGGATCGGGATTGGCATTTTTTCGGGATCGGGATTGGGGTCTTGGGATAGAGATTTTGGCCAATGTTTTGGCATCCACAGTTGTTCATAAAAGTCTAAAAACACTGTTGAATGCCAGAAACGTGGCATAAAATGAACGCTGGGGGTTTGCGTACACATTTTTGCATGCAAAAACATCGTTTTTTCACTTTTGATAATTTCCACTCATTTTTCCGGGATCGGGATCCCGGACTTTGGAGTTTCTCGGGATCGGGATCGGGATTTGAAAAGTTTCGGGATCGGGATCAGGACTGCTAAATCCCGGAATTTCACAGGATCCGGGATCGGGATCCCGTTTGAACCCTACATGCAATATTTTTCAGCCCACTATCCTAATTTTATTCTATTCAGGGACATCCAGTAGTTGTTTCCAGGGGTCTCCAAAGGAGGTGGGGTTACCCCCCCCCCCCACTCAAATGTATCTATACCAGGGAGGTGTACGGCAGAGGTTCGGGTCATTTTGGCAGGCGACATGACGGCCCCAGTTGTTCCTGACCGGAGACTGAAGAAGTTTTCTCCGGTCAAGAAAACCTGCGGCTGACAGTCGCACTGCAAAAGATTGTGCTCGGTTTTCGAACACAGGGCACGTCTCATGCCACTGAGCCAACTGAACACTTAACATTGATGCTGTTAAGTGTCGATAAATTGATCTCTTTTTTCACCCGGTCACTGAATTCAGCGAGATTACCCCACCGACGGCATTATGACAATGTACGTTGCCCTGCGCATGGCATTCGACAATGTACGTTGCCCCACCAACGGCATTACACAATGTGCATTGCCCTTTTAATCTCTTTCAACAAATCCCAACGTGACTGAACCCAAAAAAAAATCTGGGATTAGCTACGTGACACTGGTAAACACGAGTTTGCACCCCAGTTCGTCACGCCAAACAATTGCGAAATATTTGTTTCATTATTTTTGGCGACTGCCCAAATCCAAAAAGAAATAATTGGCAGCCGGCTGTTTTGGGAAAAGATATTTCGAATCTCTGCCGTATCAACCCCTCTATACCAAATGCCACCTAGCTATCTATCTGTCTTGGAGACAAAATTTACGTTGGCTACTATCCGCTGATCCCCCTGAACCCGTCACTTTTTAGAAATTTTGTACCTATATTTATTAAAAATCGTTAATTTTCACGACTTTTTGCCCATTTTTACCTTCACTTTTTCATGTGTCTTATTGCCTTTTTTCAGCTATTTTTGCCTCCCCCCCACATTCGCATCAAAGCAAAATAAATTACAAACGCACGCACGGACGGCGGATGTTTTGCCTGAACACGGGAGCCCCGTCACGACGAGCAGCGGCATCTGAAATAAAAGAAATTTGGATAGAAATATTAGCCCGAAAGCTAGAGGTGAAATTCCGTGCGAGTCTTATCCAGGATTTGAAGCCATGCTTGGCTTATTCACGTTCGTGCGTTGCGAAATAGACTCTTTTTGGCACGTTGCCAATGCGTGCTTAAGGTGGCACGATGCCAACGCACTGTAACGTTGTATATTGAATGGTAAAAAGCTTAAAAGAATTCTACCGACTATTTCTACCGACTATTTTCTAGGGAAATTCACTATTTTGGGCTTAAGCTTAGGCTTAGGCTTAGGTAAAAAATTAGCCCAACTAACCATTTTAAGCTTAGGCCTACTAACCATTTTAAGCTTAGGCCTACTAACCATTTTAAGCTTAGGCCTACTAACCATTTTAAGCTTAGGCCTACTAACCATTTTAAGCTTAGGCCTACTAACCATTTTAAGCTTAGCCCTACTAACCATTTTAAGCTTAGGCCTACTAACCATTTTAAGCTTAGGCCTACTAACCATTTTAAGCTTAGCCCTACTTCAAGTTTAGCCTATGAACCATTGTCCGGAAATGTATACAAGTGTAGTATCTGAAAAAGTGTACTTTCTGAAAAAAAGAAAAAAGAGCAGCGCTCGAGCATGAAATAGCCGCAATGCTTCAATTAGTTAATTGGCACATTGCCAATTCGTACACCACCGAAAAATAAAAAAATAAAAGAAACGTTAATAGGATACAGGGGTAATAGGAAAAGGAAAGACGAGATAGGCCGAAATGGATTTATTCCTTGAATTTTCCGGGACTTCACTTTGCTCATCTACCTAATGGTCATCAGGTCACAGAAATCGTCCAAAACATCCATCCACTGCAGAAAGGTGCCGATTTTCGGCCATTTCAGTATACATAATTTTGGATCGGGTCATTTATAGCAACTTGGCGCACGTCCAAGTTACCGGCTGCGTAATGTACTTTGAGCGATTTCTCCCCAACTTTTGCTCAAAATCGCTAAAATTTGCTCCATTTTGCCAATTTTCACATTGATAATCGCTTTTTTTGTCTACACATGGCTATACACCTATTTTTAGCTATATCCCTTTTTACGAGATGCCCACACTCGTGGTTGGAAACGCCAATTTATTTGACTGTTTATTTTTTTAACATGATATTTTCATTTCGACAGCGACAAAAAACACCGCGTCCGAATTTCACGGCTGAATTTTTGCAATGGAAAGGACAGCCTTTAACATTTTCAATGGTAAATAATGCATGCAGAAAACGCTTTAAACACTATTCATGTCTGAAAAATTCAAACAGCTTCTTAATCTAATATCTGAATCATCTGGCTTTTCCTATCTAGGCTGTTCAAAACGTAAGCACGCTTTATTTTGTCGGTCCACACACTAGTTGACACATTTTTGTCAACTGGTCTGTGTCAACTCAGATTTCGGCTTCACGTGTCGCAGAGCAATCTCCCAATGCACGTGTGGCAACGTTGAAAAAAAATAGGTACACCAAGTGCATTGGAAGATTGCTTTGCGACTCGTGAAGCCGAAATCTGAGTTGACACAGACCAGTTGACACACAAGTGTCAACTAGTGTGTGGGCCGACATTAAATTCAATTCAATGGACTTTTGACATGAAATCTGCACGAAACTAGGTAGACAAGTGAAACAGTCTGTTGTCTTTGTCCAAAAACTTACGTATTCACTTTCATACAAAGTGCCAATTTCAAAGTGTAAAGAAGAAGGTTGGCATGACTTTTTGTTTAAAAAAACAGCGCCCTATTACACTTATGGCGCCTTTTGAGACCACTTCGCTAGCGCCCAGTCCGATACAGGTGTTAGGAGCTGAGAGATAGAAATTACTAGCCTCCATTGGCAAGGGCAGCACGCACTTATAATATCTGCCTCATCATTAACCCTATGTCAATTTCTGCAGTAAATAAGTGGCGAGAAAAGTGTTGTATGAGTTATAAGTTGTATTTATGTGAATTATGAAGTTAGGGTATCTGTGGTAAGCGAACTTACCTTATGCCCTTGTAAAAGAGCCCCCTTTGAATCACACCCCCGTGAATAAAATCCCCTTGAATAACACCCATTTGAATAACACTCATTGAAAAATACCCCTTGAATAAGACCCCCGTGAATAACACCCCTTGAATAACACCAATTTGAATGACACCCCCTTTAAATAACACACTATTGAATAACACCCCCTTGAATAAACCCCATGTTGTCCAGTTGAGAAAAAAATAGCTCGCCCTTCATTAACTCAACTCCCCCTCAACTCCCCTTTTGAATAACTCCCCCCTCAGGGTATTTGACATGTGTATTTATGCACATAATGTTTATTTGAATGATTCGGATACGAATGAACATCATGTTATGAGGAAAAAGTCACCCCTCCTGAATAACACTGTAAAGTGTGCCGTTCATAGACTTACCCCTAAATAAATCCACCCGCAGTTAAAATTAACCTGTATGCAATCGATGCAACATTCATAGTGCATCATGGCGAATATCTTGATGGGAAATAAACCCCCCCCCCGTCGAGAAAAAACCCCCAATTTATAGGAATCTTATGAAACCTATAATTACCTATGTATACTTGGCGGGCCGCAAATTATGTGCAGAACCCTACCAAACTTTTATGAATAAAATCTTGTGATAAATTTCGTAACAAATTATTCCATATTAAAAACTAAATATTATGATGAAAAATGTAGAATTTTTGGTTCATTATTTAGATGGGTTTTGATAGGCTTCCATACTAAGTATGATGTCTGCCAAGTAAATCTACGAAATAATTACCCCAGGTGTAAATACGATACCGCCATTTGAAGAAGAAACCAAACTCAGAAGGTGGCATCGAGAAACATGGCACTAATTACAGTATCAACGCGTTAACCACTATTATCCTACAATTAGCAATTGTCTGCCAGCGCCCTCAAAGTTGGGTTACTGTCTATCGTACGTGGACACGAAGACCGGCCACAGACAGAACGAAACACGTCACCTAGATATAGCGCAGATCGAGCAGGCGACCAGGTGCCTGTATTGGCCGCCCACACACTAGTTGACACTCGTGTGTCAACTGGTGTGTGTCAACTCAGATTTCGAATTCACGTGTTGTAGAGCGATCTTGCCGTGATATTTATTTTTTAGCATTCCGCGTGTGCATTTGGGGATCGCTCTGTGACACGGGAAGTCGAAATCTAAGTTGAGACAGACTTGTTGACACACGTGTGTCAACTAGTGTGCGGGCTGTCGTTTCTGTTCCGCGCCACTTCGCTCGCACAACGTCTACCGTATTTACTCGAAATACCCCCCCCCTCGAAATACCCCCCCCCAAAATTGAGTGTAAAGAGAACGTACATGACAAATACTGCAGTTTGTGTTCTGCGTAGTGCAGAACACACGTTAAAACAATGTCGGAATCATGTTAGAACAGTGTTTTATACCATCTACGAACTAATATTAGTCTACAGAACCTTATAAATGACGGTTTTTGTTGCATTTTTCGACGTCTGCGTACGTTTCAGACGACAATTTCGTACTTGGTTTTCAAAAATTTTCTTGTGAAATAATAACCCCCCCCCCCCTCCGAAATACCCCCCCCCCCCTCTCGGGACCACTATGAAACAATCACCCCCCGGGGGGTATTTCGAGGAAATACGGTATGCATTTGAACGACTGTTTTTCAGACACAACGGCAAACGAGTGACCAGCCCGACACTGAGCGTCACTTTTGAGGACCCGTTGAACTTGTGTGGAAGGCTCTACATTTTTACAGCGTCGGGTTTTTGAATACCTGCAACAGGGTCTCGTAAAATAAATGAATGTAACAGGGATAACTTATTGCAGGGACTGCGGGCATGAAAAGCTCAGAGCAAATCCTCAGAAATTTCTGAGAACGATTTCGCACACGTTTTTGATGTGGAGAGATATTGGGCGCTAAGCAGGTGTGTATGTTTGTTGATTCTAGATCCATGTAAAATGTAAAATGGTGATGCAAAAAGCGCCTTAATGTCGCCACACAGAATAGTTGACAACGAAAGTTTCCAAAGTCGATAAAACTGTTTTAAACACATTTGAGCTCACCGTAATGAGGAGTCTGTCAAGGTGTCAACTACTGTCGGCGGACAGCAATTTTGGTAAACTAAAATCTCGTCCCGACTATGAAAGTCAACTCAAAAATCAATTTTTGTTGGTCATCATTAGATATCGCATACAAAAATCGCGTCTACTGCTCAGGCTAATGGACAAATCTGTGCTGATTTCCATGGTAAAATACCGCAAAATGGTATTGAACCATTGGAAAACAACAGTTTATTTCATTCAAAATGGTTACATATTTGGCTGAGATGGATTTAAATACAGATGACGCCTTCAGTGTGAGTGAAAATAAGTGCGCAGTTTTTTTGCGACTGTTTCTGGCGGACGCCATATTTTTTAGATGGCGCCGTGGCGCCAATTTGCCTGGAGCTTTTCCATCACTAATCACATCAAATCTATTAACTCCCAGATTCACAGCAAGTTGCTGTGTTGCAGTGGTAGTGGTAAAAGTAGAGATTTTGACTAACACCCAATCTGGTCCGAGGTCGGCTCACCCAGTCGACACACCAGGAAGACAGTGGGCAAATTTTAGTCTGTTTAGAACAAAATCAAATTATGCCACAGATTTGTTTTTAAATTGGGTATAAAATGAATTACATTTAAAATTTCCAGACATCTGTTTCAAAGGCTAAAGATAGCCAAGATGTATTTTTAGCGAGTATTGTGCATCCTGGTAGCAATGCCAAACCCTGTAAAGTTTAAAGTAAAGAGTTGAATGTCATGTAAAATGTCATACAAAATGTCAATTTATATGACAAATGTAAAGTGAAGTGTCAATTGTCTTGCAAAATCCCGTAATAAAATCTTTTTTGTTATGATTGACATTTTACATGATATTTGACACTTTACTTGACTCTTTACAGGGTCTGGGACTGCCCCAGGTGGTGGTAGCTCTGAGATCAGCAATGATGAATATGACAACATTATCGTTGACAGCACCGATGATGAAAAAGACCAAGTTAGCCAGCATTGAATTGAATCACAGCAATTGAACTCCCACATTGAACTGGCAGCTGGTGAAGACAAATACGACACTTTCAGACCACCGATACACCAGATCTATTTGCAGTCATCGGAAACAGTGAAATCAATGATGACGTCACCACAGCGACTGCATGGAAATACAGTCCATTTTTCTGGCTTGCAATTTGTGCATTGTTGGTGGTCTTTTGCGCAATTCTCACGTGCTTCATACTTTGTCCTAGAGGATTCACGCAATGCTTTTTCTGCTGCTGCAAGAATTCACAAAACAACAGGTGAGAGTAAATTCAATTAATCTCAACAGTTCATTCCAGGCCCATTTTTTACCGTATTTCTACGAAAAACAGCACCCTGAAAAAATAACCCACCTCGGAATACCCCCTCTTTAACATCTATCCCGCATTGCCAGATCACAAACCGCAGTTTTGGCATGTACATTCTCTGTACGCGCAATTGGGGGGGGGGTATTTCGAGGGGGGGGGGTAATTAGTCGCCGTTTTGAGGGGGGTATTTCGAGACGGGTGGTATTTCGAATGGGGGTATTTCGAGGAAATACGGTATTCTAAACACGTTAATTATTGAAAGGCATTCATTCCTTTTTCAGACAACAAATGCATTACCAGCACTTGTCAACAAATGGTTTTTATCACACTCTGCCGCACAGTGAGAAAGGTTCGGACAGATGGATACAGAATCCTGACAGGTTTCAAGGTTTACACGCCAAGGTTTACAGCAACACAGTGAGCTGAACTAAACCTTTAACTATGTAAACATCAGTTTAGCTTTTTAGCACAGTGACACTTCTGTTTTCAGCAAAAGGGTATCGGTGGGTCACACAGCATGCAATTCCACACACCAAAGCTGGTGGCAGTCCCGCACGTTGTAAAGTGTCATGTTAGTGTCAAAAGCCATACAAAGTGTCAAACAAAATAAAAAAGAAATGATTTTATTACTGAAAGTTTGTACATTTTGCATGTCACTTGACACTGTACATAACACTTTACAGGGTGCGGGACTGCCCCTGGCAAATGTGGACATGGTTCACCGAATGTCGAGACCACCTAGTTTTTGTTAGTTTTCGATAAAGTTCTAAGTCAGGCTCTCGCGCCTTTATAAAATTGTGAAAATAAACAATATGCAATAAAGTAAACAAATGCCTTTTCAGTGGCATCGTCAGACGGCTGTCCGGCAGCGTGCGAGCACTACGGGCACATTGCCAAAAAACACGGGGGGTCCCCGGACTTCTTGAGCACCCCAAAATCGATAGGACCTGGCCATGGAAACCATCACCAAAAACACCGATCCAAATCTACCCACAAGGGGGCGGGGCATAAAACGAGTCCCGCGTTTGCACTGGCACCGGGACAATTGAAGAGACGCCACAGTTCATCGAGCAGTGATCAAAGCACTGTTGTGAGAAGTTTGGAAAGGGATAGGAGGGTGAGTGAGCAAGCTCAGTATTGAGGTTGGAATGTGTATTTTACAGGTGGCCGATAGTGATATAAAGATACCGTATTTACACGAATAACGCCCCCACTTAAAAAATTCCCCCACGTTAGACGAGTCAGGAAAGAAACCCCCCCCCCCCCCCTTCAGACGACTGATAAGGTTATTGGGTATAATTTGAACAAAAATGACATGTTATGTTCTTTTTAATAAAGCATATTTCATGGAAAAAATTTGATAGAAACACGCTTGAAAATTTTGTCGTAAAAGTAATTCGCCCTTGAATTCCCCCCTCAAAAAAGCCTGAAGAACAAAATAATTCCCTGCTGGGTTATACGAGTAAATACGGTAGACTTTTATTCTCCCTTTTTGCCTTCCGACCCCTCTCGTATGCAATGCACAATTTCCAGATACCGATAGAGATACTCGATACACCAATCGCTCAAAACTGGCAGAATGCCAAAGGCACATTAGAAAAAGGCACCGAGATGGATAAAAACTACTCAGCTAACTCAGATCGATTCAATAGTGCAATAGAGCAGATGCTGAATGTTGTCAGCGAGTTGAAAAATGTTACCGAAATTGTAGATAGAAATCGGGCACAATTGGCGTGTGCGAGAGGTCGGTGACTTCATGCTTAGATGCAACCTTCCACTTTTATTTTTTATCAACACACTAGTTGTTGTATGGCGCTGGGACCACTTTAGGGAGCCACTGGCGCTTGCATCCTTTTCCATGGCGTGGCACTCCTGGCTAGTGATGTGAAAAGCGCCAGGACTTTAGCGCCAAGCGCCATGGCGCTTTTCAGTACATCAGCGCCGAGCGTTAATGGCGCCAAACGCCAAAAGCGCCTTGGCGCCTTTGCATTGGAGCTAGCCCCAGCGCCAGGCGTTTTGTTCCTGGCGCCATTAGAAAATAGCGCCAAACGCGCCATGGCGCTTTTTGTTTCGGCGCCTGCGCCAGGCGTCGTGGCGCTTTTACATCACTACTCCTGGCGCAATGCACAATTTTGTTGAATAGCAGAATGGCGCTATTCTTTTTCATCAAAGCAACACTATTGGCAAAAAAATCATGCCATTCAATTCCCTCACAGCAGAGAACGCGATTCAGCCGGAATATGCGATCATCCCAGAGCAAAGAGCAGAATTGGACAGTCTGCAGGAAGACACGGACAGTAATGGAAACGCGGTCTGCATTTGAGCCAAAGACATTGTAATCCAAAGGCAAAGACATCCATATTTTTGATGGAGTATTGAGCCCACTCACGCTAGTTGACATCGACACCAAATGTCAACTGGTGCCGATCCCGATTCAAAGCTTGCTGACGAGTGGACGAATAACGTTCAAACGCAATCTTTGAATTGGGAACGGAACCAGTTGACATTTGGTTTCCATGTCAACTAGCGTGTGTGCGACCATTTAAGTTAAGAGTTAAAAGTAAAGTGCAAAAATTAAAACTTTGCTTTGTCGGTGGATGCATATTGTGCATGCAAACACTTTGTAAACAACTAAACGCAAAATAATTATAATTAATCAAGTGCGGCCACTTTTCCATTGCTGGATGAGGCTCAGGCATTGGGAGAGAAAATGGTCGCCACGAGGCAATTGAGGGTGAGTAATTTCCAGACATCAAACATTTGAACATTTCATCTACACATACCATTTCTATTGGATCAGTTATCACTTTAAACACCTTCCCACAAAAAAGTGGAATTGAAGAAAATCACGAAAGCCCTCGGTAGCAATCAATGTCTCAAAATTTATTAACTAGAAATTAAGTGAGAGAACATATTACGAAAATACGGTACCAGGGGCCAGTTCCGCAAAATGAAAAGTGATAAGTGAAATGGCAAAGGCGAAGTAAAAGCGCAAACGCGAAGTGAAACGGCAAGTGAATTGGCAAAAGTGACGTAAAAAAGTAATTAGTAATTTCCCTTCGCTTATGCCATTTCACTTGCCATTTCACTTCGCCTTTGCGCTTTTACTTCGCCTTTGCCATTTCACTTCTCATTTTGCGGAACTGGTACCAGGGCGTGTGCGATGTGGCGCCATTGGCGCCATGCCGATGAAAAGCGCCCTGGCGTTATTTTTGCGCGGCGCCAGGCACAAAATTCCTGGCGCTGGCGCTTCGTGCCAGCGCCAAAGCAAAAGTGCCATGGCGCTTGGCGCCATTTCGCCGTCGCGCCATTGGCGCTAGGGGTCGGGAAAGCGTCATTGCTTTTGCCGCTTGGCGCCACACTCCTGGCGCTTTTTAATAAGTGTGTCGCACAAAAGAAACACGTATCCTTTTCCCATTCGCAGGAGCAGGGTGAATTGGTCGAAAACTGGCGCAAGGCCAATGACGAATTGAGGCAAAAAATTGCCATTTTAAAAATGGAGTTATCTGAAATATCGGGACGCACTTCGGCTATCGATGCCGGTTGTTCTGCTGACCACATGATTTACTTGTTGTTTGTCTTGCAAAACGTCATTCGTTGTGAATTACTATGGCAAACAAAAATTCGAGTTTTGTCACTGAGCGCTAAAAACACTCAAAAGCTTTCTCACAACACTCACCAAACACTTTTTTTCAGATGTCAATTCTAAATTACAAAAAAATTGAAAAGAATGCCCGTATTTCCGAATGATTGATAAAACCATTTTTGAAGAAAAACAATTTAAACATTTTTTCAGTCGGTTTGCCATCGTTAGATAAGATTCAAAGCGCTTTCTAGTGTTAATTGGAGAAAATAATGTATTGAAGCAATGAAAGATGCGCTAAATCATACACTAATACTTTACATTCCCATCTTTAACTGATAGTGCAAAGATGAATGAATGAAAAGATCTCTTTACAAAAAATCATGTGGCGGCAAAATCGATACACCGACCTGTGGAATTCTGGAGGAAACGGTAAGATACCGTATTTCTTCTAATAGAAGAGCGCCGTTCTATTTACCTGCCGTTCAGCTTCATTCATTTGAACATCGTATTTTTAATCAAACTTGAGCTACGCTTTTATATCAGAGCATCAATTGAAACAAAACAAAATATGAAAACAACACCTATTTACATCATCGTTTTGAACACCTTCGATGAACTCAGCATCCATTTGCAAAAATATTATTGTTTTGGCACTCTTCCAATATAATCTCCTCCTGACGTCCTATCGGATGCTTCCGTTTTTTTTTCGTGGGTTGAAAACTGCCAAAACATGCCGTTCTATGGGAGGTGCCCTTCTATTGGATGTATGCCATTCTATTAGAAGAAATACAGTAAACGTCATACTCATAAAAATACTCTTACCACAATAGCTTTTACAAACAAAAACTCGCAGGAAAGCAGCAAAGCGCAGTTGCACCCGAGGCCGCTGAGTAGAACGAAGCGCTTTGAAAGGTCCCTTTCGAGTGAGGAAAATAGAAATAAACTCAGCATTTTGCTGAAAATTTCCACTAGCAAAAATGGAAATGTGAATTTGGAAGGTGAAAATCAACATGGTTAGTAAATATTTTTCAGAAACCAGATACCAATAGATTTTACTATACGTTGACCATGATGTACATCATTCCAGACGGGGGTATTTCGAGGGGGTATTAATTCATAGTGGCCATTGTGAGGGGGTATTTCGAGGGGACGGTATTAATTCATACTGGCCATTGTGAGGGGGGTATTTCGAGGGGAGGGGTATTAATTAATAGTGGCCATTGTGAGGGGGGTATTTCGAGGGGGTATTAATTCATAGTGGCCATTGTGAGGGGGGTATTTAGAGGGGAGGTGTATTGATTCATTTTGGGTATTCTGAGGGGGATATTTCGAGGAAATATTGTGTACACAGTCATGCCAGATGTGGACAGCAGCGACAGGAAACCCACGGCAGTGTGATAGATTGCTTCCAGATGAAGAGCGAGTAATAAATGCTATATCCACACGCCAGTATTTATCAGACGAACACAACACGACAACTGGGAACCGTTTCTCATGATTTAAAGCTATCTGTATAAATTTGCTTGGTGGTAGTTCTTGAAGAAATCGTCAATATTTTTGTTGTATTTAGATAATCCCAGCCCCATCTGTATGTAAATATGTAATCGCTTAGCTCAAGGTTCTTCCCTTATTACCGTTATGATTGTTGGAAATAGGAAATGTGTATAAAAATCTGAGATAAAATACCAACGCACCCTCACCCGTATAAGCATGCCAACCAGTGATATTACTATCGATTTTGCAATTTTACTGCGATTATGTTTATCGAATCATGATTGACAGAAAAAGCAGTTTCAAATTTGCAAAGCATTCAATTTTATGAAACAATTCTGAAATCATACCTGATTGGTAGGTGACAATGTGCTGTGATGCCAAAAAAGCCAGCCAAAATTGAGATGGAATGCCGGTAAATTATAGGCTCAACACAACAAATTTAACGTGATATCGAAATCATGAAAACAGCTTTTTGTCAGCTTTTTTCTTACTTTTCTTCCCTTTCTTACGCTGCATTTTCGGTTGAACTTTAGTTTGAAGCGCGTGTGCTCCCGGCGTGACGGCGCCTAACTGAAAACAAAGAAATAATGATTGTCAAACTAGGTAGTTCAAATGATCATCCTTAATGATCAAAGTTTTGCTCCTCAAATATGAGATATCCAAACTTCCGCTAAAAGCCAGATACACATTTACCACAGCGACAAATCGCAACTACTGCGCTTCAGATGGTCAGTGTGCACATCGACTTAAATAGGATGACAAATTCCAATTTTCGAATTTTGAAGTGCTTGATGTATGCACTTTGCATTCACACCTGTGTTCGTGGTGCGGGGCACATGGTTCATACAGTATTCGCTATGCTTGTCATCTATGGACATCTATGCTGCTGCTCACCGCTAATCGTCTACGCCCTGCCTCGGCACTAATTCACAGCCCTCTAGTCATGTACGCCCTCCAATTAGAGCATGCATGACTAGCGGGTTTACATGACTAGAACAGACTACGCTGTACCAACGCCCCAGTACGGTAGAAATTCCATGTTCCAGTTCAAAAACTGGTCCTGTTTGAACCCTACTGAACAAAAATGAGCATTTGTAGTGACAGTCAACCAACTTGTTTTCCCTTGCTCTTTCTATCAGTATTTGTCAAGGGCCGCTGATCAACCGGTGCCCTTTCGTCACGCGATTTCACCTTTTCGTCATTCTTGCATTTGGTCACGCGCAGAGACCGCCCACTAAATGTCGTCCCATTTAGCTGGAGCGCCAGCGCGACCGAGCTTTTTTCCTGAAAAAATTAATTAGTGAAATGAGCTGCTTCAGAAATTAGGCATATTTGAATGTATCTTACTGATTTCTTTTCAGCGACACAGGGCTGCTGCTTTGGGAGGACCTTGGCGACACCGAAATAAGCCCCTGGCTAAATTCAAAATGTTACACATGGCAACAAATTTGCACAAATGGACTTTGCCCTACCATACCATAACCACACAATAGAACGTTGACCATACCACACTGTTCACCGACAATCTAAACATTCAACTACCTAAATTCATATGGCAAAGGTGGAGTGTAGAATGCAGCAGTGGAGTATGCGAGCGCGAGGGGAGTTGACGGACGGAGTTGCATATCGTTAAAAAAGTGCACATAATAAATACCGCGCTGACATCTTGGAATGTCTGAAACAACGCCAAGGACTTGTTTTTGCTTTTTTCGACCACAGTGGCGTTTTTTGACAATTTACGGGGCAGGGTGTTTAGTTATGTATTGATCTGTCACACGACAATTTAATTTTTACATAGATATCTGTAAATATTTAGTCATTCGTTAGGTGCCGAGCTTTCAGCGCCTGGCCATTGTCTCTAAATTAAATATTTTTATCGTAAAAAGCGCCTGTAAACCCTTATATGTAACATGCCAAAAGTGGTACAGTGTCAGAAGTCCCAGGGGTTTGAAATTGACATTCTCAAATGAGTTTTCATTATCAATTGAATTTTTCACAGATATGTGTAAATCAATAAATATCCAATAAAGTGAAGTCCACATAAAGATGCTCAGATAGCATCATGCATAGAATATTTTTTGTGCACTGAAGAAAAACTCAAAGCACATGTTGATTTTTTACAGCCACTTAACACTTGCTTAAATATAACTATCACCAAATAGAATCATCTTGCAATCTGACAAGTCATCAAGTCTATTATTCCATATCCAAGCAGAAAACTTTGCTCTCTGATCACTGATGTCTGGTATAGCAGCATTCTTAACCTCATGGAACTTTTCAACTGGTGTGAGCTGATTAGCAAGTTTCTGAGTCTTTGGCACCTCCAATGCAGCCACAGGTGTAACTAAAAATGTAAGACTTTTTATTGGAGGATTGAAAGAACTCAAGCACAGTCAATGACAGTTAGGGTTGGAAAAAAATCAATTTTTTTTAAACGCCTTGATTTTTTTATATAAAAAAATCAATTTTTTTTAAATTTATTTTTTAAATTAAAATCAGATTTTTTAAAATCGCCCAAAATGGGGTTATAGAGAAAATATATGTGTATGTTAAGTGTCAGACAATGTATTGTTATGTATATTGTGGTCATATTATGACTGTGGAGTCATGGGATAGCATTCTAAGCACTGATTTCTCGCAAAAATATCCGCAAAAATATCCATTTTACATCGACTTATTACGTATATCGCCTTTTGTCGGACGTCTGTGACTTCAAGTTAAGTTTAGCATGGAATAGCGCTTAAATAAGGTTGTAAAAGAAGGCCAATACATTGACAGTGATGCTACACACTGTAGAAGTATGTGGGAGCACATAGGCTGGATATTATATCCTACACTAGCATATCACGGCTTATTATTACACAGTAGCATGAATAAATACGATCTTTTACACTAAAAATGCCCCGAAACCCATGAAAACACCACCAATGGTAATCTGTATCGGAAATTGCGCGCTTGCGCGCAAAAAATTGCAAAATACCTAGTGCAAGTCCACCAGAAATTTTTCATTTTGATTTTTTTAAATTAAAATCAGTTTCCACCCTGTGATTTTTTTAAAAATCAGATTTAAAAAGAAATCAAGTGTCAACCCTAGTCAATGTAGATAAAAACATGTGCATTACTTATATTTACCGTATATTAGAAACAATAACAAACCATTATGAAAAGCCTGAATGGTGCCATTTTTAGCATCACCATTGTTGTTGTCACTACCATCTCTCATATTGTCATTGGAATTCGGCAAAGGGGAGTGATTACCATCTCTAGCACCAGGCAAATATGTGTTATCATCATCTGTTTCATTCCAGCCGAATGGCCTGACAAATTATTGTGGACTGAATCAGGGGTCTCCTAGGGGGAGAGGGGGAGGGGGTTCCGCCCAGCTATCTATCTATCCCGGAGGCCGCTCAGCTATCTATCTATCCCGAAGGCAAAACTTTTGGCTACTATCCCCTAACCCCCCCCCCCCAATCGCCCAGCTATCTACCTACCCAAAGCGATTTTTGAGAAATTTTGCCCAAATTCTTGCTCAAAATTGCTACTTATCATGCCTTTTTATAGATTTTCACCTCCAAAATCATTAGTACATGTTCATTATTGCCTGTTTTCGGCTATTGTGGCTAGCATTGTATTAGCATAATTATATGTGCTTATATACCGTATTTCCTCGAAAATCCCCCCTCAAAATGGACACTATGAACTTATAAACCCCCCCTCGAAATACCCCCCCCCCCAAATTTAGTGTACAGAGAACGTAAATGACAAAGGCTGCGGTTTGTCATCCCGACAATGCAGAACACACGTTAAAAACGATGACTCTGTTGTGTGAGAACAGTGTTTGTACGTCTACACACTTATAAATGTCTTTAGAGTCTTATAAATGGCGATTTTTGTTGCATTTTTTGACGTCTGCGTACGTTTCAGACGACATTTTAGTACTGGGATTTCAAAAAATTTCTGGCGAAATAATAACCCCCCTCGAAATACCCCCCCCCCCTCGTTTAACCCCCCCCCCCTCAAAATTCTCACTCTGAAACAATAAACCCCCCGGGGGTATTTCGAGGAAATACGGTACCTATTTTTAGCCATTCTTTGCCTACTTTTAGCGATTTTTCTCCCTTTTTTGCCTTCTACACCCTGAAAAAAACTATATATTGAACTCCCGTGAACCCCCCATAAATTTTTTCAGCTATCCCTCCGGGGGAGCGATTTGCTATCTTTCCAACCCCCCGACGGAGGGCCGAAATCTAGGAGACCCCTGGACTGAATATTCACTTAAATTCATTGGAAAATGTTATTTACACTCTACATCATGTATAAATCGGGAGACAGTCTGCGTTGCTGCATTCAGTGATGAACAACAAACTCGTCAAAGCCAAACTGATGCCCGTCCAGCAAGTTGACAGGAGTCAAACGTCAAGGGTATAGCAAAATGACAAATGGCACGTTAAAGCGGGAATTAGAGCTCAGCGTCGATTCGACGTGAAATGATGACGTGAAATGATGTCGTGAAATTAATTACACGAGTGTGGATCATGCTACGGGTCTACAATTTTCTAAGGATAATATATGAATCAATACCTCAATCGTGTCCAATACTGAGTGTTATCAGCCACAACTAGAGCGAATTGAAAAATTCAATTTTTATCATTCCACGTCATCATTTTACGTCAGGGAACAACTTGACATTTCACGTCAGACTATTTCTTGCCATAGTCTGACGTGAAATGTCAAGTTGTTCCCTAACACTGTGACGTGAAATGATGATGACGTGGAATGATAAAAATTGAATTTTTCAATTCGCTCTAGTTGTGGCTGATAACACTCAGTAGTGGACACGATTAGTGTATTGATTCATATATTATCCTTAGAAAATTGTAGACCTGTAGCATGATCCACACTCGTGTAATTAAATTCACGACATCATTTCATGTCATCATTTCACGTCGAATCGACGCTGAGCTCTAATTCCCGCTTTAGAGTAAGGTCAAGAATCAGAAGCAAAGTCAAATTAAATAAAAATTAAAATGGAAAATCGAGAGCAAAGTTAAGAGTAAAGTTAAAAGTCAAGAACAAAGTCAAGAGTCAAGCATAAAGTACATGTCCACTTGCTGGACTGGCCCCTGGCAAGGCCTCATGACTTATTTTCTATCCAAAAAATTCTTGGTATTCACATTTTTGGTATCAGTTTTTTTGCTGGCAAAAAAACAACTTATTTTTCTGCTCAAAAACATGTATGCTTTCCAGAACTTTTATATTCATATGGACTCCGGATCTGGCACTGAGCCAACACACCTTGCAACAACTACACTTTCAACTGGCTGTACATGGGTACTGCCATTTCCATTGCTGCTCCGATAAATACTGTTGGTGTTTTCCTTTTCCAAATCATTATTCTTGTCCCCCTGTTTCTCAAAATCTTCTATGACCGCTATACCCTTTTCAGGTTTCTTCTCATTTCTACGTTCTGGCAACCCTTTTTTGGCAACCTCCTCCGGCTTCAAATTGAACGTGTTCATAGTGTTCGCATAATCCTCATCGTCTGATGATTGTTCGGAATCCGTCAAAATGGGGTTTTTGAACCACGATGATGAATCGACGTTGCCCATTTTTTGTTGTAAAAAACAACCCTGAAACTGATTCTTGTAGTGATGTTAATGTGACAAATGTTAGATTAAGGGTTTAGTGGGGGTGGGGGGGGGTCCGCCCTCCCAAATCCGCCAGCTATCTATCTATCTGGAGCGATTTTTGAGAAATTGGGCGCCAATTTTCACTCAAAATCGCTAATTTTCGTACGTTTTTATAGTTTTTCACCTTTAAAAGCGCTATTCCTTGTGTTTCATAGCCTATTTTCAGCTATTTGTGTACTATATATGCTTATATACCGTAAATCCTCGAATAAGTCCCCGGAGGAGTTATTTTTCCGTCAGAATATTTTGAGGGGGGAGTTAATCGAGGGGGGGACTTATTCGAGGGGGGAGTTGTCTTTTCCTCAGAACATTCAGTACATTAGTACGTACATCGCCGCTCTAACTAAAACATTCTTTTGTGTTTACGTTGCATACGCAGCACTGCCTTTGCATTCGTTGAATCAGACCATGGCTTTTTTGGTCTGTCTGGCTTCATCGAAATGTTTTTTATGTGACACGACTTAGTTGCATCGAACATAGGGGGGAGGTACTCGAGGGGGGGAGTTATTTTTTCCTCACGCTCGCAACAGGGGGAGTTATTCGAGGGGGAGGACTTATTCGAGGATTTACGGTACCTATTTTTCACCTACTTTTAGCGAGTACTTTTCCTACCCCGCGAACCCTCCCCCCCCAAAAAAAATATATATTTTTCAGCAATCTATCCCTCCGGAGGAGCGATTTACTATCTATGAACCCCCGCGGGGGTCAAAATCTACAAAACCCCTAGTTAGATTTGTAGAAGAATATTAAAAAGGAAGAATATTATGGCAAGGATGGGGGCGGGGGGGGGGGGGGGCTGGCCGCCACTCCACCCCCCCTTCCGTGGTGCGTCATGTAAATTGTTTCATACTCCAGAAGGATGTAGAAAACATTGGCTCAGGGTGAAGTAAAATTTATACTTAACAATAACCTAAATTATCACAGCTTATTATAAAGCAATCGAAAATGAAAGTATTTGCCACTAAAAATACCATAAAACCAACGAAAACGGCACAAATTGATACAGCAGAAAACGCACAGTTAAGTAAATTTTGAAGGATTTGCGGCTACAGGGAGCAATATGGTGATATTCCTAATTTCTGGTAGCAAAATGCGCGCTTGCGCGCAAAAAAATTTGCATTAAACCTTTCAAAATCGTACCGAAACTCGCTTTTCCCGTGTTTTTCAGGTCACACCCCGGGAAGGGGGGGGCTGCAGCCCCCACCCGCCCCCCTGGATACGGCCCTGACTCGAATAATGCCCTCTCTTGAATAATTTCTCCCTGTTAGACGAGTTAGAAAAAATAATTCCACCTCCACTGTTGGAAGAAAAAACAACGCCCAACGAATCGATGAATTATGTTGTTCCAAACAGTGTAACATGAAACATGCTGGAAAATTTTGACAAAAATATTCCCCTCGAATAGCCCCCTACCCCCCTCTAAAAAGCCTGACGAAACAACATTTCCCGGGGAATTATTCGAGTAAATACGGTATGTATGTAAATTGCGCGCTTGAAAAAATGTGCAAAATAGCTAATGAATCGATACCGAGAATTTCAGCTGCAGCAAAAAAAAACGGTTTGAAAAACTCCAGCCATCCCCAGTCATAAAGGATAAATAAATAGGGACGCTCTGAGGTGAACTTCAGATGAGTAGGACTCATTATGCATCTAAACCGATTATGCATCTAGGCCCATCATGCGGGGAATTACCGGCCGTAAAGTCGAGGGTGCTACTTTAGGCCGGGCATCATTACGGCAGAGTTGTTAAAAGTACTGAACTTTTTTCAAAGTAAACGTAAACGTAAAGTATTTCATTTTTAGTCACACCTGAGTACAGAAGATGTAAAGTAAATTTTTTCTATTTTTACGCTGTGGAAAAAGTGAGTAAACGTAAACATCTGTAAATACTCAGGGAAAGCGTAAAAGTAAGGAATTTTTCGATTTTGTACCTAGGAAAACGTAAAAATGAGTATAGGTGAAAGCGAGAGTCGTCGCTATCCCTACCCATCGCGAATTCTATAATTTCCGCTGTTATTTTACGCTATTTTTTCAGCCGTTTATATTCGTGTGAGTGATTTTTTGCTTTATATGCACTCAAAAAATATTCTCAATTACGTTTTCTGTACTCGCGTACTTTCAAAAAGTACGCGAGTAAGTGAGTACCGGTATTTTTTGCGGGAGGAAACGTAAACGTATTTACGCAGCACTCGGGTATACGTATTTATCGAGTAAACGTAAATACGTTTGTACAACTAAAAATTACGGCCGGATTTAATTTACGGCCGGGTTTACTTTACGGCCGAGATCTCGCCCCATCGTGCACCTAATTCTACCAATTATGCATTTAGACAAATTATGCATCTAACTAGAGTTGTTAAAAGTACTGAGTTGTTAGAAGTTTCAACTTTTTTAAAGTAAACGTAAACGTAAAGTATTTTTGTTTTACTCGCCCTGAGTACAGAAAACGTTAAGTATTTTATTTTTATTTTTACACTGCGTAAAAGTTGAGTAAAATACTTTTCTTTCAAAGAAAACGTCAAATTGAGTATTTTTCCAGGGAAAACGTAACAATGGGTATTTTTCTCACAAAAATAACGTAAAAATCGTATTTTTTGTAATTTTTACCCTGAAATACATCAAAGATGTGTTTTTCTCTCCTGATAAGTATTTCCTAGGAAAATGTCCTATGTTTGTCACTTTTTGTCTGGCAAAATGCTTTTTCTGTCACCTCAAAATCCGTTTTCTGTACTCGCGTACTTTCAAAAAGTACGCGAGTAAGTGAGTACTCGTGAGTAATCGGTCTAGATGCAAAATGGGTTGAATTAGGTTTAGATGCATAACGACATTGGCACGGGCTCAGATACGTACGCTTGCATACTCTTAAATATACGAAAACAGATTTCTGCATTGTACAATTAAGAAATAAATGTAAAAACAAATTGTTTGTGTGCAATGGGTGAATAACTCAAATGAAAATTCTGGAAAGGTTGTCACAACTTCACGCCCAGGCTCGGCAGGCTGTCATATCCAAGCAACGCAATGTAATCAAAGTTGAGTGTACGGCAGCTTAGAATCAAGTCATTGCGTGTCAATTTCGCATCACATTTATAGTTATGTATACTACTAGAAGGTGCACAAGTATTTATATTAATATTCATATTAGGGCTCAAAAGGTATCGGCACATGGTAAGGCAAATTTCCGGGCATAAAACTGCGCGCTTGCGCGCATAATTTTTTGCGTTTTATTTAGTGCAACAGACTAAAAGTATTTGCCAGCTGTTTTTTAATTGGATCACAAATTAGAATTCCGATACCACAATCACAGTCCCGGTAACGATTAAAAAAATGCCAGTTCCGGTCGCTATCCGGATAAAAAAAATTTATATGGAATAGAACGGGGCGGGCGAAAGACATTACAGAGCACTCTGAAAAACTAGCTAATACTTGAATAACGCTACACCAGACCGTCAGAAAAGCACCAGAGTCCCTTCACGATAAAACAGGGCTTTAGTAGGGGGTGAGGGAGGTGGGGGGGGGTTACCCGGGGGTCAGTAGGTATAGACCTTGGAAAAGCATCGATATTAAACCCCCGGTAACCCCCCCCCCCCAAAAAAAAAAATTTTTTTTTTCTTCAGCTATTTATCTATCCCTCCGGAGAAGCGATTTACTATACGAACCCCCGCGGGGGTCCATACCTACAAAAACCCTGCGATAATTTCTCGCCCTCACACGCAGCCGTTTTACAGTACCGTAATTCTAGCCTAGTGGAAAATTACCTGTTGGGATAGTGCCGTGTTTCGTCAGTCTAAAATGTAGCTCGATAAAGCAAACATATAGAGTGGCTCAAGATGGCGCCTGGCTTCATGCGCTTTGAAGCATAGTTGTTAAAACGTATTAACGTTTACTCGATAAATACGTATGCTCGAGTACTGCTTAAATATGTTTACGTTTCCTCCCGAAATAAATAATGGTCTTCACTTACTCGCGTATAAAAATTAGTGATTTTAAGTGAAAATTTCTGAAAAATACTCACTTTTACGTTTTCCAATGAAAAGGTATTTTAATCAATTTACTCATGAATTAAGATAAAAAATTGTACTTTACGTTTTCCGTACTCAGTGATGAGTAAAAAATAAATACTCTACATTTACTTTAAAAAAGGTCACTACTTTTTAACAACTCGGCTTTCAAGCCTTCAAAAACACTAGGCACCCTGTACGGTTGAAGTAAAAGTAGTGCAGAGTGATACAGTGAAAATTATTGCCGCGGCCGTTTGCACAGTGCATTTGCATAATTGAACGGAGAATATTCTAGCCGGGTGTGATATATCCCGGAGGCTGGAACGGCGGTTATGGATTACAAACGCTTCTGTTGAGTATTTGGTAGAATGCAGGTGCCACTCCCAGACCCTGTAAAAAGCCCTGTAAAATGTCAAATGTCATGCGAAGTGTCAAAGGTCATGTAAAATGCCCTGCAAAATGGCAAACGTACGTTTTACATGACTTTTGACACTTTGCATGACATTTGACATTTTACAGAGCTTTTTACAGGGTCTGAGAGTGCCCCCATGTAGGGGAAGTTGGGAAATTATGAAGGTTTTTATATTTTTATACAAGCGCTCAAAAAGATATGATTGGTGACGGTAAGTCACTGTCAGCGGCAAATTCTGTTGACAAGTAGATGCCAGAAAAAAATAAGTTGCGAGGTTGTAAGATTAAGCCAATTAAAATTGAGACTTCGATGTGACTTTGAATGAAGTTAATTTCTAAATGGAAATACTTTTCACATACCGTTTTTACTCGAATAATTCTCCCCTGTTAGACGAATGAGGAAAAAATAATCCCCCCTGACTTGAATATTTAATTCCCCTAAAAGTTACGTGTTTTTGTCCAATTTGAGCAAAAATGGCATGTTAGTCTGTGAGTGAATAATATATACTTATTTTGCGAAATGTCTTGATAGAAATATTCGTGAAAATTTTGATGAAATAATAATTCCCCCCTTTGAATAATCACCCTCGATTATCTTAGTTCCCCCAATAATAAGTCTGCGGAAATAATAACCCCCAGGGTAATTATTCAAGCAAACACGGTAGTTACTTGTCACTTGTACTTTAGCTCGCACACAACAGGGGTTTAGTAGATTTGGACCCTGGCGGGGGTTTATATAGATAGTAAATCGCTCCTCCGGAGGGATAGATACCCGAAAAAAAATTTTTGTGGGGGGTTGGGGGGGTTCGTAGGGGGGTTGGCGGGGGTTCAATATATACGCTTTTTCAAGGTATAGACGGAGAAAAGGGGAAAAAATCGCTAAAAGTAGGTGAAAAACAGCTAGAAATAGGTCTATTTGTACATATAGTACAAAAAATCTCGAAAAAAGGCAATAAGGAACGTGAATTGGAATTTTGAAGGTGAAAAACTATAAAAAGGTACGAAAATTAGCGATTTTGAGCGAAAATTGGGCCAAAATTTCTCAAAAATTGGACGATTTGGGGGATAGATAGCCAAAAATTTTGCCTCTGGGATAGATAGATAACTGGTGGATTTGGCGGGGGGGGGGTAACCCCCCTACTAAACCCCTGGCACACAATCTTCAAATGTAGTGAGCACTTGATGAATCGTTGCAAAAGGTTTTCGCTGCCAAGTTTGAACTAGCGTTTTCAAACTTGTTAAGCGTAAACATATTTACATCGGGGGGGGGGGGGTTAAGATCCCTCAACACACTCCAACTAAGCACTTGGATTCAAGTGAGTAGGCAATCATTCAAGCAGATAAATGTATGCTATAAATATGTATAATAAGAGACTGTTTTAATGTAACCATGAAACAGCATTTCTCTATGACAGTAGCATTCACAAAACTACTTAAATTTTTGATGGCATGTAGTAATTTACAATGGTTTTTAGTGGGAGTCTCGACGGTGTACTATTATCCGCACAAATACCCATTCCGCACATTTGCCGGTTACGCACAAAATCGAACCCATCACGCACAATTGCCCATTACGCACAAATGATCAGTCGTGTGCGTAATGGTCAATTGTGTGTGATGGGTTTGACTTTGTGCATAACAGACAAATGTGTGGAATGGGTATTTGTGCGTAATAGGCATGCCCCGTGAGTCTCTACAGGGCAAGCAACTGTATTTAACCACATGTCAGATTTTTATCATTAGTATCATGGAAAAAAAGTAAGAAGAAAATTTGTAAGAAAAGTATGACCCTATGTATGGTACTTCTTTGTAAGAATACACAGCACATGTTTTACGTGGTAAAGAGCATATGCACCTTTTGAGTAAAAGTGATGTTTTCATAACTACGCCGCCTTCCTAATTAAATATGGAGCCAGGCCTACCGTTAAAGTTCTACCCATTCGAATTTTTAAATGCAATCTATTGAGTTAGGCGGCGGATATCGCCACAAAAGTTCACATGTCTAACAACCAATATGCACATGCGAACATGTCTAGCTGTTTACGCAGCAAAAAAATACTATAAAACAGAAAATATTGAGCATGCACTTAGATATATATTGTGTAGTAGTTGATTGAAATTGAACTTGTAGTAAGTCCAATCAAGTACTACATATGTCAGTGTCGACGGGCGGAACGCATCAACGGTTGAATGCGATAGAATTAAGTTTGCACTCACTCGGGATTATTGGCCCCATTGTGTGGGATGGGTTCAATGAGTGTGTCAAATACTTTAGACAGTGGTGCAACACCAACTCGCCATGGCGCCGAGCCGACAAATGGTGCCAGCGCCATTACTCCATTATCATTTTTCAGGGGGGGGGCATCTCCTTCAAAACGAATCGACAACCGAAGTTCAAGAGAAACTCGCAATATTGCCAACCTGAAAGACGACAAATGCGAAGCCCTTTGTCAAGCCGGTACTTTTGTCGCGCACGATGCGCACCGTGTTGACGTTGCCGCACGCCTCGTCGAAATGGTGCCACAGGGAATCGTCGCTTATGTCTGTGGGTGGCCATGGATGTGGGGGGTCTCCAGGATTTTGACCCCCCCCCCCCCCCCCACCGGGGGTTGGATAGATAGCTCTGTCAGGGTGTAGAATGAAGAAAAGGGAGAAAAATCGCTAGAAGTAGGCGAAAAATAGCTAAAAATAGGAACGTGAGCACGATGAATAAATTACATGCAAAAAGCATCTTGATAAAAAATATTCGAAAATTCTATTCGAAGTCGTTTTAGGAAAAAACACACTTAACACTTTACTCACTTCTTACAGAAAGTTTGTCGTCGCAATTGTTTTGAATATTTCAGATTAGACAATTGTACATTGTATTTTAATTTCCTCAAACCTTACTCGAAATTGATAGCTGGAAAATGGGGGTTGACATAGGAATCTAGCTGACAATTTCATGTCCTCGGGGAAAAGATATAAGATACCAATGAAAGTTAAATTATTGTTTATAACTCTTCAATGCATTTCACTATTTAGTAGCGAATTGGTGATTCGACAAAGGGCTGCATCAAAACATAAAACGTACCGAATGGCAGGTTGCCAACGAAAACGGTGTATTTTGTTGGGTAAACTTTGCGTTTGTCATCGACCACATCGGCCTTGAGATGGCGACCGGCGAAAATCGCACCGTTTCTGTGATTTTTATTCGTACGTTCACAAAAATAAATATGGGATAAGTAGGGTTGGAAAAAAAACGTTTTTTTTTAACTCGACGTTTTTTTTTTAAAAGCTCCCAGATATGACCTTGTGTCAACATATATAGGTATATCAGACAGTGGCAATACTCTGTGATGTTATATATGACCATATAATGTCTGTGGAGCCATGGGATAGCAAAATAAGTGGTGATTTGTGTCAAAAATATCCATTTTTCATCGACATATCGTTCGTATATCGCCTTATAGTCGAATGTTCGTGACTTCAGGTAAAGTTTGGCACGGAATAGTGATCAAACAAGGTTATAAAACGAGGTTGTTACTTTGGGAGTGAAGTTACACACTGTGGAGGTACATGGAAGCACATTACCTCAATATTATATACTACAGCAACATATGACGGCTTATTAACCCATGGTAGCACATAGAAATGGATACTTTCAGGGCCGTATCCAGGGGGGGGGGGGCGGGGGGGGGCTGCAGCCCCCCCCCTCCCGGGGCGAGACCAGAAATTGACTGGAAAATTTGACTTTTTCAATGTCAGTGTAAAAAAATTTTGCGCGCAAGCGCGCATTCATCACCAGACATAAGGTATTATCATCAAGTTTGCTCCATGTGGCAGCAAATCGTTATAAATACACTGAATGTTGTGCTTTTTGCTGTTTTGTATGTATATTTACATACATATACAGCGTTCCATGGCGCTGACACCAACGCCAATGGCGCCATGGCATGGCGCCTACTAATGGCGCCAGCGCCATGGCGCCATTCCGCCACTATGTAGCTAAAATTTTAGGGGGGGCTGAGCCCCCCCCCTCGCCGGCCTCCGTAAACAAGCAGCCCCCCCGCTCAAAAATCCTGGATACGTCCCTGGATACTTTGATACTAAAAATGCCACAAAACCAATTAAAACAACCACCAATGTCAATTTGTGTGTGAAATTGCGCGCTTGCGCGCAAAAATTTTGCAAAATACCTAGTGCTTAGTACTAAAAATTTCGGTCGATGTTTTTTTTAAAAAAAAAACATTTCAGACGTCATGTTTTTAAAAAAAAAAAAAACGTTTTTTTTTTAATAAAAAACGTTTTAAAAAAACATCGGCCAACCCTAGGGATAAGTTTGATGATTTGAAAATATAATCTGCATTGATGCAGAGATGAATATCATATTATGATTTGAAAATATGCAGTATTATGTTTTGTAGACAGGAAGACCGACGTTTCGTGATGTTCAGAATCTTTATAATGCTATCCCATGGCTGCACAGTTATTGTATGGCGATATGTAACATCACAAAGTTCTGCAACTTGTCTGGTAACATGTAAATATAAGTTCACCCGCAAACATATTCGGGAAATTTTAAAAGCGTTTTTAATTTAAAAACACGTTTTTTAAACGGAGCCTTTTTCAAATGTTCTTATCCATATTAGATGGCAAACATTAAACAAAAAAAATGAAAAAAGATAAAACCACCACGCACAATTTTTGAACTGCATCAGCCACAGGCTCTCTGCTTGCGAACTTGACATATGCAGTGAGTGAATGTACTGTGGGTGCGAACGTACGCCTGCAATGGAATGCGTGACCTGGTGTCGGTTCCGCAAAATGAGAAGTGAAATGGCAAAGGCGAAGTGAATTGGCAAGTGAATTGGCGAGTGAATTGGCAAAAGCGAAGAGAAATTTCTTCTTTTTTCACTTTTGCCAATTCATCTGCCGTTTCACTTCGCCTTTGCCATTACACTTCTCATTTCGCGGGACTGGCCCCTTCTTTTACAGTGTTAAATCGTAAATCATATAATGGCATTTAAATCGCCCATTTTTCCAGTTAGGCCTCTAAAAATTTTTTTTTGAATTTAAGGATAAAAATCTGAAAAATGCGGGGGCGAGATAGATAATTTTGTTGTAACTTTTTGAGCACCATGTAGTCCCGATATGGAAGAATATTTCAAAATGTCTGCATGGTGCTGTTCCCAGGATTGTCATATTTGAAAAACTCTTATGAATGCACACCCCCTCACATTTAAACTTAAAAAAAAAACAGCGAAAGAAACCCACCGTATTAGAGCAGCCTTTTTCGTCACGTGTTTATCCTTGGGAATGGCGCTTCTCAGCCGGATAGCCTCGATCTTGCCGAATTCAGAACATAGTCGAGTAATTTGCTAAAAAGAATAACACATTGTTTTCATTGCGTGCTGAAAATGTTGTCAAAATTGTTAAAATGCGATTTTGAATTTTCAATTTGTGGGTTTGTGCACTTTTGGAAACTTTGAAACCCGTTATAGACTAAGACACAAGTAATTTGGGACGCATTGTTTGATGTCCGCCGAGTATAGCAAAAGTGTTTAATAAATTTCCATCGTTACCTGTACTATGCAAAGTGCAGAGTCACGTGCAAGTAAATAAAAAGTATTTTAATGGTGGCCCACACGCTAGTTTACACACGTGTGTCAACTGGGGTCTGTGTCAACTCAGATTTCAGCTTTTTATAGCTAGTTTTTTCAACTTTAAAGTGTCGCAGAGCCAGCTCCAGATGCGCATGCGCTAATGTTGAGGAATAAACCTAACTGCAAGCGCATTGGAAAATCGCTCTGCGACTCGTGAAGCCAAAATCTGAGTTGACACAGACCAGTGTTTAGGCCGCCAATGAAATCAAGATCACCTTTTTGGTCACGTCAACTGGCAGGTTTCCAAGAAAAACCGTAACGTCATTCTCGTGCGACGCTTTTCTGCGGGGACGACAACAGAGAAGTGGACGCCGTTGCGAACCATTATTCTAAGCGAGAAATGAAGAAAAAAACAAAGCCAAATGTCACCTTTTCAAGGCATTCAATTTCATTTTTCTCTTAAAAACGGCAGGCCGGTCCCGATCAGTTTCTTCGTGATCATGATTCTTAGCATTTTTGTCAGATTTTCCAGCATCTGCGGATTGTGATTGACAGAGGATTGACCCTGGATCTTCGCTGTAGAAAGATCCGAGCGACCCGGGTTCGTAAAAATTGGACATTTTCCAAGTTTTTGGGTTATGGTGCAGTCGTACCAAACGGCGGGACAAGGTTCGAAGGAAAACCAGTTCATTACCGGCTCGCGAGATTCGAGTGATATTCACACAGAGGACGCCTTTAAAACTTTGTTGTATACTTTTTTACGCTGAGCGCCTTTCTGCACCTCACCCTTGATCCGAGATCTAATTACCACTAGCGCTACCTGGCAGGGATCCAATTTATTGAATTCAGATCGGGTCACGTATGAGAACTTGGCCCTCATTCCAGTGGGAACCATGCCGTATGAGGACTTGCTCCTGTGCCAAAATTTCGAAATCCGAAATAAATATGAATAAAATAGGCTAACACTAGCTACTTACATAGGTAATCATGTATATAAACGGAAATAGCGATTATGAAGGTGGGAAATGGCAAAGTGGAGCAAATTTTAGCGATTTTTAGCTAACTTGCAGCTTTTACACTCATTCTTATAATACGCAAGTGGTAACTTTGGCCCATGGGCAAGTCCTCATACGTGGTGCGATCCATTCCAGTAGGGTTCAAATGGGATTGACTTTTCGGGATCGGTATTGGTTTTTTGAGATTTCGGGATCGGGATCGGGATCGGGATTGGCCGGGATTGGGGTCACGGGATCGGGATTGGGGTTGTGGGATAGAGATTTTGGCCAATGTTTTGGCATCCACATTTGTTCATAATGGTATAAAAACACTGTTGGATGCTAGAAACGTGGCATAAAATGAAAGCTGGGGGTTTGCCTTCACATTTTTGCATGCAAAAACGTCGTTTTTTCACTTTTGATAATTTCCACTAATTTTTCCGGGATCGGGATCCCGGACTTTTGAGTTTCTCAGGATCGGGATCGGGATTTCAAAAGTTTCGGGATCGGAATCGGGATCGGGACTGCTAAATCCCGGAATTTCACGGGATCCGGGATCTGGATTGGGATCCCGTTTGTACCCTACATTCCAGTTACCTGTTGAGTATTATATGAATGAGAATGAAAGCTCAAAGTTAGCTCAAGATCGCTAAAATTTGCTCCACTTTGCCAATTTCCACCTTTATAATCACTATTTTTGTTTATATACATGGTTACCGTATTTCCTCGAAATACCCCCGGGGGGTTTATTGTTTCAGAGTGAGAATTTTGAGGGGGGGTTAAACGAGGGGGGGGGGTATTTCGAGGGGGGGGGGTTTATTATTTCGCCAGAAATTTTTTGACATCCCAGTACTAAAATGTAGTCTGAAACGTACGCAGACGTTGAAAAATGCAACAAAAATCGCCATTTATAAGACTCTAAAGACATTTATAAGTGTGTAGACGTACAAACACTGTTCTCACATAACAGAGTCATCGTTTTTAACGTGTATTCTGCATTGTCGGGATGACAAACCACAGCCTTTGTCATTTACGTTCTCTATACACTAAATTTGGGGGGGGGTATTTCGAGGGGGGGGGTTTATAAGTTCATAGTGTCCATTTTGAGGGGGGGTATTTCGAGGGGGGGGGGGGGTATTTCGAGGGGGGGGGTATTTCGAGGAAATACGGTATATAGCTTGTGTTAGCCTATATTTTTCATATTTGTAGCGGATTTTGAAATTTTGGTCGGCTGCCAAGTTCTCATATGGGGACTCTTCTCTGAATTCCGTAAAGCCTTGTTTCGTAATTTTTTTTGACATCGTGCCCAGTCGATAAGCCGGGACCACATTCTCGAAGAGTATATTCGAGTGCATCGTGTATCCACAAGGTTATGAAGTATCCGCAGTTTATAAAAATCGACAGGGCGCGCCATTGGCATTTCTTGTCTCCGAGGACAGCCGCAAGCGACGTCATTAGTCATGACTAGCATTCGAAAAATAACCCGTGATTTATATTTTTGAAAATCACAATAAATATAAATAACCCGTGATTTATATGTATATATTCATATTTTTTTCAAATTCTGAGTGATATATTTATATATATTTTTTAAATTTGAAAAAAAATCACTGAGAAAATCACTCATACTTTATACATTGTGGTGCAATGATTGCGCTTTATGACTAAAACATGCAATATGTGCAAGAGAAATTTGCAGGGATTTTCTCCAGAAAATCTCTCTGTTCATGTGGAGCATAGTTGGGTTGAAATTATATCTGAAGCAGGTAAATATTGTTAGCCTACACACACTAGTTTTCACCCTGACTTTTTTGAAAACTGAAATGGCCAAAAATGGTGACATGTTTCCATCAAGTTTTCCACTACTGAATGCTATATACCATATTTACTCGAAATACCCCCCCCCCTCAAAATCCCCCCTGTTGAGAAATACCCCCCTCAAAATGGGCACTATGAACTGATAACCCCCCCCCCCTGTCGCGAAATACCCCCCTCAAAATGGGCACTATGAACTTATAACCCCCCCTCGAAATACCCCACCCCAATTTACTGAATAGAAAACATAATGCAGTTTGTGATCCGGGAAATGCAGAACACATGTTAAAAACAATGAGTGTGTGATGTTAGAACTGGTTATATTCTGTCTACATACATATATAAGTCCATAGAGTGTTATAAATGGCGGTTTTTGTTGCATTTTTCAATGTTTGTGTACATTTCAAACAACAATTTAGTAATGGGATTTGAAAAATTTCTGGCAAAATGATAACCCCCCCTCATTTGACCCCCCTCAAAGTTTCCACTCTGAAAAAATAAACCCCCAGGGGGTAATTCGAGGAAATACAGTATGTTCAGTTTTCACAAATGGCATGAATTTTGGTGGGGTGGTGTTGACAAATCACTAGTCTGATCACAACTCAAACTCAAATGATGGCAAATGGTGACATGACTATCAATAAGTTTTCATTTTGTATGTGACAAAAGTGTTAACTGTTTTAGTAACTTTTTATTTATGTCATCCTGCTATGAATTCTATGGTTATGTTTTAGGTATAAAGCACCTCTCTATCTTTTTACATACTTTTCTGAAATAAAACATGACTTTAAATCAAAAAAATACCAATTTGATGTGATCAAAATTTTTCTACAGTGATTGCAAGCTCAGTTTACCATTTTTGAAAACTGACGATGCTTGGTGACATGCAACAATGTTGGCTGTTGTCAAATATTGGGAACAACTGTGGAAAACTGTCACCATGGTGTCACCAGAGCCACAAGTGTCATCACAATGTTGCCAAAACATAGCCATGTGCCCAAAAATGAGTTTTCACAGCACATCACCAATGAAAAAGTGCTGAGCATGAGCACCTATTTAGTCAAACGTCCATTGCGACAACCAGGCGCTATAGGTTGACAGCTAAATATTTGCAGTGCAAAATATTTTTGAAGTTTTCATTGAGGTTGAACTGAAGGTTGAATTTTTCTGTGATATTTGCTTGATGTACACTTGTAAAATACTGTATAAATGAATACTGCTTGTGGAATGATAATAAATGGACTGTGGTATCTTAGAGTACAGTTTTTGTGCTTGCAAATGGTAAATAAAGCCCAGAATATTGCTTGAAATTGAAATAAAGCGCAAGTGATTTTTTGAGATTTTTTTCGAGCTTAGAGTTATTTTTTCAGTAATTTAATTATATTTTCTGGAGACCTAGAGTAATTTATATATATTTATATTTTTTCCATTATTGGAGTGATATATTTATATATATTTTCCAAAAAATCGGTGATTTTTTCGAATGCTAGTCATGACTCATGAGATGATTAAACACCAGAATGCGGAAATTCGGAACTCAAACTCGAGCAGTCTAGAAATACCATTTACACCATTGCAAAGCCCATGTTGAAAGTGTCCTCAGTTTTTTAGACCAAACGATTTTGTTAGTGAGGAGGTTATGTTTTAACAGATTTTCGATTTGGGGGTATGTTGTTCTTGTTCTCCTGACAATCTCAAAATTAATGACTTCTGTGTTACAGAACCAATCTTTATAACTTATGGCTTATTTCAAAGATTATGTTATGCTTGTATTTACAAGACAATTTTCTCTTGCACACTAAACCCACGTTGTATATTTCAAATAAATATTTGTGTAAATACAAATGATTCCAAATGATTTCATCGTATTGTGTATGATTATGTTACATATGAAATTTTTGTTTGTTCCGATCAAAAACGGTTGATCGAGGTGTAGACGTCTGGCACAACCAATATTCAATTTTCATGAAATGAAAGGCAAAAAAATTTGTCGGCACATGTGACAGTGTTATCAATTTCATAATAAATACAAATATCGGCTGGCATGGTGCCAATATTTGCACACGCTACATTTTGAAAGGACAAAATCGCGATCTGATTGTTCACAAAAAATTACTAGAAATATGGATTCTGTATCCATTTATCACATTTTTTCAGTTTCACTTTCTACTTGCCACTCCACTTCTCATTTTACTTCGCTTTTGCCAAATTACTTGCCACTTCACTTCGCATTTGCCAATTCACTTGCCATTTCACTTTGCTTTTGCCAATTTACTTCGCATTTGCCATTTCACTTCTCACGTCTTATTTTGCGAAACTGGCACCTGAATAAAATGAAAGTTCCGAGGCAAAAATGACCCCCTCCTCCATAGCTCCCGTGGGGTCTAATTCAAGGATATACGGTATCATTATTTTATTTTTTTATGAGTATTTTATATTACTTGTTTGATTTTGTTTATTCACGTCTCATTATTGTGTTACATACAAATAGATATATTTTACATGAAAATTATTACCGTATTTCTTCTAATAGAAGGGCGGGTCTCCAATAGAGGGGGGTCTCCAATAGAAGGTACACTTTTTCGACTTTATTTGGGCCACGAAATCAATAGAAGGGCGGTCTCCAATAGAAGGTACAGATAGTGCTGGAATTGTGCCAAATGCATAAAAAAAATTAAAAATATCAGTGGACACTACTATTTAGTGGCTTTGGTCCATTGATCTGGTGCTATTTTAACATAAGATGTTGACTTAACTCTACTAATCGTCTTTCTGATCAAATGTCTGTGACGTAACACATTGAAAAACCTTGGGAGAAAGTGAAAAAATATGCTGAAAAAATGACGAAACAAATAGAAGGGCGGTCTCCAATAGAAGGGTGGGTAGAAAACTTGACGAAAAAAATAGAAGGGCGGGTAGAAAACTTGACGAAAAAAATAGAAGGGCGCCCTTCTATTAGAAGAAATACGGTACTTTAGTGATAAAAAGAAAAGTTCATCTTGTGGATGTCTCTTTCATTTAAATGATGTCTAAAATGCAAAAACTTAAATTTCAAACAATAAAGCTTTCATAATTCACACACACACACAGACACCTCTGTTAAAATTGAAAGAAAAAAACTGTTGAAAGGTACCCGAAAGGCAAGAAAGACATATGGCAGGTCAACTAAAGGTCCATTGCACAGTCTTTTGAATCACTTTTCCTTCTCATCAAAAATTCATGAATTGACAGCTTTATTAGCTCCTTTAAACCTTCTGTAGCATGCCATAGCCAGTGTACCAAATGACCCCAATATAAGCAGGCTATTTGCCATAGCATAGCCAATCATGCTCATAGAGGTCATGCAAATGTCATCCAGTAAGTAATTGCCCATTTTTGATGGATCGTCATTTGGCAGGATGATTGAAGGGTGCTCAGCTGAAATTAAAAAAAAAAATTTTTTTGTCATTTTGTGAATTTTAGGCAAGTGGTCAAATATGCATGGTAATTTAAATTATTGTACTCACAGTGTATAAATGTTTCATGGCCATTTAGTACAGGTACACCAAAGATTTTCTGAGCTTCTACACTTCTCCTGTGGCGGAAAAATAGTCCCTGGTCATTGCACACGGGTGTCTGAGAATTTACTGTGGTTCTACAAGTCAAGTTGAAATGAGTTGAAGTGGTATACTATAGTGATGGAATGGCGCCATGACGCTGGCATCATGGTACCTGACGGATGGTTGCCTTTCTCTGAAAAGCGCCAACTTTCCATGGCGCCCTTGGTGTTTGGCGCGCTGTCACTGTATGGCGTTATAACGGCGCCAACATATTACATATTCCAGACATGTCTCGGATGATTTGATCGGAGTGAACTTCACTTTACAATCACGGTGAAAGAAGAATGGCTACAAACAATAGGCTGACAACATACACTGAAATCCACCATAACACATTTAAAAAAATACCGTATTACCTCGAAATACCCCCAGGGGGTTTATTATTTCGCCAGCAAAATTTGAGGGGGGGACAATTCGAGGGGGGGGTCTATTATTTCGCCAGAAATTTTCGGAAATTCCCCATACGCAGACTTGGAAAAATTGAACAATTACATAGATGTATATGTGTTTATAGGCATATATAACTGTACATACACAAAAACCCTTCCCTAACGTCACTTAATCATCAGTTTTAACGTGTGTTCTGCATTGTGCAGATCACAAACTGCGGTATTTGTCACGTACGTTCACGTTACATTCAATTTTAGGGGGGGTATTTCGAGGGGGGGGGTTAATTCAAGGGGGGGGGGGGGTTAATTCGAGGTAATACGGTACAATAGTTGCGTGGCACTGCGTCATTTTGCGGTTGAAGCTTGTAGCAATTTTCCCGTGTCAAGCAGCGCCTTTTTCTAGAATCGCGCCAAGCCTCTTGGCGCCTTTTTATGGCAATGCCCTTTGGCACTTTTATGGCAATGGCTCTTACTTGGCGCCTTTTCACGGTTCTTTTCCATCACTAATTTAACACAATGTGACAAAAAATTCACTGGGCATGCTTTTCCCGGCTCTTTCACCAATATCGAAATTTGGCAATCGAAATACAAATTTGCTCGGTCAGCATATTTGAACACGTGGGCTTCCTTTCCAGCCATAAGATCTGATATGTACTGGATCTCGCCCAGCAGGTACTGATCCAGTGAACATCTGGGAGATTGTGTGATAAAAGGGGTCAGATGTGTAAGTATTTATGGATGTGAAAAGTATAGATGACACAATATAATGCCAGAAATTCAAAAAATATCTCAAAAATAATTTCAAAAAGAAAAAGGCGAAGTCGAGTACAACCAACATACGTTTCATGTTTGAAATCTTTTTTTTCTTTTTTGGAACCGCACATCAAGGACGTACGCAGGGGGGGGGCGGGGGGGGCGGCCGCCCCCCCCCGTTCCCGGGCCGGCCATAAAAATTTGCCAAGAATGGCACTTTTGTAAAGCGATTTTGTAGGTACTTTGAAAATTTTTTGCGCGCAAGCGCGCAAACCCCACCCCATTGTTTAATGTATAATTTCAGGAGGCCAAACAGCATTATAAAAGTGCCCAACGTGGTCATAGTAATTATATATAGGTCTTAATAAATACCTATATAGTATACGTTGGCGCCAGCGCCAACGCCAATAGTGCCATGGCGCTGGCGCCTACAAATGGCGCTAGCGCCATGGCTCTATTCCTTTACTATAGGGCCAAATTTTAGGGGGGGGGGGGCGCCGCCCCCCCCGTTCGCCGGGCTCCGTATACAATCCGCCCCCCCCGCTCAAAAATCCTGCGTACGTCCCTGCCGCACATCACACACGCATTTTTTGCTGTGATAATCAGAATTTTTGTATTATTTTTCGGCTCAGTTTTGGTTCTAAATATTGGTTCCAATGCTTGACTGATCGAATCCCTCGAATCGAACAGAATTAAAAATATCAAAATAACCCCAATCATATTTACAATAAATTGATCATGAATTTTTCTGAAATTGTTTATGCAATAATTGAATTTGCAAAAGAATTCCTCCCCTCTCGAATAACACCTCACTTCAATCACTCCCAAGTCATAGAAGTCTGACAAAATAATATCCCACTGGGGACTAATTTATGCATCAAGAACTCACCCCTCATTATTCAGAAGTTGAATAGTATCCCCAGCTCCATCATCAACCTTACAACTGTGTACAATCATGCAAAATTGGTCTGCATGGTCACTATCACATGTCCACTTGTGGTAGACTTTTTGTCCAATTTTAGCATAGAAAATGGGCTCCCCAGTGGGTCCTTCACTCAGAACTTCATAAGTGCAAACTGGCATGTTAACTGTACCAGTTTGCAGTGAAGTTGTGAGCATGCTAACTTGAAGCTCTGTGGTTACAATCTGGAATAGGTGGGATGCAAATACCATATTTCTTCTAATAGAAGGGCAGGTCTTTGATAAAATGGCATCTCTAATGGAAGGTACACTTTTTCGGCTCTATTTTGGTCACTGAATAAATAGAAGGGCAGTCTCCAATAGCAGGTACACAAATTTCTGGAAATGTGCCAATGGCATAAAAAATACAAATATTAGTGGATGCTGGGATTTAGTGGCTTTGGTCCCTTTATTTTGTGCTATCTGAATATCAAATGTTAAATGTATCATAATTCTATGAACTGTCTGTGATGTAACACTTCGAAAAACCTCAGTGTCAGCGGAACTTGAAAAAGATTGGCTGAAAAGTTGACGAAAACAATAGTAGGGCAGTATCTAGGGTGTCAAAAAAAATTTTTTACGGAAAACGGAAATGGAAAATTTTTTCAGCGGCCGGAAAACGGAAAAAAATTTGCACTTGGCGGAAAACAGAAACGGAAAAAGAATTTCAACAGCTGGAAAACGGAAAAAGAGGCCGGAAAAACGGAAACGGAAAAATCAAATTTGCACTGAAATGGAAAAACTTGCTGAAATTTTGCCAGAAAACGGATAAAATTGGCTGAAATTTTGCTGGAAGTGGAAAAAATTTGCAGTAATTTTGCTGGAAACAGAATTTTTTTTACATAATTGACAATCTGCATGAATTTTTACCAGTTTGGCTGATCAGAAAACAGAAAGTTGAGCCAGAAAAAGGTAAAATGAGGCGGAAAAATGGAAAATTGAGGCGGAAAATGAAAAAAAAGGCAGAAAAACTGGAAATTGAGGCGGAAAACACAAAAAAAGGTGGAAAAACTGAAAATTACACCGGAAAACGGAAAATGAGGCGGAAAAACGGAAACGGAAAAAAATGTTGCCGGAAAACAGAACGGAAAACGGAAAAAAAATTTCAGCAGCCGGAAAACGGAAAAAATTTGCCTGCGGAAAACGGAAATTTGACACCCTAGCAGTATCCAATAGAAAGGCAGGTAAAAAATAAAAGTTGACACTAGAATTGAAGGGTACCCTTGAACAACTGAAGGGTATTTGAGCTCGCGGTGTTGTTTAGACAGATCAAGCGCAACAATGTTTCAGAAGTCTGGACATTCCACATGTCCTATAACATTATGGTTGTTCAGTTGGAGTTGCTTCAAAGTATGCATGTAGGTATGTTTGCACTTACCTAATTAAAATCCCAAACTAGAAATTGGTTAAAAAAATTATCCAACGCACCTTAGAAGCCTCCATGTAAAAGCATTGCATCATATAAGCCCTGTCCACCTTGGTAATCAACAATGGGTGGAAGGCTACAATCAATGTGACAGACACAAAAACTCCTCTAGGATCTGCTGATCTGATCCTTTCAACCCCACATGAAGTGAATTTCAGGCTGATTTGGCCTGAATTGATGGTTGAGTTGGCATCTGTCCTGTAAGGTGTTCAGAGGATTTAGTTGGAAAAATGAGCAATTATGTTTTTTGGCGTTGTTATTTATTTTATAATAGGTATTTACTTGAACGTAGACTTTCAGCAAATTACGATGCGATAAAGGGGTGTTTTTCTTTTTTGTTGTGTTGGATTGAGTGAAAATAAACCGTGTCGACGTATCATTTAAAAGCTGGCGTATGTTCAGACTAATGATGTAATAGCGGCTAGGGTTCAAACGGGACCGCGGTCCCGGTACATGGTTCGGCAAAAAGTCGGGACTGGGGCGGTCCCGGTCCTGGTCCCGGTCCCGACACCCCAGTCCCGGTCCCGGTCCCGGTCCCGACAATTCATAAAAGCCAGTCCCGGTCCCGGTCCCGGTCCGGACCACCCAGTCCCGGTCCCGGTCCCGGTCCGGGAATTTTGTAGTGGTCCCGACAAGGGATGAAGAAAAATGTATTTTTAATGACCTTTTCAAAAAATTTGCCAGAAATGCCACTTTTCTAAAGATTATGTAGGCACATCTAAAAAAAATTTGTGCGCGAGCGCGCAAATACCCACCCAATGATTACATGTATTTTTCTGTAATAAAACAGCGTTAGAAAGGTCCCCAACACAATTCTAGTATGAAATATTTATAGGTATATAAAGATACCTAGATAGTAGACATCGGCGCCAATGCCAGCGCCAATACTGCCATGGCGTTGGCGCCTACAAATGGCTCTATTTCTTAACTATAGGGCCAAAATTGAGGGGGGGGCATTACTTGAATAATGTTCCAAGAAAGGGCTAATACATTGAGGGTGGTCCTTCACACAGTGGAGGTGTGTGGAACAACATTGGCCGGATATTATGTACCAATAGGTTCAAACGAGACCGTGGTCCCGGTACATGGTCCGGCAAATCCCAGTCCCGGGACCGACCCCCCAGTCCCGGTCCCGGTCCCGGTCCCGACAATTGAAAAAAGCCAGTCCCGGTCCCGGACCCGGTCCCGACCCCCCAGTCCCGGTCCCGGTCCCGGTCCCGACATTAGAAAATTTCTGGTCCCGGTCCCGGTCCCGGTCCGAAAAACTGGTCCCGTTTGAACCCTAATAGCGGCACGCACTTTTGGCGCTGGACGCCATTTTGCTGTGGCGCTACTGGCGCCCATCCAAAGTAAAGCACCATATCGTCATTGTGCTTTGGCGCTCTCGTAAGTAAAACTGGCGCTCAGCCCTTATCCCAAGAAAACGCCATGACGCTTGGCGCTAATTTTTGATGGTTCCAGAAACAAAAGCGCTGGCGCTTGGCTCTGGGGGTTGGAAAAGCACCGTAGCAGTGGGTGCCAAAGTGTTGGCGCTTTTTCCACCACTAGTTGGGAGACTACACGACAATAATCCAACCTGCAATCTGGATCAGCAAATTTCCCTTTCACAAAAATGTGCCCTCCAAATGGTCTGCTCGTGACTACATTCAGGGAAATACTGTCATCTCCGCAGTGCACAGTTGGTATGCCTGAGTGTAAAGAAAAAGTCAGATTGGGAACACGATTGAGAACTGTAAGTTGTGATGGAACGGCATCATGATGCTGGTGCCTAGTGATGGAAAAGCCTGTTTTGGGCACGCAAATGCCTACTATTTACTACGATCCTTACAAAATTTATGACGAAATAATAACCCCCGCCCCCCTCTCGAATAAGTCCCCCTTGAAATAACCCCCTCAATTTTTGCTGGCGATATAAAAAACACCCATGGGGTATTTCGAAGTAATACGGTATATTGATGCAGCAAAATACTGTAAACATAAAAACAGCTACCTTCAACACTGTTGTCCACTTCAACAGCATTCACTTGGCTCAATGCCAACAAAAGAATGAATAAATGATCAGCAAACATGACGATAAAGTGCCAAAGATAAAATATTAGATTTGCAGGCAATTAAATATATAGGCACTATAAATTCATGCAGTCATACATTTTTCAATGTGATTGCATATTCAATTAGAATTTGAATTACTTTCGGAATAACTGTCTGAAACGATTTAGGTATTATGATTCTGAAATAATTATAGACTATTATCAGAAATCTATCTTGGCAGTCTCATACTTACAGTCTTTACCAACATAACTTGTATGAAAAAAGCACAATAATTGAAAAACGGACTAAAACGGGCAATATCCCGTCTCTCGTCTGAAATCATCACATTCGAAAACGAGATTTGTCGTTGACAGAAACTTCAATGCAACCTGTCGCAGCTATAATACATTAATTTCATGTATACATTGAATACATAACGTCGAAAAGGCAGAATACCTGAATGTAAGAATCCATCATACAAGCAAAATGTGATGAATAAAAACGAAAGGCAGCAATCAACCGCAACTAAAGATTCTTACGGACTTTGATGGAAAATTTAGAAGATTTTGAATTTGTTCAGATCGGTGATATTGTAATCCTTTGGAGGAGCCGCGCCCAGTCTCAACGACTCTAAAAATAGAGTGGATTGTGAATACCAATGATTACCGTATTTCTTCAAATACAAAACGTCATTCGATTTTTTTCGTCAACTTTTTTACCTGCCGTTCTATTGTAGGCTGCCATTTACTTTTTCCGTTGGTGAAAAATGCCAAAACATGGCGTTATATTGGAGGTGCCCTTCTATTGGAGTTACGCGTTCTGTTAGAAGAAACACGGTATTATTTATGTTTGCTCGAAGAAGAGTGTCAGCGCAAGTAAGAAATTCACGGGATCGAAGCTCCATTCATCGCATCCGTAATACGTTTTCTGTACTCGCGTACTTTCAAAAAGTACGCGAGTAAGTGAGTACCGGTATTTTTGGGGGAGGAAACGTAATGTATTGTAACGTAAGCGAGTATTCGTATTTATCGAGTAAACGTAGATACGTTTTAACAAGTGTGATCCGTACAAAAAATGCACAAAACAACACTGCTTTACAATCACGCAAAACTTCAACTTTTTCCACCAATCCAATAAAGCATGCGTTCTCGAAAATTGCACGCTTGCGCGCTGAAAAGCTGCAAGTCATTCGTTCAATTCAAACTAGCAGGGGAAAAACACAGGCGCCAATCCCAAGGCAAGTGCGAAATTGTGCGAATTTTGAAAACTTACAAAACTGTAATTCAAAAAGTGAGCGGCATATTTTGTGTCTGTAGAAAAATACCATAGCACTTATCAGTCGTAAATACCTACCTATATAAAATACCTAGTTGAACATATCCCCCAGAACAAATCGCTAAATATGTAAATGACACGGGTAAAAACGACATTTCTCCTGAATAATTCCCCCGTTCGACACAAGTACGTCGATAAACACGCTCAAAAAGAAAAATGTAAAAAAACACATAAAACATTGGAGCTTTGAATGGCGTTGACCCAGGAAATAGGAATTTTACCTAGGTAAGAGAAATGAAACTCCATCACTCCAAATAATTAGAAGAAAACATGAACTGAAGCCACTAAACGGTGAGCGTAATTTCAATTCGCATTTTAAGCGATTCACAAATGCTTATCAATAAATTATCATACGCACTTTAGTCAAGGTGAATCGAAAATTAGGCGAAACAATGCAGTATTTGTGGCGTGCACAAAACGTTCAGCCAAGTGTGACCGTGAAATTTCAACGAAGTAAAGATCAAAATATCTGATAATTTCGTCGTCGAAGAACAATGATAAAAAAACGACGGAAAGTAAAGTGTGGAAGAGAAAGCAGAGAACGTAAACTCATACCTGTACCTCATAGCTGTACCGTATTACCTCGAAATACCCCCAGGGGGTTTATTATGTCGCCAGCAAAATTTGAGGGGGGGATAATTCGAGGGGTGGGGTTATTTGAGGGGAGGTCTATTGTTTCGCCAGAAATTTTTGGAAATTCCCCATACTTAGACGTAGAAAAATCAAACAATTACATAGATGTATATGTGTTTATAGGCATATATAACTGTATAGGTATACACATAAACACTTCCCTAACGTCACACAATCATCGTTTTTAACGTGTGTTCTGCATAGTACAATTACAAACTGTGGTATTTGTCATGTACGTTCTCTTTACACTCAATTTTAGAGGGGTATTTCGAGGGGGGGTTATTATGTCCTCAGCCAAATTTTAGGGAGGTATTTCGAAGAGGGGGGGTTAATTCCAGGGGGGCGCTAATTCGAGGTAATACGGTATTCATGTAAAACCAAGCATGTAACGTAGATACATTATTGCGTAAGTGCGCGCTCGAATTAAGCGTTTTGAATACCGTATTACCTCGAATTAACCCCCCTTGAATTAACCCCCCCCCCAACGAAATACCCCCCCTAAAACTCGGCTGAGGAAATAATAACCCCCCCCCCCTCGAAATACCCTCCTAAGATAGAGTGTAAACAGAACGTACATGACAAATACTGCAGTTTGTGATCTGTACAATGCAGAACACACGTTAAAACCGATGATTGAGTGATGTTAGGGAAGGGTTTATGTATACAAACGGTTATATATGCCTATAAACACATCTACATCGATGTAATTGTTTGATTTTCCTACATCTGAGTATGGGAAATTTCCGAAAATTTCTGGCGAAAAAATAGACCCCCCTTCGAATAACCCCCCCTCGAATTATCCCCCACCCCTCAAATTTTGCTGGCGAAATAATAAACCCCCTGGGGGTATTTCGAGTAGGGTGTCAAAAAAATTTTTTTACGGAAAACGGAAAACGGAAAGGTAAATTTTTTTCACTTTACGGAAAACGGAAAACGGAAAAATAAAATAAAAATTTCTGCCGGAAAACGGAAAACGGAAAGGTAAAAAAAAATTCACTCAGAGGAAAACGGAAAACGGAAAGGTAAAAAAAAATTGTCGGCCGGAAAACGGAAAAATGAAATGCCGGAAAACGGAAAGCAAAATTTTCACGGAAACGGAAAAAAATAACGTGAAATTAGCACGGTAATAAACAAATTTGCAGAAGGAAAACCTGCATGCAGGTTTGTCTGTTTGGCTTTGATTGTGGTAGCTGTACATTCTGCAACTATGGATCATGCCTGTAACTTCACTTGTAGTTCAAGCTTAACCGAACCAACAAAAAATCATCAAAAAGTAGCCATAGTGGCCATAGGAAAGGAAACACTATGACAATTTCACAGTCTAGAAGCAGTGGGAATCACTGATGACCCCTATGCAATTGATGACAACATTGCAGAGGAGATGATAATAAATAGCATAAAATTCAACGACAACAACAAACGATACTATATTGACTGGCCATATAAAGAGAGTATCAGTGATCTGCCCACAGGAAAAGCAGAAGTCTTAGTGCACTTTAAATCACTGATAAGAAGATTCAACAAAGATCCAAACTTATTCAAACAATACCGGAAAGTTTTGGATGACCAACTAGAAAAGGGAATAATTGAGATCTGTGACAACAAAACAGACAACAAGGGGATTCATTACCTGCCACACCAGCCAGTAATCACACCGGGCAAATCAACATCATGCAGAATCGTGTATGATGGGTCGGCAGGTAAGCCCAGTTTCAACGAGTGCCTTTTTAGAGGACCAATTACAACACCATTAGCACTGGGCCTACTCCTGAGGTTCAGGGCAGGCAATCTAGCATTAATTGTCGATATTGAAAAGGCATTTTTGCAAATAGGATTGCATGACCAAGCTAGAGACTACACACAATATTTCTGGCTGAAAGATGCCTCAAAACCAGTAACTGAAAATAACTTAATAGTACTTCGTTTTAAACACGTACTGTTTGGACTTGTCTGCAGCCCAGCAATTTTGGGAGCAGTCATAAAATACCATTTAAATGTGACAATAAACAACATGAATGAATATGAGGAAAATGAAGGGGAACAAAACCAGTTGGCGATGATAATAAACAACATTTACGTCGATAACTTCATTATGAGTGTCACAAATGAAGTTGAAGATTTAGAACTATATTACAAAGTCAAGGCTTTATTACACCAATGTTCTATGAACATGAGGGAATGGCTGTCAAACTCCAGATCAGTCATGAATGAAATAGCAGAAAACGACAGGAGTCCAAAGGTGAATAAAATTGTCGCAGTAATGGGCATGAAATAAAATCACTGAATGGACATGCTGGCAATATCAACACCAAAATTGCAAATTGACAGCATCACAACACCAACCAGACGAAACTTGAATAAATTATTGGTGTCAGCATATGACCCAATTGGATTCACAGCACCTGTTTCACTGACCCTGAAATCCCAGTTGTCAATGCTGCTCCAAGAGACAAAAACAACACAATGGGATGAGCCAATTGAAGATAAATACAGATTGGAAAAACAATGAAAAAATGCCAGAAAACTGAAAATCGAGCCAGAAAATGGAAAAATGGCCTGGTAAAACGGAAACGGAAAGGTAAAAATTTTTCAGCCGGAAAACGGAAAAATGGGCCGGAAAAACGGAAACGGAAAGGTAAAAAATTTTCAGCTGCCGGAAAACGGAAAACGGAAAGGTAAAAATTTTTCGGCTGCCGGAAAACGGAAAACGGAAAGGTAAAAATTTTTCAGCTGCCGGAAAACGGAAAACGGAAAGGTAAAAAATTTTCCTGCGGAAAGGCGGAAACGGAAAACGGAAACGGAAATTTGACACCCTAATTTCGAGGTAATGCGGTATAAATTGTATGTAAAAATATATTTAACATACCTACCTACCTACATATATATATTTAATATATTGAAACGTGATGCAATCTTGGCATAATATTGTAGAGAAACTATGAATATGACGAAATTAGACTAAAAATATGAGGAAAAAAGTTTGATGTACATAGTTTTTCAGCCAAAAATGTTATAGGGATTATCATTAAAATATGGATATGATGGCAAATGTTCTTGAAAAAATGAAGTGATTCAATGCCACACCCACACCAAGTAAGGTAACCTGTAAAATGTCATTATATTATAGAAATTGACAAACGTCCGATAAAAAGAGAATTTGACATTTCCAGGGCATTTTACATTACTTTCGGCACTTTCCATGATATTTATAATTTTACGGGGTCTGGGAATGGCAGCCCGCTGGTGACCGTCCAGCAAGTGGGGAAGTATGATTCAAATGTCAAGAGTCTAGTAAAATAACAAATGGCAAGTTATGGATAAAGTTGAGTCAAGCAGAGTCAAAATTGACGAATGCAAAGTCAAGAGTAAAGTAAACTACAGACTCCAGAGTACTTGTCCACTTGTGGCACTGGCCCCTGTGCTATGGCACTTGGCAATGGCGCTAGGCAAAGGCGCCAAAGAAATTAACGCCAGCGTTCAGTACTTGGTGCCTAGTTACTTCACCTGGTCCTGCCACTTTCCATCACATTTTTGAGCCCATGTATTTTCAACTCATCGTTAGTGATGTGAAAGGCACCGGGAAAAATGGCACCGCACCGCACCGGCACCTTTGCCAACTCATGAAAAGGGCACCTGGGACCCTGGGGCACCGGCCAGAAAATGGCACCGCACCGCACCGGCACCTTTTGGAAAAAATGGCACCGGCACCGAAGGGCACCGGCGGGTTGCAGGTGCTAGCACCGAAAGGCACCGCACCGGGCTGGAATTTCTGAAGTAAATATCGGGCAGTTTCTCAGTGGTCTCACCTTTGGAAGTGCATATTTCCATGAATTTTCAACCGATTTTGATGGTTGAGCACTTAAAATGATCAGAATGATGTGGCAATCACTTTTATGAAGCAATTACAATGATTACAAATGAAAGATAACATATTTTATTCACTACAATGTCCATAGCCACTATTGTCTACTGATCGGAGTCGTTGCTGTACAGAGAACGGAACTATCTCTGTCAAAAACTGACAACAAATTTTGAACAAAAAAGTAAGATAAATATAAAATATACAAATGATTTAAAATTCAACAAAATTTTAGATTCGCTCATCAGATCATGTATCGGGTATAATGGATTTCACAGTAGGTATATTTATTTGATGGTAGGTTTACAAAAAAAGCAAAAACGGTTGGGTAAATATATTGCTGTTTTTTGAAATATGAATAAGCACATACTACGGACAAAACTGCACAGCATATGAAGCCTTGGCCGGTGCCTTTTACTTTGGCCCTGGTGCTAGCACCTTTGGCACCGGCAAAAAAATGGCACCGCACCGCACCAGCACCGGTGCTATTCTGAAAAAAATGGCACCGGCACCGGCATGGCACCCCTGAATATTGCAACGGCACCGCACCAGCACCGGGGCACCGGTGCCTTTACATCACTACTCATCGTGCAACCAGACGTATATTTACACTAGTGGAGATGACAATAGATTATACCTAATGGTATATTATCATTCAGGTGCCAATTCCGCAAAAGGAGAAGTGAAAAACCATTTGAGAAGTTAGAAGTGAAATGGTAAGTGAAACGCTAAGTGAGAAGTTAATTGAGAAATGAAATGAGAAGTGAAATGAGAAGTCAATTGAGAAATGATGTATAGATCTGTTCAGCAGATTTGAAATGGCAGCAGAGTCAAAATGTGGATACCTATACAACTGTGACAGCAGTCAGTGTAAAATTGAATGAAGTTAATTGAATTTACAAAATTTTGTAAACAGTGTAAAAAGTTCAATCAACCACTACACTCGGAACTAGGAAGGCCGTAAAAAGGATTCTCGTTGGAAACACGAATTCAACATTGGGTAACCAGAAAAAAATCGGTAAAGCATCAATCTTAGTAGTGATTAAATTAAAAAAAGTATTGCAAAAAGTCGAAAATTATTTTTGGAAAAAAATTCGGAAAAAACGCTCAAAAAATTTAAAAACATTTTCGGGGTTGTATCACCGTTAATGGGTGACTTTTGTAATTTATCCGACCGATTATAAAATAGAGAAAAAAATTATGACAAAACGGGATCAGGTGAAAATAACTGGCGTGACAAATGATACTGCCATTACAATTGGAAATTGCGGGCCAAATTGCCCATTAACCTTTTTATATTTTTTCAGTTTGTAAAATGTCTAATTCACAAGTGACATGATACGCAGCGAGTAGGTTTTTATACGCGCTGAGCAATCTTTCAAGGGCGGAAAATTTCGAACTTTAAATCTAGATTTTTGCGAAAAACGGTTCAAAGCTCCTTTAGATAACATGCGGCAATGGATTGTTGTTCAACCGTAGTTTAAGTTCACTCAAAAATTTACTTTTTTTTGAAGAAAAAAAATCGTCAATCGGTGCCACTCCCAGACATGTAAAATGCCAAATATGTTATGCAGTGACAAAAACAGCCTGTAATAAATAAATTTCCGATCTGCAAAGCATGTTACAAGACTTTTGACACCTTGCATAGCATATTACAGGGTTTGGGAAGGGCACTAGAAATATGTTTAAAAGCGTTTCTATGGGGATATTTCGAGGAAATACTGTATCCAGAAAATAACATAGCAACACCTCGAGTACCCCCCCCCCCCGCTGGGACAAGAAAACATTTGTTGTTCCAAAGAAACATACCGTATTTCCTCGAAATACCCCCGGGGGGTGATTGTTTCATAGTGGTCCCAAGAGGGGGGGGGGTTAAACGAGGGGGGGGGTATTTCGAGGGGGGGTTATTATTTCACAAGAAATTTTTTTAAATCCCAGTACGAAATTGTCGTCTGAAACGTACGCAGACGTCGAAAAATACAACAAAAACGCCATTTATAAGGTTATGTAGACTAATATTAGTGCGTAGATGGTATAAACACTGTTCTAACGTGATTCCGACATTGTTTTAACGTGTGTTCTGCACTACGCAGAACACAAACTGCAGTATTTGTCATGTACGTTCTCTTTACACTCAATCTGGGGGGTATTTCGAGGGGGGGTGATTGTTTCGAGGTCTCGAGAGGGAGGGGGGTCAAACGAGGATATTTCGAGGGGGGGTATTTCGAGGAAATACGGTACACTCCTGGAAAAATATCTTTATGTTCTTGGATGGGGGTAAATTTTTTTATCTCTCCTCCCATTTGAAATGTGACAGCTGTTGGTGTTTGCCCGGTATACCAGGTCTTAAATTAAAGGTGTCTTTCTTTATGCAGCATGTCAAGTTTCAGCAAAATCAATGCATAAAGACTTTTTTCCAGGAGCGTAGATAGCAACTCAATTTGATGTCAAATATCAGCTGCAAATCATAAATTCCCCGCCAGTGAAAAGATCAAAAATGCGCGACGCGTCTGAAATTAAGTGTGGTAAAATGTCAGAATTCAGAGCGGCAAGAATGATAGGATTATCATATCAACCCCCCAAGATTTAGACGATTACACGCAAACGCGGCAATTTCGTAAAACGTATTTTTTTATTGGGATAGGTATTTTTTCCTTGTAATGGTCAAATGAAAACAATGCCCACCCAATATCATAACCGATATGTCGAGTGAGAGTTTCGCACGAGTCTACATGGATAGGATAAAAATGTACTAAATTTTGACTACCGTATTTCTTCTAATAGAACGGCACACAGCCAATTGAATGGCACCTCCAGTAGAACGCAGGTTTTGGCACGCATTGCACTCACGAAAACAATAAAACGGCAGCCTCCAATAGAACGGCAGGTGGAAATTATGTTGGAAGTGCCAAAACACAAAAAAAATAGAAATGTTGGTGGTGAGAAGATCCAATGATGTTCAGAACCATGATCTAGGGTTGTTTTCGCATTTGGTTTTGTTTGAATTGATGCCCTAATATTAAAATGTTGTTCAAAGTTTTATTAAAAACATTAACATTTTATTAAAAACGTTAAAATAAAAAGTATGTGAAAAAATTGGTGAAAAAATAGTGCGGCAGCCTCCAATAGAACGCGAGGTAAAAAAAAAGTTGACGAAAAATACAACGACGCACTTCTATTTCAAGAAATACGGTGTGTGCGAATGATTTCCGACACGTACCGCGCGCACGAAATGTCGTTTTTAACACGGAATGGATCAAGCGCAGTTTGCATTGTGAAATTTGAAACCGACAAACGGGTGTTTACAAGAACTTGCGCATTTCAAAAACATTTGTTTTATTTTTCACACGCCCGACATCAAACGTCGATATCTGGAACGATATTTATTGTCTCAGATACGCATCTCGCATTCGGAATTGTACCTTTCTCTCTGTACAAAATTACAGTTTTGCAGTTTCACACAACTTTAGAAATACTGTACAGAAACAAAAGATGAGCCATTAATTCAAACGTGAACGGACAAAAATGTTCAGGTGAAAAAATTATGTTTCGTTTTTTTTGTGTCATTAGAAGACACTAGTGAAGCATTTAAAAGAACATACAGACTAATGTAATCCTAATGGGCGATATTATTCCTGACGCACTAGAAAACGAAAAATTCCAAAAAATGTCAAACGTAAGTATGTCAAGTTATGAGAAGCACCTGTCAAAACTCTGCTGTTAACCGAGAGAAATGTTCGCGTTTATCTCGTCTATCGCGTTCCACGTTACCATCATTTGAAAACTGTCTCGGTATCTCACTCAGATGCTTGAATAACTACCGTATTACCTCGAAATACCCCCATGGGGGTTTATTATTTCGCCAGCAAAATTTGAGGGGGGGTTAATTCGAGGGGGGGGGTTTATTCGAGGGGGGGTTTTATTATTTCGTCAGAAATTTCCGTAAGAATCGTAGTAAATAGTAGGCATTTACATACCCAAAACAGGTAATAAATGTGTCCAAACAGGATATATTTGGACGCAGAAACGTAGATAGCTACACAAACTGGTCTATGTGTAGCTGCAATGCAAATTAACAGTAATATACATTATGTACATGACGTATTTATTTTGTACATGACGTACATCATTCCGAAGGGGGGGGTATTTCGAGGGGGGGGTTTATTATTTCCCCAGCCCATTTTGAGGGGGGGTTAATTCGAGGGGGGGGTTAATTCAAGGGGGGGGATAATTCGAGGTAATACGGTATTCATAAAGCTTTACCCCCGGCACTGTAACAAGAGCACTGTAACTGTAACTGTAAAAGCACAAGATCAGTATAAGACCCGATAGCACCAGACATCTGCGCACAAGGGACACCCGCGATAGAGGAAAGTTTTGAGAGAAAAAACTGAAAATTAGGACTGCATTATTGGCGTCAGCTTAGTGGCAGTAGTACATGCGTTGCGCTGCGGATGTCCACTGAGCGCAAATGTCCAAGGGTTGTCACCAAATTTGGCATTCTTTCACCAAACTTTCAAATCTTGTCAGAATTTGAAACACTTGAGGAACTTTGGAATCAGTACGTTTTCTCCAACATTTCAATAGTATTTACAACCTGAGAACACAGCAAGTCTAATACAAGATCTACTAATCAGTTTGTTCACTTTTCCCAAAATATATCCCAGTAAATGCGGTCGTTTCATCCATCACAGACCCAGTTCCCTGCATCACTTCCCTCAAAATTTCCATATTTTCTTGGATTTTATCATGCGCCCGAGTTTGCAATTCAAGCATATCGTTGTAGATCGAGCGAATCTGAAAAAAAAGGAAATTAATGTGTAATCAGAAGTGGCTAGGGGTTCAGATGCGGATATGAGGCGGTAGTTAGCAGTTGTCTACGGATCAGCGTGGCAAACTTGCAGCAGCTAGGGTACATACATACACTGATAGTCTACATGCACACTGAGTTTACATGCACTGTGAGTACATCACATGCACTGAGTAAATTACATGCACTGAGTAAATTACATGCACTGTGAGTTTACATGGACTGAGGCACACCCTCCGATCAGTCGACTCCAGATTGTATTTCTACAAAATGGAACAAAAATGAGCGATTTTGAGTGAAAATTGGGGAAATTAGAAAAAATCGCTCAGAATTTGCTCCACAGGTTTTAGTTGTATTGCTGAGTAGGGATGGAAAAAAGCGCTTTTTTTAACGGCCCCGCTTTTTTTTAAAAAAAGCGCTTTTTTAAAAAAACGCGCTTTTTTCGCTTTTTTCAAAAAATGTTGAGACATTCCCTAAAAACCTCCCAAATATGGTTCTGTATCAATATACCGTATTTCCTCGAAATACCCCCCCTCAAAATGGACACTATGAACTTATAAACCCCCCCCTCGAAATACCCCCCCCCCCAAATTTAGTGTATAGAGAACGTAAATGACAAAGGCTGCGGTTTGTCATCCCGACAATGCAGAACACACGTTAAAAACGATGACTCTGTTATGTGAGAACAGTGTTTGTACATCTACACACTTATAAATGTCTTTAGAGTCTTATAAATGGCGATTTTTGTTGCATTTTTCGACGTCTGCGTACGTTTCAGACGACATTTTAGTACAGGGATTTCAAAAAATTTCTGGCGAAATAATAACCCCCCCCCCCTCGAAATACCCCCCCCTCGTTTAACCCCCCCTCAAAATTCTCACTCTGAAACAATAAACCCTGTGATGAAGCCACCGAAGTCAGCGTCTTCTACCACCGAATCCGGCTGCTTCAAGACCGTAGTGAGAAACGGCCTTTAGAGTGGTTGATTTCCCGTTGTAGCCGAACGTCCACTTGTCGACAGCCAAGTTGAGTTTATTTTGTAGTTGCGTGTTGAAAGGGGGGTTTCAAGATTGTTTCAGGTACTTTATTTCGATCAGATACAGCGTGTTACAAAAGCGCAAAGCCTAGCGAGCTTCCTAGTCGAAGTTTCTATCGCTAGCTTATTTTGTTCACTTGGGGTGGGTCCGCAGACTGAAGGAAAAACTTCCAAAGTTGCTAAGACACGGAAATCATGTATAGAAAAACAGCTACAGTAATTTCCTAATACAAATACACAAATAAGTCACAAATGCAACAAATAAACATATCTAGCCGAAACAGTTGCCTCATACTGCGCGGGCATACATTCAAATACTCATGGTAAAGAAATACCAGGTACAAATTGGGTTAATAGAAAAACTATTAATCTTACGAGGCGCGAAGTCGGCAAACTCGGCCGATTTACTAATTTGCTTCAATTTGTCAGAAAACATTGACGCACATTGGAACTAATATAATAGGGTTTGAAAACTGTAAATAGTAGTGCAAATGTTCCTAATGACGTAAATAGAGTAGGGTATATTCGATATAATAGTAATCACTTCCTGGAGGCGTATGTTGAATAAACAGTAAACTGGGACTTATTCGAGGTAAATGGGTGTATTAATTGAGCAGGGTTTATAATATATTCAACTTGAGCAGGGTATTATAATTATTAAGTAAATATAAATATAAGTTGTGAGCAGGGTTATAACAATTATGCCTACGCGAAGGGCTTCGTAAATACGTACAGTAAATGCTAGCTACACACAGGGCACTATTTCTCTGTTAGGACGCTGGCCTAAATAAATACGTGGCACATAAATATTTACAAGATTTGACTTTCCCAAATTGCAAGTAAACTATGTAAATGTATATATAATAATGATCAGAAAATTACGGCGAGTTGAATGAGCCTAATTTTGTATTAATACACCTAATAATAACTTATTTGATCTTTTAACCTAAACATTCCACATAAACCTATCAATAACTTATAGAACACTTTCCTAATCGAATATTCTCCATGGGTAAATAATATAGTGCATAAAATGTAAAATAGTGCAAATAAGTAAATGTGCAAATATGAGCCTAATTATCAATTCTCTGTATTTCTTTATCCATCCATTTTGCCACGGTCAGCACACTCCGGGCGGAAGAGTTGCTGCACCCCGTTGTTGCAGCAACGTCACATGCTTGTGGTGGTGGGCGCCAACGTGATGAGTGGCGTTTCCACAGTCGCCTCGGTGGTGAACGTGGTCGTGCGCGAAGTCGTGGGTGTGCGGGAAGTCGCAGGTCCGGTTGTGGGTGATGCTAACGCTGACCTAGCCTGATGATGAAGCAGGTAGTTGCCCGTGTCGCTTCCTGCGCGTTCGCGTGAGGTGAATTTGCGGATATCGGGCATGTGAGCACTGTCTCTGTTCCTGACTCTGACTTGTCCTTCATCAGCTGAACTTTCATCTGGCTGAACGTATGCTGATAGTGACTTTGCCATTCTGTCCTCTGTTTCTGCTCTCCTGGCAAATCTGACGGACTGTGTTGAGTTGGATCTGGCTCTCCTTTTGATTGCTGGTTTCAACTCTGTCTTGCGCACTTTCCTCTGTGGGTAATTGGTCTCTCTCTGAGTTGACTTCTTGATAGTGTATCTGATGGCTCTGAAGCATAGCCATATGCACTTGAATGGACACACTATGCATTTCCATATGCATGTGTATACGCATGGTGGAATCACTGGTTTCCCTGTGGCAATTCTCCAATTGTACCACAGGTATCCTGCAGCTACAATTCCAGCTACCAAGATTGTGATTCCCAGCAGCATTGCGATTGTGTTGATGATCACTTGAAAGGGTCCTTTCAGCATTCCTCCCATAAAGTTGGTGTACCCTTTTGATACTCCAGATATGTAGTGACCATATGCCTTGCCGATTCCTGCTGTTGTCTGTCCAATTCCAGCTCCAATGCCTTCTATTGAATTTCTGATCACTCTGGGATCCAATGACATATCTGCTGTGTAATCGATCAACTGGTTCTGCACATGCTCCAAATTCTGTAGTCTCTGAATCTGGCCTCTGACATCCATGAAATTGGTCGCTCTGTTGACAATGTTGGTGAACAGGTGAGGCGCATCAAACGTGAAGGCCTGCCATTGTCCTTTCCATGTCATTTCAATTGGCGTCTCTGTGACATGCACCATTCCATGTGCGGACTTCCACTGTCCATGTTCATTTCTGTACAGGTGCGGTGTGGTGTGGCTGCAATCCTCTTCTGGTGATTTCTCCACCAAGTCTCTGCTGCCTGGGCTCTTGAACCACAAGGGCCCGTCTTTGTCCAATCTCATTGGTGTGTACTTGTAACATGTTTCTCCCACTTTTCCTGTTTGATAAATTATGTATGGCTGCACTTCCTTGCATTCCCAAAACATAATTGCTTCTCCAGCCCATTCTGCATGAACATCCTGTCTTCCCAGCATGGCTCGAATCCCCAGTGTTGGATCGATGCGGAAAAGCTGAGTCAACATGTCCAGCTGGTTCTTGCGAAGTTGACATAGCTGATGCCATACAATCGCAAATTGTGCCTGAGTCATCTCTCTGACCACATGTTGCAGGAACTGAAACTTGGAGTTTCTGTCGTCCAATCTGGCATACAATGTTCCACTGATTGTCGACTCTCTCGCCTCCACTATCTTTCCTGGCATTGCCCATTCTACAGGCACATCTTCTCTTCTGTCAAACTGGATGAATACACCTCCTTGATCGGTGTAGTATGTGTCTCCCGGCACACATTCTGAACCAATTGGCCTCTTTGTCTTGTTGCTGTGGGAGTATGCTGCTTGCAATTTTGACACAATAATTGTCTGGCCAGATATCTCTGACTTGAATCTGCCAATTCTCTCATATGCACATTGATGCTTGAAGTTCTCTGTATCCCACACTGTGATTCCATAATTGTGGTCTCTGCAATGTCCCATCATGGCTCTGCACTGGCTGAAATCTTGCAAGTCGCTGATTACAGTCTTTCCATCGAGTGAAGCCACGGTTCCTTCTTCCATGTAGAAGTTACTGACGACATTCTCTTTGTCATGACAACACCATGAATACTCCACATTCAAGGTTTGATTGGTCGTCCACACTCTGGGCTCCATTTCTACCAAAGGTGTTCCTCTGAACATCTTGTGAATTCTTGCATAGTTACAGGCTACCACGCTAACTTGCTGGTATTTCTCAAAATTGCCTGTAATGCCTTTCGCTCCCCAGAAACTGGTGTGTGTGATGATTTCTTTGATTCTGATGTAGCATCTGTATGCCTTCTCTTTCTGTGGAATCTGTCTCTGTGCGTAAAGTGTAACTTTCATTGCCTTGACAAAATTCCTTGGTGGGATATGGCACTGCACTTCTTCAGGAACTGTAAGCGCATGTCCATGCCTTCCACTGGTACAAATCTGATACTTCTGGCTTTGTGAGCTGATCACCTGTTCCACAGGATGATCTTTGATTGCATCTTTGAATCTCTCATAAGTCTGCATTTCTCTGACAGATTTTGGTGGCCATTCTGAAGGCAAAGGCGGCAATCCATGACGCGCTGCCAATGATGGTGGCCTTACTGTCGAGGTTTCTAGAACATATGTTCTGGAAAATACTTCGCTGTAAGTCTTGCCGGCTTCTCTCAGCGTTGCTGACTCTGACATGCCTGTCAGCATCAACACCATACACAGCATTCCAATCACCAGACTGCTGGTGGTTGCCGTGGTTTTCCCTGTCGCACTTCTCAGAACTCTATCTGATGCTGAGTTCCTCTGAGCAGGGTTTTGTACAGAGTCTCTGTTCGAGCTCTGATTTCTGACATGTTTCTGGACAATTGCTGGGTCCAGTAAATCCACTTTGACCGTCACTGCTGTCTCTGGGATATCCATTGTCTTTGAATTGATTTCCAGCGGATACAATTGATTGAGTGGTCTGCTGACCACATTTCTGTTGGCAGTTCTGACTTTTGCTGAGCGAATCTGTCCATCTTTGCTGGGCTCTAACTGCTCGATGCGACCCATCCTCCATGCACCTCTGGGCATGTTTTCTTCATGAATCAGCACAACTTCATTCACTTTGGGTTCTTGAGTCGCTGTCAATCTGCCATGTTTGTGCGTCACCTGAGTTCTTTCCCTCAAGCTTGGGATATACTCTTGATGCCACAAGTCCCAGAACTTATCCAAAGTTTGCTGGGTTGTCTCCCAATATTTCTGCAGTTTCGTTGCGTTATCCATTCTGGGCACGAATTCTCCATCTTTGTCTGCATCAAACTGTGGTGCTCCAATCTGACCTTCCCCTGTCAGGAAGTCTTTTGGCGTCAGCACTCTGAGGCTCTTCACATCACCATAGATGTAAGAGATTGGCCTGCTGTTGATCACTGCCTCGACTTCTGGCAGAAGTGTCAACAATTCTTGCAGGGTTAACATTCTGTGCCCCACAGCTGCCTTGAAATGTTTCTTGGTGATGCCCACCATTCTCTCATAGACTCCTCCCTGCCACGGTGCCATAGGAGTAGTCATATTCCACTGGATTTGTTGCTGTGAGCAGTATGTCTGTACTGCTCCATTTTTGACCATTTCTGACCATTCCTTTCCAGTATTGATGGCCTTGTCAGTGCTTGTGCTGAGCACTTTCTCTGTCAATTTGAATTGCGTCGCATTGTCTGAAATCACTGCCTCAGGCTTTCCACGCCTGGCGATGAATCTTCTGACTGCGTTCAGGAATTCCTGTGCTGTCATGTCCAGCACACTTTCCAGGTGAACTGCACGTGTCACCATACATGTGAACAAACAGATCCACATTTTCCTGTGATCTTTGTCCACTTTGTACCAAACCGGTCCCAAATAATCCAAGCCCGTGTATTGGAACGGTCTGGCTCTCTGAACTCTGGTTTCTGGTAAATCTGGCATTGGTGGAAGTTGGTACGGCTTCGCTCCCAATTTCTTACAGGTTGGGCAGGTTCTGGTCATATTGTAAATCACCCGTCTGCCCTGTGTAATCCAGTACTTTTGTCTGATCGCTGCCAATGTGTGTTGCACTCCTGCGTGCATCAACTTCTCATGCTGGTCTCTGACGATCAGCTGAGTCACTGTAGCCGTTGCTGGCAACAGTATGAGTGGCACTGTGACCTCCTGTGGGTCAGTATGCTCCATTCTGCCGTGGCACTTCAGGATTCCATCCTGATGCATTTGCACATTGAGCCATTTGATCAACTGCTGGTCTGCAGCTGTTTTCTTGCCATTATGGCTGCCTTTGCTGTGGCCTGTTGCTAGAATCTCTGCCACTCCTTTGTAATGATTCTGTTGCGTCACTTTGATCCAATATTTCAACGCAATCTCTCTCTCTTCAATACTGATAATTCCCTGTGGTTTTATTGTACCACAGATACTTTTCATGATTTCTGACAATCCATTCTGACTGTCATTTTTGCTGCGCTTTTTGTGCATCTGTCGCACAAATCTCATCACATATACTGTTGCATCCAGTAATTTCGTCAGTGATGAGAATCTCTGAATCTCAATTCCCAATGGGTTGCTTTGCTTGCTTTCATCAGCTTGCTCATTGCTGGTATCTGGGTCACTGGCCACTTGCTGTGTGGCGCCCAGGTAAATTGGACTGGCTTTTGGGAACTTGAGCTCTTCTCTCTTGATTTCTGCCATTACTTCTGGCGTAACTGGCTCCACTTTCGGCTCTGGCCATTCTCCAGTCATTAGCCATTCTGGCCCTTTCCACCACAGGTTACTGCCTTCCAACTCTGACATATTCATGCCTCTTGTGGCCATGTCAGCTGGGTTCTCCAGTCCTGCGATGTGTCTGATGTGCATGTTCTCTGTCTCACTCTGAATTTTCCTGATTTCATCCAATCTGTTCTTGACAAAACATGCCAGTGGCTTCGCTGTTGTTAGCCACTTCAGACAACAGGTTGAATCTGACCATACAACTGTTTGACTGAATTTGACGTCCTTGAGCTCTTTGTGAATAAACTTTGACATTCTGCTGCCGATCAACATTGCTAACAATTCCAGCCGTGGAATTGTCACTTCTGGTTTCTTTGGAGCGAGTCTCAATCTGGAGTACAGCAGGCTTGACGTGCCGCTGTCATTTTCTGTTTTCTGGCATACGTATGCCGCTGCGCTGTATGCCATTGCTGAAGCATCAACGAAAATGTGCAGTTGTGCATCTGCACCACTCTGATAATTCAAATTTCTGTTGAACTTGATCTGTCCAACTTTGAGCAATTCTGTCTCCAATTGCTGCCAAATTGCTGTCTGTTCCTCAGACAGGGGAGTATCCCATTCTTTGGCACTTGGTCCTGAATGCCATAACGTTTGCAAAAATCTCTTTGCTGGCAGTAGGACAGGACTGACAAGTCCCATTGGATCAAAACATCCCGCAGTCACCTTTGCAACTGTCCTTTTCGTGGGAAGTTTGATTTTCTGGTCTGTTTCTGATAGTTGTGATTGCTGAACTGTCTTTGGCGTTTTCAGCCACATCTGGTCGCTCTCTGTGTCCCATTTCATTCCTAGGACTGTTGTGACAATTTCCTTGGCTACATCTGACTCTGCCAATTGCCAAGTAAAGCTCTTATTGTTGCTGTTCCATTCTCTCAGATTCATCTGTGCCTCTGTGAACAGCACTTTAGATTCCTGGTACAATTCGATTGCTTTCTGCTCTGTGTCCACACTGAGGATCAAATTATCCACATACAGATTTTCATCGATCAATTTTGCATTTTCTGTGCCAGCTTGATTCAGGTGGTATCTGACTGTCAGCGCTAGCAGCGCTGGGCTGCAGATTATACCAAATGGCACTCTGGCAAATCTGTAAATCTGAATGTTGTCCTCCATGGATGGTTTCGTGGGATCCTTGTACCACAGAAATCTTGTCACATCTCTATCACTGTCCTGCAGACTAATCTGCAGAAACGCTTTCTCTATGTCTGCGACCAGGGCGATTCCATGCAATCGGAATCGCATCAGCATACCTACCAGCTGTGGTAGTATTACTGGACCGCGATACATGCACTCATTCAAGCTTGGCATGCCTGGCGGTTTTGCTGAGGCATCATATACCTCTCTGACCTTTGTGGTAGTTTTCTCTGGCGTTATCACTGGTTGATGAGGCAAAATATGGAACTTTCTGCCATCCATAATATCCTCTTGAACTTTCTCGATTACTCCTTGCTCCTCTTGTGCTTTCATGATTGCCTGAATTTTCTCCAGTAACTCTGGGTCTCTCTTGAGCCTGTTGGTGAGGTACCTGAACCTCTTGAACGCCATTGCTTTGTTATCTGGGAGTTCATGCAAATTTGGCTTGTACATGAACTTTACAGAGTACCGTCCATCTGGGCTTCTCTGTACATTCTCATTGAATTGCTTTATGGCCTCATCATCCTCGACGAGGTCTGGCTGGTCCATTATGCCAATGGTATCCAGTCTATCCATGTCTTTGATATTTGGTACAGGAGCAATTGACAACGGTGCTTCCTCGTACCACTTTTCTCTCTGAATTTGATGCACAATTGTGTTGACCACCACCGGATATGCGCCATCCGTGGTCCATTGATTTCTGTTGCTTGTCAACTGCCCACCTCCCATCAGCAATCCCAATTCTGATGGAATGACATACAATCCTGACGGAAGTCTGGTGGTGCTGGTGTTTCTGGACATCAAGTCCCAGAAATAATTCAAGCCTACTATAATGTCTGGCTTGAACTTGCACTCTGTCCCTTTTTCTTTGGGAATTCTGTCTGCAAAGTAACTCTCATCCGGGAAGTACTTCTGCAGGTACTTTTCGTCCTGTTCTGACACAGGCACTTTGACTTGTTCTGTGGTCAACGTCGGGACCACATCAGCCACCATATCAACTTTCTGGCCATTTCTGAGCCGCATTCTGAATTCCACTTGCTGTACTACTTTATAGTGCGGCTTTTCATTTCCGAATGTGTACACCTGGATGTGGTGTTCACCTGTACTCTTCAAATTGAGTTTCTTGGCCACTTTCTCTGACATGTATGTTCCCTGGGATCCTGTGTCCAGGAACGCTTGAATCTGTAGTGGTGGCTGTTCAGGCTCCATCTCTGTATCCATTTCTGAAGCCTCAATCACGGTTCTGGCTGTCATCAACATTGACATATTCCTGTTTACTGACAGGTTCACTGACGTATTTTGTTGCTTTGTATTTGGTTCTGTAACCACTGTGCTGGATATGGTTTCTGTCTCTACCATTTCTGGTCCAGCTTCTTCCACAGTGACACAATTCACTGTAGCCTTTCTCTGTTGGCTCTGTGCTGGTCGACCGGCCGTCGGCACAGACTTTCTGCCATTGTTTGCTGATTGCTGGCCATTCTGTTGACCATTCGCTCTGAACGCTGGAATTTGCCGTCCAGCGTTTCCATTGCCATTGTCACCAAATTTCTCTGGGCACACCGCAGTGTGGTGCCTATTGGACTTGCAATAGAAACAATTTCTCGTAAATTGACATTGATTCATGTAATGCCCTCTCTGCAGGCATCTCAGGCATCGCTCTGCCTTTGACAAAATCACTCTCCTTTCTCTGGCAGTTTTGAACTTTGGACACTTATCATTAAAGTGTAATTGCTGTGTGTCATTGCAGAACACACACGGCCTCCCAGGATTCATGAATCCAGCCTGTGGTGCACTCTGACCATTCTGGATCACAGACATGCTCCCTGTGCTGGTCCTTGGGTTCTCTGGCCCTCTGAATCGATTCCCATTGCCTTGGAATCGATTATTGAATTGCTGTGCGCGAGGATTATTCCCGAATCCCTGGCGCGATTGCTGAACTGGTGCCTCAGTTTGCTGTGCGTGCTGTACAGCCTCACTGAGCGCTAGCTGCTTGCCAAACAGCTCTCTGAATTTTTCCACCGTCAAGGCTTCCTCAGTTCCCTGTTCCTTCTGGATTTCTCTGAGAACCTCGGGTGGCACTTTTTGTTGCAGCTGGCTCAACAGCATTGGATGTTCCACTGATTCACCCAGTGACTCCAACTGCTGGAGCAGCCTTTCAATTGCATCAAACAAAATTCTCATATCCTGACAGGTATTCCTGGCCTGTCGCAGCTTCATGATATTACTCATCAGCGTGTTTCTGACCACAACTGGCTGGTCATATCTCTTTTTGAGCATTGCAATTGCGGGTGCATAATTTTCTGCGGTCACACTCAATCCACTGATCATGCCAAATGCTGAACCTTTCAGCAAGCTCCTCAAGTATGAGAACTTGGAAATGTCCTCCAAATCTGTCCGATTGTGAATGTGGGATTCAAACATTTGCCACCATGATCGAAATTTGACAATTTCCCCAGTAAACTGTTCCACTTCCAGTTTCTGCAATTTGACGCTTTTTGCGGTGGTTACATTGGTTGAACTAGCCCCCGGAGCAGCTCCCTGAGCTGTCAAAGCCATCTGTGCAGCCATCTGCTGTATGAATGCTGTATTGACTTCATACATGGTATTTCCGCTCTGTTGCTGGATCATGTCTTGCAACTCTTCGATGTACACATTCATGGCTACAACTTTCTGTGTCACCAAGTCTGACATATTTGCATATTCCTCATATGAGTCTTGGTATATCTTCTGTTCTTGTTCCAACTGGTCGGGTTCGTCAATGTCCTTGACGATATCCCTCCATGCGTCAAATTGAGTTCTCACTGCATTCATTGCACTTTCCAATTTTGCACCCTCCTGTTTGATAGATGCAATCACTCTTCTCATCTCTGTTCTCTTATCATCCTTTGATGCTTCCGCAAATAGTTCCAGGTCATATTTGGCAAATTCTCTTGCCAATCTGCTTTCCACCCTGTGCTTTGCTGGCCCCAGGGTCTTTCTGATGTGATCCGTTGGTGAAACCATTTTTGCTGATGAATTTTCCTTCGCTGTTTCTCTTTATAGTGCGTCTCCTGTGACGCTTGTGACGCTTCTCTGCGTCTTTCTGTGCAGTGCTCTGTGCACCACGGATTTGTTGTGCCACGCACAATACCAATGCAGTCCTACAGGCCCCTGACGTGTTCTCACGCGTTGACCTTTACTGCACTGGCACCAGGTGTGTTCCTAAAGCCCCTGACGTGATTGTTTACACGCGTTGACTTCAACACACCGGTCAAATCCACCTGGACAATAAACAAGTTCTTTGCCCAGCAGTGTGCGCCCAAAGAGGGTCCGTACACACTCTTTCTGAGCGCTCTGGCGCTCTTTCTGGCACGCCTGTGTGCCTTGTGACCACGCCGGCCACTTGCTTTCCTGAGCGGCCCCTGTGCCGCCGTGCGCAGTGCTGCGCTTGTCGTGTCGCCTGTGACACGTTTCTGTGCACTCTGGTGCACTTTCTGATTCTGGGCAGTGTTTCTGTACACTGCTCTGCAATTGCGCCTGTGCAATGCAGTATTCTGGCACTTTTGTGCTGTCTGATCTGATGGTACCGAGCAGGCACAGCGTGTATATTTGATGGGAGCTCCGCAAAGCCCCTACACGCTACCAAGTATCCTAATACTTGGTTTTCAAATCCACTCTCTGTCAGCTACAGCCCTCTGTCAGCTACAGCCCTTTGTACACTGATACCCCTACTTTTGCACTTCCGAGGTATGAGTCCACTCTTACCCAGTGGAGCGAGGGACCTCCGCGAATGCCCAAAAAACAGCCCTTTGACTAGCGTGGCTCTGTGGCGATCCTGTCTCCGTCAGGTCACCCTCCCTCGGCATAGGAAGGACGTGCGAGCGGTCACTGGCGTCCGGATGTCCAGGAGCGTCCAGCAAAAGTTTGACCACCGTCCGACAATGACTCCTTGTCAAATGCCGGTGCCGCCCAGCGTCTAGCACCTTGCTAGAACACTGGTGAAAGCTGCCTGAAATCCTGACAGGCTTGTCAGAACTCCAGTGTCCTCCGCGCGTGAGCGTAGAACCGCTCCCAAGATGTAGACAGGAGTGCCGTGACTCTGGCACAATGCTGTCTGCAAATCAACAGCCAACGCTCAGCCAAGGCCAATTGATGTTCAGCAGGACTTTTGAAGTTCTGCCAACTGCCGCACAATGTCCGTTCCGGCTTGGTGATAGCACAATGTCATGCAATCACCCTGCTCGCTGCGCCATGTGATGAAGCCACCGAAGTCAGCGTCTTCTACCACCGAATCCGGCTGCTTCAAGACCGTAGTGAGAAACGGCCTTTAGAGTGGTTGATTTCCCGTTGTAGCCGAACGTCCACTTGTCGACAGCCAAGTTGAGTTTATTTTGTAGTTGCGTGTTGAAAGGGGGGTTTCAAGATTGTTTCAGGTACTTTATTTCGATCAGATACAGCGTGTTACAAAAGCGCAAAGCCTAGCGAGCTTCCTAGTCGAAGTTTCTATCGCTAGCTTATTTTGTTCACTTGGGGTGGGTCCGCAGACTGAAGGAAAAACTTCCAAAGTTGCTAAGACACGGAAATCATGTATAGAAAAACAGCTACAGTAATTTCCTAATACAAATACACAAATAAGTCACAAATGCAACAAATAAACATATCTAGCCGAAACAGTTGCCTCATACTGCGCGGGCATACATTCAAATACTCATGGTAAAGAAATACCAGGTACAAATTGGGTTAATAGAAAAACTATTAATCTTACGAGGCGCGAAGTCGGCAAACTCGGCCGATTTACTAATTTGCTTCAATTTGTCAGAAAACATTGACGCACATTGGAACTAATATAATAGGGTTTGAAAACTGTAAATAGTAGTGCAAATGTTCCTAATGACGTAAATAGAGTAGGGTATATTCGATATAATAGTAATCACTTCCTGGAGGCGTATGTTGAATAAACAGTAAACTGGGACTTATTCGAGGTAAATGGGTGTATTAATTGAGCAGGGTTTATAATATATTCAACTTGAGCAGGGTATTATAATTATTAAGTAAATATAAATATAAGTTGTGAGCAGGGTTATAACAATTATGCCTACGCGAAGGGCTTCGTAAATACGTACAGTAAATGCTAGCTACACACAGGGCACTATTTCTCTGTTAGGACGCTGGCCTAAATAAATACGTGGCACATAAATATTTACAAGATTTGACTTTCCCAAATTGCAAGTAAACTATGTAAATGTATATATAATAATGATCAGAAAATTACGGCGAGTTGAATGAGCCTAATTTTGTATTAATACACCTAATAATAACTTATTTGATCTTTTAACCTAAACATTCCACATAAACCTATCAATAACTTATAGAACACTTTCCTAATCGAATATTCTCCATGGGTAAATAATATAGTGCATAAAATGTAAAATAGTGCAAATAAGTAAATGTGCAAATATGAGCCTAATTATCAATTCTCTGTATTTCTTTATCCATCCATTTTGCCACAGTCAGCACAAACCCCCCGGGGGTATTTCGAGGAAATACGGTATACAGGTATATCAGACAAGTGGCAGTACTTGTGATGATATATAGCCATAAAATGGCTGTGTAGTCATTGGATAACATGATCAGTGGTGATTTCTACCAAAAAAAGTAGTTTTTATGTTGACTAATTATGTATATCGCAGTTTGTTGATGTTTCATGACTTCGAATGAAGTTAGGCATGAAATAGTGCTTATAAATAAGGCTATAAGAGAAGGCTAATACATTGAGACTAATGTTCTACTGATAACTACTAATGTTCTACTGTTGAAGTATTTGGGAGCACATTGGCTGAATATTCTATACTACACTAACATATCACAACTTATTATTACATGATAGCATGCAGGGATAGAAGCAATGACACTAAAAATGCCACAAAACCAATGAAAACAGCCACCAGTGGTAATTTGCATGTGAAATTTTGCGCTTGCGCACAAAAAAATAGCAAAATACCTAGTGCATAAGTGCAAATTTTTTTGCCAGCGCTTTTTTTTTATTAAAAAGTGGCGTTTTTTTAAAAAAAAGCGCTTAAAAAAAAGCGCTTAAAAAAGCGCTTGCCATCCCTATTGCTGAGTATTTTAGATGGTGGCGGGGGCTCGAGATAGTACTAGGGTTGGAAAAAAATCAATTTTTTTAAACGCCTTGATTTTTTTTAATCAATTTTTTTTTATAAAAAATGATTTTTTAAATTAAAATCAGATTTTTTTTAAAATCGCCAAAAATGGGGGTATAGAGAAAAATATGTGCATGTTAAGTGTCAGACAATGTATTGTTATGTCTATTGTGGTGATATTATGACTGTGGAGTCATGCGGTAGCATTATAAGCAGTGATTTCTGTCAAAAATATCCATCGACTTATTACATATATGGCCTCTTGTCGAATGTTCGTGACTTCAAGTGAAGTTCAGCATGGAATAGTGCTTAAATAAGGTTGTAAGAGAAGGCTAATACATTGACAGTGATGTTACACACTGTAGACATATGTTGGAGCACATTGGTTAGATATTATATACTACACTAGCATATCACGGCTTATTATTGCACGGTAACATGAATAGATGGAAGATTTTACACTAAAAATGCCCCAAAACCCATGAAAACACCACAAATGGTAACATGTATGAGAAATTGCGTGCCTGCGCGCAAAAAAATGCAAAATAGCTAGTGCAAGTGTACCAGAAATTTTGACTTAAGATGTTTTTAAAATTAAAATCAATTTTGCGGTAAACGGTATGGTACGGTAAATCTGAAAAGTGTGGTACGCGGTACGGTACGGTAAATTTACTATGTCAGAAATGTATCAATGCGGGACTACAGACAACCTTTAGTTCATAAATTGACACCAAATTCAATTTCACAATCTGATAAATGGACTGAAGAACACAATAACAGTATGATGACATAAAATTACATTATTCAAGGTGTGGAAGGGGCTTATTCTAGGTGTAGAAGGGGCTTATTCTAGGTGTAAAGGAAGAAATGGTGAAAAAATTGCCAAAAGTGGGTGAAAAATTGCTAAAAGTAAGCGAAAATAGTTGAAAATGAGTATATAAATACATTGAGAGTGATGTTTCACACCTTAAGAGCATCTTGAAGCACATGGCTTGATTTTATAAAGCACATTTTACAAATGTAAATCACAACCTATAGCAATTTGTCATGCAGAAATGGAAAGACTTGAAACAGGAAAACAATGTTGTGTAATTTGCGCGCTTGCGCGCAAAAAAATTTCAGAATAACCATAAAGGTCAATCTGAGTAAAATTTACCGCATTTTCTGCGGTAAATGAGTGCGGTACGCGGTAGGGTACGGTAAATTTCGGAAAATGCGGTACACGGTACGGTACGGTAAATTTCTAAAAGTGCGGTAAACGGTACGGTAAATTTCCCAAAAATGCGGTACGGTACGGTACCGTAAATTCTGCCACCCTACCCTCCACAGCCCCCAGTGGAATCACGCCATGGCACAACATTAAGGTGAGGGGTTGTGAAATTATGTAAACGACACAAAACCTACTCTATCCTTTTCCACCATCATTTTTTTCTCCCATTCTTCGGTCAAATACGAGTGTTCTTTATGCACAGCGTCAAGTTGTCCAGAGATTTCACAACGCTGTTCCAATAGTTTTTGCTTCGATTCTTGCTCATGCTCTTGCGCACCAGTTGCTTTGCGAATTTCACTGCGAATTGAGAAAAAATTGAGACAGGAAAAGTACACTCGATGGATATCACACTTAGTATGGAAACCTACCATAACCAATCAGAATTATCAACCAAAATTGTACAGTTCTTTCATCATAGTATTCCATTTTTACTACCCGGAATAATTAATTACGAAATTTATTACAAGATTTTATTCATTAAATTGTGGTAGGATTCTGCGCATACATTGCGGTCCGCCGAAAATAAAAAGCATGCTCAAAAAAGTGTAAATGTTTGCTGAACCCAGGTTAAGATTCAAACACAGAGACACCTTCTGACGTGACGGCATAGAACGAGAGTCGTCAGGTCTTATCTATTCGAACTAAAAAATCATGTTAAATGTTACCGGCGCCGAACAACGGACACGCAGTTGACATCGAAAATTAGTGTCAACTCAATGTCAACTTAATAGCACAAAAAAATAAAAAGAATCACACTTAACAGAAACCACGAAAAATAGATATCATGATGTAAAATTAACTATGCTCTATCAAATAGCATAGTTGAAATCACACAGTTCATTAAAAGATAGTTGACCCGAATTCAGTTGACATCCAGCGTGTGGCGGCGATACCACCAAAACCGACGGAAACACACTTCATTGTGAAAAAGTAACCTCATAACTTCTTCAGCACGTTTTTTCAACTGCAGCGCCTGCGCTTGATGCTGCTGCACGTGTCTTTCCCACGTGTCCTTGTAGCGCTCAATAAATTGGCGCTCTTCCAAAAGTCGCGAATGTTTGTGCTCGTAATCACGCTCAATTCCAGTCACTTGGTTTTGAGCGGATACCAGTTTTTGTTGATATGCATTCGCCGTGTCCTGTGGATGGATCGGAGGGGGGATTCTATACGGAGCCCGGCGAACGGGGGGGGGGGGCGGCGCCCCCCCCCTAAAATTTTGCCCTATAGTAAAGGAATGGAGCCATGGCGCTGTCGTTGGCGCCAACGTCTACCATATAGGTATCTATTTATACCTATATATGGTACTAGGTCCGCTTTTGGCCCACAAGTGCCCACATGTTCACCTCAGAAGTGCCATTCTGGCAAATTTTTCTGTCCAGCCCGGGAACGGGGGGGGGGGCGACCGCCCCCCCCCCTGCGTACGTCCTTGAGTATTTATAGTGCCGGCAATCTAACTGATTAAATTTCTAAAGACCCGTCAGACATTGACGTAAATAGGGATGAAAAAAAACGTTTTTTGGACAGGTGAAAAAACGTTTATGTCGAACATTGCGAGTGACGTTTCACACTGTAATTATTTATAGAGAATAACAAACTAAATAATCCCATAGAACCCACTGAAAAATCGAACCAACCAGATTTCTAGCGGCTTTTTCCAACTCATCCAGTCCACCAACAGCCTCCTGAGTGGATTTCAGGGAAGAAACTTTCAGCATACTTTCCGACACAAATCTCTGCTGCTCGGCTATTTGTTCGGTAATTAGTTCACTGTTCTTTTCTAATTGCCGCACTTCACCGTGAAGTCGGTCGGGCGACGTGACGATTTCTTTGTCCAGCGTATGGATTTCAGATTTGAAACTTTGCAGACGGGTTGTTAAGGCCTCCTGTAAAGTAAATGTCGATTTGGAAAAAAGCGTGAATTGAAGATCTATCTGTGAATTGAAACATGATTGTGTTGCGCAGCATAAATATGATTGTAAAATATAGTTCAAAACGTTCATTGTATTTATGAGAATAAAATACCTTTTTAAATGTAATTTGGTGTAACTTACGATGGTGTTTTTTAACGAAATTTGAAGAAACCTCCAACGTCCAATTTATGCCACTTTTGTGGGATCCAGGTGTATTTCAAGGACGTATCCAGGGGGGGGGGGCGGGGGGGCTGCAGCCCCCCCCCTTCCCGGGGTGAGACCTAGAAAGTCCCGGAAATTGCAACTTTTCATGTATATTTTTCTATGTTTCTCAAAAATTTTGCGCGCAAGCGCGCAATGTCTTCCCCATGCATTGTATTTTCAGCGGATCGGTCCCTGTAAACAAAGATTCTCGGAAATGAGCATATTTTTGCGACTTTCGCTGTATATGTATGCATATTTACATACATATAAAGCGGTTCCTGGCGCTGGCGCCAACGCCAATAACGCCATGGTGTGGCGCCTTTGTATGGCGCTAGCGCCAAAAAGCCTTTCCGTCCCTATATAGAGAAAAATTTTAGGGGGGGGGCTGAGCCCCCCCCGTTCGCCGGGTACCGTAAACAAGCAGCCCCCCCCCGCTCAAAAATCCTGGATACGTCCCTGGTGTATTTCCTACCATTTTTGTGACAAATCAGAGAAAAACCTTTAATATCAGAACAGTGTCAGAAATCCCGATCCCGAAATCTCAAAAACGAATACCTATCCCCAAAAACAAACAATCCCAATCCCGAAAAGTTAGTCCCATTCGAACCCTACTGCTTACCATATCAGAATCGATGGCAGCCCTTCGCTGAGTCCACACTCGGCAACTCTCATCTTCTTGTTCCTGTGACATAAAAAACTCATTTTGTTATCGGGTGAGGGATAGTGTTCAAACGCGATCCCGAAAATTTTTGGGATTTTGCGGTTACGATCCCAAAATCTCAAAAAACGGATCCCGATTCCGAAAATTTTCAAATCCCAATTCCGAAAAAAGTTTATAAAATCCCGATCCCAGAAAATTTTAACAACTTAATTAAATGCTATATTGGCAACTTTAAGCTTCCACTTAATGTCACTTTCTGATATCCAGATGTGTTTTAGACCAATTTCATGATAAATTAAAGATTTAAAGCATTTAAGATCAGAACTTTTTCAAAAATGCCAATCCCGATATTACAAAAAAATCCCGACGGGTATCGGGTTCGGGTCGGGTTCCCAACCCTAATCCCGAGACCCCAATACCGATCCCGAAACGTCAATCCCGTTTGAACCATAGAGAGGACCCCTGTTTGAAAGGGTAAAAACATTAAATTAGTAAAACTACCGCGAATTTAGCCAACTCTGCCAGTTCATTGTCAACCTTTGCAAATTCGCCAGTTATCTGTGAAGCAGATTTTTATGTTACATTTGCTCTTGAGTCTTCAATTTCAAGTAGAATCTGGCACTTACTTTTTCTATCTCTTTCTCTTTTTCGACCTGCGACAATTTAAATTGATCTATTTCATTTTGAACTTTGTCAATATCCGTTCGCAACGCCTCACATTCGCTGGCGCTGGATTTCTGTAGTAAAATGTGAAAATAGCTGGAATTTTATTTGGTGAGCACTTTACCAAAAAAATTTAAAAAAACGGCATACCTGATGCTCATAAAGCGGCTTGATAAAATTTTTCACCCGCTCTTCCTTTACCACCAGAAATTCAATCAAAATACTCATGAATCGTTGTGTCCTTTTGCTTTCTGAAGTTTATAGATGACGCAGTACAAACTTTCGTGATATATATTCCATAAAGTGCTAAATTACCCGGCTTAATTATGTCGGTGATGAAAAACTCCTCTTCTGGACAAATCCGTGCAAATAGCGTTCGCCTGGAACGTGCAAAATACGTTTTCGTTACTTTTGTTGAGAAAAAAAACATCTTTAACTAGGTAAGCATGAAATTTTTTATCGTTGTTCGATTCAAAAAAAAATTTGAAAGATTTTTCATAGTGGTCCTAAAGTAGATTACCGTATTTCTTCTAATAGAAGAGCGCCACTATCTTTTTCGTCAACTTTTTCACCTGACGCTCCATTGGGGGCTGCCGTTCTATTGTTTTCTTTAGTGCAAAAACATGCCAAAACCTGATGTTCTATTGGAGGTGCCGTTCAATTGGAGGTGCCGTTCTATTGGAGGTATGCCGTAGAAGAAATACGGTATATAAGTATAAAAAATGGCACGCAATGTACTGTCATGTCTGCTGGACATGGGGTGCATGGAATCGGACATTTAAGTCAGTTAACTTAACTTTCCGTCCCAACCAAATCCAACCCAAAAACCCCAAAAACAACCCAACCCACACGGCAGCGACCAAAATGTTCTTGCGCACGCCGAACGAGTACAACTCGGGGTCGGAACAGAACAGGGACGTGCTATGCTGCATGCCGCCGCCCTTGCCGTACACGATGGTCGGCTCCAATTGCCAGTCTTCCAGATCGAGGCATTTGCAGATCAACTGCAGGTAGGTCGTGGCCACGCGTTCCGACTGCGGTCGGGAATGTGTAATTGTGGGTTTGGGGTAGGGTGTCAACTTTCCGTTTTCCGCAGGCAAATTTTTTTCCGTTTCCGCTCCGTTTTACGGCAATTGCAAAAAAATGTTCGTTTCCATTTTCCGGCAAGTGCAAATTTGTTTCGCTTTCACAGGCAAAATTTTCCCGTTTCAGTTTTCCCCAGGCAATTTTTTTCCGTTTTCCGGCAAGTGCAAAAAATTTCGTTTCCGTTTTCCGGTAAATGCCAAAAAATCCGTTTCCGTAAAAATATTTTGTTGGCGGCGGTAGTACGGCGGGACTGACCAAAATATCGGGGGGGTTGGCGTGGTTTCTTTTCTTTACCTCGCCTGATTTTTCTTTTTTGGTTGGAGGTGGATATTTAAAGAAGTGGGTGAACGGGGGAGTTGTTGCGGCATATCGACGACGCCATTGGTCGCTGAGAACCATGACGTCATCGATTTTAAATTATTACCATAATCAGGGATGCATGTGCATGCACTCAGCCACGTGATTATCACGTGATTAGCACTGCGTGCATGGACTTTTTTAGTAATTATCATGTGCACCGCACCCGCGCACATGGCGTGCCGCGCGACTTATAAATGGGCCGCGCACAGGTGCCCCCATTCAGTCGTTTTTACTCGCTCAGCGTTGACCAAACCGTAGTTGGTCAATGCTGAGTGGGTTTGTGTGCCAGAACAATATTTGGCTGACTGCAACAGCGCATGGCGTGCGTCATGCGTTATCCCAGTCAGCCAAATATTTTTCTGGCACGAGCATAAAACGCCTCGCAGACTGGGGGTCCAATTGCCTTTGTTGGCACCCTAGATTTGACTATTTTAGAACCAAGTACAGTGAATGTTGCCAGGTTGTGATTAATACGATCATGTGATTCAATTACCGTATATCCTCGATTAAGTCCGACCTCGAAAAACTCCCCCTTTTTGATGAGTGGGGAAGACGTCCATGTATTCATAAACAACGTTTTTGTTTTCGATAAAACCATGATTTCTTTCGAACGAATTATGAAATCTTTTACCGGTTTAGAACCAAATTAACCCCATTCATACAATATTTCACAACTCCCCCCCCCCCCTCGGAAAACTCTGATCAAAAATTTCGGATGATAAAACTCCCCTGGGGACTTATTCCAGGATATACAGGCTGGATCCTAAGAGTTGACAGATATCGAGACTATTTTCAGGATCAAAAGTGGTCATCCGACGGTTTTTGACATAGATCCAAAACATCCATAAAATTTAAAAACTCATCAAACCAACGCTATTTTGTCCGGAATTATTCATATCCGCCACTGACAAGACGACTTGCGGAAATTTCTCCTGTACCCATTCGACCACTGAATTCAGCGGAAACGTTCGCACCGTAGACATTTTGGCACGCGCGAAAAAACCCTCTGTTTGAACAAAATTGCCTGAAAATTGATTTAGTTAATTAGGCATTATATTTGACATTATTGTAACATAAGTTTCGAAATCGCCAAAGTGCACACTAAAAGTTTTACGAGAGAACGATTTCACACATCTAATTATCGTACGTCTGCTATTTAGATTGTCTCTTACAAATACTGAATCTGATTTACACCTTACGAAGTTTCGAAGGCGCGCCTAGTTGGCATCTTGCCAATTGTTTCATATACGTAAATGGCCAGTTTTCATACACAAAAATCACGGTTGGAAAACTGCCAAAATGAAATGTAAGTGCTGCTCACGCCAAATATTTCAAAAAAGAAAACATCGGGTAATGGCTACGGTTGTTCGCATGCGGTGAAGTCCGTTAAGAGTTTGAATAACTATTGGTTCCAGAAACAAGTGAAACTGTTCGTCCCGCGCAGATCTAACCAAACTAAATTTAAAAGTTAAAAACGTGCACAATTCCATGCGCTCACTCTCGTGTGGGGCACTTTATATTGTGCCACAAGTTTAGGCCTGACTAAAAGTGACGCCACATCGGTACGAGTGTTACATTTTGGCGCTTTGCCAGTCGCGTTTACTGGTTTACATTTTTGCCATTGTAGTGCGCACTTTGAAGGTAAAATGGCGGATATAAGGGAGAGATTGGCTCAAATACAGCGACGGATGAATAAAAGGAATGTCGAAGGCAGCACTGACGATTGTTAGTCATTCCGTTTTGTCTTTGGGGTATACGATTTTTTACGTGTTACGATTTTCATAACTTTTTTCTGTGGTTCACTTTTAGCTCAAACTGAATTCACGAAAAAAGTTAAATGTCAAAAATATCACAGCCGATGACGAAGGTATGGTGGAGCCGCAGAGATTCAACACGAACACGAACAGTTTGCGGTCGACGGCGCGCACCATGGATTCAAATGATTCCGCACTGCCCGCAACCAATACACGGTACGTTTTGGTAGCATTTTGGGTGGATGGTGATGTAGTTGTGTTGAGAGTTTTGGGACAAAAATGTTGTTGCTTTTTCATGTTTTTTTTTCTCTCGCGAAATTTAGAAGATTTCGGATAAAAAAAGGGTGTGTGCATGCGTTTTTGGCTGATATTTACATAGCGGCCGTTTATCGTGCTGCACCGATTTTCGTTTGAGTCCAACCGACCCCCACCCCTAAACGAATGTTGGAGGACAACCACAAATGGTTCAAACGATAGTCTAATATTCCCAAACTCAATTAGCGATTTTGGGAGAAAATCAGTATGCCGTCGCAACCCCCCCCCCCCCACATTGTAAACTAACCAAAATTCACCGCTCATTGCAGTAGTGTCCTAACAACCATTCCAAATTGTAGGTTCACTGGGCCCAGTTCCTCGATAGGAGGCGACTCGTTTGCAGAATACAAACGTCCACTGGCCAAGTACACTCGCCACGATTTATCGGTAAGTGAATTCACCTATGTTTACAAAAATAATTACTGTATTACCACCTTGTGTTCCCCCCCACTGGAAATACCCCCAGGTCTTTTCGAGCTGAGGAAAAAATCAGCCCCCCCCCCCCGTCGAAATACCTCCCGTCTGGAATGAAGTATATCATGTATGTAGTGTACATGATGTATTAATTGGGGCCAATTTGCATAGCTGCTACACTATGACTAGTTTGTGCAGTGATAACCGTTGCTAGGTCCCTATTTTAACCTTTTTGGCGGCTGTTATTACCAGTTTTGGTATGTAATAGCCTATTGTTTACTACGATCCTTTACGAAAATTTCTGGCGGAATAATAACCCCCCTCGAATAACCCCTCCTCCAAATACCCCCTCAAAATTTCCCCTCTGAAAAATTAAACCCACTGGGGGTATTTCGAGGAAATACGGTATTTTAATTCTTTTTAAATTACATTTTCACCCTGTAATTATGTGTACCCTATTATAAATATGGCTCTTTTCACAGCACAACAATTCCGTGACTGCAACAGATCCCGGGATCGGCTATCCTTATCAAAATCAAAAGTATGGCGGTGTGGAAAACGAGCGTTTTTTGGCTGGTGGGGAAAAACGAATACTCGGGCAGAAAGTGAATGCATCGCTGGATGCTAGTTCGCTGTATGCTGTCAGTTTTCTCCTTTGACACTCCTATGAGAACTCTGTTAATGTCCACTTTTGGGGTCAATGTTTTACAGAGAATGTTACGATATTTTTAGGGTGGCAGAATTTACCGTACCGTACCGCATTTTTGGAAAATTTACCGTACCGTACCGTTTACCGCACTTTTAGAAATTTACCGTACCATACCGCGTACCGCATTTTCCGAAATTTACCGTACCGTACCGCGTACCGCACTCATTTACCGCAAAAATTGCGGTAAATTTAACTCGGATTGACCTCAAATTGTTGAATTTTTTTCATGACAATTCATGTTGTATTCTGCAATTTTTATCCTTCTACACCTTGAAAAATCCTATATATTGAGCCCCTGCATTGCAGGTAATTTAATTTTCTGTCATCATACTGTTATTGTGTTCTAAAGTCCATTATTAAATTGAGTAATTGAATTTGGTGTCAATTAATGAAGTAAAAATTATCTGTAGTCCGTAGTTTATACATTTCTGACAATTGAAAATTTACCGCACCGTACCGTACCGCGTACCGCACTTTTGGGATTTACCGTACCGTACCGTTTACCGCAAAATTGAAGATTTACCGTACCGTACCGTTTACCGCACAATGTAAAATTTACCGTACCGTACGGTTTACCGCAAGGCCGTACCGTCTGCCACCCTAGATATTTTGTCGTAAATACACTAAAAAATATATGAACAGAATGCACTGTTCAAAAATCAACAAAATTCATGTGAATTCAAAATTTGTTTAAACAAAGTTTGGTTCCTATGCAGATGAGACAAATGGTAGATCTCTGGAACTGTGACTGGAATTATTTTTCCTTAGAATTTCTCCAAAATACAAAAAAAAGATACATTGGCGTTTTTAAATATAAGTGAGTGTATGAGTGAACGATTTACAGACCATGACAACCCGTTCGGTGCTTTTGTGTATTTTACAGTTCCCCTTGGTTTCACCTGCGGTTTCGATATTTATCCAACGTTTACAGGTGCACGAACGTATTCCGAATGCCAGAACAGCGGCACGAGCCTCAAACTCGAGAATTTCCACCTCTGCGGTTGGCTCGGACAATGCGCCGAACTCAAACAGGACACTCGACAAGTTGTCGCCCAGGTTGACACCTGCCATTGGGTGAGTTGATGATTGAGGATTTTGCGTACATCGACATGGAAAATTTTTTATAATTAGGCCCACACGCGCTAGTTGAGATTCGCTAGTTGCAAATTCGTGTCAACTCAATGTTAATTAAATAAACACAAAAAAATTAAGCTTCACATTTAACAGAAACAATGAAAATTAGGTGTCATGATGTTAAGTTAACTATGCTCTATCCAGGAAATCACATTCACTAAAATTTAGTTGACACTAATTCAGTTGACATCCGGCGTGTGTGGCGCCAATACAACCCTATCTGGCGTCACATTTCTGAACAACGTCAATTAGATTTTGGAATACGTTTAATAAAATTTCGACATCCCGATCTTTAGATGAAACGAACCCAAATATCCCCATAACGCAGAGTTGACTGTTCAATCGAGTTGCCTAGATCAAACGATGGCAATATCGAAAATCTAAGTTCTGCCGCGATGGCGACACCACTCAAACCGGCCCAGATAACCCCATCTATCAATGTCACCCAACAAGATAACATGGAAGACAATGAATCGCCAATGGGACCTTTGCCGCCGCTGCCCCCACCCCATTTGGCGTCTGGCGTCAAAAATTGGAGTGAGCGCAAAATCGCCCCCAAAACTGCGGTTTCTAGTGCTAGCAGTTTGCGACAGAAGTTTCTGAGGTGGGTTTTATTCGCTTTGTTGCTGTAACCAAGGACGTAGCCAGCTGTAACCAAAAAGTGTGCCAGAAATGGCACTTCCAGAAGACGATTTCGTCAACAGTTTTTGCGCGCAAGCGTGCATTTTCCGTTCGCAACATATTATTTCGGCTGTCTGGTCTCCGCGGCCTCAAAGCCAGTGAAAATGGACCCAATTCCTGTCCATGTCGCTCTATATGCCTGTAAAAAACTGACGTATACTGGTGTTTTGGCGCCAACGCCAGTGGCGCCATGGCGTGGCGCCTACGAATGGCGCCAACGCCACGGCGCCATTCCCCTACTACACAGGGGTAAAATTTTAGGGGGGGGGCGCCCATAGGGGATTTTGGGGTTAGCATTTTAGGGGGGGGGGGGTTCGCCAGTCAGCACGCGTTAATAACCCGGGAACCGCTTGGCGAAAAATGTTGAAATTTGGATATATTATGGTTTCAGGTCGGGGCTCTTCCAGATTTCGACGATTTTTTTCTACGACCCCCCAGACCGGAGATAGGGGGGGGGGTCTATAGAAACACTGTAATTTGCGTTTTTTTGGGTGTCGCCGAGAACATGGAAACTTTCAACATCAATAGCTCGGTCATTTGTGAACCGATTTTAGTCATTAAAATGTTAAAATGATCACAAATGTTCGGAGAGTTCATTTCTGATGTCAAATCGGAGATACACATTTGTTTATATATCGATTTAGCCCAATTTCGAAATGCAAAATTTCCGCAAAAGTTTGCTTTTTGAACATGCTATCCTATTTTCCTGATCGAGAGAAATTCAATGAAACAAAAATGAGATCGATATCTCTTTCCGATCAAAAGTTATGGCGCTTCAAACTTTTCCTTCCCATCCACATAAATAACCACATGCATGCAACTTCAAATCTCCATATCTCGGCCATTTCTCTGCCTATTTGCACCAATGAACTCGCTAGGAAATTTAGCTACGATGCCCCAGACCGGAGATAAGTGGGTCTATAAAAAGATGGTCATTTGCGAAA
>OZ038455.1:19706359-19726475 GCA_964036195.1 Sphaerolaimus hirsutus
ATTCAGTGAAGGATTACAGTACTACAAGATTACTACAGTGAAGGGTGAATTCCAGCTTTGACAATAAAAACGTGACAACAAAAAGCGGTCATAGTGTTCCAACGTTTCGAATATTTTTTGCACCTTCTGAACTGTACCCGATCACCTCTGAATAGCACTGGACCGTCAAAGAATCTACGGATGCAGAGCAATGAAAAGTACAACCCCCAAAACCTCACCTTACTCGAACCTCCTTTGCCCAACAAATTCAGCACCATATATTTAGTTCCGTTCACGATAATTTCAGCCCTGGCACTCGAGTTGACCACACTCGTTCCACTGGTGGAAACTGTCCTCCGAATAGTTTCAGCATTGTGGTGTTGTTCCGGAGCTTTCACGCTTGAAACTGTGGCGTGGCGGGTTGAGAGCGGCGTGTGGCCCATGCCGAAGCTGGTGCCGGGCGCGCGCTGATTGGGCTGTAGAGTAGATGCGCGCTGGTGGGCGGAGTCGGGCCTGTAAGGTTGGTTGTTCAGTTTTTATGGTATTTTATCATGCCAAGGCCAAACCCGGCCATGGTTCAGCGAAATACACCGACTGTGAATATTCGGATGTACTACACAAAAGAATTATTCGCCAGTCATTGCACGGCTAAGAAAAAATAAACGAAAAAATGACTTTCCAGCAACCACAGGGACGTATCCAGGATTTTTGAGCGGGGGGGGGGCTGCTTGTTTACGAGGGTCGGCGAACGGGGGGGGGGCTCAGCCCACCCCCCCTAAATTTTTTTCCCTATATAGGTACGAAAAAGCGTTTTGGCGCAAGCGCCATACAAAGGCGCCAGCCCATGGCGCCATTGGCGTTGGCACCAGCGCCGGGAACCGCTTTATATGTATGTTAATATGCATACATATACAGCGAAAAGTTGTAAAAATGTGTTCATTTCTAAGGATATTGGTTTAAGGGGACCAATCAGCTGAAAATACAATGCATGGGGACAAAATTGCGCGCTTGCGCGCAAAATTTTTAGGAAACATCAAAAATGATATGGGAAAAGTCGCATTTTCCGGGACTTTTTAGGTTTCACCCCGGGAAGGGGGGGGGGGGCTGCAGCCCCCCCCCGCCCCCCCCCTGGATACGTCCTTGAGCAACCAAGTAACTATAGCCCACCTCAGAAACTTCTGTCGCAAACTGCTAGCACTCGAAACCGCCGTTTTAGGTGCGAGTTTCCGCTCACTCCAATTTTTGGCGCCAGACGCCAAATGGGGTGGGGGCAGCGGTGGCAAAGGTCCCATTGGCGATTCAATGTCTTCCATGTGATCTTGCTGAGTGACATTGATAGATGGGGTGATCTGGGCTGGTTTGAGTGGTGTCGCCATCGCGGCAGAACTTAGATTTTCGATATTGGCATCGTTTGATCTTGGCAACTCGATTGAACAGTCCACACTGCGTTATGGGGATATAAATATATTTGTTTATCTAAAAATTGGGGTTTGATTTACCGAAATTTATTTGAAGGTGTTCCAAAATTTAAGTGACATTGTTTAAAAATATTATGCTAAACGATATCACATTGCATGTCGATGTCGACAAAGAGTACTCGATTTTAAATCACCCAATGGCAGGTTTCAACCTGGGCGACAACTTGTCGAGTGTCCTGTTTGAGTTCGGCGCATTATCTGAGCCAACCGCATTGGTGGAAATTCTCGAGTTTGACGCTCGTGCCGCTGTTCTGGCATTCGGAATACGTTCGTGCACCTGTAAACGTTGGAAAAATATCGAAACGCAGGTGAAACCAAGGGGAAATGTAAAATACACAAAAGCACCGAACTGGTTGTTATGGTCTGTAAATCATTCACTCATACACTCACTTATATTTAAAAACGCCAATGTATGTTTTTTTTTGTATTTTGGAGAAATTCTAAGGGAAAATAATTCCAGTCACAGTTCCAGAGATCTACCATTTGTCTCATCTGCATAGGGAACCAAACTTTTTTAAACAAATATTGATTTCACATGAATTTTGTCGATTTTTGAACAGTACATTCTGTTCATATATTTTTTATATGTGTATTTACGACAAAATATCGTAATCTTCTCTGTAAAACATTGACCCCAAAAGTGGACATTAACACAGTTCTCAGAGGAGTGTCAAAGGAAAAAACTGACCGCATACAGCGAACTAGCATCCAGAGATGCATTCACTTTCTGCCCGAGTATTCGTTTTTCCCCACCAGCCAAATAACGCTCGTTTTCCGCACCGCCATACTTTTGATTTTGATAAGGATAGCCGATCCCGGGATCTGTTGCAGTGACGGAATTGTTGTGCTGTGAAAAGAGCCATATTTATAATAGGGTACACATAATTACAGGGTGAAAATGTAATTTAAAAAGAATTAAAATACCGTATTTCCTCGAAATACTCCCAGTGGGTTTAATTTTTCAGAGGGGAAATTTTGAGGGGGTATTTGGAGGAGGGGTTATTCGAGGGGGGTTTGTATTCCGCCAGAAATTTCCGTAAAGGATCGTAGTAAACAATAGCTATTACATACCAAAACTGGTAATAACAGCCGCCAAAAAGGTAAATATAGGGACGTATCAACGGTTATCACTACACAAACTGGTCATAGTGTAGCAGCTATGCAAATTGGCCCCAATTAATACATCATGTACACTACATACATGATATACTTAATTCCAGACGGGAGGTATTTCGACGGGGGGGGGGCTGATTTTTTCCTCAGCTCGAAAAGACCTGGGGGTATTTCCAGTGGGGGGGAACACAAGGGGGTATTTAGAGGAAATACGGTAATTATTTTTTGTAAACATAGGTGAATTCACTTACCGATAAATCGTGGCGAGTGTACTTGGCCAGTGGACGTTTGTATTCTGCAAACGAGTCGCCTCCTATCGAGGAACTGGGCCCAGTGAACCTACAATTTGGAATGGTTGTTAGGACACTACTGCAATGAGCGGTGAATTTTGGTTAGTTTACAGTGTGGGGTGGGGGTTGCGACGGCATACTGATTTTCTCCAAAAATCGCTAATTGAGTTTGGGAATATTAGACTATCGTTTGAACCATTTTTGGTTGTCCTCCAACATTCGTTCAGGGGTGGGGGTCGGTTGGACTCAAACGAAAATCGGTGCAGCACGATAAACGGCCGCTATGTAAATATCAGCCAAAAACGCATGCACACACCCTTTTTTTATCCGAAATCTTCTAAATTTCGCGAGAAAAAAAACATGAAAAAGCAACAACATTTTTGTCCCAAAACTCTCAACACAACTACATGACCATCCACCCAAAATGCTACCAAAACGTACCGTGTATTGGTTGCGGGCAGTGCGGAATCATTTGAGTCCATGGTGCGCGCCGTCGACCGCAAACTGTTCGTGTTCGTGTTGAATCTCTGCGGCTCCACCATACCTTCGTCATCGGCTGTGATATTTTTGACACTTGACTTTTGTCGTGCACGTGACTATTTTCACAGCTTGAGCGAAAAGTGAACCACAGAAAAAAGTTAGAAAATCGTAAAACGTAAAAAATCGGCTACCCCAAAGACAAAAACGAATGACTAACAATCGTCAGTGCTGCCTTCGACATTCCTTTTATTCATCCGTCGCTGTATTTGAGCCAATCTCTCCCTTATATCCGCCATTTTACCTTCAAAGTGCGCACTACAATGGCAAAAATGAAGACCAGTAAACGCGACTGGCAAAGCGCCAAAATGTAACACTCGTACCGATGTGGCGTCACTATTAGTCAGGCCTAAACTTGTGGCACAATATAAAGTGCCCCACACGAGAGTGAGCGCATGGAATTGTGCACGTTTTTAAATTATAAATTTAGTTTGGTTAGATCTGCGCGGGACGAACAGTTTCACTTGTTTCTGGAACCAATAGTTATTCAAACTCTTAACGGATTTCACCGCATGCGAACAATCGTAGCCATTACCCGATGTTTTCTTTTTTGAAATATTTGGCGTAAGCAGCACTTACATTTCATTTTGGCAGTTTTCCAATCGTGATTTCTGTGTATGAAAACTGGCCATTTACGTATATGAAACAATTGGCAAGATGCCAACTAGGCGCGCCTTCGAAACTTCGCAAGGTGTAAATCAGATTCAGTATTTGTAAGAGCGATCTAAATAGCAGGCGTACGATAATTAGATGTGTGAAATCGTTCTCTCGTAAAACTTTTAGTGTGCATTTTGGCGATTTCGAAACTTATGTTACAATAATGACAAATATAATGGCTAATTAACTAAATCAATTTTCAGGCAATTTTGTTCAAACAGAGGGTTTTTTTCGCGCGTGCCAAAATGTCTACGGTGCGAACGTTTCCGCTGAATTCAGTGGTCGAATGGGTACAGGAGAAATTTCCGCAAGTTGTCTTGTCCGTGGCGGATATGAATAATTCCGGACAAAATAGCGTTGGTTTGATGAATTTTTCAATTTTATGGACGTTTTGGAACTATGCCAAAAACCGTCGGATGACCACTTTTGATCCTGAAAATAGTTTCGATATCTGTCAACTCTTAGAATCCAGCCTGTATATACTGGAATAAGTCCCCAGGGGATTTCATCAGACTTTTTGACTGGGGAGTTTTCCGAGGGGAGGAGTTATTTTTTGTCAGAAGTTCCAAGTAAAATATTGTATGAGTGGGGTTAATTTAGTTCCATAAACCTGTAACCAAGGACGTATCCAGGGGGGGGCGGGAGGGCTGCAGCCCCCCCCCCCCCCCTTCCCGGGGTGAGACCAAAAAAGTCAAGGAAAATGCGACTTTTTCTATATATTTTTCGATGTTTGTTAAAAATTTTGCGCGCAAGCGCGCAATTTCTTCCCCATTCATTGTATTTTCAGCGGATCGGCCCCTGTGAACCAATATCCATTGAAATGAACACATTTTTGCGAATTTCGATGTATATGTATGCATATTTACATACATATAAAGCGGTTCCCGGCGCCAACGCCAAAAGCGCCATGGCATGACGCCTTTGTATGGCGCTAGCGCCAAAACTCTTTTTGTCCCTATATAGGGTTAAAAATTTAGGGGGGGGGGCTGAGCCCCCCCCCCCCCCCGCTCGCCGGCCCCCGTAAACACGCAGCTCCCACCGCTCAAAAATCCTGGATACGTCCCTGCCTGTAACAGATTTCGTAATTCGTCCGAAAGAAATCATGGTTTTTAAGAAAACAGGCGCACACACAAAAACGTTGTTTATGAATACATGGACGTCTTCCCCACACATCAAAAGGGTTTTTTTTCGAGGTAGGACTTAATCGAGGATATACGGTAATTGAATCACATGATCTTAATTATCACAATCACTACCTGGCAACATTCACTGTACTTGGTTATTAAAAAAGCAAAATCTAGGGTGTCAACAAAATTTTTTTTACGGAAAACGGAAACCGAATTTTTTTGCCATTTGCCGTAAAACAGAAACGGAAATGTTTTTGCACTTGACAGAAAACGGAAACGGAAAAGATTTGCCTGTGGAAAGCGGAAACGAAGAATTCTTGCACTTGCCGCTAGGGTTCAAACGGGATCCCGATCCCGATCCCGGATCCCGTGAAAGTCCGGGATTTACCAGTCCCGATCCCGATCCCGAAACCCCGATCCCGATCCCGAAATCTCAAAAATACCAATCCCGATCCCGATCCCGAGAAACTCCCAAGTCCGGGATCCCGATCCCGGAAAAATGAGTGGAAATTATAAAAAGTGAAATAATGACGTTTTTGCAGGCAAAAAACTGGATGCAAACCCCCAGCGTCAATTTTATGCCACTTTTCTGGCATCCAACAGTGTTTTGAAACCTTTATGAACAACTGTGAATGCCAGAAAAATGGCCAAAATCTCTATCCCCAGAACCCAATCCCGATCCCGGAAAAATGCCTATCCCGATCCCGTGACCCCAATCCCGGCCAATCCCGATCCCGATCCCGATCCCGAAATCTCAAAAAACCAATCCCGATCCCGATCCCGAAACCCCAATCCCGATCCCGATCCCGAAATCTCAAAAAGTGAATCCCGATCCCGATAAGTCAATCCCGTTTGAACCCTACTTGCCGCAAAATGGAAACGGTAACGGAGATTTTTCGTAGTTGCCGGAAAACGGAACGGAAACGGAAAAAATTTGCCCGTGGAAAGCGGAAACGGAAAACGGAAAGCTGACACCCTACCCCAAACCCACAATCAAATTCCCGACCGCAGTCGGAACGCGTGGCCACGACCTACCTGCAGTTGATCTGCAAATGCCTCGATCTGGAAGACTGGCAACTGGAGCCGACCATCGTGTACGGCAAGGGCGGCGGCATGCAGCACAGCACGTCCCTGTTCTGTTCCGACCCCGAGTTGTACTCGTTTGGCGTGCGCAAGAACATTTTGGTCGCTGCCGTGTGGGTTGGGTTGTTTTGGGGGGTTTTTGGGTGGGATTTTATTGGGGTGGAAAGTTAAGTTAACTGACTTAAATGTCCGATCCCATGCACCGTATGTTCAGCAGACATGACAGTACATTGCGTGCCATTTTTTATACTTATACCGTATTTCTAATAGAACGGCATACCTCCAATTGAACGGCACCTCCAATGGAACAGCAGGTTTTGGCATGTTTTTGCACTCACGAAAACAATAGAACGGCAGCCCCCAATAGAACGGCAGGTAAAAAGTTGACGAAAAAGATAGAGTGGCGCTCTTCTATCAGAAGAAATGCGGTAATCTACTTTAGGACCACTATGAAAAATCTTTCAAATTTTTTTGAATCGAACAACTATAAAATTTTCTTGCTTAGTGAAAGATGTTTCTTCTCAACAAAAGGAACGAAAACGTATTTTGCACGTTCCAGGCGAACGCTATTTGCACGGATTTGTCCAGAAGAGGAGTTTTTCATCACCGACATAATTAAGCCGGGTAATTTAGCGCTTTATGGAATATATATCACGAAAGTTTCTATTGTGTCATCTATTAAACTTCAGAAAGCAAAAGGACACAACGATTCATGAGTATTTTGATTGAATTTCTGGTGGTAAAGGAGGAGCGGGTGAAAAATTTTATCAAGCCGCTTTATGAGCATCAGGTATGCCGTTTTGAATATCTTTTTGGTAGAATGCTCACCAAATACAATTTAGATATTTTCACATTTTACTACAGAAATCCAGCGCCAGCGAATGTGAGGCTTTGCGAACGGATATTGACAAAGTTCAAAATGAAATAGATCAATTCAAATTGTCGCAGGTCGAAAAAGAGAAAGAAATAGAAAAAGTAAGTGCCAGATTCTACTTGAAATTGAAGACTCTTGATTTCAAGAGTAAATGTAACATAAAAATCTGCTTTTCAGATAACTGGCGAATTTGCAAAAGTTGACAATGAACTGACAGAGTTGGCTAAATTCGCGGTAGTTTTACCAATTTAATGTTTTTACCCTTTAAAACAGGGGCCCTCTCTAGGGTTCAAACGTGATTGACTTTTCGGGATCGGTATTGGGGTCTCGGGGTCGGGATTTTTTTGTGATATCGGGATTGCCATTTTTCGGGATCGAGATTTTTGAAAAAGGCTTTTTAAAGGCTTTTCTTTAATTTATCATGAAAATGGTCTAAAACACATCTGGATATCAGAAAAGTGACATTAAGTGGAAGCTTAAAGTTTCCAAAATAAAATTTAATCAAGTTGTCAAAATTTTCTGGGATCGGGATTATATAAACTTTTTTCGGAATTGGGATTTGAAAATTTTCGGAATCGGGATCCGTTTTTTGAGATTTTGGGAACGGAACCGCAAAATCCCGAAAATTTTCGGGATCGCGTTTGAATCCTATCCCTCACCCGATAACAAAATGATATATTTTTGTGTCACAGGAACAGGAAGATGAGAGTTGCCGAGTGTGGACTCAGCGAAGGGCTGCCATCGATTCTGATATGGTAAGTAGTAGGGTTGGGATTTTCAAAATTTTCGGTTCCGGTTCTCGGTTCCAAAAGATTTCGGTTCGGGTATCGGTTCTCGGTTCCTGAAAATTTTCGGTTCCGGTTCTCGGTTCGGTTCTTAAGCTCGGTTCCGGTTCGGTTCTTTCGGTTCTCAAATGATCAAAATATCGGTTCCGGGTAATAAAATAACCGGGTATCGGGTAATAATCAGCTGAAACACAGAAAAACAATATATCCTAAATCCTCGTATAAGACCCCAGGGGAGTTATTGTTTCCTCAGCCGTTTTGGAGGGGGGAGTTATTCGAGGAGGGGTTATTTTCTCCTCAGCAACCTTGGATTTAATTCATTGCATGGATGTAATCTGTAAACTCATGTAATTCATGTATTTAACTGTCCAACAACAACAAACTCTGTATACACTGCATACACATCATGTATCTGCTGTTGCTGCTGTAGGCTAATATGCTTTTGTATTCATGTATTGTATCGTTGTCATCCAATGGGGGAGTTATTCAAGAGGGGGGAGTTATTCAAGGGAGGGGGGGGGTTTCCTCGCCACGCCAACGGGGATTTATTCAAGGGGGAGTTATTTGAGGGGGGTCTTATTCGAGGATTTGCGGTACCTAATTATACATGTGTAAGTATAGTACATTGGTTGGATATTTCATACTGCAGTAGCATATCACAGCTTATTAATTCATGGTAGAATGCAGAAATCAGAGTTCTTATAATACTGGTATTTTTTAAAAGTGTTAACGTAAAAGTATATGTTTTCTGTACTCGCGTACTTTCAAAAAGTATACAAATAAATGAGTACTGGTTTTTTTTCTGAAGGAAACGTAAACATATTTACGAAGTATGCGAGTACGCGTATTTTTTTAGGTACAAACGTAAAAACTTTATGCCAACTATAATTAAAACTGCAACAAAACCAGTGAAAACTACCACCAGTGATAATGTGTGTGTGAAATTAGACGCTCCTGTACAATAATAACACGGAGTGAACAGGCACCAAGATTTTTAGCTGCTGTTTAAAAAATGGCTCAGATGTAGGTGTTGAAAAAACGCTTTAAATTTTTTTAAACTTATTACTCGAAAATTTCGGTTCTTTCGGGTATTTACTTCGGTTCCGGGTATGAGGGCCGGTTCTCGGTTCCGGTTCGGTTCTCAAGCTCGGTTCCGGTTCTCGGTTCCAAAATAGTGCTCGGTTCTCGGTTCGGTTCGGTTCGGGTCGGTTCGGGTCCCCAACCCTAGTAAGTAGTAGGGTACGAATGGGACTGACTTTTCGGGATTGGGATTGTTTGTTTTTGGGATGGGGATTCGTTTTCGAGATTGCGGGATCGGGATTGCTGACACTGTTCTGATATTAAAGGTTTTTCTCTGATTTGTCATAAAAATGGTATGAAATACACCTGGATCCCACAAAAGTGGTATAAATTGGACGTTCGAGGTTTCTTCACATTTCGTTAAAAAACACCATCGTTAGTTACACCAAATTACATTTAAAAAGGTATTTCATTCTCGTAAATAAAATGAACGTTTTGAACTATTTTTTACAATCATATTTATGCTGCGCAACACTGTTTCAATTCACAAATAAATCTTCAATTCACGCTTTTTTCCAAATCGACACTTACTTTACAGGAGGCCTTAACAACCCGTCTGCAAAGTTTCAAATCTGAAATCCATACGCTGGACAAAGAAATCGTCACGTCGCCCGACCGACTTCACGGTGAAGTGCGGCAATTAGAAAAGAACAGTGAATTAATTAGTGAACAAATAGCCGAGCAGCAGAGATTTGTGTCGGAAAGTATGCTGAAAGTTTCTTCCCTGAAATCCACTCAGGAGGCTGTTGGTGGACTGGATGAGTTGGAAAAAGCCGCTAGAAATCTGGTTGGTTCGATTTTCAGTGGGTTCTATGGGATTATTTAGTTTGTTGTTCTCTATTCTCTATAAATAATTACAGTGTGAAACGTCACTCTCAATGTTTAGCCTTCTCTTATATTTTTTTTTGAGCACTATTCCATGCCCAACTTTGTTTAAAGTCACAAACATTCGACAAAAAGCTATATAGGTAATAGGGTTCAAACGGGACCAGTTTTTCGGACCGGGACCGGGACCAGAAATTTTCTAATGTCGGGACCGGGACCGGGACTGGGGGGTCGGGACCGGGTCCGGGACCGGGACTGGCTTTTTCCAATTGTCGGGACCGGGACTGGGGGGTCGGTCCCGGGACTGGGATTTGCCGGACCATGTACCGGGACCACGGTCTCGTTTGAACCTATTGGTACATAATATCCGGCCAATGTTGTTCCACACACCTCCACTGTGTGAAGGACCACGCTCAATGTATTAGCCATTTCTTGGAACATTATTCAAGTAGTGCCCCCCCCCCCCTCAATTTTGGCCCTATAGTTAAGAAATAGAGCCATTTGTAGGCGCCAACGCCATGGCAGTATTGGCGCTGGCATTGGCGCCAATGTCTACTATCTAGGTATCTTTATATACCTATAAATATTTCATACTAGAATCGTGTTGGGGACCTTTCTAACGCTGTTTTATTACAAAAAAATACATGTAATCATTGGGTGGGTATTTGCGCGCTCGCGCACAAATTTTTTTTTAGATGTGCCTACATAATCTTTAGAAAAGTGGCATTTCTGGCAAATTTTTTGAAAAGGTCATTAAAAATACATTTTTCTTCATCCCTTGTCGGGACCACTACAAAATTCCCGGACCGGGACCGGGACTGGGTGGTCGACATAGACGTTTTTTAACCTGTCCAAAAAACTTTTTTTTTCATCCCTATTTACGTCAATGTCTGACGGGTCTTTAGAAATTTAATCAGTTAGATTGCCGGCACTATAAATATTCAAGGACGTACGCAGGGGGGGGGGCGGTCGCCCCCCCCCCCGTTCCCGGGCCGGACAGAAAAATTTGCCAGAATGGCACTTCTGAGGTGAACATGTGGGCACTTGTGGGCCAAAAGCGGACCTAGTACCATATATAGGTATAAATAGATACCTATATGGTAGACGTTGGCGCCAACGACAGCGCCATGGCTCCATTCCTTTACTATAGGGCAAAATTTTAGGGGGGGGCGCCGCCCCCCCCCCCGTTCGCCGGGCTCCGTATAGAATCCCCCCTCCGATCCATCCACAGGACACGGCGAATGCATATCAACAAAAACTGGTATCCGCTCAAAACCAAGTGACTGGAATTGAGCGTGATTACGAGCACAAACATTCGCGACTTTTGGAAGAGCGCCAATTTATTGAGCGCTACAAGAACACGTGGGAAAGACACGTGCAGCAGCATCAAGCGCAGGCGCTGCAGTTGAAAAAACGTGCTGAAGAAGTTATGAGGTTACTTTTTCACAATGAAGTGTGTTTCCGTCGGTTTTGGTGGTATCGCCGCCACACGCTGGATGTCAACTGAATTCGGGTCAACTATCTTTAAATGAACTGTGTGATCTCAACTACGTTATTTGATAGAGCATAGTTAATTTTACATCATGACATCTATTTATAGTGGTTTCTGTTAAGTGTGATTCTTTTTATTTTTTGTGCTATTGGGCCCACACACACTAGTTGACATCGCAAATTCGCGTCAACTCAGTGTCAATTGAATAAAACAAGAAGTTTGTAAAAAGCATCACACTTAACAGGAACAATGAAAATTAAGTGTCCTGGTGTAAAAGTAATTATGCTCTATCAGATAGATAAGTTGAAATCACAGTATCACTTAAATTCAGTTGACATTTAGTTGACACGAATTCGGTTGACATCCAGTGTGTGGGGGCCCATTAAGTTGACATTGAGTTGACACGAATTTACGATGTCAACTGCGTGTGTGGGTCCGTTGTTCGGCGCCGGTCACATTTTACATGATTTTATACTTTCAATAGATAAGAGCTGACGACTCTCGTGCTATGCCGTCACGTCTCTAAGGTGTCTTTTGTGTTTGAATCTTAACCTGGGTTCATCAAACATTTACACTTTTTTGAGCATGCTTTTTATATTCGGCGGACCGCAATGTTAATAATACCTACCATAATTTAATGAATAAAATCTTGTAATAAATTTCGTAATTAATTATTCCGTAGTAAAATGGAATACTATGATGAAAGAACTGTACAATTTTGGTTGATAATTCTGATTGGTTATGGTAGGTTTCCATACTAAGTGTGATATCCATCGAGTGTACTTTTCCTGTGTGTGTTCAATTTTTTCTCAATTCGCAGTGAAATTCGCAAAGCAACTGGTGCGCAAGAGCATGAGCAAGAATCGAAGCAAAAACTATTGGAACAGCGTTGTGAAATCTCTGGACAACTTGACGCTGTGCATAAAGAACACTCTTATTTGACCGAAGAATGGGAGAAAAAAATGATGGTGGAAAAGGATAGAGTAGGTTTTGTGTCGTTTACATAATTTCACAACCCCTCACCTTAATGTTGTGCCATGGCGTGATTCCACTGGGGGCTGTGGAGGGTAGGGTGGCAGAATTTACCGTACCGTACCGTACCGCATTTTTGGGAAATTTACCGTACCGTTTACCGCACTTTTAGAAATTTACTGTACCGTACCGTGTACCGCATTTTCCGAAATTTACCGTACCGTACCGCGTACCGCACTCATTTACCGCAGAAAATGCGGTAAATTTTACTCAGATTGACCTTAAATATGGCAATTTATTGATGAAAATTAATATGGTTATTCTGAAAATTTTTTGCGCGCAAGCGCGCAAATTACACAACATTGTTTTCCTGTTTCAAGTCTTTCCATTTCTGCATGACAAATTGCTATAGGTTGTGATTTACATTTGTAAAATGTGCTTTATAAAATCAAGCCATGTGCTTCAAGATGCTCTTAAGGTGTGAAACATCACTCTCAATGTATTTATATACTCATTTTCAACTATTTTCGCTTACTTTAAGCAATTTTTCACCCACTTTTGGCAATTTTTTCACCATTTCTTCCTTTACACCTAGAATAAGCCCCTTCTACACCTAGAATAAGCCCCTTCCTAGGGTTGGAAAAAAACGTTTTTTTTTAACTCGATGTTTTTTTTTAATTAAAAAAACGTGTTTTTTATAAAAAAAACATTTTTTTTAAAAGCTCCCAGATATGACCTAGTGTCAACATATATAGGTATATCAGACACTGGCAATACTCTGTGATGTTAAATATGACCATATAATGGCTGTGGAGCCATGGGATAGCATTATAAGTGGTGATTTGTGTCAAAAATATCCATTTTTTGTCGACATATTGTTCGTATATCGCGTTATAGTCGAATGTTTGTGACTTCAGGTAAAGTTTGGCACGGAATGGTGATCAAACAAAGTTATAAAAGGAGGTTGTTACTTTGGGAGTGAAGTTACACACTGTGGAGGTACATGGAAGCCAGGGGTATCTTGAATTTTGACCCTCCGAGTGGTTGGATAGATAGCAAATCGCTCCTCCGGAGGGATAGATAGCTGAAAAATTTTCTGGGGGGGGGTTTGGGGGGGGGTTGTGGTGGTTCGATATATAGGCTTTTTCGGGGCATAGAAGGAAGAAAAGGGAGAAAAATCGCTAAAAGTAGGTGTAAAATAGCTCAAAATGGGTATACAAGAGCATATAGTACTTAAAATAGCTGAAAATAGGCAGTTAGACGCATGAACCAGTGATTTTGGAGGTGAAAATCTATATATAGGTATGAAAAATAGCGATTTTGAGCGAAAATTGGGGTATAGTTTCTGAAAAATCGCTCCAGATAGGTAGATAGCTGGGCGATTTGGGGGGGGGGTTTAGGGGGTAGTAGCCCAAAATTTTGCCTCCGGGATAGATAGATAGCTGAGCGGCCTCCGGGATAGATAGATAGCTGGGCGGTTTGGGGGGGGGGTAACCCCCCCCCCCCCCCACCCCCCCCCCCATTCGAGACCCCTGATGGAAGCACATTACCTCAATATTATATATTACAGCAACATATGTCGGCTTATTCACCCATGGTAGCACATAGAAATAGATGTTTTGATACTAAAAATGCAACAAAACCAATGAAAACAACCACCAATGTCAATTTGTGTGTGAAATTGCGCGCTTGCGCGCAAAAATTTTGCAAAATACCTAGTGCTTAGTACTAAAAATTTCGGCCAATGTTTTAAAAAAAAAAACATTTCGGACGTCATGTTTAAAAAAAAAACGTTTAAAAAAAACATCGGCCAACCCTACCCCTTCCACACCTTGAATAATGTAATTTTATGTCATCATACTGTTATTGTGTTCTTCAGTCCATTTATCAGATTGTGAAATTGAATTTGGTGTCAATTTATGAACTAAAGGTTGTCTGTAGTCCCGCATTGATACATTTCTGACATAGTAAATTTACCGTACCGTACCGCGTACCGCACTTTTCAGATTTACCGTACCGTACCGTTTACCGCAAAATTGATTTTAATTTTAAAAACATCTTAAGTCAAAATTTCTGGTACACTTGCACTAGCTATTTTGCATTTTTTGCGCGCAGGCACGCAATTTCTCATACAGATTACCATTTGTGGTGTTTTCATGGGTTTTGGGGCATTTTTAGTGTAAAATCTTCCATCTATTCATGTTACCGTGCAATAATAAGCCGTGATATGCTAGTGTAGTATATAATATCTAACCAATGTGCTCCAACATATGTCTACAGTGTGTAACATCACTGTCAATGTATTAGCCTTCTCTTACAACCTTATTTAAGCACTATTCCATGCTGAACTTCACTTGAAGTCATGAACATTCGACAAGAGGCCATATATGTAATAAGTCGATGGATATTTTTGACAGAAATCACTGCTTATAATGCTACCCCATGACTCCACAGTCATAATATCACCACAATAGACATAACAATACATTGTCTGACACTTAACATGCACATATTTTTCTCTATACCCCCATTTTTGGCGATTTTAAAAAAAATCTGATTTTAATTTAAAAAATCATTTTTTATAAAAAAAAAATTGATTAAAAAAAAATCAAGGCGTTTAAAAAAATTGATTTTTTTCCCAACCCTAGTACTATCTCGAGCCCCCGCCACCATCTAAAGTACTCAGCAATAGGGATGGCAAGCGCTTTTTTTTAAAAAACGCCGCTTTTTTTTAAAAAAAGCGCTAGGGTCCCAGCGCTTTTTAAAAAAAAAAGCGCTGGCAAAAAAGTTTGCACTTATGCACTAGGTATTTTGCTATTTTTTTGTGCGCAAGCGCAAAATTTCACATGCAAATTACCACTGGTGGCTGTTTTCATTGGTTTTGTGGCATTTTTAGTGTCATTGCTTCTATCCCTGCATGCTATCATGTAATAATAAGTTGTGATATGTTAGTGTAGTATAGAATATTCAGCCAATGTGCTCCCAAATACTTCAACAGTAGAACATTAGTAGTTATCAGTAGAACATTAGTCTCAATGTATTAGCCTTCTCTTATAGCCTTATTTATAAGCACTATTTCATGCCTAACTTCATTCAGGGACGTAGCCAGGATTTTTGAGCGGGGGGGGGCGGATTGTATACGGAGGCCGGCGATCGGGGGGGCGCCCCCCTAAAATTTTACCCCTGTAGTAGGGGAATGGCGCCATGGCACTGGCGCCATTCGTAGGCGCCACGCCATGGCGCCACTGACGTTGACATTGGCGCCAAAACACTTGTATATGTCTGTTTTTCACAGGCATATAGAGCGAGATGGACAGGAATTGGGTCCATTTTCACTGACTTTGAAGCCGCGGAGACCAGTCATCCGAAAATATATGCTGTGAAGGGAAAATGCGCGCTTGCGAGCAAAAATTTTTTCAAACTGTCGGCAAAATCGTCTTCTGGAAGTGCCATTTCAGGCACATTTTATGGTCCGGCCCGGGAAGGGGGGGGGGGGCGGCCGCCCCCCCGCCCCCCCTGGCTACGTCCTTGACTTCATTCGAAGTCATGAAACATCAACAAACTGCGATATACATAATAAGTCAACATAAAATGTAATTTTTTTGGCAGAAATCACAACTGATCATGTTATCCAATGACTACACAGCCATTTTATGGCTATATATCATCACAAGTACTGCCACTTGTCTGATATACCTGTATATATTGATACAGAACCATATTTGGGAGGTTTTTAGGGAATGTCTCAACATTTTTTGAAAAAAAGCGAAAAAAGCGCGTTTTTTAAAAAAAAGCGGGGCCGTTAAAAAAAGCGCTTTTTTCCATCCCTACTCAGCAATACAACTAAAACCTGTGGAGCAAATTCTGAGCGATTTTTTCTACTTTCCCCAATTTTCACTCAAAATCGCTCATTTTTGTTCCATTTTGTAGAAATACAATCTGGAGTCGACTGATCGGAGTGTGGCCTCAGTCCATGTAAACTCACAGTGCATGTAACTTACTCAGTGCATGTGCTCTACTCACAGTGCATGTATACTCAGTGTGCATGTAGACTATCAGTGTATGTATGCACCCTAGCGGCTGCAAGTTTGCCACGCTGCTCCGTAGACAACTGCTAACCACCGCCTCATATCCGCATCTAAACCCCTAGCTACTTCTGATTAAACCCTCAATTCCTTTTTTACAGATTCGCTCGATCTACAACGATATGCTGGATTTGCAAACTCGGGCGCATGATAAAATCCAAGAAAATATGGAAATTTTGAGGGAAGTTATGCAGGGAACTGGGTCTGTGATGGATGAAACGACCGCATTTACTGGGATATATTTTGGGAAAAGTGAACAAAATGATTAGTAGATCTTGTATTAGACTTGCTGTGTTGACAGGTTGTAAATACTATTGAAATGTTGGAGAAAAAGTACTGATTCCAAAGTTTCTAATAAGTGTTTAAAATTCTGACAAGATTTGAAAGTTTGCGAAAGTGATGAATGCCAAATTTGGTGACAACCCTTGGACATTTGCGCTCAGTGGACATCCGCAGCGCAGCGCATGTACTACTGCCACTAAGCTGACGCCAATAGATGCAGTCCTAATTTTCAGTTTTTTTTCCTCAAAACTTTTCTCTATCGCGGATGTCCATTGTGCGCAGATGTCTGGTACTATCGGGTCTTATACTGATCTTGTGCTTTTACAGTTACAGTTACAGTGCTCTTGTTACAGTGCCGGGGGTAAAGCTTTATGAATAGTTATTCAAGCATCTGAGTGAGATACCGAGGCAGCTGTCAAATGATGGTAACGTGGAACGCGATAGACGAGATTAACGCGAACATTTCTCTCAGTTAACAGCAGAGTTTTGACAGGTGCTTCTCATAACTTGACATACTTACGTTTGACACTTTTTGGAATTTTTCGTTTCCTAGGGCGTCAGGATTAATATCGCCCATTAGGATTACATTGGTTTGTATGTTCTTTTAAATGCTTCACTAGTGTCTTCTAATGACACAAAAAAAACGAAACATAATTTTTTCACCTGAACATTTTTGTCCGTTCACGTTTGAATTAATGGCTCATCTTTTGTTTCTGTACAGTATTTCTAAAGTTGTGTGAAACTGCAAAACTGTAATTTTGTACAGAGAGAAAGGTACAATTCCGAATGCGAGATGCGTATCTTAGACAATAAATATCGTTCCAGATATCGACGTTTGATGTCGGGCGTGTGAAAAATAAAACAAATGTTTTTGAAATGCGCAAGTTCTTGTAAACACCCGTTTGTCGGTTTCAAATTTCACAATGCAAACTGCGCTTGATCCATTCCGTGTTAAAAACGACATTTCGTGCGCGCGGTACGCGTTAGAAATCATGCGTGCATACCGTGTTTCTTCTCATTGAAGATCGCCGTTCTATATTTTTTTCGTCAACTTTTACCTGCCGTTCTATTTTTTCACCAATATTTTTCACACATATTTAATTTGAACGTAAATAGTAATGTTTTTAATAAAACATGGACACAGTTTTAATATCAAAGCATCTATTCAAACAAAACATAATGTGGCAACAACACTAGATCATAGTTCTGAACATCATTGAATGTTCTCACCACCAACATTTCTAATGTTTTTGTGTTTTGGCACTCTTCCAACGTAATTTCCACCTGCCGTTCTATTGTTTTCGTGAGTGCAAAAACGTGCCAAAACCTGCCGTTCTACTGGAGGTGCTGTTCAATTGGCAGGTGTGTGCTGCTATATTAGAAGAAATACGGTAGTCAAAATTTAGTACATTTTTATCCTATCCATGTAGACTCGTGCGAAACTCTCACTCGACATATCGGTTATAATATTGGGTGGGCATTGTTTTCCTTTGATGATTACAAGGAAAAAATACCTATCCCAATAAAAAATACGTTTTACGAAATTGCCGCGTTTGCATGTAATCGTCTAAATCTTGGGGGGTTGATATGATAATCCTATCATTCTTGCCGCTCTGAATTCTGACATTTTACCACACTTAATTTTAGACGCGTCGCGCATTTTTGATCTTTTCACTGGCGGGGAAGTTATGATTTGCAGCGGATATTTGACATCAAATTGAGTTGCTATCTACACTCCTGGAAAAAAGTCTTGATGCATTGATTTTGCTGAAACTTGACATGCTGCATAAAGACAGACACCTTTAATTTAACACCTGGTATACTGGGAAAACACCAACAGCTGTCACATTTCGAATGGGAGGACAAATAAAAAAATTTACTCCCATCCAAGAACATAAAGACATTTTTCCAGGAGTGTATGTTTCTTTGGAACAACAAATGTTTTCTTGTCCAGTGGGGGGGGGGGGGGTTACTCGAGGTGTTGCTATGTTATTTTCTTTTTCTTGATACAATATATATTTTAAACATTTCTAGTGCCCTTCCCAAACCCTGTAATATGCTATGCAAGGTGTCAAAAGTCTTGTAACATGCTTTGCAGATCGGAAATTTTTATTTATTACAGGCTGTTTTTGTCACTGCATAACATATTTGCCATTTTACATGTCTGGGAGTGGCACCGATTGACGATTATTTTTTTCTTTAAAAAAATTAAATTTTTGAGTGAACTAAAACTACGGTTGAACAACAATCCATTGCCGCATGTTATCTAAAGGAGCTTTGAACCGTTTTTTCGCAAAAATCTAGATTTAGAAGTTCCAAATTTTTCCGCCCTTGAAAGATTGCTCAGCGCGTATAAAAAACCTACTCGCTGCGTATCATGTCACTTGTGAATTAGACATTTTACAAACTGAAAAAATATAAAAAGGTTAATGGGCAATTTGGCCCGCAATTTCCAATTGTAATGGCAGTATCATTTGTCACGCCAGTTGTTTTCACCTGATCCCGTTTTGTCATAATTTTTTCTCTATTTTATAATCGGTCGGATAAATTACAAAAGTCACCCATTAACGGTGATACAACCCCGAAAAATGTTTTTAGCGTTTTTTCCAAAAATAATTTTCGACTTTTTGCAATACTTTTTTTAATTTAATCAATACTAAGATTGATGCTTTACAGATTTTTTTCTGGTTACCCAATGTTGAATTCGTGTTTCCAACGAGAATCCTTTTTACGGCCTTCCTAGTTCCGAGTGTAGTGGTTGATTGAACTTTTTACACTATTTATAAAATTTTGTAAATTCAATTAACTTCATTCAATTTTACACTGACTGCTGTCATAGTTGTATAGGTATCCACATTTTGACTCTGCTGCCATTTCAAATCTGCTGAACAGATCTATAAACCCCCGTTTACCTAGGTCCGAACGCTTACAAATTTTTGAAAAACGATTCATTCACGGCCCCTCTAAACTTTTTGGGAAAATTCACCCCATACAAAAGATAGCCCAAAGAGTTGTCTAAATGATGTATGGTATGCCCCCCAATATAAGGCCGCGTGGGTTGTGTAAACGGCCCACACATTTTCTAATACAAAAATGCACTGATCACCTTGCTCCGAACGTTTCTTTTTATATGCTTATATTCTGTTTTTCAAGGCCAGAATTTGGCCATAATACAGAACAGAGTCCTGGCTTAGTGCCAAATGCCATTTCGACGGTTTCTTTCCAGGCAGAAAAAAGATTAGGATATTTTCAATTTTCACTGTTTTGTATTGCGATCACGATCAGCTGTGATTGTGATCATTTTATCTCCTAATGTTAGATCTATTAACACAGAAAATGCTTCCACCAGAAAGAGAAATCTTAAGCGGTCTTTTTTAAAACCTACACCGCTTAAATTCACCTACCCAAACATTAGAATTTGAGGGGCGAAATTGATTAAACTTGGTACATTTTGTCC
>OZ038455.1:19726675-19871281 GCA_964036195.1 Sphaerolaimus hirsutus
CTTAAAAAGCAAACTTTTTCGGAAATTTTGCATTTCGAAATTGGGCTAAATCGATATATAAACAAATGTGTATCTCCGATTTGACCTCAGAAATGAACTCTCCGAACATTTGTGATCATTTTAACATTTTAATGACTAAAATCGGTTCACAAATGACCGAGCTATTGATGTTGAAATTTTGCATGTTCTCGGCGACACCCAAAAAACGCAAATTACAGTGTTTTTTATAGACCCCCCCCCCCTATCTCCGGTCTGGGGGGTCGTAGAAAAAAATAGTCGAAATCTGGTAGAGCCCCGACCTGAAACCATAATATATCCAAATTTCAAAATTTTTCGCCAAGCGGTTCCCGAGTTATTAACGCGTGCTGACTGGCGAACCCCCCCCCCCCAAAAAAAAATGCTAACCCCAAAATCCCCTATAGGGGCGCCCCCCCCCCCCCCGTTCGCCGGCTCCGTTATACAATCCGCCCCCCGCTCAAAAATCTTGGCTACGTCCCTGGCTGTAACCTTATTTTTTCTTCTTTTTTTGCCTTTGTCAAGCAACCACAAATGATTCAATGATTCTTCTGATTTACATTCAAATATTCACATTTAGTCAGTGTATTTCGCCGCAACATGGGCGTTGCTTTTGGCATTAAGTACCATAAAAACTGAACAATGAAACCGTTTCGGTTCAATTTCCAGGCCCGACTCCGCCCACCAGCGCGCATCTACTCTACAGCCCAATCAGCGCGCGCCCGGCACCAGCTTCGGCGTGGGCCACACGCCACTCTCAACCCGCCACGCCACAGTTTCAAGCGTGAAAGCTCCGGAACAACACCACAATGCTGAAACTATTCGGAGGACAGTTTCCACCAGTGGAACGAGTGTGGTCAACTCGGAACTCGGTCAACGGAGTGCCAGGGCTGAAATTATCGTGAACGGAACTAAATATATGGTGCTGAATTTGTTGGGCAAAGGAGGTTCGAGTAAGGTGAGGACTGAGGTTTTGGGATTTGTACTTTTCTTTGTTCTGCATCCGTATATTTTTTGACGGTCCAGTGCAATTCAGAGGTGATTGGGTAGGGTTAGGGTTCAGACGGGATCCCGATCCCGGATTCCGTGAAATTCCGGGATTTAGCAGTCCCGATCCCGAAAATTTTCAAATCCCGATCCCGAGAAACTAAAAAGTCCGGGATCCCGATCCCGGAAAAATTAATGGAAAGAATAAAAAGTAAAAAATGACATTTTTGCATCCAAAAATGTGAACACAAACCCCCAGCATCCATTTTATGCCAATTTTCTGGCATCCAACAGTGTTTTGAGACCTTTATGAACAACTGTGGATGCCAGAACATTGGCCAAAATTTCTATCCCAAGACCCCAATCCCGATCCCGAAAAAAATGCCAATCCCGATCCCGAACGCGTGACCCCAATCCCGGCCAATCCCGATCCCGATCCCGAAATCTCAAAATACCGATCCCGATCCCGAAAAGTCAATCCCGTTTGAACCCTAGGTAGGGTCACGCCTATTACGCATGTAAACCCATCACGCATGTAGAGCCATTAAAGACACATTATACCCGCAGGTGTAAGAAAGGGGGCGGGTAACCCTACCCCAAACCGCCCAGCTATCTATCTACCGTACTTCTTCTAATAGAAGGGCGGGTCTCCAATAGAAGCAGGGACGTACGCAGGCTTTTTGAGCGGGCGTGGGGGCGGATTGTATACGGAGTCCCGCGAACGGGGGGGGGCGGCGCCCCCCCCCCTAAAATTTGTTCCTGTAGTAACGGAATAGGGCCATGGCGCTGGCGCCATTCATTGGCGCCAGCGCAATGACCAGGGACGTAGCCAGGATTTTTGAGCGGGGGGGGCGGATTGTATACGGGGCCCGGCGAACGGGGGGGGGCGGCGCCCCCCCCCCTAAAATTTTGCCTCTAGTAGGGGAATGGCGCCATGGCGCTGGCGCCATTCGTAGGCGTGACGCCATGGCGCCACTGGCGCTGGCATTGGCGCCAAAACAGCTGTACATGTCTATATTTTACAGGCATATACAGCGACACGGACTGGAATTTATAGTTTTTTACCGGTTTTGAGGCCGCGGATACGGCTCAACTGCAAATATATGTTGTGTGACGGTAAAATGAGCGCTTGCGCGCAAAAAATTTTCTAACTACGCAAAAACCGTCTTCTGGAAGTGCCATTTCTGGCACATTTTTTGGCCCGGCCCGGGAAGGGGGGGGGGCGGCCGCCCCCCCCCCGCCCCCCCCCCTGGCTACGTCCTTGGCAATGACCTTATTGGCGTTGGCGCCAACACCAACGTGTACCATGTAGTACTTATTTGTGCCTAAATTTATGGTACCGGGCACGGCATTGAGGGCATTTTTAGTGGTGATTTCACTCTGGAAAGTAAAAATGAATTATAGATAGCGTGCGGTGCGGAAATGCGCGAAATTTTTGCAAAGTGGGTACAAAATCGCTTCACAAAGTGCCATTCCTGGCACATTTTTGTTGTCTGGCCCGGGAACGGGGGGGGGGCGGCCACCCCCGCCCCCCCTCTGCGTACGTCCCTGAATAGAAGGTACACTTTTTCGACTTAATTTGGGCCACGTGTACTAGTGGCTCTTGTCCATAGATTTGGTGCTGTTTTAACATCAAATGTTGAATGAACTCTATAAATCATCATTCTATGAACTGTCTCTGACGTAACACTTTGAAAAACCTTGGCAGAACGTGAAAAAATTCGCTTAAAAAATGGCGGAAAAAGGGCAGTCTCCAATAGAAGGGCGGGTAAAAAATTTGATGAAGACTTAGAAGGGCGCCCTTCTATTAGAAGAAATACGGTATCTGTCCCAGACGCAATTTTTTGGCTACTTTCCCCTCAACAGCCCCCTCTCTCCCGCAAATTGCCTAGCATCTAGCTATCTGGAGCGCTTTTGAGCAACTTTACCCTAATTTTCACCCAAAGTCCCTAATTTTCATTATTTTTAGATTTCTCGGAAACCCCCTCGATCACACAAAATCGCTCATCCACCGGAATACTTCGCTAAACATACATTCATGTAACCCCTTGAATACCCAAATACAGGTATTCCAAGTGTACGACGACAGGGACCGGAGTGTAAAAGCTATAAAAGTGGTCGATCTGTCGGAATGTGCTGCTGTCAGGGATGCATACTTCAATGAGATCGCACTGCTGGAGCAATTGCAGGATTCTAAGAGAGTCGTCAAGATGTATGATAGGTTAGTGTGCTGGTTTTTTGTGGGCGGATACATTTTGGGACATTTTTACTTTTTGATTGATCATTTTGATGGAGAACGGTGAAATATTTCGGTATTTTATATATATTTCAAAATTTAAATAACGCAAGCATCGAAACCGTTTTTAAAAACCTCAGCCAGAAAAACAACAGTTTTAAACGGTTTTATTTAAAAAGCCATTTTTTGACAAAAACCTGTTCTTTTTAAATAGGGTCGTTGAAAAAAAAACAACATTTTTTCCTCCCCCATTTGTGCTGTGAACTTTCGTCGCGCGGGCGGTTACGCTTTTTGATCTGTGTCGTGGCGTTTACGATAATTTTAGCATACTTTTTTTTCAGTGAGCACGTCGAATGTGAGCAAAAATTGTTACTAGTCATGGAAAAGGGTGAATGCGATTTGTCAACTACGCTGAGAAAACATTCGGAACAAGATCGCATGCCGGATACTGTTGTGCAGTTTTATTGGATCGAAATGTTGAAATGTGTCAAAGTGATTCACGATCATGGTGAGTGGGGTCCAAAATTCATGTGCTTTTTTAAAAAGTTGGCTTGAAAATTCTGATTGTAATTTTTATTGGTGGTTGATGATAATGATAACATCAACAGAATTCACTGAACAGAATTCTCAGAACAGAATGTATATTCACTTCCCCATTGGTTCATGGTTTATAATAGACATTTATACTGCTATTCCTAAAAATTTTCAAATTACAGGCCAACCCAAAATGGGTGAAGTCAGTTATAATAAATGATTTTTCACATGTTTAACATCTCAAATAATAAATGACAAAAAAATAAATTACAACCAAAGTATTTTCCAGGCATCGTACATTCGGATCTGAAGCCTGCCAATTTTCTCAACTGCTGCGGTGTTCTGAAACTGATCGATTTCGGCATAGCATCGTCTGTGCCCACTGGCAGAACGAGTGTTACCAGACATTGTCCCATGGGCACCGTGTCTTATATGAGCCCGGAGGTTACTTACTCAGTTGTTTTTGACTGGTGGTGAACTGAGGGTCGCGTGTGGTGATGGAAAAAGTGCTAGGGCTTTGGCGCCAAGCGCCGTGGAGATTTTTCGAATCCAAAAAATTGACGCCTTTGCTGACGCTGTTTGCTTTGGCGATAACGCCAGGCGTTTCGTTCCTGGCGCCACAGAAAATGGCGCCATGGCGCTTTTCATGTATGTGGCGCCAAGCCCCAACGGCGCCATAGTAAATAGGAACGTAAAAAACGGTTTTTCAAATACCATATTTTTAAAACAACTTTACCGTATTTCCTCATATAAATACCCCCCTCAAATGGGCACTATGATATTGTGGTCCGGGAAATGCATAACAGACGTTCAAAACACTTACTGTGTTACGTTAGAACATCGTTTATACCATCTACACCCTTATATAAGGCTGTAAAAACTTATAAATGGTGGTTATTGTTGCATTTTCCACGTTTTTCTCTCAAAATTTTCACTCTGAAAAAATACACCCCCGGGGGGTAATTCGAGGAAATACGGTATTTTAAATAAAACGCCTTATTTAAGTTCTAATTGAATCATAAATATTACCACCCCGAATCTCGTTCAAAATCGCAGGTGCTCGACGGGGGAGGCGACAATCCATCGTCCAAGTGTCGCGTGCCACTCAAATCTGATGTTTGGTCGTTGGGCTGCATACTGTACAGCATGGTTTACGGTAAATTGCCTTTTGCGAAATACGGTAATCCGTACGCGAAAATGAGAGCCATTGTGGACCCGGCGGTGAATATTGAGTTTCCCGATTGCGGCAACGCTGATTTGCTGGATGTTCTGATGGTTTGTGATTGTTTTTGGCGGGGTTTTTGGTAGGCATTGCTATTTAATATGTACTAGGTATTTTCTGTTAAGTCCACCAATTAAGGAACCGTTTGCCAGCGTTTGAAAAACAGCTGACACGTGTGGACTTTATGCTTACATGTATATTTGTGTAATGTGTACACCTGCTCTGGCAAGAATTACAGCTATTTGTGTAATCACTGGCAGCGTGCCAATTTTAGCCCACTTACTAATTAGGGTTGGAAAAAAACGTTTTTTTTAACTCGATGTTTTTAATAAAAAACGTTGTTTTTTTAAAGCATCCAGATATAACCTTGTGTCAACATATATAGGTATATCAGACAGTGGCAATACTCTGTGATGTTATGACCATATAATGTCTGTGGAGCCATGGGATAGCATTATAAGTGGTGATTTGTGTCAAAAATATCCATTTTTCGTCGACATATCGTTCGTATATCGCCTTATAGTCGAATGTTCGTGACTTCAGGTAAAGTTTGGCATGGAATAGTGATCAAACAAGGTTATAAAACGAGGTTGTTACTTTTGGAGTGAAGTTACACACTGTGGAGGTACATGGAAGCACATTACCTCAATATTATATACTACAGCAACATATGACGGCTTATTAACCCATGGTAGCATATAAACACCTTCCCGGTCACGTCCGGCACCCTATTTTTGATCGTACTTGTGACACCCTATCTCCAGTTCTAGGGCGCGCCAGAAGCTGAAACTTGGGGGAGATATTGGCGCAACCCCCCTCTACCTCGCATGAATTAGGGGGGTCGCGGCGACCCCTCTCAGGGTGGGTCGCCCTAAGTGCAAAAAATTTTTGTGGCTTTTTTGGTGTCCCACAGCAGGTGCCGGACCTGCTGTGGGACACCAAAAAAGCCACAAAAATTTTTTGCACTTAGGGTGACCCACCCTCAGAGGGGTCGCCGCGATTCCCCTAATTCATGCGAGGTAGAGGGGGGTTGCGCCAATATCTCCCCCAAGTTTCAGCCTCTGCGGCACCCTAGAACTGGGTATAGGATGTGAGAAGTGAAATCAAAAAATCGGTGCCGGACGTGACCGTGAAGGTGTTTATAAATGGATACTTTGATACAAAAAATGCCACAAAACCAATGAAAACAACCACCAATGTCAATTTGTGTGTGAAATTGCGCGCTTGCGCGCAAAAATTTTGCAAAATACCTAGTGCTTAGTACTAAAAATTTCGGTCGATGTTTTTTAAAAAAAAAAAACATTTCGGACGTCATGTTTTTTTTAAAAAAAAACGTTTAAAAAAAAACGGCCAACCCTATTACTAATTCACGAAAATTTCGAAAGCGAATGATATCCGATACCACAGAGTACTACCGCTTGTCTGATAAACCTGTATGTGTTGACCTATAACCATTTTTCGGAGCGTTTTAAAAAGCGCTGTCTTTGAATCGGGTCGTTAAAAAACTTTCTTTTCATCCGTAGTCTCACCCGCCCGCTCCATCCCTCTGTATATGCCCTTTGGTTAAATTATTAAAACTGTAAGTGTAAATAAAATGTGTTTCTTTTGCAGAAATGTTTGAACAGAGACGTGTCTCAACGGCCATCAGTGGACGAATTACTTCAACATGCCTATGTCGCTAGGATAAGTGAGTGAATTTTCCACATGTATTGTTTCTGCATTTCTTTGTAATGTAAACAAAACAATGGAAATTAGTGTAGTCTCTTTTATCGCCTACCCAATTTTTACCCTCAAATAAAAATGCAGGGCCGCAGTCGAAATCCACGGAACTTGACGCCAAAACGCCTGGAAAAAGCCCGGCCACTGCGCGTTTGCCGCTGAATGAAAGTTCGCTAAAGCAGTTGTGCCATTCGCTGCACGGCATGTCTCCGAATACCATGCACAGCAAGTTGAAAAGTGCATTTCGGATGTAAAGTTCGGCAGTGGAGTTTGAGTTATTGTGGGTGTCTAATGTCTAATGCAAGGGGTCTCCAATTGGGGAGGGGGGCAGCTATCAATTTATCTGTTATTTCTTACTATATATCCGTGTCATGTGAAAATTATTTGGCGACTACCTCAATAAGCAAATGGTTTCCGTTGGTTGCAATTTACCCCCCTCCCGGCCCCACCCATTTTCACCCAAAAATTTTATATTGATAATGAAAAATATAGGGGGGTTTCAAGGTATAGAAGGCAGGAAAATGAATAGCCCAAATGCGTTTGGGAGGTACTCGAGGGATGGTAGACAAAAATTCTGCCTCGAAATAGATATATATATATATATATCTGGCCAACCCCCCCCCCCCCCATTGGAGACCCCCGTCTGTCACTCGATATCTATTTATTGCTTTACGTGTCAATTTTCACTTGTCGCTTGCGGAACTTGCACCGGTTGTCTCTATTATTTACACTAGTGTAGTGCATTGGAATTTTTCACGAAATAAATCTTTTTGAAACTTTATGGTGGAAGAAATGAATCCTGGTTCATAAAGTAAACAGTTTTTGGGATTTCTAAATATTATTGGTATGATATTTGTTCATTTTGATTCTTTTTAGTTTGTACTCAATGTGGTATCCTTACTGATTTGTTACACACTGATTCTTCAAATACATAAATATTGTAAATATGATATTATGCTGTAAATAAATACAATAGGCTGTTCGACAAAGTGATCTGAAGCTGTAAATAATAAAATAGAGAGGAATTTATCCGAAAATTGAAATTATGAAATTTATGTATCCGGGTTAATGTGGAACATATTTACAACACATTCTATCTCGTTTTTAAATCGTATCTCGAATCCCGATAATATTCCGGATTCAGTCATCACGAAGCCCCAATTCCAATCCCGAAATTTTCAAATCCGAACCGATGAAATTTACCCAATCGTGATCATGGAAAATTTTTCCAACATCAAGAAATTAACCCCCCTTCCTGGGTAGATATGGAAATATACCTAATGTCTGTGTAAGCGCATGGAATAGTATTGTGAAGAAGGAGAAAGTTAACACATTTAGTGTGGTATTTCACACTTCACACAAAGCATTTGTGGTAGATTGTATGAACTTTACAATAATGTCAGAGTATTACTAGCACAAGCTAAATAGCATGCAGAAATGGAAGTTTCGAACACCCTAACTGGCACAAAAACAGTGGAAACAGCTCGCAGTGACAGTATTTAAATGATAAATACCGACAAAAAATTAATACATTGGTAAAACATTCCTAACCAGCAATGACTGTAATGAAATTGAAAAAATGTCAAAATAATGAATGATTCAGTGAAAGATTACAACGAGATTCAAACAGGGTTCATCACCACATTCACCTGTTCTGTCGCGAGTTTTCCCTATTTTGGCATTCATCCAAGTCTAGGTCGTCCGTGCGAGGCGACGAATGCTCGGCCGCTGTTGTAAATTGAATTGAGCGGCCTGCTGTACCTCGGGCCTATAAAATTCACTGCATAGTGTGTGTGATCTTTTATTACATTCAGAAATTACTGTAGGTCTAACGACAGGTTTTATTATTGATTCCTACAGTAATTTCTGAATGTAATGTTTCGTGTTGCCTTGTAGGTATTTTTTTGGTATGAATTATTGGTTAGCATTCAAAATACCGTATTTCCTCGAAATACCCCCAGGGGGGTTATTTTTTCAGAGTGAGATTTTTGAGGGTGGGGGGGTAATTATTTCGCCAGAAATTTTTTGAAATCCCAGTACTAAATTGTATGTAACTAGGGTGTCAAAAAAATTTTATTACGGAAAACTGAAAACGGAAAGGTAAAAATTTTTCACTTTATGGAAAACGGAAAGGAAAAAAAAAATTTCTGCCGGAAAACGGAAAGGTAAAAAATTTTCCTGCGGAAAGGCAGAAACGGAAAACGGAAATTTGACACCCTATATGTAACGTACAATGACGTCGAAAAATGCAACAAAAACCGCCATGTATCTATAGACTTACTGTATTACCTCGAAATACCCCCAGGGGGTTTATTATTTCGCCAGCAAAATTTGAGGGGGGTCTATTATTTCGCTAGAAATTATCGGAAATTCCCCATACGAAAAATCGAACAATCACATAGATTTATATGTGTTTATAGGCATATATTACTATATATTTACACAAAAACCCTTCCCTAACGTCACTTAATCATCAGTTTTAACGTGTGTTCTGCATTGTACAGATCACAAACTGCGGTATTTGTCATGTAAACTGCCGGTCAATATAAACTGGCTTATAGTTTATATTTAGTGTGTCATAGTTTTCGGTATATGTCAAATTTTCAACCCCCATCGTTAAGTTTTCACACCCCCACAGTTAATTTTTGGATACAGGGCTTGAATCCACGCTCAAAAGAAAGAGCGTGAATTTCTACACCTGACGTATCCAAATCGGATAGCTTTGCTCGCCTTACACATTCCGTGTAAAGCGAGCAAAAAAAATGCCGCTAAAAGCTTGATTATATTGACCAACTCAAATCTGAAATTTTTTATGGGAGGCGCCCCTGTGGCTGCGCACCCGGGGGTGCGTGTAGACAAATGTTAGGGCTATCCAAAAATATGAACACCTTGGCCGAACTCCCTTCCTGGATCGAATTACAAACTTTTGAAAAAATTTTGAGCGAAAGCCAGTTTATATTGACCGGCAGTTTACGTTCACGTTACACTCAATTATTTTTTGAAAATAACACATTTTGGAACGCTAATCGTGGTGTTTACCGTCGCGTGGTTGCACGCAAACCCACCCAAAATGCATCACAATTGGTGATGTAAACAGTTGACTTATCGCAGTGGCGGTTAGTCACCCCAGCGCCAATCGCGCCAAACTTGCGCCATGGCGCTTTTCCATCACTACACACAATACAACCACGCGTAAAAGTACTCACTCCATCTCTGATACCCCGTGAAGTATCTGTGCCCCGCGGGTACCAATCTTATCCCACGAGAAGCGTAATAGGCTGCCCTCGCTTTTTGCCACGGGTAGATGTTGAAATATTGGCCATGTGCCAGCGTGAAAATGGCCATAAATATGGTAATGGTCAAATGACACTGCATATCTGAACAACCGGATCTTTTTTTCTGTGAGATGGTGTAGGCTGTTGGGCTTGCAAGTAAATAGTCGATGCGTTTTGGGAAATAGACAATAGTGTTGTAACGAGGATCTGGTACAGAGTTGTTAGAAGTACTGAACTTTAAGTAAACGTAAAATACGTTTTCTATACTCGCGTACTTTCAAAGTACTATACGAGTATGTTAGTACCGGTATTTTTTCGGAAATAAACGTAAACGTATTTACGCTGTAAATATTTATGAGAAAACCGTGTAACACGCTAAATGCCTGAACGTGCATTCTGCGATCTACATGACCGCTTTAGTAGGGCCACTCTCAGTGAACCTCGCTGGACATTGGTCATAAATGCAGCTTTAGGTCATAAATTCCCGCGTTTGTCGTGCCGCCCAAGCAAATACCTAATCGCCCACTTAAATCCACGGGAACCCTATTTTTTGCGATTTAATTGCTCGTTTTATTGTAGGCAATTACTATGCCATAAACCGTTGTTCACTGCTATTTTACTGACCGCGAACATTACAGTCACAGTACAGAAAATGTATTCCAGGTGCCAGTTCCGCAAATTGAGAAGTGAGAAGTAAAATGGCAAAAGCGAAGTGAAATGGCAAAAGTGAAGTAAGAAGTAAAGTGAGAAGTAAAATGTGAAGAGAAATTATAGGGTGGCCCACGTCAGGCGCACGGTTTCGATTGGCTCCCAACTAGGGTTGGAAAAAAAACGTTTTTTTTAACTCGATGTTTTTTTTATAAAAAAACGTTTTTTTTTAAAAGCTCCCAGATATAACCTTGTGTCAACATATATAGGTATATCAGACAGTAGCAATACTCTGTGATGTTATATATGACCATATAATGTCTGTGGAGCCATGGGATAGCATTATAAGTGGTGATTTGTGTCAAAAATATCTTTTGTCGACATATCGTTTGTATATCGCCTTATAGTTGAATGTTCGTGACTTCAGGTAAAGTTTGGCACGGAATAGTGATCAAACAAGGTTATAAAACGAGGTTGTTACTTTGGGAGTGAAGTTACACACTGTGGAGGTACATGGAAGCACATTACCTCAATATTTTATACTACAGCAACATATGACGGCTTATTAACCCATGGTAGCATATATAAATGGATACTTTGATACTAAAAATGCCACAAAACCAATAAAAACAACCACCAATGTCAATTTGTGTGTGAAATTGCGCGCTTGCGCGCAAAAATTTTGCAAAATACCTAGTGCTTAGTACTAAAAATTTCGGTCGATGTTTTTTTAAAAAAAAAACATTTCGGACGTCATATTTTTTTTTTTTTAACGTTTTTTTTCAATAAAAAACGTTTAAAAAAAACATCGGCCAACCCTACTCCCAACACGTCAATTTTGAATGAAAACTGCTCAAATTTGGTATGGGGGTAGATAAATTTACCCCATTTGTTGTGTTAAGTGCACGGTTCCACATCACAAAAATACATGTCGGAACGTGAAGCAAAGTTTTACACGTGTTTGAGCGTGGTGCATGTCAGGCAATTGTCTACCAAAGCACCAATTATCCATAAGAATAGTCCAAATTCGGCATGACAGTAGATAAATGTACCCTATTCAGTATGTTAAGCACACACATAAATGTCACTAAATTTTCACATTTATCACATCATATGCAAAACAACGTCATTCCACAGGACCATCTACAATGGGACATGTTCAAAAACGTAAATATAAAACTCTTTCACGTTCTGACACGAAATCTTGCGATATGAAACCGTGCACTTAACACAACAAATGGGGTACATTTGTTTACCCCCATACCAAATTCGAGCGGTTTTCATTCAAAATTTATGTGTTGGGGGCCAAGCAAAGCCATGCGCCTGACGTGGGCCACCCAGTACTTTTTATTTATATTTATTTCCTGTAGTTCCCAGCAGCGGCAGCCGGCCGGTGCCGCAGGGTGCGGTTCCAATTTATTGCCAGTGCCCATGGTGCCAGGTGCCCTTTCTCTGAGGAATGGCATAGGTAGGTGCCGGTGCGGTGCCATATTTCCCAATTACCATCACACACACACACACATCTTTGCTAAAAAAAACCCGGAAGTTTTGTTCAACGCGTCCTAGCAACCGTCATTTTCTCAGGCAGTATTTTCGAAATTTCGACGATACAAATACATTTGCGGCGACGTTTGTGATTTTTAACTTTTTGACACATGACATTATACATGAACTTTTTTTGAAACTGGCACAGAACCAATGGAAACAGCGCACAGTGATAGTAAATATTTATTTACATCATTATTAATAACCAGCAATGACAGTAATAACGACAAATATTTAAAAAATGAACGTTTCAGCTAAATATTAGAACAAGATGAAGATACAAACAAAGTTCATTCACAACAATCATCTGTCAGCCTCGTGTCGCGAATTTCCCCCATTCTGTCATTCATCCAAATCCAAATCTTGTTCGTCTGCGTCGTGCGCCGAAAAATCGACGAGAGTTGTAAATTGAACTGAGCCGCCTGCTGTGCTTCGAGCCTGTAAAAGTTTAGGGCATAGTTCGTGTGATCTGTTGTTGTAGGGGACAGTCCCGCAAGACAAGTACTTCACTGTTTCGCAAGTGACAAAGTCAAGTTAAAAGTCCAAAGCAAAGTCAAAAGTTTGGGAAATTGTGGGGAAATTCTCTTTGCACTCAAATTTTGTGGGGGGTATTTCGAGAGGGGGGTTATTATTTTCCAAGCAAAATTTTTGGGGGGTAAGTCGAGGTGATACGGTATATTTTTACGAAAATAACCCATTTTTGGAACGCTCATTGTGGCGTTTTCCGTTCAGTGTTTGCACGCAAAACCAGACAAAATCATAATTGGTGAGGTAGACAGCAGAGTTGTAAAAAATACTGAACTTTTTTAAAGTAAACGTAAACGTTAAGTATTTTTCTTTTACTCACCCCTGAGTACAGAAAACGTAAAGTATTTTTTAAATACATTTACACTGTGTTAGTTAGTAAAATATTTTTTTCAGAGAAAACTTAATAACGAGATTTTGTTCTGGGGAAAACGTAAAAACCGGTATTTTTTCTCACAGAAAACGTAAAAAGTTGTATTTTTCTCACAAAAAAACCTGTATTTTTCCTATTTGGTATCCATAAAGATATGTTTTTCACTCCTGCTAAGTATTTCTTAGGCAACTGTTTTATGTTTGTCACTTTCTGTTTGGCAAAATGACATTTTCTGTCCCCTAAAAATACGTTTTCTGTACTCGCGTACTTTCAGAAAGTACGCGAGTAAGTGAGTACCGGTATTTTTTTCGTGAGGAAACGTAAAAGTATTTACGCAGTACTCAAGTATACGTATTTATCGAGTAAACGTAAATACGTTTTAACAACTGAGGAGTTTGATTCCGAAACCCGTTATCTGCACGTTTTTGGGTTTTTTGAAAATCGCATTTGAAACTTTGACATTGGCCCGAGCCAGCATGGTTTGAGTGACAACGCTCGCTCGCCCGAGCCAGCATGGTTTGAGTGACAACGCTCGCTCAAAACTTTTCGAAAACGCGATGAATTTATCTACATTTTCCATATTTACAACCCTCTGGCTGGCAAATATGGTTAAAGTAATGGCCACTTGATTGACATCACATCAACATACGTACATGCAGATTTGTTCCTTAACGGGTTTCGAGTGCAAACTCCATTTTTGTATGGTGATTTTGACACCTCTTGGCCAAATCCTTAATGGGTTTCAGATGCAAACTGCAGATAGCATTCGAAAAAATCACCGATTTTTTGGAAAATATATATAAATATATCACTCCAATATTGGAAAAAATATAAATATATATAAATCACTCTAGGTCTCCAGAAAATATAATTAAATTACTGAAAAAATAACTCTAAGCTTGAAAAAAATCTCAAAAAATCACTTGCGCTTTATTTCAATTTCAAGCAATATTCTGGGCTTTATTTACCATTTGCAAGCACAAAAAATGTACTCTAAGATACCACAGTCCATTTATTATCATTCCACAAGCAGTATTCATTTATACAGTATTTTACAAGAGAAAACATTAAGCAAATATCACAGAAAAATTCAACCTTCAGTTCAACCTCAATGAAAACTTCAAAAATATTTTGCACTGCAAATATTTAGCTCTCAACCTATAGCACCTGGTTGTGGCAATGGACGTTTGACTAAATAGGTGCTCATGCTCAGCACTTTTTCATTGGTGATGTGCTGTGATAACTCATTTTTGGGCACATGGCTACGTTTTGGCAACATCGTGATGACACTAGTGGCTCTGGTAACACCATGGTGACAGTTTTCCACAGTTGTTCCCAATATTTGACAACAGCCGACATTGTTGCATGTCACCAAGCATTGTCAGTTTTCAAAAATGGTAAACTGAGCTTGCAATCACTATAGAAAAATTTAAAAACTGCCATTTATAACACTCTATGGACTTATATATGTATGTAGACAGTATATAACCAGTTCTAACATCACACAGTCATTGTTTTTAACATGTGTTCTGCATTTCCCGGATCACAAATCGCATTATGTTCTCTATTCAGTAAATTGGGGTGGGGTATTTCGAGGGGGGTTATAAGTTCATAGTGCCCATTTTGAGGGGGGTATTTCGCGACAGGAGGGGGGTTTTTAAGTTCATAGCAGAGTTGTGCAAATACTGGTATTTTTGGAAAACGTAAATGTAAACGTAAATACCTTTTCCAAATCAAAAGTATAAATACTAAAATGTAAGGTATTTTTGAAATACCAAGGAATACGTAAAAAAAACGTAAACGTAAAATTTTTTACACACAGTATTTGCCATTGTGCTTTGGAAAATACCATTATTTTCACCTTTCGATGGGTCAATTGCTCCATCTGCACCACTTTCTGTTGTAAGTGTGGCCAAATCCAACTACGCTGGTGATTCTGGCAGAGTCCCAGAAGCTGTAAAATGCCTTGTAAAATGTCAAATGGCATGCAAAGTGTCTAAAGTCATGCAAAATGCCCTGGAAGGTGGCAAATCTTTGCCATTTTGCTGGGCATTTTGCATGAGTTTTGACATTTGCATGAAATTTTACATTTTACAGGGCATTGTACAGAGTCTGGGATCAGCACCAGAAGTTGCACTCACCCTGCCAGTTTCAAAACGTGTGCTGCTCACAGTTGTTGCAAGTGCATCGTCGGAATTCATCACAAAAAGAATATAAACGCAAGGCTCCATAAACTAACAAAAAGGTTTCTGTGTTCAACATTTGAACACATTTATGAATATGTACCCAGTATTCCATGTGTAAGTGAAGGCATGCAGTCACTTTTTCATACACCGCTTTTTTGTGTGTATACATGTTACGTTTTTGCAAGAACATAAGAATATTGTTGGCTGCAGGTGGTGCGGCCCATTTGAACATGTGGACGTGTGAACGATCACAAGTTTTTTTACGTTTTCCCTAGTACCCGGGTATTTTGGTCAGGAAAACGTAACAAAATGTAACGGTATTTTTGGAAAACGTAAACGTAAGTAAAAATACCCGAATAACCGGGTATTTCGGGTAAATGTAAATACGTTTTTCCATCTCTGGTTCATAGTGCCCATTTTGAGGGGGTGTTTCTCAAAAGGGGGTATTTCAAGGGGGGGGGTATTTCGAGGAAATATGGTATATAGCATTCACTAGTGGAAAACTTGATGGAAACATGCCACCATTTTTGGCCATTTCAGTTTTCAAAAAAGTCAGGGTGAAAACTAGTGTGTGTAGGCTAACAATATTTACCTGCTTCAAATACAATTTTAACAAAATAATGCTCTACATGAACAGAGATTTTCTGGAGAAAATCCCAGCAAATTTCTCTTGCACAGATTGCATGTTTTAGTCATAAAGCGCAATCATTGAACCACAATGTATCAAGTATGAGTGATTTTCTCAGTGATTTTTTTTCAAATTTAAAAAATATATATAAATATATCACTCAGAATTTGGAAAAAATATAAATATATATAAATCACGGGTTATTTATATTTATTGTGATTTTCAAAAATATAAATCACGGGTTATTTTTCGAATGCTAACTGCAGATAACGGGTTTCGGGTGAAAAAAATGACAGGTTGTTTTGTAGATAACGGGTTGCGAGTGCAAACTCACTTATTTTGGGCTGTAGAGAACGGGTTTGGATGCAAAGTTGCATTTTTTTCAAAAATCGGTATCCCTGTATCTCGGGAACGGTATGAGATATACTCGGCGTACATGATACTCTGCCGTCGCACTGATTTATGTCTCGTGTTGGAAGCGTGCCAATGATTGTTAAGTCATGCGATTTCCGTAAAAAGGTGAAAAAATTCATCGAATGTGAATATGTTAATGAAAAACATTACAACAACAATCAATTTTGTCATCTTTTTATGTAACTCGCATGCGCTAACCATCGTTGGCAGACTTCCAGCGGGAACCACGCGTGCAAGGTGTAAAGTAACCGGAGTATACTGAGGTAATTTTTTGAAGAAGAAAAATGAAAATATATATCAGATCCGCACTTAACTCATTTTTTTCACTTTTGCACTTAACGGGTTACGGAACCAAACGCCTCAACTATGGTAGACAGCGCCAGGTAGCGCTTTTCGTCAACACAGCGCCAATCGCGCCACATTTGCGCCATGGCGCTTTTGACGCCATAACTGATGGCAATACAACCACGCAAAAAACGCACCCCATCTTTGATACCCCGTGAAGTATCTGTGTCCCGCGGGAATTCTGGCGCTGCGTGGGGCCCTCACTTTTTGCAACGGGTAGATATTAAAATGTTGGCCACGTGCCAAATGGGGATGAGCGTTGCAGATTGGTGCCATCGTGAAAATTACCGTCAATATGGCAATGGTTAAATGAAACTGCATGTCGGAACAATTGAGTCCTTTTTCTGTGAGATGGTGGGGGCGATTGGGCTCGCGATAGTAAGTAAAAAGTTTTCCGTCGAAATAAGCAAACAATCGAGAAGGCACCGAAATTAGCCATACAAACTGCAGAGTTGTTAAAAGTACCGAACTTTTTTCAAAGTATACGAGGACAGAAAGTATTTATTTTTTAGCTCAACACCCGAGTACAGAAAACGAAAGTAAAATTGAGTAAATGTGAGTAAAATACTTTTCCAAAGAAAACTTAAATGTGAGTATTTTTGAGAAATTTTGCACTAAATTTTCACTCAAGATCAGTAATTTTATATTTTTTGCCCATTTTCGCAATCAGATTCACCAATTTTCAGCTTTTTTGGCTATTTTCTTTATTTTTAGGTTTTTTTACCCTTTTCTCCCTTCCATGAATTGAAAAATCCAAACACAAATCAAAAATACGTTTTCTGTACTCAAGTACTTTCAAAAAGTATATGTAAATGCGAATATAGGAACTTTTTTCAGTGGAAGCGTGAACTTATTTACTCTGTATAATACTCGAGTATGCGTATTTATCGAGTAAAAGTAAATACGTTTTAACAACTATGACAAACTGTCGTGTCTAGTGATGGAAAAGCGCCATGGCGCTGGCGCCTGGCGCTAGCGCCAAAGCAAAAAGCGCCATGGCGCTTTTGGCGCTTGGCGCTAAAACGCTCTGGCGCCATTGGCGCTTGGCGCCAGGGTCTGAGAAAGCGCCATGGCGCTTTTGGCGCTTGGCGCCATTTTCTGGTGGCGCTATTGGCGCCTGGCGCTGGCATTTTAAATGGCGCCAAAAAAGCGCCAACCATGCTTATAAAAATTCCTATAATATTGTGAAATCGACACTCCAGTTGCTCAATTTTGAGAGCAACTGAATAAATATTGATTTGTGTAAGCGTGTTATGGGACATTAATAGTTAATAAATATTGATAAATATTAGGAGACAACTTTATTAGGTATATACAAATTACACAAGCATAGGTGTTTAAATGTGTTTACTTTTTACTCAAAAGGTCCTCATATTTGGAAGTGGAACAAATACTTTTGTTTGCTCAAAAAGTGTACTGGTATTGTATTCATCCACCTTTTTTTCATTTTGAGCCTCAACTGATAAACATTGATAACTAAGAGTTGATTTCAAGGAAATGGATTTTTATGTTTTATAATTGCCTCGAACACTTACCCTTCCTGAATGGTTCCCCCCTTCACAATGGTCAAATGAAAAAATAATTCACCAGGGGAATTATTTGAGCAAATACAGTATTTACTCTGTATGCGAGAATATGTATTTTTTTCCAGTAAATGTAAATACATTTGAACTAGGTACTATGAATACAATAAATTGCTCTGTATAGCAACAAAAATACCATAAATTCTTGAAAAAGCCCTACAATCACTCCAACCGTGAGCCAAATAAGGAACAAAAAAACGTCGCTTAGATAAGTCCACCTAAATATCAGCTGTGTGAGGAACATTGGACTGTTTGAACATGGTTGATTAAACTTTTATGGCAAAAGTCAAATCGACTACATGGACATCAGCGGTACGTCACAGCTATGCATTCTATTAGCTCTACATTATTCTACAAATGAATTCAAGAAAATATTTTTGGCGCTGGCGCTATTGGCGCTTGGCGCCATTACCCTCTGGCGCCATTGGCGCTTGGCGCTGAGGTTCAGAAAAGCGCCATGGCGCTTTTGGCGCTTGGCGCTATTTTGCTCTGGCGCCATTGGCGCTGTGGGTAGGAAAAGCGCCATGGCGCTTTTGGCGCTTGGCGCTAAAAGTCTGGCGCTTTTTCCATCACTAGTCGTGTCCCAAACCCAAACCCATTGGCGATAAATACAATATTGGATAAAATAAGTGATGGATAAAAGCAAATGTTATTTTTCTTTTGTAAAATTGTTTAAAATGTGTAATTAACACGCAAAATGTCTGAACACAAAAACCTGCATTCTTTGATCTATTTATAGGTATTTTAGAGCCACTCCAAGTCTAACCTCGCTGGAAATTGGTCATAAATGCAGCGCCACAACTGTATGTCGTGCCGCCCAAACCAATACCTAATCGCCCAATTAACTCCACGTGAACCTTATTTTCTGCTTTTTAATTGCTTTTGTATTGCAATAGTAATTGTAAGTAATTACTATGCTGTAAATCGCTGTGCACTGCTACTTATCTCGAAGATTAACGCGAACCGAATCCGAGAACCGAAACCGAAAAGTTTGAAACTCCCAAACCTAACTGGGATGGAAGTGTTGATATACTCCGGTTACTTTACACCCTGCACGCGTGGTTCCCGCTCGAACTGTGCCAACGATGGTTCACGCGTCCGAGTTTCATAAAAAGATGACAAAATTGATTGTTGTTATAATGTTATTCATTAACATATTCACATCGATGAATTTTTACATATTTTTACGGAAATCGCATGATTTAATAATCATTGGCACGCTTCCAACACGAGATATAAATCAGTGCGAGGCAGAGTATCACGTACGCCGAGTATACCTGAGTAGGACTCATTATGCATCTAAACCGATTATGCATCTAGGCCCATCATGCACCTAATTCTACCCATCATGCATCAAGACAAATTATGCATCCAACCAGAGTTGTTAAAAGTGCTGAATTTCCTTAAAGTAAACATAACATAAAGTATTTTTGTTTTACTCACCCTTGAGTACAGAAAACATTAAGTATTTTATTTTTGCTTTTACACTGCGTAGAATGTTAGTAAAGTAATTTTTCCAGAGAAAACGTAAAATTGAGTATTTTTCCAGGGAAAACGTAAAAATGGGTATTTTTCCCACAGAAAATGTAAAAGTAGGTATTTTTATCAGAAAAATAACATAAAAACCGGTATTTTCGCAATTTTTACCCTGAAATACATCAAAGAGTTGTTTTTCTCTCCTGATAAGTATTTCTTAGGAAAATGTCCCATATTTGTCACTTTTTGTTTGGCAAAATGACATTTTCTGTCCACTTAAAATACGTTTTCTGTACTCGCGTACTTTTTAAAAGTACGCGAGTAAGTGAGTACTCGTGAATAATCAGTCTAGATGCATAATGAGTAGAATTAGGTGCATGATGGGCCAATCGGTTTAGATGCATAATGGCACGGGCTCGCGATACCTTACTCTGAAACCGGGCTGAAGGTCGGGGACAGAATCATGCTAGTTTATTATAACAGATGAGCTAGCTAATCAATCATGATGGTCCATGCACTTATTTAGACTCCCAGCCAAGCCGCAGTGCCAGGCAACCAGAAAATGCTTTGTATAATACGCATTTCAAGCATCGATCTTTTATTTTCCTGTAGAATTTATTTTTAGTGAATAATATTCAGTATACTCCAGTCACTTTACACCTTGCACACGTGGTTCCCCCTGGAAGTGTACCAAAGATTTTTTTCCGCATGCGATTATCACCAAAATTTGAAATAGTCATCTCTGTTATAACTTATTCACAACAAAGTTTTTTCTCTTTTTACACAAAAATCGCGTGCTTTATCACCATTGGCACGTTTCCAACGTGAAACATAAATGAGTGCGAGGGCAGAGTAAAATGTCCGCTGAGGATACCTACCGCAGGCTCACAGCTGCCGCTATTTTCGGGGCAGGCCTGATACGCACACGTGCCCGATACGCACATATGCCCGTTTTTTCACTTGACACTTTTTCAAGTGATTTTCAGATATGAGTAAAGTGAAAAAAAGTTGCGCAATGACATTAGTGAACTTTTTTCACTTCACTCATATCTGAAAATCACTTGAAAATGTGTCAAGTTAAAAAACAGTGAAAAATAGCCATTTTTCACTGTTTTTCATTTGACACATTTTCAAGTGATTTTCAGATATGAGTGAAGTGAAAAAAGTTTACTAATGTCATTGCGCAACTTTTTTTCACTTTACTCATATCTGAAAATCACTTGAAAAAGTGTCAAGTGAAAAAAACGGGCACATGTGCGTATCGGGCACGTGTGCGTATCAGTGCACCCCCGCTATTTTCATCGTCCTAGCCCTTCTTTTTTAAGAAACCACTATTTATGTTGTTAAAAGTGAGTCCAGCATTTCTGAGATGCTGGACGTCCGCTTCAGTTAGCGTTGGAAATTTATCCGACCCGAACGTAACCCGAACGAGATACCCGACAGGAGATGTGTCAGAGGGCCCACCACGCTAGTTGACATCGGAAATTCGCGTCAACTGAATGTCAACTAAATAACGCAAAAAAATTTAAACCAACGCACTAAACAGAAATAATGAAAATTAAGTGTCACCATACGAAAATAGCTCTACTCTATCACATAGGAATGTCGAAATCATATAATTTACCAAAATTTTGTTGAATTTAAGTGACACGAATTTTGATGTCAACTAGGGAGTGTGTGGGCCCAAACAATAAAAATTTCTGGGTTGATGCTCTGCTTAAGGTGTCAATCCAAGTATGTAATTGTTCACAGCCTCAACAGCAGAAAAATATTTCACGTTTCTGAATGTTTTTTGGTGAATGAGTTTTCAGTCATTTTTTACATTTGTTTATTTTTCTCTGAACAACCCCATATGCAAACACACAAAGTTGGGGAAAGCAGTTGTTGTAAATAAGAGCAGTACATAAATTGACATGATATTTACAAATACAAAAAAAATTAAACGAAATTAGATATCCGAACCCGAAAATTTTGAAATTCCCAACCCTATTTTGGTTGCTGTGGCTGCTGGTTGGTTTCTGCTCAATATTTTAATAAATTTCAAATAACACTTTGATTTGACATCTTTTGGGGGAACTTTGAGTAACTTCTTCAAGGATGGTTTATAGACTATGGGGTGTTTATACTATCCGGTGCCAGTCCCAGACCCTGTAAAAACCCTGTAAAATGTCATGTGTCATGTAAAAGACCCCGTAAAGTGTCATGTGTATCAAAATATATTTCCATAGTATCCAAATCTTATGTTTTACTATTCAAATCTTACATTCAGACATAAATTTGTATACACAGTTTTGATATGAAGGATACAAAAACATGATATTTGGACACTTTACAGCGTTTTTACATTACACATTACATTTTACAGGGTGTTTTACAGGGTTTGGGACTGCCCCAGGGAGGAGGAAAAGAAATTACAAACAAAAACAGAATCCATTCAAATTAATCCAATACAAATGACCTTTTTACTGAAAGTCTTGGCCCTGCCAATTGCCATCAATAAATGAAAAAAACTTCTCCCCTGTGCAGGGGCATTTCTAATGCTGTGTGTGCTAGTTTTGCATACACATTTTGTCCTGCAGTGGCCTGTGGTAAACAATGTTGTCGAACGACTTGCTCAAAAAGATAAAATTACTGGCGATGAAATGATAAGACATCTGAGGTGTCAGTTTGTGATATTTTGAAAACATTTAATACCGTATTACCTCGAATTATCCCCCCTTGGATTAACCCCCCCCCCTCGAAATACCCCCAGGTCTGAGCGAGCTGAGAAAAAAATATGAATTGGGCACTATGAATTTGTGGTCCGGGAAATGCATAACAGACGTTCAAAACACTTACTGTGTTACGTTAGAACATCGTTTATACCATCTACATCCTTATATAAGGCTGAAAAAACTTATAAATGATGGTTTTTGTTGCATTTTTCACGTTTTTCTCTCAAAATGTTCACTCTGAAAAAATAAACCCCCGGGGGGTAATTCGAGGAAATACGGTATTTATTATTGTGAATTGTAGCTTCTAAAGTACAGTTCTTATTTGTCTTTGCAGATTTGGGCGGAAATTGTAGTCAAACTGTTTACGTTATCACGCCAACGTTTGCACGGTAGTTTATACTTTTTGCTATTATTACATTAATATCCCCACTGTTCGATTTAACTGTCCACTGTCCATCCTTGGAAAATTCAAATCGCACAGTCTATCCCAAAAAGTGGATTTAATACGAGTGTCACATGTTTTGCAATTGGCAACAGTTTCTGGCATCGATATTCGTTGGTTTTTGGTGGAAGATGCGCATAAAAAGTCTGAAAAAGTGGCGCGAATTTTGGCCAAGACGAAATTGAATTATGAGCATTTGGCTGTGAAAACGCTGGCTGGAAGCAAAGGTTTTCAACTTATTCTTTACTTGATGCGGTGTTGGTCTGATTAGACTTAGGAACTCCTCGAATAAGTCCCTAGGGGAGTTATTTTTTGATCAGAGTTTTAGGGGTCGGAGTAGTGATGGAAAAGCGCCAGAAAAAAGGGCGCAAGGCGCCAATGGCGCCATGGCGCCATTCGGAAACTGGGCGCCAAGCGCCAAGGGCGCCACAGAAAAAGAGCGCCAAGCGCCAAGGGCGCCATGGCGCCAATTGAAAAGAAGGGCGCCAGGCGCCAATGGCGCCAGAATAAAAAAGCGAGTAGAATACCCTGCGTGTGCTAAAAATGCTTCTCCAGCACTGTAGTGCACACATTCACTTCTTTATTCAGGTTCTCCAGTATGTAATCAGCAAAAATGAGGCTAGCAACAAACTTTTGTGCAAAAACCGTACTCACACGTGATATTCAATTCAAACACTTTGAAAATTCTCATTCGACAAAACAACGAATGCACATCAAATAGATTTTCCAATATATGTTTTCTTGAAGCGGACGACAACGGAATTCCGATAATTTCAATCCGTTGATTTACGAGTTTGCAAGTTCACCGGTCTATCATGCTCAGCTTCTGATCCGTTACACGCATCTGATAAAAATTGGATGAAACATACACATCCACTCACACCACTTTGTCTATTTTCCAGTGATATTTGATCATTCACAGACCCGTTTTTTTCTTTTTTATTCATTCACGCAGCACTCACCTTGAAACCATGCTGGCGCCATTTTGGCGCCCTTTTAGGGCAGGGCGCCAGGCGCCAAGGGCGCCACGGAGAAAGGGCGCCAAGGGCGCCATGGCGCCTTTCAGAAAGTGGGCGCCAGGCGCCAAAGGCGCCACAGAAAAAAGGCGCCGAGCGCCAATGGCGCCATGGCGCGGCGCCCTTTGGCGCCCTCAAATGGCGCCAGCGCCATGGCGCCATTCCATCACTAGGTCGGAGTTATTCAAGGGGGTAGTTATTTTTTCCTCGCCTGGCGTACAGTGGGGGACTTATTCAAGTGTGGGACTTATTGGAGGATTTGCGGTACTACTCAACCATCAAAATATCAAAATAAGAACGGCAGGTTTTGGGAACTTTTTTCATCCACAAAAGAATCAACACCTCCAATAGAACGGCAGGTTAAAAAGTGACGAAAAATATAGAACGGCGATCTTCTAAATGTTAGAAGAAATACGGTATGCACGATAGTGTTTTATATGTGATATTTATTTATATCCGAACAATTTTTCCACCGTTCAGGGCAAAAATGACGCAAAACTTGTAACTCAGGCCGCGGCATGATACAAAGGGACGTCGCATTGAATAGAATTCAACAGCTCAGAAAATCCTATACGAATTGCACAGTGGCAGATTTGCGACAGTGCATTCAACCACGGAAAGGAGTTATCTATTTCGCAGATGACGATAATTCTTATGATGTTCGCTTGTTCACTGACCACATCTGCAAGGTGCACAAGTTTGGAGTGTGGGCAGTTGGTACGTTCACACTAGTGATGTAAAAGCGCCATGGCGCTGGTGCTTGGCGCTAGCGCCAAAGCAAAAAGCGCCATGGCGCTTTTGGCGCTTGGCGCCTTTTTGCTGTGGCGCCATTGGCGCTTGGCGCTGTGCTACCGAAAAGCGCCATGGCGCTTTTGGCGCTTGGCGCTATGATGTCGTGGCGCCATTGGCGCTTGGCGCTAGTGTTTTATAAAGCGCCAAAAAAGCGCCAAGTAGTATAAAAAAATAATCATTTTTCTTATGTAAAAAGACCTTGCCTGCATGAGTTACATAAGTAAATGTGTTACTGTAAGTGTGTTACAGGAAGAACAAACCCTCTATCTGCTTATTTTGTAAACCATGTCCATGCAATTGCAAGGAAATTCAGAACTTTAACCAAAAAATGGGCCTACACGCACTAGTTTTCAACGACATTTTATGTCAACTGGTTTTCATCCCAATTCAAGGCTTGATGACGAGCGTTCAAATGCATAGTGTTGCATTATATTGCAAATGAAGTTGTATTGTTGCTGTGGTATGAAGTACCGGCATGAAGTACCTTCCATATTTCTCAGAAATACAGCCGAATATAACCGAAAGGTTAATTTTTCCAGGGTGCAAATTTTGAGGGGTGCTTGTTCGGGGGGAATTTTTATGAAGGGTCGTAGTAAAGTATAGTTTTTTTTGTACCCAAAATGTAATTAGATAACCAAATAGGATATATTATGTTCATATAACCATAGTTCGTTCCATAAACAATGCCATGTATAATTGCGATGTAAATTCGCAGCTATAAATGTATCATGTTCATTGGATACATGATCTACCTTATTCCAGATGGGGTGTATTTCGAGGGGGTGGGGTTTATTGAAGGGGGATATTTCGAGGAAATATGGTATATGTGTATACAATACTGGATAGTGTTACTTGTCAAGCAAGCTTTGATGGAAACCAGTTGACACACAAATAGATAGCACTGCATCTATTTGTGTGTCAACTGGTATGGAACTGGGAACCCTGGCTTTTTTTTATGGAATTGGAACTGGGATGGAAACCAGTTGACAAACAAATAGATAGCACTGCATTTGCATACAAATTTTTTTGGCGCTGGCGCTATTGGCGCTTGGCGCCATCATCCCGTGGCGCCATTGGCGCTTGGCGCTATTTTGCTGTGGCGCCATTGGCGCTTGGCGCTCGCATGCCAAAAGCGCCATGGCCAGGGTTGGCAAAATCTCAGAAAAGAATAAAAATAAAATAAAAATAAAATGGAAAATTGAAGAATAAAATAAATTAAAATAAAATGGAAAATTTCAAAATAAAAATAAAAATTGTATAAAAATTCAAATTTTTGTAAAATTTTTGTAAAATTGTATACAAATTCATATTTTTGTAAAAATTGTATAAAAATTCAAAATTTTTGTAAAATTTTTTTTCTGTTGTTTATTGTTCAACCTGTTTTTTCGCGGAGCTGGGGCAGTCCCAAGTAGGGTGTCAACAAAAACTTTTTGGTGGAAAACGGAAACGGAAATTTTTTTGAACTTGCCGGAAAACGGAAACGGAAACGGAAAAAAATTTGCACTTGCCGGAAAACGGAAAAATGAAAGGCCGGAAAACGGAAACGGAAACGGTAAAATTTGCTGCAATTATGCCGGAAACGGAAAAAACTTGCTGAAATTTTGCCGGAAATGGGAAAAAATTTGCAGAAATTTATCCGTAAATAAAAAAATTTGCTGAAATATTGCTAGAAATATAAAAAATTCACATAATTATGAAACTTCATGCATGTTTACCAGTTCAGCAACAGAAAATTGAGCTGGAAAATGAAAAAAGTTGGAAAAACAGACAATTGAGCCGGAAAACGGAAAAAAGATGGAAAAAACTGAAAATTTAGCCGGAAAACGGAAAATGGGCCGGAAAAACGGAAACGGAAATGGAAAAAAAAATTAGCAGCCGGAAAACGGAAACGGAAACGGAAAAAAATTTGCCTGCGGAAAGCGGAAACGGAAAACGGAAAACGGAAAGTTGACACCCTAGTCCCAAGCCATATAAAGTGTCAAAATGTCATGAAATGAAATGGAAAGTGTCAATTGTCATGACAAATGTTAAGTAAAGTGTCAATTGTCATGACAAATATAAATTAAATTGGAAACTGTGAAGCAAATTGTATCCAAATCTTTTCGTTTGTATCCAAATCTTGTTGTTGTTTTTGTAGCCAAATCATTTGGATACAAAAACATAAGATTTGGATACCAAAACATAAGGTTTGGATACCAAAACATAACATTCGGATACACAATTTACACTCTGCATGACATTTGTCATGACAATCATACTTTGCTTGACATTTCAGATGTCAATTGACTCTTTACTTTACATTAGACATGACAATTGACACTTTGCATGACATTTTACAAATGTGCCCAGCACACTCCAGTAATCCTTCTACTGAAAATGCAAACCATTCTTATTGATAATTGTAACTTTACACTTGCAGCTGGCTAACAATACCTATTCCATGCAATTTTTGCAGAGTAATGGAAAAATTTGTCACACGTTTTTCATGTTTAGGTGTAATTATCACATTTTTCTGGCCTTGCATGCAAGATTCTGATTTTTTGTAAAATTTCTGTAAAATTTTTGTAAAATGGTCCATTTTATTATTTTATTATTATTTTGGAATAAAATAAAATAAAATAAAATGAAACAAGAATAAAATAAAAATAAAATACATTTTTATACAATTTTTATACAATTTGTATACAAATGATTTTTATAAAACCAACCCTGGCCATGGCGCTTTTTACATCACTAGTTCACACACACAGTATAGACCGGAGCGAATGAGGTGCCAAGCCCAGACCTTGTAAAGTGTAAAGTTAAGTGTCAAAAGTCATGTAAAATGTCAATCAATACAAAAAAAGAAAAAAATTATACTGAACTTTGCGTGACAATTGACACTTTACTTTACAATTGCCATGACAATTGACATTTTGCACATTTTGACAAATATTGAACTTGAACTTGAAATTGATTAGGTATCACTAACGATGGCAAACCCTCCAAAAAAAAGTATTTAAATTTTTAAGTGTTTTTTCCAAAATGAATTTTCGAATTTTCGAATTTTTCCTGAAATTAATTTTCGAATTTTGAATTTAATTTTCGAATTTTCGAATTTTCGAATCTTTTTTGGCCATTTTTCGAATTTTTTCAAATAATTTTCGAATTTTTTTGGAAAAATATTGAATCTGAAGCTTTAAACAAAGAATTTGGACTGTTTTAGAAGTGGCTATACTCGGCAGACATGCTAATCTACAAATAGATATGATTTATATCTTTGACTGGCAGACAGCCAACTGAAAACTTGTGAACTGATTCACCACTGCACTCCATTTCATCCTGACTCCAAACCAGTTCAGTCAGCCGTAAGTTCACTGCAGACTGCGGTTATGACGTCATGATGGAGTGTTACCACCAGAAAAATGTAGGGTGTAATTTCGCCCGAGTATAGCACACTGGGCATACGCAGTGCATACAGTGCTAACTGCACGAAATATGGGTACTTCTCAAACCAATACTCAAAAACACTCTTATACTCCAGCGACATTACACCTACAATGAAATCCACCATAACCCATCTGAATAAAAGAACAAACAAAAAAATGTTCATCATATTTATCAAAGCAATTTGATTAATATGATGAAAAATTTTTATGTTTGTTCTTTTATTCAGATGGGATATGGTAGTTTACATTATAAAGTGTAATGTCGCTGGAGTATACCTTTGATCAAATCTCTTTTACTTATAAATATGTGCAGTTTCTATGTGCGATCCCAGACACCTGAAAATGCTCTGTGAAATGTCAAATGTTATGCAAAGTGTCTAAAGTCATGGAAATGCTGTGGAAAATGGCAAATATGTTTGCCATTTTTCCAGGGCATTTTCATAACTTTTGACACTTTGCATGACATTTCACATTTTACAGGGGAGTTTACATTTCAACGTTTTTGGACCTTTTTTCTGTTTTGTTTCGCTTTTTCATAAGCACCGCGTATCAATTTTCGTTGTATTTAGTACGTTGAACTTAAGAGTGCCTTGAATTGCCTGAAAAATTCGAAAAGTATTTTCGAATCTTCGAATTTTCGAATTTTTTGAAAAATAAATCGATTTTTAAGTGTTTTTTCTAGGGGTGAAATAAAAATTCGAAAATTCCGGAAAAATTCGAAAATTCGAAAATGTTTTCGAATTTTCGAATCTTTTTTTGCGATCGTTAGGTATCACACATTGGGGCGGATAAAGGTTTGACAAGAAGTGGAAACCATGTCTTTATCGGACCATAGTCCATCATGTGTTTTTCATTCAAATTTGAATATATTTAGGTAAAAATAGGTACCGTGTTCCCTCGAATCACCCCCAATTTTTATCTCACATGATAATTCTTCTTGAAAAATGTAGTTTTGAACATGAATTTCGAATAAAAACGTAAATAAAAATAATCATAAAATAAAAAAATTAAATGCTTCTTCGCGCACTTTTTACTTTAAATTTCAATTTTTCATCCGACAATCATCGCGCTGTAAATGAATCTTAACGACGTAAAATTTACACTTTCCAATAACCCTGTCGCCCTGAATCCACCCTGTGAGCACAACCAGTCTTTTTAGGTCTGGCGGGTTTGCAAATCGTGATCTCTCCCCGCGTGGATAACACAAGGAAAAAAGTGATTGGCTGGGATGTTGGAAAACAATTAATTGACAAAAAACGCGTATTTCCAGTTGACATGGCTGGATTTGCACTGGATGTGGACTTGGTTTTGAGAACACAAGCAAGGTAAAATACCAGAGAAATCCCGCACCCTTGTTTAGTGACCCATCTACACAGCAAAAACTACAGGGTGCGGCAATTTAGACGTACGCTCTAGATTTCGAATAACTTGTCACTGCGTGGTTGGATTAACGTCAAATTTTAGGTCAACATTAACAACTAAATAGGAAAGAATCTCTAAAAATATGGCTGCGATAGCTGCACTCGTTCACAAGTTATTCATGCGAACGCGTAATTGTCACCTTTCCACCACCTCGCTTTACGACCAATTACGCCAGTGTCCGCCGATTTCCTTATGGGCACAGCGGATTTGTGGCGGGCGTGCACGCATTGAGGGCTTGAGGCACGCCGCTGCGGAAAAAAAACAGAAAATAAACACAAAAAACAATCCCAATTCCGGTCCCGAAAAGTCAATTCCATTTGAATCCTATTACGAAATGGTGGTAAAGTGACAATTACATGTTTGCGTGAATAACTTGTGAACGGGTGCAGCTATCACAGCCATGTTTTCTGGGATCCTTTCCTATTTAGTAGTTAATGTTAACCTAAAATTAGACATTAATCCGACAACCCAGTGACAAGTTATTTGAAATCTAGAGCGTACATCTAAATTGCCGCACCCTGTACATTCGTGAAGCCCTTTGAAGTGGGGTGGATACGCGTGAAGCGGAGCGCTTCCACAACGTCCTTCCCTGGCGCCCGGCACCATTTCTTTTGGAGTGGCGCGTTGGCGCCATTTTTCCTGGCGCTTTTCCATCACTACTTATCAATTGACAGGACACTTGAAGATTAGCAGATATTTCATTGAAATAAAAAACTGATATCTCTCATATAAAAATATGTTTGTGACAATTTGAGTCAAAAAATCATAAATACCCCAACTAAAACACAGATTTGAACATCGCAATTGTGGCCTAGGCTACTTTGAGACATGCTTCTTGTCACAACTGAAGATGTCGATTTTGCAATTGGAACCATTTGGATTTGGAAAATCGCCAATTTCTAGTACAAGCACAAATGGAACAAAATTCAACACAAAGGATGAATTTTTAGAAGTTTTGGCCTGGCACACTAGAACTGATGTGAGAAAACACACCAAAAAGCCGAGTGGGACATGGGCACCACACTTCGAAGTGTGAAGATTTTATGAGTGTCTTGTCTGTGTCTGTGTACCATATCTAGTATTAAGTATTTTTTTACATTTTCGCTTTTGAAATTTTTTACATTTAAGTATATTCGCTTAAGTATTTTTTTACATTTTTAAACTTATTGTTTTTAATCAAATATCATCTACCCAAATAAATATTTGATGTGTAAACCTAAATAGATAGGTACATAGGTACCTATTTTAGATTGTGTAAATGTTCAGCATTCACCCAATTAGTGATGGAAAAGCGCCAGAAAAAATGGCGCCAGGCGCCAAGGGCGCCATTCAGAAAGTGGGCGCCAAGCGCCAAGGGCGCCACAGAAAAAGGGCGCCAGGCGCCAAGGGCGCCATGGCGCCATTCAGAAAGTGGGCGCCAGGCGCCAGGGGCGCCACGGAAAGAGGGCGCCAAGCGCCAAGGGCGCCAGGATAAAAAAGTGCCTACAACACCATGCGTGTGCTAAAAATGTTTCTACAGCACCATTGTACGCGCATTCACTTCTTAATTCGCGTTCTCAGGATGTAATGAACAAAAACAAGGCTTGCAACAAGTTTTTTTGAATAAAATCCACATGACGAATCCAAACGCAATGGAAATTGTCATTTGACAACAATCCATTCATTACAAATAGACCTTTCCAAACAATGTTTCCTAATTGCAACGATTTAAATCCGTTTGTTTATGATTTTGCAAGTTAGACGGTCCATCATTCTTGTCTTCTGATCCGTCAGACAGATCTGATGAACCGTTGGACGAAAGATTTCCACCCACTCACACCACTCCGTCCATTTTTCTGGCGAAATCAGATCATCCAGTGATGCGTTTTTCATTTTTTTTTTCGTTTACACAGCACTCACCGTGAAACCCTGCTGGCGCATTTTTGGCGCCCTTCTAAAGCGGTGCGCCAGGCGCCAAGGGCGCCACGGAAAAAGGGCGCCAAGCGCCAAGGGCGCCATGGCGCCTTTCAGAATGTGGGCGCCAGGCGCCAAGGGCGCCACAGAAAAAGGGCGCCAAGCGCCAATGGCGCCATGGCGCGGCGCCTTTTGGCGCCCTCAAATGGCGACAGCGCCATGGCGCCATTCCATCACTACACCCAATATTGATAAATATAGGGGCCCTCCTGGATGCATAGTTGTTAAAACGTATTTACTTTTACTCGATAAATACGAATACTCGAGTACAGAGTAAATACGTTTACGTTTCCTCCGAAAAAAAGTTCTGGTACTCGCTTTTACGTATACTTTTTGAAAATACTCGAGTACTGAAAACGTATTTTAGATCGTCTATTATATAGGTTTTTAAAGGCATAGAAGGGAAAAAATGAGCTAAAAATAAGGGAAACTAGTCGAAAATGGGTATAGAACCAAAAATATAGTTAAAAATTGTGTAAAATAGGCGAAAAGTTGTGAAAACGACTGATTTTGAGTGACATTTCTCGAAAATTTTGGCGAAATTTCTCAAAAGTACTCACGTTTACGTTTTCAGCGGGGAAAAGTACGTTTACTCACGTTTACTCATGAGTAAAAGCAAAAAAATTACTTTACGTTTACTGTACTCAAGGGGTGAGTAAAAAATAAATACTTTACATTTATGTATACTTTGAAAAAAGTTCGGTACTTTTAACAACTCTGCCTGGATGTTGTCCAAAAATCAGCTACAAGAGACGATCTATTTCATATCAGAAAATTGCGACCATACAATATTCTCAACTCAATGGACTAAACTTATGGACATCAAGTACCATCATAGGTATTTTAGTGTCACTTCAATTTAAACTTAATTTATTCTTCTTGCAATTTCATTTTACTAATTTCAATGAAAAATGTATGCTCAATACAAAATTCCTGACATATTCAATAAAATGATAATTAAACTTTAAAATACAGGGTGGCCCACGTCAGCCGCACGGTTTCAATTGGCTCCCAACACGTCAATTTTGGATGGAAATGGCTGAAATTTGGTATGAGGGTAGATAAATGTACCCCGTTTGTTATGTTAAGTGCACGGTTTCGTATCACAAGATTTCGTGTTGAACGTGAAGCACAGTTTCATATTCACATGTTGAAAGCAGTCCCAATTTAGGTGGTCCTGTGGAGTCACGTTTTTTGCATATGATGTGATCAATGTGACAAATCTGGTGATATGAATGTGTGCGCTTAACATACTAAATAGGGAACATTTATCTACTGCCATGCCAAATTTGAGCTATTTTTATGAAGAATTGGTGATTTGGTAGACAATTGAAGCTCGTTCGACAGTTCAAACACATACAAAACTGTGTTTCACGTTCCAACATGAATTTTTGTTATGTGGAACAGTGCACTTAACACAACAAATGGGGTACATTTTTCTACCGACATACGAAATTTGAGCAGTTTGCATTCAAAATTGACGTGTTGGGAGCCAATTGAAACCGTGCGCCTGACGTGGGCCACCCGATACAATTTGCGAAAAATGTACTTATTAACTTATCAAGTTGATATAAATATCGCATAAACAGTGTTATACCCCTTTGTGTGATGATTTCCCTTGTGATTTCCCAAAAATTTTGATGAGGTTTTGGTTGCTTCAACAATGCTTCACTTAATCCGAATCGACATTCAAATTCTCACAGTGAAATTTGGCAGATAAATTTGATTTCACACAATTTACAAACTTTCACTTTTGGCGATACAAGTTCACTTTTGTAACCTTGTTACAGTAAGCAAGATGGTGGCCACAAAAAACCAGCCTATCCATCCAAGTTTTTATAGCAGTGCCCAAAGCCAATTTCAGACAGGGCCTCACAATTGTTAATGCGTATTTACTTTTACTCAAAAAGTACGCATAAATCGAGTACCGAGTAAATACGCGTACTTTGAAAAAAGTATCTGTACTCGCCTGTACGCTTACTTTTTGAGAGTACTCGGGTACAGTAGAGAAATTTTTATGAGTACAGAAAGAGCATTTTTGTCATTCGAGACCCCTTCTTTTCATAAACAATACTTAGTAATAGAAAAAAACACCTCTTTGTTGTCCAGGGTAATCATTCATAATGCTTTTTTCCAGAAAGAAATGTTAAATTTACTCGCTTTTACGCTTTCCTGAGAAAATTACTCACATTTACGCTTTCTGGAAAAAAGTATTTTACATTCATTTACTCATGAGCAGGGTTGGCAAAATCTCAGAAAGTAAAAATAAAAATAAAATGAAATATTCAAGAATAAAATAAAATAAAATAAAATGGAAAATTTAAGAATCAAAATAAAAATTTATTAAAAATTCGAATTTTTGTAAAATTTGTGTAAAATTGTATAAAAATTCATTTTTTGTAAAATTTTGTCTCATTGCTTGAGTCTCTACCTGTTTATTCATGGATCTGGGGGCAGTCCCAAGCATTGTAAAGTATCAAATGTCATGTAAAATGTCATGCAAAGTGTCAATGTCATGACAAATGTAAAGTAAAGTGTAAATTGTCACGACATGTAAAAATTAAAGAATCAAATGTCAAGCAAATTGTGTTCAAATCACATGTTTTATTTCAAAATTTTATGTTTTGTATCCAAATTATGTTGTTGTTGACTTCAAATCTTATGTGAACATTTGGATACAAAAACATAAGATTTGGATACAAAACATACTATGGATACAAAAACACAAAATTTGGATACACAATTTACACTTTGCATGACATTTGTCATGACAATTGCCACTTTGCTTGAAATTTTACAAATGTGCCCAGCACGCTCCAGTAGTCGTTCTACTGAAAAGGCAAACCATTCTTATCAATAATTGTAACTTTACACTTGCAGCTAGCTAACAATACATACTGCATGTAACTTTTGAAAAGTAAGGGAAAAATTTGTCACAGGTTTTTCATGTATAGGTCTAATTATAACATTTTTCTGGCCTTGCATGCATGTTTCTGATTTTTTGTAAAATTTTTGTAAAATGTGTCATTTTATTTTAATCATGACTTTTGGGAATAAAATAAAATAAAATGAAACAAGAATAAAATTAAAATAAAAAAAAATTTTTATACAATTTTTATACAATTTTACTAAAATGAATTTTTATAAAACCAACCCTGCTCACGAGTAAAAGTAAATAATTTTTACTTTACGCTTTCTGTGAGTAAAAACAAAATACTTGACGCATACGCATACTTGAAAAAAGTTCGATACTTTTAACAACCCTACAGGACCTTTAAAGCATTACTCCGCATGATCTGCATTTCAGAAAGAACTGAGGAGCTGCAATTTCCACGATAGGTGTCCCTGTATTCTAAAATCTCGATTTCATAACATTTCCTCACTTGATTCACCGAAATCGTTCGAATGCGGAACCGACGTTCAATCATGGTGGACGTTCAATCATGGTTATGTCATCAACGTTCCGTTGATAGTTGAATCGGGTCATATTTCTAAGTTGGCTCATTTCCAGGTTACTGGTTGTGTATTGTACGTTTAACTAATTTTGAGCGATTTTCCCCCTAATTTTGCTCAAAATGGCAAAAATTTGCTATATTTTGCCAAATTTCTCCTTCATAATCGCTATTTCCGTCTATATACTTGATTATATACCTTCTTTTTCTAATATTTATTACCTATTATAATTATACCTGTAGCTATTTCGAAATTTTTGGCCGACTGCCAAGTTTGTTAATTACTTCCGGAGAATTTCGTACGACTGATACATTAGTTTTCGAAAAAGAAAATTTGTTCCAAAGGCCTGTCGATTTTCGTGATGTCGGCGGGCGATGGACGGAATTCTTTCCTATGCGGAGTGTGTGAAGGTGTGTTACTGATTTTATATAGATACACGTGCTTATCGAACGCCATCCGAGTCTTCGTAATGTACACATTTTTTTCTATTGACACCGCAAGAACGAATGAGTGTGGCAAATAAATATCAACGTAAAACAAAGGTTCATAAACTCGGCAAACAATTTCTCAGTGTTCGTTTACTAATTGGCTTAGGTCCAAGTGACACTCGTACCTCCTTCCAGAGAATGATCGCATCACCAAAACACTCGGACCTAAGCCTAAGCCTGAGCAGAGCCTAAAATATTGTGAAAATATTACAAATTTGTATGTAAAGCATATCCAAACCAAAAAAATGCGAAGTACAAACCGTATCCAAATCAAAAATCCCAATCGAATTTTTGGCACATTTTAAAAAAAGTCGCAAAAAGAATGCCGATGAATTGAATCACCATAAGGGCAAGATTGGGACCTTTGATCTGAGCCGTGCCGTTCCGACCCCTCGAATTTCAAACGCTAAGTCTTACGGTCCCAAACCATCCCAAGCATCTTACGGTAGTGAACAAACAGACCAAAACATTCGCAAACTCCACCTATGGCTCGGGTTTTGCCAGAGTGTGTAAGTAGTCTTACTTGCGTGCACGTTTGAGAATACAGCAAAACAGTTGAACAGCCCGCGGACAAAGATCAAACAATACAAGACTTAAAATCTGCTTTACTTTGAGACTCTGGAGAGCAATACATTTGAGACTATATTCTGCGGACCGCAAAGTATTTACAGAATCCTACCATAATTTAATGAGTAAAATCCTGTTACAAATTGCGTAATTAAAAATTCTATAGTAAAAAGGAAATATTACGATCAAAAACTGTATAATTTTTGGTTCATTATAATTTATAGTCCAAAAAAACCCACGCAGGTTTCTACGGACGTCCGTGGACGGCCAGACAGCGCAGGGAGTTGTTCAGGCGGATGCAGGGCACCCCCACGCTCAGGCACTACATGTACGCGCCCAAGGACGATGTGAAGCACAGGGCCAGCTGGCGCCAGAGATATAGTGTTGAGGAGGCGGGTGTGTTTGTTGGCACTGGGGTTGGAAATTTTTTTTTAAAGATCGGATTTAAAAAATTCCTTTTAAAAAGTTGCTTGTATTGCGCTCCACACGGTGGTTGACGCTATTTTTTAGAAGTCGATTGAGTCAACTCAGAGTCAACCGTTTTAAGTATAATTACTTTTAATTTTTTACCTGTGTTGATTAAGAAATATTGAGAAGTCGATTGATGTAGAATGAAAGAAGGGGATTTTTTGGATACATATTGTAAATGGCTCAGAGTCAATTGAATTTTTGACCAGTTGACTCTGAGTTGACGCTAATTTTGGCGTCAACTAGCGTGTGTGGGGCCTAAATCCCAGTTTAGACCAAATGAATTAATGATTACATTGTTATGCAGAATTTCCGTGTTTATAAATATTCTGCGGACTTCTCACATTGAAATATGAGCCATCAAATTCGCTCTTTATACATTTGTACGTTTCATGTTTCTGACGACTATTACTCAAATTTTCAGAGACGCTGCAAGCACTGATCCAATCGGCCACCAACGAGAACGTCATTTTCATATACGCGCTGTCCCCGGGCATCGACATTGTGTATTCCAGCAACAAGGATAGAGCTGCACTTCATTCAAAGTTTGATCAGGTGATTGAAAACGATGAAATGTTGTTTACATGTCACCTGACACTTTACAGGGTCTTTTACATGATACATTACATTTAACAGCATTCTTGAACTTTACAAGGTCTTTTACGTGTCGCCTGACACTTTTCAGGGTCTTTTACATGATACATGACATTTTACAAGTTTTTTAAATACTTTACAGGTTCTTTTACATGTCACCTGACACTTTGCAGGGTTTTTTACATTATACATGACATTTTACAGGGTTTTTTACTTACAGGGTCTGGGACTGCCCCGGGGTACCCCCCCCCCCCAACTCGCTCAGCTGTATATTCTATAAATAGGATAGTAGGCAAAAAAATTGCCTCCATGATAGATACATAGATAGCTGGGCTATCCCTGGGGGTGGGTGGTAACCCCCTAACCCCCCTTTCCTACCCCCGCTATCAAGTGAACTGCAGTGGCAACAACGCAGCCTCCCCTTTGCCCGCAGGTCCGCTCGATGGGCTGCAACGCGTTCGCCATCCTATTCGACGACATCGAGTCGGCCATGTGCGACGCGGACAGGAATGCTTTCGGGTCTTTCGCCGCCGCCCAGGTGGCCGTGGCCAACGATTGCTTCGAGACTCTTGGAGGGGGCCTGTTTCTTTTTTGCCCCACTGGTGGGTGGGGGGGGGGGTCTGGGGGGTGTCCGAAGATTTTCGTGGGGCGTGTTGTGAGGTTCACACGGATGAACTGTGTGAAATGCTTTGTTTGGATGAAAATGAGAAAATTGGGGTCGTGTTTCTCAAAAATAGGTAGATAGCTGGCCGATTTGGGGGGGGGGTAGGGGATAGTAGCCCAAAATTTGGCCTCCGGGATAGATAGATAGCTGGGCGGTTTGGGGGGGCAGGGGTCTGCAGGATTTTGGCCCTCACGGGGGCTGGATAGATAGCAAATCGCTCCTCCGGAGGGATAGATAGCTGAAAAATTTTCTGGGAGGGGGGCTGGCGGGGGCACAATATATAGGCTTTTTCAAGGTTAAGAAGGCAGAAAGGGGAAAAAATCGCTAATAATCAGTTAAAAGTAGCCAAAAGTATGTATAAAATGGCTAAAATTAGGTATATAACCATGTATATAGCCGGAAAGCACGATTGTAAAGGTGAAAAACTATAAAAAGGTGCGAAAATTAGTGATTTTGAGTGAAAATTGGGGCAAAATTTCGCAAAAACCACTCCAGATAGATAGATAGCTGAGCGATTTGGGGGGGGGGGTCTTTGGGGGTAGTACCAAAAATTTTGCCTCGGGATAGATAGGTAGCTGAGCGGCCTCCGGGATAGAAAGATAGCTGGTCGATTTGGGGGGGGGGCAGCCCCACCCCCAGCCCCCCCCCTAGATGTACAGATGTATTTATCTATCTGAACACAAGGGTGCGAATCTACAAGTGTCAAACGTACAAATGCTGCTCGTGTCAAACCATTAGGCAATTCTAAATTTATAAATAACGCCATTCAGTGTCCGCAAAGGACACATTTTTTGACACTTTCTCTCGGTTTGAATAGTTCTAACCGCCTTTTTCGCAGAATACTGCGAATCACGTGCACTGCCTACTCTTGAACAGTCGAAATATTTAGCCACAATAGGCCGTTCGCTTTTACCGGACATTTTCGTCTTTTGGACTGGGCCCAGAGTAATTTCCAGACATTTGACGCCAAGGTTTGATCGCTCAAAAATTCTATTATTTTTTTACAACATAAAAATGTAAGATTCATTTCAGACATTGCGCCAGGGTCGCAAAGGTTCTACGGCGAAAACCATTGATTTGGGACAACTTGCATGCTAATGATTACGATCAGAGGAGGGTGGGTGTAATTCCATTTTTTCATTGTGTCGCAGTGAGATTTCAATTTCTTATCATTTTTTTCCATAGTTTTTGACGCTTTTTGACGTTTTTGACGTTTATTGACGTTTGCAAAATATAAATATTTCAGCTACTTAGATGACCAGAAAACTTGATAGACAGTTAGAAGACAGGACGTGGATGGTATAAATAGCTGAAATTTTATTTTTTGGGTGATAGATATACTCGATGGACTGCATACTAGGACTGGGAATTTGAAAATTTTCGGTTCCGGTTCGGGAATGAGTCGGTTCCGGTTCCCAACCCTACTGCACCCTACCCTACGCAAGACACTCTTGAAACTTATCGCACCACTCAGGTCTACTTGGGTCCATACAGCGGTCGTTCCACCGTCATAAAAAGGTACATTTCCGGCGTATTAACCAATCCAAATTGCGAATTTGAGGCCAATTATGTGCCGATTATGACATTGGCGCTGTGGGCCGAGGCAGATGGCGACGCGGCCATTTGTGACGGAGGGGGCGGGGTCAAATTGGAGGTTCTCGGTGGAAAAGGCGTTCCTAGGAATGGTGTGTTTATGGTAGTTGACATTTTAGTATGTTTGGCTGGGTGAGCGGTAGGGAGAAGTAGGGTTGGAAAAAAACATTTTTTCAACTGTTTTTTTATATAAAAAAACGTTTTTTTAAATAAAAAACGTTTTTATAAAAAAAACGTTTTTTTAAAGCTCCCAGATATGGCATTGTGTCAACATATATAGGTATATCAGACAAGTGGCAATACTCTGTGATGTTATATATGACCATATAATGGCTGTGGAGACATGGGATAGGATTATAAGTTGTGATTTGTGTCAAAAATGTCCATTTTTTGTCGACATCTTCATATATCGCCTTATAGTCAAATGTTTGTGACTTCAAGTGAGGTTTGGCATGGAATAGTGATCAAACAAGGTTATAAAAGGAGGTTGTTACCTTGGGAGTGATGTTACACACTGCGGAGGTACATGGAAGCACATTACCTGAATATTATATACTACAGCAAAATATGACGGCTTATTAACCCATGGTAGCACATATAAATGGACGCTTTGATACTAAAAATGCTACAAAACCAATGAAAACAATCGCCAATGTCAATTTCTGTGTGAAATTGCGCGCTTGCGCGCAAAAATTTTGCGAAATACATAGTGCTTAGTACTAAAAAATTTGTCGGTTGTTTAAAAAAACAAACATTTCGGACGTCATAAACGTTTTAAGAAAACATCGGCCAACCCTAGGGAGAAGGGATTTTCCACACTGCGTGATTTGTAACATGAATTTATTAAAGAATCGTTAAATTTTAATTTTTTTCTCAAAAATTCCCACCGGAGGCCACTATTGTACATGTGCCTTCGCACACTAGTTTTAACCGTGACTTCGATGAAAACTGAAATCACGAGTCGCTATTCAGTGTACAGTTATGTATGCTATCTGTGTTTTAGATTTCAAATTTTAAAATGTAAATTTTCATTTATTTAAATACAAATTTAAATTAAAAAAAATCATTCAACCGGGTCGACCATTCATTTGAATTTCAAATGTCAGTTTTCACCAAAGTCACCTTGCAAACTGATGTGCACAGCGCCAACCCGAAACATGTTCAAATCCCGATTTTTCTGATTTCACTCCTTCACAGACTCTTCCGCAATCCTGGAAACCGGTGGCGATGTGGCGTCGGCTGCAGCGACGCAGCAGGAAATTGCGCGAAAAAATTCGGGCCAAAAATTGTATCATCCACTGGTCGCGTTAAGAGAGTCCGTTAATAGGTGGACCGAAACTTTGATAAAAGGAACTGATGATAGGTTAGCTTTTTTTTTGGGCCAGTTTGGTAACGTCACTAATATTCTATTTACCTGTTCGAAATTTCCACACCCTTAGATTCAAGTATCAGTGAAACATAAAAATGTATTTCAATGCTTTGAACTTTCCTGACATCCATTTTTTATATTTTTGTGTTTTGTCACTTCTCCATTCATTAAATTGGAGTTGCCGTTCTATCGTTTTCGTAAGCGCAAAAACGGGCCAAAACCTGCCATCCTATTGGAGTTGCTGTTCTAATGGCCCTACACACACTAGTTTTCACCGTGACATGTGTGAAAACTGAAATGGCCACATGGCGACATTCAGCCTACTCTTATTGTATGCTATATGTGTTTTATTTTTCAAATTTTCTAATTGTAACTTCTAATAATTTAAATTCAAATTTAATTAGAATTAAATCATTCAACCGTGTTCATCAATTTACATTTAAATATTTTTCAGTTTTCACACGAAGTCACGGTGAAAACTAGTGTGTGTAAGCACATTGTGTTCGTGTTCGTGAGCGCATAAACGTACCAAAGCCTGCCGTTCTATTGAAGTAGTGCCGTTCGATTCGTAGAAATACGGTACTCACGGCGCAGTTCGCCCGCGGGCCCGCCAGTGTCGTCAGCCGCGGCGGCCGTCTCCAGCGCCATGATGTCGCTGCCCGGCGCCACGTCCAGCGCGGTGTGCACGGCCACCAGCAACACCGCCGCCGTGGCCGGCCAGGCCGCCATCGCCGGCGGCACTGTCAGCGTCAACTCGCAGAGCTCCGGTTCCGGTGGGTGGGTGGGCTGTTGAGGGTTGGGTGGTTTAGGTGCCGGTTTCAGGCCATGTGAAATGTGAAAGATTTTTTAAAGTTAAGTGTCGTGTTTATCCAAATCTTATTCTGTAGTATCCAAATCTTTGGATTTTGTATAAGATTGGATACAAAACATCAATTTTGGTGGATACTATAGAATACGGTTTGCATACACAGACACTTTTTTACATGACATTTAAAAAAAATTGGCGACTGGCGTTTCTGCCGGCAAACTCGTTCGCAACAAAACAACAGTAATCAAATCACTAGGGATGGAAAACGCTTTTTTTTCAATGGCCGAGCTTTTTTGCTTTTTTTCAAAATAATGTCCAGAAATATCCAAATTTGCCCATTTCACATTCAAAACACTGCACTCCAAGTCAGCTGTCACCAGTGAGGGGCGGGGTATTTTGAGATATTTTTCTCCGATGATCAACAAATTTCGAGACTTTTTAAGAGGCATTTTAGGGGGCATTAGACTTCAACAAACTTTTTTTAGAGCGCTTACGCATTTGTTAAAAAAACAACCAAAGTGTTGTTTACGCGTCCTTTAAAAAAAAAGCACTTACCACCCCCGCCGATAACATTTCACCCCCCCCCCCCAGCGTGCGCGAACGTGCACTCGCTGCACGAGGCGACCGTGGCCACCGAAGGCGTCCTGCCCGCCTTCGTGCCCGAGTCGATCGCCGACTCGGTGACCAACCCGGCCAACGCGCCGCCCCCCTTGGTCGAGAGGCAGTTGAGCGAGATGATGCCCCCCGTGGAGGTGGGCTTTGGTTTGGGTCGGCCCCACTCCCCCCGTTTGGGAAGTGAAGTCGCGTAGGTATACTCGGCGGACATCACACTTGGTGTGGAAACCTACCATAACCCATCCGAATAATGAACTACAAAAGTTACTGTTTTTCATCATATTGTTTAGTTTTTACTATGGAATGATTAATTTCGAAATTTATCATAATATCTTGTTCATTTAATAGATTCTGTGGATACTTTGCGGTCCGCCGAGTATATTTAGAAATGAGTTTTTGGAGGGGGCTGTTTGTATGGCCCACACACACACACCAGTTGACGACGACACCAAATTTCAACTTGGTTTAAATCCCAATTCAAAGCTTGCTGACGAGTATCACTACCTGGGGTCTCAAAGATTTTGGCCCTCGCGTGGGCTCGATAGATAGCAAATCGCCCCTTCGGAGGGATAGATAGCTGAAAAAAATTTCTGGGGGGGCGCGCTGGGGCAAAATGTATGCGCTTGTTCCAGGGACGTAGCCAGGATTTTTGAGCGGGTGGGGCAGATTGTATACGGAGCCCGGCGAACGGGGGGGGGGCGGCGCCCGCCCCCGCCCCCGCGCTACGCCATGGCGCCACTGGCGTTGGCATTGGCCAAAACAGCAGTATACGTCTGTATTTTGCAGGTATATAGAGCGACTTGGACAGGAATTGAGTCCATTTTCACTGGCTTTGTGGCCGCGGATACCGGTCAGCCGAAAATACACTTCTGTTTACCTCGATCCGCACTTTGATTTTTTTATAAAAAGTTTTGTCACGCCCCCCATCTAACTTTACAGCGACCTTCATCCCATACAAAAAGTAGCCCAAAGAGTTGCCTAAATGTCCATTGGGGCACCCCTCATTGTAACGCCATGTGGGCTGTGTAAATGGCCCACACATTTTTTTATACCAAAATGCAGTGATCACCTTTTCCCGTACGCATTTCGTAAAATGATTATATTCTGTCAGTCAAGGCCGGAAAACCGCTTGAAAGACATAAAAGAGTCCTAGCTTAGTGCCAAATGCCATTTCAACTACTTATTTAGAGATAGAAATAAGATTAGGACATTTTCAATTTGTTCTGATTTGTACAGCAGATCACGATCAGCTGTGTTTGTGATAGCTTTATCTGCTCATGCTACATCTGTTCACATAGAGTATGCTTCTGTCTGAAAGAGAAATCCTTAGGCATTTTTTTCTGAACAAATTGAAAAATCTGTACAAATCTGAACAAATTGAAAAAGTCCAAATCTTATTTCTATCTCTAAATAAGCCGTTGAAATGGCATTTGGCACTAAGCTAGGACTCTTTTATGTCTTCCAAGCAGTTTTCCGGCCCTGACTGACAGAATATAATCATTTTACTAAACGTGTATGGAAAAAGGTGATCACTGCATTTTGGTATAAAAAAATGTGTGTGCCATTTACACAGCCCACATGGCGTTACAATAGGGTGTGCGCCATTTGGCATTTAGGCAACTCTTTGGGCTACTTTTTGTATGGGATGAAATTCACTGTAAAGTTAGGTGGGGGGCGTGACAAAACTTTTTATAAAAAAATCACAAAGGTGCGGATCGAGGTAAACAGGAGTGTATATGTTGTGAACCAGGGACGTATCCAGGATTTTTGAGCGGGGGGGGGGGGGCTGCTTGTTTACGGGGGCCAGCGAGCGGGGGGAGCTCAGGCCCCCCGGTAAATTTTTTCCCTATATAGGGACCGGAAAGGCGTTTTGGCGCTAGCGCCATACCATGGCGCCACGCCATGGCGCTATTGGCATTGGCGCCAGCGCCAGAAACCGCTTTATATAGATTTGAATATGCATACATATGCGGCGAAAGTCGCAAAAATGTGTTCATTTTCAAGGATATTTGTTTACAGGGACTGATCCGCTAAAAATACAATGTATGGGGAAGAAATTGCGCGCTTGCGCGCAAAAAATTTTAAGAAACATCGAAAAATGTATAGGAAAAATTGCATTTTCCGGGACTTTTTAGGTCTCACCCCGGGAGGGGGGGCTGCAGCCCCCCCCCCCGCCCCCCCCTGGATACGGCCCTGTTGTGAACAGAAAATGCTCGCTTGCGCGCAAAATTTTTTCAAACTGTCGATAAAATCGTCTTCTGAAAGTGTCATTTCTGACACATTTTTTGGTCCGGCTCGGAGAGGGGGGGGCGGCCGCCCCCCCCGCCCCCCTGGCTACGTCCTTGGCTTGTTCAATGCATAGAAGGCAGAAAAGGTCAAAATCGCTTTAAAAAAACAAACAGGTTAAAAGTAGCTAAAATAGGCTAAAAGTAGGTATATAAACATGTGTATAGCCGAAAGCCGCGATTTTGAACGTGAAAAACTATAAAATGGTATGACATGATTCAATATTGTTCGCTTCAAGATTTTCGCGCCTAATCCCCCACTGCTCGTTGACCCCCGTAAATCGGACTAGATATATCAGGGTATTTTTGATCAAGCGTTTGGGTGATGTAAAATTATAACCCCAACCGGCCAATTCTATAGTATGAAGCAAACTGCCGCCTCCCCTGCAGGGTTCATATCGCGACCAAAGTCCAAATTTGGCAGCGGCGGAAAATGCCCCATCGGTGACATCGAACACGAGTCAAATTGCAGCCAGCACGCTGGACGGTTTCAATTCGTTGACTTGTGATTTTGCACCGCCTGGTTCGTTTTTGGGCTCGGGAGTCTTGATTCTGGTTATAATTCACGATAGTCACTGCAATGGACACTTTGTAATCTGGACACTTGAGCCGGAATTCTGCCACCGACCAACGAATAAAAATTAAGTTGGCAATTCGCCAAAAAATCCAACCACACACAAATTATTGCGCACGAAGGCAACGCGACGATGGCGGTGGCGCGCGCGGTGCAGGAAGCGTCCGACATGCAGCAGCAAAATGTAGCGTCTGATGGACTCAGCCCGGCGCCCGAGCCCATGGACGTAGTCGCCGCCGCGGTCGCCGCGCTGCCGCCGCCCGAACCGAAGGGTACTTTTCTTCATTTTTTATTTCATACTTTTTTGTTGCCATTTCGGTTGATTGCATCTTTGCGACGGCGAATAACTCCGGGAAAATGTGCCCAGTGGACAAATGCGCGCGCGCAGTGGGCAGCAAACACCCCTGGACAACCGCGGCGCACGCGCGCGCATGCCGCAGGCCCAGGGTGCCCGCCAAGCTGGTGCCTTTGGTGCAGCGCATATCTGCATTCTGCTCGTGCAGTGATAAGGATACCAAACATTATTTTAAAGAAAATATAATTTAATATACTGAAAATATCTGAACAAAATAAATAAAAACTTGATAAATAATTAATAAATAAAAATAATTAAATTTTTTGAATAACGCAGAGAAAATATAAATGAGATTTCTTCTCATAAAATAAATGGGTGTATGCGGCTCACTGCGCGCACACTATTGTCCCTTGAGCGCAGGTGTCCAGGGGTGGTTGTTGCCCACAGCTACTGGGTCCTTTATCCACAGGACAGCTAAAATCAGCGCCCTACCACCCCCTTTATCCAGGCGTGGGCGGGTCTGCGGCCGTGCGCCCGGCGTGCCTGTACGCAGCCCAGTCGATGGAGTCCGTGTCCATGATGGCCGTGGACGGGTCGGGCCAGGGCGCCGATCTGGGCGCGCGCGCCCAAGAACAGCAGCAAGGCGCCGCGCCCGTGCAGCCGTTGGCTGTGCAGTTGGGACAGGTGGGTATAGGGTTAGGGTTCAAACGGGACCACGGTACATGGTTCGGCAAAAAGTCGGGACTGGGGCGGTGAGAGAGGTGAGAAATGCGCGCTTGTGCGCAAATTTTTTTCACACTGCCCACAAAATAGATATGATTTTTCTTGCACTTTATATGTGTGGCCCAGGAAAGGGGGACGGTCCCAAATTTTCCGGATTTTAAATGTGTCGCGATCGGGATTCGGTTTTTCATATTTCGGGATCGGGATAGAGGTATCGGGGTTCGGTATTTTTAATGTTTCGGGATCGGGATTGAGGTTTCGGGATCGGGGTCGGGACCACAAAATCCCGAAATTTCTCGGGATTCGGGATCGGGATCCCGTTTGAACCCTAGCGGCCGCACAACCCCCGCCCCCTGGCTGCGTCCTTGCCTCAATGGATGGTCTTTCACCAGTGTGTATCCACAAAAATAACCAGCTCTCTGATCAGGGCCAATAAAACTCAGTTCCTTCGATCGCAGGAGTCAGCCGTGCATCCGATGGACGACAATCACTCGCCCAGCGCGGGCACCAACATGGAGTGCGACACGGACTCGAAGCAGGACAAGATGCTCGTCGAGGCGGCCCAATGCGACACCAGGCCCTCCCCCTTGGAGACTGTCGTGCAGAGGTTGGCGACGAAATTTTATTTTATTTTTATTTTATGATTTTGGGGCGATTTTTCCCTCAGCTCGCTCAGACCTGGTGCCAGTTCCGCAAAGTGAGAAGTCAAAAGTGAAATGGCAAAGGCGAAGTAGAAGCGCAAAGGCGAAGTGAAATGGCAAATGAATTGGCGAGAGCGAAGAGAAATTACCTTTTATTTTTATTTTTTTACTTCGCATTTGCCATTTCACTTCTCACTTCTCATTTTGCGGAACTGGCCCCTGGGGGTATTTCGAGGGGGGTCAATTCGAGGAAATACTATAATTCGATTGGGAAAATCGGTCCAATTGTCCATAGGCTACCGACCGGCTATTTTTTCCGCCCAGGGTGTGGTTGTCGCGTCGTTTGTCGCACTTACTGGTGGACATGTTTTACCTGCCATTCGAACACGGCCGGAGAGGTGAATATTTCATCGATGAGTTTCGTTGGCTCGTTGCCAACGCGCCCAGGGCAGAAGACGTCGTGGCGGAGAAGCGGGGTAAAGTTGGCACTAGTCCAGAATGGCGCAATAGGGCTGAAGGGTTTGCGCAGGTGGGTTTCAGTTGTTTTTTTGCTTTAAAAATAATAATTGATCAGCACTTCCTGGCTCACCGAGATGGCATAGTTGTTGAAATGTATTCATGTTTACTCGAAAATAGTATAGAAAGTAGTCGAGTACAGAAAACGTATTTCAGATACCTAATCTTTTCATGGTACAGAGGGGGAAAAGAAAGAAAAATGCTGAAAAAAGTGAAAAATAACGAAAAATGTGTATATAAGCGCGACAACATATGGCCAAAATAGCTGAAAATAGGCAAAAAAGCACATGTGAATTTTAAGGTGATAAGGTGAATTTGAAGGTGATAAAAAGCAAAAGGTATTTAAATTAGTGATTTTGAGTGAAAATTGGGGCAAAATCTCTCAAAAATACCCACTTTTTCGTTTTCTGGGGGGGAAACGCATTTCATTCATGTTTACTCTTGATTAAAAGTAAAAAATTTTAGTTTACGTCGTCTATACTCAGAGACAGAGAGTGAGTAAAAAGATCTACCTTACGTTCATGTATACTTTGAAAAAAAGTCGGTACTTTTAACAACTCTGGGAGATGCTTGCAAGCAGAAAAATGAATATAGTCTTATATATTTTTTTGCAGTTATCTGATTGACTTATTTTTACGCATCCACCACAAAAAAATACGCAGGCATGCAACGCAGTGTCCCAGCTCTATTGTGACCTGGTTTATCTGACAAACGCAGCAGTTGTTTTCGACTTTTATCCCTATGTGTTCGAAGCACAAGAAATCACTTCCGCTCTGGATGGATATGTGAAGTGGTTGGCTACTGGAGCCGCCAGTCGCAGTTTGTTGTTTTCTTGTGTTTTTGACGATTTTTTGTCACTATTTTCAGTGGAGTTCCGTTTTAGGTAAATTTTTTGTCTCCGTCAACTGGAGATATAAAGGCAAGCTCATTATTAAACTAAAAAAAATCAAAGTGGATTTATGAGTACCCAATCTTGAGTTTAATGGTGTTAGTAGAATATCGTGTGCGGCAACTGTATGTTTACTCAAACAGAATCATATTTCGGTAGTTTTCAGGAAAAAACAACTTGTTATACAATTCAGGCCATAAAAAACCTTTGTTTCATCCGTAGCCATACATATTAGTTTGCATTTATTTTGGCTCCTGAGTCCTCATAGAGTAGCCGCTCTATCTTTTAATTTTCTCTATTCTACGCTCATTAAAAGAGTACATCTCTGTTCATCCAATAAGCTCCGCCCACCCCTAGTTTGGCCCCACGCACGCTAGTTGACATCGACACCAAATGTCAATGGTTCCGTTCTCAATTCAAAGATTGCGTTTGAACGTCGTTCGTCCACTCGTCAGCAAGCTTTGAATCAGGATCGGCACCAGTTGACATTTGGTATCGATGTCAACTAACGTGTGTGGGCCCTTTCAGCCGGCCACAGCGTAGTGCTGCAAACGTGCGAAAATCGACCCTCGCTGTGGCTGGCCTCGCACACGCCGCTGAAACAGTCCAATTCCTGCAATAATGGCGTCGATAAATCGGACGGTAATGCGGGCGGTGAAGATTCGCAGAGTTACGGTAGCGATGAAGAAGTTGGCCAATTGCCAAATGACCATTTGGACGTGGAGCCGTGGATTTGGAAAGGGGGACTCACGGCGGAATTGCATGTTCGTGATCTGCGCGATTTTTAATGTTGGGATTTGTGAATGTTGGGAAGTGAACTAAGGTTGGCATTCGATTTTAGGGGGAACCGTGCCGTATGAGGGTAAACTTGGGAACTTGCCAAAAATTTTGACATTGCCATAAATATAAATAAAATAGGGTAAACTGGTATATAACCAAATACATGTATACAAAAATCGCGATTTAAAGCAAAAAAGTAGGGAAACATCGCTCGGACATGGACGTGTGTCAAATCGCTTGTGGAAGTTGTCCACTAGAACGAGTCCTCATACGTGATGCGATCCGATTTTAGGCACCTCATAACATATTTAAGACATTTTGCAATTTTGGAGCCAAGAATGTGCGAATTGTAATTTATGGCGTAATTTTAAACGTGATTTTTATCTTTAATTGTTCGCAGGCGTGCAATTTTAATAATAAATCAATATTTGACCAAATCAACGAGACCCCTGAATTCGACTATTATTATATGTTCTCATATCAAACAGCAGCGCAAATGCATTCACCTTCACTCCAAAATGAATTTGACAGCCCCATAAAGAGTGACATTCGATTTCCGTCAACTGTTCATAATCAAACATTTTGTTATCAATCTTTTCAGCGTCTCCTAGTGTCCGAGCGGGCGGCTAGGGACTTTTTCGCATTGCGTCCTATACCGGCGCCGGTGAATCGCGTATTTCGCGTGCGCCCGCTGAACAAAGAGTATCTGGTGCCAGTCCCGGACTCTGTAAAAGACTCTGCCGAATGTCAAATGCCATGCAGAGTGTCAAAAGTCGTGTAAAATGCCCTGGAACATGGCAAACGTACGTTTGCCATTTTCCAGGGCATTTTACACGACTTTTGACACTCTGCATGACATTTGACATTTGACAGGGTCTTTTACAGAGCCCGGGACTGCCCTCAGGGTGGAAAGTTTGTCACCGCTGATGCTGGCGGCGGCGGCGGTGATCTAGCCGATTTGTACGCGCTTTCTTTGCTCACGCAAGAGTTGGGAGGTGAGGTCAGACTCACTGGCAAGGAGGTGCGTTTTTTGTTGATTTTTTGCACAAAAAGGAAAAAGTACCTGGATGAAAAAGGGGTTGTAGCCAGGGCCGTATCCAGGGGGGTGCGGGGGTGATACCAGACAGTGACTGGAAAATGCTAATTTTTCAACGTCAGTGAAAAAAAATTTCACCAGACATGAGTAGGGTTGGAAAAAAAACGTTTTTTTTTAACTCGATGTTTTTTTTTAAAAAAAAACGTTTTTTTTTTAAAAAAAACGTTTTTTTTAAATAAAAAACGTTTTTTTTTAAAAGCTCCCAGATATGACCTTGTGACAACATATATAGGTATATCAGACAGTGGCAATACTCTGTGATGTTAAATATGACCATATAATGTCTGTGGAGCCATGGGATAGCATTATAAGTGGTGATTTGTGTCAAAAATATCCATTTTTCGTCGACATATCGTTCGTATATCGCCTTATAGTCAAATGTTCGTGACTTCAGGTAAAGTTTGGCACGGAATAGTGATCAAACAAGGTTATAAAACGAGGTTGTTACTTTGGGAGTGAAGTTACACACTGTGGAGGTACATGGAAGCACATTACCTCAATATTATATACTACAGCAACATATGACGGCTTATTAACCCATGGTAGCACATAGAATTGGATACTTTGATACTAAAAATGCCACAAAACCAATTAAAACAACCACCAATGTCAATTTGTGTGTGAAATTGCGCGCTTGCGCGCAAAAATTTTGCAAAATACCTAGTGCTTAGTACTAAAAATTTCGGTCGATGTTTTTTTTTTAAAAAAAACATTTCTGACGTCATGTTTTTTTTTAAAAAAAAACGTTTTTTTTTAATAAAAAACGTTTTAAAAAAAACATCGGCCAACCCTAGACATGAGTTATTTTCATCAGATTTGCTCCCTGTGGCCGCAAATCGTTATAAATCTACTCAACGGTGTGCTTTTTACTGTATTTGTATGTATATTTACATAAAGATGCAGCGTTCCATGGCGCTGGCGCCAACGCCAATGGCGCCATGGCGTGGCGCCTACTAATGGCGCCAGCGCCATTCCGCCACTCTGTAGGTAACATTGTAGAGGGGGCTGAGCCCCCCCCCCGTTCGCTGGCCTCCGTTTACAAGCAGCCCCCCCCCCGCTCAAAAATCCTGTATACGTCCCTGGTTGTAGCCAGAGAATTGCCTCCGAGGTAGTTAGCTGGACGATTTTGTGGGGTTTCCCCCAGCCCCACTTTCTACCCCCAACGCCCCTGCTTGCATGCATGACGGGCGTGTCAGGTAGCAATAAAATTTTGCATTTCGACATTTTGCTTTCCTAATAAAATATGGCGACCGGCGCCAGACCTAAGCCATGCAATGTGTAAAGTCAAATGTCATACAAATTTGTCAATCGGCATGCAAAATGTCGACATTTCAGTAATAAAATCTTTTCTTTTTATGTTCTTTTATCATTTATTCTTTTCTTCCCAGAAATGTTTGTTCATTTTCACAGAACAATGCCGAACTGCGTCAATTTGTCGGTGACTCTACAATTGGGAGTTATTTGCATCACGCTCCAGAATTCGTCTTTCTGATCGACGAAATGGCCGTGGAGCCGAGCGACTCGATGCAGGCCGGCGCCGGTGTGTGGTAGGGTTCAAACGGGATTGACTTTTAGGGATCGGGATTGGCTTTTTGAGATTTCGGGATCGGGATTGGGGTCACGGGATCGGGATTGGTTTTTCAGATTTCGGATCGGAATTGGAGTCACGGGATCGGGATTGGGTTTTGAATACTTTCGGGAAAGTGATTGGCTTTTTTCGGATTTAGGGAGTGGGACCACAAAATCCCGAAAATTATCGGCATTCGGGATCAGGATCCCGTTTGAACCCTAGTGTGTGGGCACTTTCAGCATTCTGCAGGATTTTGTTTTTATCAGTCTGCCCCTCTCACCGGATGACACAGTATGAACGATAGCGGTAGATTCTACTTTCCGACCCATTTGACACGCTGCCCATAAAATTAGTGGAAACTCTCGGCGCATCTAAACTCTCAGCGCATCTAAACTCCAAGCGCATCTATGCACCATATGCGGCGGTACTATCAAAGCGCCGCACTGCCGCCCCCCCCCCCCGATAATTCTGAACTATTTAGTGTTTCGGAAATAAATACAAACACTAGTAAAAAGTCTGAACTACTGTTTGGCAAATAAAGCTGATGTTGTAAATGCAAGCACTAATTGAAAATTCTGAAAACTAGTGATCATCGCACGCACGTACAGTGTGTATAGATGCGCTGGGAGTTTCAGATGGGCTGAGAGTTTACATGCGCTGATGCGCACCGCCAAAACATTCAAATTAAAGCCACGAACAACCCGAGCCAAGCCACAAGCGGGACTGAACTACAGTCAAGCATCCCATCACTAGGGTGTCGACAAAAAAATTTATACGGACAACGGAAACGGTAAAAAAATTTCACTAGCCGGAAAACAGAAACGGAAAAAATTTGCACTTGCTGGAAAACGGAAACGGAAAAAATTTTGCCTACGGAAAACGGCAACGGAAACGGAAAAAAATTTGCCTGCGGAGAACGGAAATTTGACACCCTACCCATTAGGGTTGGGAACCCGACCCGACCCGACCCGAACCCGATACCCGCACACTTTTTGGAACCGAAACCCGACACCCGAACCCGAAACTACTACCCGAACCCCATACCCGACCTCAATACCCGAACCCGCACTCAATACCCGAAAATACTCGCAAAAATTTCCCACAGGTCAATCTTTCAAGTATTAGGTTGTAAACTAATGAAGTGTCCTTTTTCGCCATCTCATACAAATATACATTTGTGATTTCCATTGTGTTGTACGTTGACCGATTTTGATGCCATTTGAGTATGTTGTGGTTTGGGGTCTGGGCTATGATAAAATGTTTTTGTTTGCTCAAATAATCCCCCACTCCCGAGATAAGGGGGGTCTATAAAAAGGTTGTCATTTTACGTGGCCAATATGCACATTGACTTTGAAGCTTAATAACTCGGCCATTTCTCGGCCGATTCGGATCGTTCAACACTTAAAATAACCAGGACAATCCGCAGATTCAATTTTTGTGGTCGTGTTAGTGATGTCTTAATCCCGTATGCCGATTTGACCCGGTTTTTGAACATGAAAAATAATCGTAATTATAATTTTTCAAGACGATTTTTTGAAGTTGCTATCATATAAATACTATAGACAAAAAGAATAAATCTGGCCCAAAAATTATTTCAATATCTCTCTCCAGTCAAAAGTTATATCACTTTAAACATTCGCCTCCCAACAATAAATAGAAAAATATGCATAACGAGCAAATGCATGTGACTTCAGAAATCCATATCTCGGCTAGGGTTGGCCGATGTTTTTTTTAAAGGTTTTTTATTTAAAAAAACGTTGTTTTTTTTTAAAAACATGACATTCGAAATGTTTTTTTAAAAAAACATCGGCCGAAATTTTTAGTACTAAGCACTAGGTATTTTGCAAAATTTTTGCACGCAAGCGCGCAATTTCACACACAAATTGACATTGGTGGTTGTTTTCATTGGTTTTGTGGCATTTTTAGTATCAAAGTATCCATTTATATATGCTACCATGGGTTAATAAGCCATCATATGTCAGTGTAGTACATAATATTGAGGTAATGTGCTTCCATGTACCTCCACAGTGTGTAACTTCACTCCCAAAGTAACAACCTCCTTTTATAATATTGTTTCATCACTATTCCGTGCCAAACTTAACCTGAAGTCATGAACATTCTACTATAAGGCGATATAAACACCTTCCCAGACAAGTTCACCACCCAATTTTTTATTTCACTTCGGATGTAATATCTCCTTCTATGGGGGTGTTATAAAGCTGAAACTTTGAATATATAAAGTTGTAACACCCCCTACTCTGCTTCAATGGGGGGAGGTGGGTGACTCACTGCAGGGTGGGTTGCCCTATACGCAACAATTTTTTTTGGCTTTTTTGCTGTCCCAAACAAGTTCACCACCCACTTGATTAGCTACACTTCAAGGGTCATATCTCCAGCTGTGAGGCTGGTATGACGCTGAAATTTGGGGGATGTCTTGCCAACAACCCCCCTTACGATACACCAGTGACGCTGCCTGCCAGCTACCCACTACAGTATGCATTGCTGCATGTACAGTTGTTCATTTTTTTCAAAACAACCCAAGCGTCCCAAACAAGTTTGCCATCAAACTGCATTATAAAAAATGTTGAGAACATACCTGGTATAAAATTGAGTCAGATTTCAACCCTAATTCTGCTCATTAAGAATTTTTCAGTAGGGCACCCACCCCGTCCCATAAACAGCAGGCCGAAAATTTCACTTTAAACAAATTTTTTGTTTCACACTTAAAAAGTTGTTTTACAAAGTTCATTAGGGAAGGGTCCAATGTTCAATGTTACGTAAACAACATGACCTTTAAAATGCCTCCATAAGGAAATTTATTTGGGGTGAACATTATGGCGTCATAATGACATCATCACAGGAACAAAATTTAACAAAATTTCCATTTTTTCATTCACCCCAAAGAAAAATTTCCTTATGCAGGCATTCTAGAGGTTATGTTGTTTACATAACTTTGAACCTTAAACCCTTCCCTAGTGAACTTTGTAAACCAACTTTTTAAGTGTGAAACAAAAAATTGGTTTAAAGTGAAATTTTCAGTCTGCTGTTTATGGGACAGGGTGGGTGCCCTACTGAAAAAAAATTTTATGAGCAGAACTAGGGTTCAAATTTTATTCAATTTTATATCAGGTACATTCTCACAACATTTTTTTATAATGCAGACGGATGGCGAACTTGTTTGGGAGACTTAGGTTGTTTTTAAAAAATGAACAACTTTATATGCGGCAACCCATGCTGTAGTGGGTCGTCGGCGACCACCCACTGATGAATTGTGAGAGGGGGTTGTTTGCAAGACATCCCCCAAATTTCAGCTTTCTGTCGCCCACACAGCTGGAGATATAGCCCTCGTAGTGTAGCCAATCAAGTGAGTGGTGAACTTGTTTGGGACACCGAAAAAGCCAAAAAAAATGTTTGCATGTAGGGCGACCCACCCTGTAGTGAGTCGCCGCACCTTCCCCCATTGATACGGAGTAGTGGGGTGTGAAGGCTTTATACCCACCAAATATTAGCTTTTTACCACTCCCATAGCCAGAGATATTGCATCTGAAGTGAAATAAAAAAATGGGTGGTGAACTTGTCCGGGAAGGTGTTTACAAACGATATGTCGACAAAAATGGATATTTTTGACACAAATCCCACTTATAATGCTATCCCATGGCACCACAGACATTATATGGTCATATATAACAGCACAGAGTATTGCCACTGTCTGATATACCTATATATGTTGACACAAGGTCATATCTGGGAGCTTTTAAAAAAAACGTTTTTTATTTTAAAAAAACGTTTTTTTTAAACAAAACATCTAGTTAAAAGAACGTTTTTTTCCAACCCTAATCTCGGCCATTTCTCAGCCAATTTCCACCAATGAACACTTAAAATGATCAGAAAAACCTGTAAGTTTCATTTTTATGCTCAGTTTATCTGTATTCATCATTCTTGATTAGTTATTTACATGTATGGGAGGCGGAAGTTTAAATTTCTATTACTTTTGATTGGAAAGAGATATTGAACAAATTTTTGTGGTATATGAATCCCCATTGTCTAAAGTATATGATAGCATGTTCAGAAAAATTTATTTCTGGTGTTAAAGCCCTGGGACAAATCGGCATACATAATTTAGACATCACTAATCCAACCACAAAAATGGAATCTACTGGTTGCGCTGATCATTTTAAGTGTTGATTGATCCAACTTGGCCCAGAAATGGCTGAGTGAGTAAGGTTTAAAGTGAATGTGTAGATCGGCCATGCAAAGTGACCACCTTTTTATAGACCCCCTTATCTCGGGACTGGGGGATTATTCGAGCAAACAAAAACATTTCTTCATAGCCCAGACCCCAAACCCAAACATACTCAAATGGCATCAAAATCGGTCAACGTACAAAAGAATGTAGGATGCACAAATGTATATTTGTATAAAATCGAAAAAACACACTTTATTAGTTTACAACCTAATAGTTTGGGAGCATTCTAAATACAGCTTCCAGTTGCACTGGTTCAGTGAGGCAGACAGTCTGACAGGGTGCACTGCCAGGCATGGTTCAGGAGCAACATAGAAAAAGTGGTTTGCTCAACCAAAAAGTTGCAAACTACACAGTTGAGTTTGCAACTGTTTTGTAATCAGGCATGAGAATTCATATCCTGAGTGTGCCAACAGTTGCACTTTATTGGCATCCTGTGAAGGCCACTGCAATACTGCCTCCATTAACTTAGATGTTTCAAGCACTGTTGAAATTTTTGGTGGGTTTAGTGTTTATATAGTATAGGTATTCTACTTGCCACTGGTTTTTGACCAAATATGCTGAGGTAAATACTATGGGCTAAAATGAAACCTGCAAAAAATATGCTACAACATTCTTGGGCCTCAGCAGCCATGGCATGACACTGCGCAAAATAACAGAGCCATTAAGCTCAATTGCTACAACTGGAAATTATTACCAAGTATTATTGAAAAATATTTCTGCTAGGTTCACAGTGCAATGCCTTCAGCAGTTATTACACAAGCATGTTGAGGTAACACTGGGCCATTTTTGAAAAACTGCTGTATCTCCATGTGTATTTGCATTTAGTTATACACTTTGTGATAGATATACTACACCATGTTGTATTTTTGTTGTTCAATCCAATACAAAATGATTTTATTACCTGATACCCATCAATTCTATTACCCGATACCCGACAATTTTATTACCCGATACCCAACATTTTTACCTGAAAACCCGACCCGATACCCGACCTCAATACCCAAACCTGATACCCGCAAAATTTTTGGAACCGATACCCGACCCGAAATTTTTAGGATGCGATACCCGAACCCGAAATTTTTGAAATTCCCAACCCTACTACCCATCACCGTTGACACAATTTTGTTCAAATTTCCCAAATTGGCAGACGACCCAGCGGCGCCGCTGGCAAATTGGCGCTGCCGCCCAGTTGGATTCGTGTGCGCGGCGCCAGACGTGACTTCGTTCCGCGCCGCCTGCGACGATTTCGGCGTCAAGTTGAGACGTCGCTATGGGGGTCTGTGGCGCGGCAAGGAGCACCTCCGCGATGGCGACGTGTTGCAGGTGGGGTCTAAGGTTTTTCGAGCCTGTGCTTGCCGACATCTACTTCTACTCGGCGGACATGTAGGACCGGCCGACATGTAGAACCGGCCGACATGTAGGGTCCCGCTACATGTCGGCCGGTTCTATTTACATATCTGCCGAGTAGAAATACATGTCGGCCGAGTTTACATGTTGGCCAGGCTAGGGTTGGAAAAAAACGTTTTTTAACGCCATGTTTTTTATAATAAAAAAACGTTTTTTTTATTAAAAACGTTTTTTTTATGAATAAAACTTTCAAAGCTCCCATATATATATGTTCCCGGGTCAACATATATGGGTATATCAGACAAGTGACAATACTCTGTGATGTTATACATGATCATATAATGGCTGTGGAGCCATGGGATAGCATTATAAGTGGTGATTTGTGTCAAAAATGTCCATTTTTTGTCGAGATGTTCATATATCGCCTCATAGTCGAATGTTCGTGACTTCAAGTGAAGTTTGGCACGGAATAGTGATCAATCAAAGTTATAAAACCAATGAAAACAACCACCAATGTCAATTTGTGTGTGAAATTGCGCGCTTACGCGCAAAAGTTTTGCGCAAATACCTAGTGCTTAGTACTGAAAATTTCGGCTGATGTTTTTTTTAAAAACGTTTCGGACCTCGTGTTTAAAAAAAAATAAAACGTTTAAAAAAACATCGGCCAACCCTAGGCCAGGCTTACATGTCTAGCGAGCCTGCGTCGGTTATTCTCTCTGGTACCCGGCAAAATTTAGAGCGATTGAAAAAAAGTGAAAGAAATGCGAACTGAAATATCCTGTGTGATTTTTATGCTACTTCTCTGGAATTCAAGTGTGTTTTTCGTCCTTTTTGTGAATAATTAGAGAAAACCCCTCTATGCCGGAACTTTCGCCAAAATCCCGATCCCGTGACCAGGATCCCGGAAATTTCCCGATCACTCGACAAGACCACTTCCCATTCCGAAAAGTCAATCCCGTTTGAAACCCCCAGTCCGAGGCGGACAATCCTCCTAGTAGCCCCACATTCCACCCTACAAGTGTCTCCCACCCGCAGCACACGCTCAACACGGTGTTCCCCTCGTCGAACGTGTCCAAGCTGTGGCCGCTGTGGGTGGCCCGGTGCAGCGCGGCCGCCGTCGGCCGCACCGCCGTGGGCACTTTGCGTCTGCTGCCCGCCTACGTGGAGAGTGCGGCTAGTAAGATCGCCCTGGCTGTGCTTATGGCCTCGTTGAAGACGAATGGTTGATTGAGGGGTTTTGTTTTTGTGCACATTTTTGTGTGCTTGGTGTTTCAATTTTTTTTTCAAACTGACAAAATCGTTTTCTGAAAGTGCCATTTCTGGCACATTTTTTGGTCCGGCCCGGGAAGGGTGGCAACCCCCCCCCCCCCGCCCCCCTGGCTACGTTCTTGTATTCAACCCCTCCGTAGGGTCAAAATCCAGCCTACCCGACAAGTATTCGTTGGCTATGCGCCAAAATATTTCTGTCAATTCTATTTTGTGTCACAAAAGGTCACCCGTGTCTGATATCGCCTCCTTCACCCTGGCAGGGAGCCAACAACTGCAAATGCAATGCCAATCCGGTGACTCCTCCCTGTGTGAGATGTACGGGCGGTACGGTTTCGCGCCTATAGCTAGTGCGGGTGGTGTCCGTGCCGCCGAAGCTGAACTAGGGCATCAGGTTGGCGCTGGACACGAACAGCAGGCGAATAGCGATTACGCACTAGTGGCGTATGGCAGAGAGTTGTGAATGGAGGGATTTGTGTGCGAATGGCGCCACACAGGCTGAATGTCAACTGAATTCGTGTCAACTAAATTTTGGTGAATTACCAGGTATGTGATTTCAACTTTCGTATCTAATAGAGTATACTTAATTTTACATCATGACACTGAATCTTCATTGTTTCTGTTAAGTGTTTCTTTTCTAATGACAAATTGTGTTATTGAGTTGACACGAGTTTTCGATGTCAACCAGTGTGTGTGGGCCCAGTGTCGATTCACGCCGATTGTATTCATGTTAATTATATCGGTTCGGTTACTTTGGTGTGTTTTAACTTTCTGTTGTGTTCCCGTCAATTCGTTTGGTTGTCGACTGTGAAATTCACAGGAATAAAAATTTAGAGCCTGCTTTGCCGGTATATTGAACCTTTAAATTTTTGCGGTAATTTGCTCAACCCGATGTCTATTCTACTTGATGGAATTGTGTGATATCACGCTTTGAAACCGTGCTGTTGAATACATTGAAACATTTAAAAGATTTAAAAAATTGCCTGCGCACACTAGTTTTCACACGAAATTTCGAAGACTCACAAATCAGCTTAGAACGCACTTGAGTATTCTTCAATGAGGTGGCAGTCAACTACAGTTGACGGAGATTAAAAATGACGCATTGTGGAAAACTCAAACACGTTCAAAGCTCATTTATGAGTTTTCGAAGTTTCGTGTGAAAACAAGTGTGCGCATGGCCATTATTTTTCTCGGATATCGGTGAAGCTTACGACTGTATGTGATGTATTTATGTTTGTTTTAACTGAGGCCGATCTAATTTTGCCAGTACTTTTATCGAATTGCGAGCGCGCTAATCGCATACTTTAATGAAAATTACCATACCAATCCGAAACAAGTTCTTTTTATTTCTCATCACATTGCTTTCTCTATATCGGTGAATTTGGTGCATAATTTTAATGGAATTTTGTTTATATAAAATATGATAAAGCACTTTTTATCCGACGGGGCCACATCCATATAGCAGTTATATGTGTATTTAGGTATATAGCGCACCTTATTTGGAAATAAATATTCAATGTGAAAGTATTCTGGTAAACTCAAATGTGCTCAAACAGTGTTCCCGCAATGTATTGACAGGAATGAAATGAAAAATTCTGAATTAAAAATAATTCCTCCGCTGAGTAGTCCGCCCACAGTAAACAACATTGGTGTCGCTTTTCTAAAAGAGATAAGCCCTTGCCCGGCGTCGGGCGCGTCGCTTTGACCACGCTGGTATTTATAACTATTGCAAAACACAGGGGAAAAGTATTTAAATATTTGACTGTTTTTCTCTAATGACTACGACTTTTGTATTTTTCTAGAAATATTTATAGAAAAATTGTTAATACTTCTCAATTTTTCAAATTCTGTCCACTAAATTGTGCATTTTAGATTTTTTCTAGTGAATTTTGAAAAATTATGTTTGCCGTCTGCTACCGCAGATAATTCGATTTTTGTTCTGCTGCTACTAATGAACCGTAAATCCTCGAATAAGTCCCCCCTCGAATAACTCCCCACTGTAAACTGACTGAGGAAAAAATAACTCCCCCCTCGAATAACTCCCCCCTCTTTTATGGGTGGGAACGAAGTCCACGTATAAAAAACGTATGTACCTAAATATGTATATAAATGTTCATTAAAAGCATTCATTATTTTGCAGTTTATGCACACTAGCATTGATTTTATTGCATGAATTATGGGATTTCTATTCTGGCTCACACGTTTATGATAAAGTATTTTACTCAATCTTCCGACGAAAAAATTACTCCCCCGTCGAATAACTCCCCCCCCCCCCTCGAATAAGTCCCCCCTCAAAAAATTCTGAGGAAAAAATAACTCCCCCGGGGACTTATTCGAGGATTTACGGCATTCATATGAAATCCATGTTTTTAATTGTGTTTCTGCATTTGATGTGCATTTTCAACCACAAATCCCGAAAAAAAATTTCCCGAACGGTAGATCCAAAGCCTCAAAAAAAATTTTGTTTGCCATCGTTAATTGCAGCAACGACACCTAGCCATTCTTAGGAACTGCGGGTGCCGTAGATAAATTGCACGACAACTCGGTTACTTTATAGGAACCCGACGCTGTGTATCGGAAATAAGGGGGAGGATCCCATGAAACATACAGGTGCATGAAACATGCGAGTCCATGTACACGCACGCGGTGTTATGGCAATGTATGTGCACGCGTCATAACTTATCACTTTTTAATAATTCCCATTGAAAAGCAAGTAAAAAGTTGATAATAATAATGGAAAAATAAGCCACTTGAATAATCCCCCCCTTGATGCATATGATCAATTTTTCCGTCGTATTAGAACAAAAATGACATGTTATGTTGTGAAAAAAGCATATTTCTTGTATGACTTGATAGAAGTCGCTGATATGCCAATCACTACTCTAATTATCAAATTATCAGTACACACATTTCAGCACTCATGCGTTGCTATAACACTGTGTGAGTGTATGTTTCATGTAGCACTCTCGAACTAAGGTGGTCCGCGATTCACGATTTAGCAACCTGACTTCAAATCTGGCTAATTAACAGTATCCATTGACCCTGCCCACACTAGTTTTCACACGAAATTTCGATAACTCATAAATGAGCTTTGAACTTGTTCAAGTTTCAAACTCAAGTTTTGCACAATTTGTCATTTTTTATCTCCGTCAACTGAAATTGACGACCACCTTATAGTAGAAAACTCAAATGCGTGCGTTCTAAGCGGATTTGTGAGTTTTCGAAATTTCGTGTGAAAACTAGTGTGCGCAGGTACATTATTTCACATTATTACGCTATTTAGACAGTTAATTCGCAAAACTCAAATCGAGTAGATTACGTGAAGAAAAAGTTTATCGGAACCTGAACTCACAAATGACCATAATTAAACTGCAACTACGATAATCATCCCCATGGCTATGATTACTCCAAAATATGATTTATCACTCTCATAATCTCCGAAACTGTCACACGTGTCAAATGGCCCTACAAAATAATCAGCCACGGTCTACAATTTCTAAGATTATCTGCACGATTGCAGAATGATTGCCTCGGGGCACAGGGGCGATTATCACATCAAATGCTCGCCTTTGCATGCAAAATACGCCGCTAATCTCTAATCGCTTTTCCGTGTGGCCGCCATGGGCGAAAGTATAAAGTCGCGCCGAATGAGTACCTTTTCCATACTTCTTCCGACAGTGTTCTGAACGTATTCAAAATGTTCGGTTTGTTCTCGTTGACTCTGTTCGGCGTGCTGTGCGCGCCGCTCGTCGGCGCTCATCACGGTGGCGCTCATCACGATGCGAATGAGCACCATTTGGAGAGGATTTTGATGGCCGATTCACCCGAGTGGCGCTTGATCAAAGCGAACGTCGATGCGGGTGCAGAAAGTTGGTTTGAGTGCACTTGAAATTTTTTATGTGACTTAGATATCCTGGTGACGCGTAATATTTCTTAATATGCGTAATAAGGATGTTTACAAATAAAAGTTCACTGAGCTTTCTTGTCAACAAACATTACTGTCGATTGTGAACCAAACGCATTGATCCATTGTCTACCGTATTTCTTCTAATAGGAGAGCGCCATTCTATTTTTTATCTTTTCTACGTGCCGTTCTATTTTTTTCACACATGTCTCATTGGAACATTTTTTGAACATTTTGAATCATTTTTTGAAAGAAGCTTTAGCAATATTTGTATGAGCATGAATTTAAAACAGAATATCTAAATATTTGAGTGCCTTGAAATAAGATCCATTTTTGTGTTTTGGGACACTTACCCATATCACACCTACCTGCCATTCAATTAGAGGGTGCCGTTCTATTGTTTTCGTGAGCGCAAAAAAACATGCCAAAACCTGCCGTTCTGTTGGGGGTGCCCTTCTATTGGAGATGGAGGTATGCCGTTCTATTAGAAGAAATACACTATCTATTCCCCCCATTCCATAAAACACTTCACACTTCGTTAAACACTCACCACCCCCCAAAAAACCCCTCAGTCCACTCATCGCGGGAACACGAATCGTCGGGGATGCAAAGTTCAGGAATGGAAGGTTCAGGAATGGAATCTTCAGGGGTGGAAGCTTCTGGCACCGAGCCAAATGGCCACGATGAAGATGACCTTTTAGCCCCGCCTGAAGAGCCCCCCAAGCCGACTAGACCTGCGCTCACTGGTAGATGGAGTAGTACAGGTTTGTGTTTGGGGGGTTGTTGTTTTTATTTGGGGGGTGATTTCTGGAATGTTGAAAGTGCCCTGTGGTGGAGGGAGGTAATTTTGAATGGTTGAAATTTTGAGAATTTTTTGTGATGATCAGTGAGAACGGATTTACCTGATTGTGTGTGGAATCGTGTGTTAGTTGAATATATCTACCTATACATATCCCTATATTATGTGTTTACCTATTATAGGTAAAATATCACCGAAAACAAGAAAATATAATAGAATTTTTTTCTCCATGTTTTTCCGGGGATATTCAATAATATGTATTTGATGAGAAGAATATTAATAGATATTTTGACTGCGTTTTTCAGAGACATTTAATTACCTAAATATACTATATTTTTGAGAGATTTCTCATTATTTCCTGTAAAACACCTACTTTTGAAATGCTAATTATAATAGTCACATCACATCAATATATCACACACTTAATCACACCAGAGTAAGTACTGAACTTTTTTCAAAGTATACGTAAACGTAAAGTATTTATTTTTTACTCACACCCTGAGTACAGAAAACGTAAAGTAAATTTTTTTCACTTTTACTCATGAGTAAACATAAGTAAAATACTTTTCTGCCCAGAAAACGTAAAAGTGAGTATTTTAGAGTAATTTTGCCCCAATTTTCACTCAAAATCACTAATTTTCGTACCTTTTTGACCATTTTAACCATCAAATTCACTAGTTCAAATGTGTCATTTTCCATTTCAAGCTATTTTTAGATTTTTCCCCCTATTTTTCGCTTTTTAACCTAAACATATTTACTCAGTACTCGAGTATATTTACGTACTTTTTGAGTAAACGTAAATACGTTTTAACAACTATGTATCACACACTCACGGCCGCAAATAAGATTCCATATCTACCAGTCTCACTACACCCACTCACCCCCACCGCAGCCACACCTATCATGGCGCCATACACTGTGGCGCCAACGCCAATGCCAGCGCCAGCGAAAAGGCAGCGCCGCCACCACCACGATACTGAGGAGAGTGATGATGACTCTGAAGGAAGTGATGATGATGATAGTGATGATGACAGCGATGATGAGTGATGAGTGATTTTGGTTTATTTTTGGGTGATCATTTGTGTGTGTGCTGTGTGAGTATGGCTAGGTGCCAACCTAGAGAACTGTTTTCGTTGGAATGATAGTGATTTTAAATGCACGTTTACAGTTTCTTTGTGTGAAATTGCGCGCCCACATTGGGACCGATGCGATCTGACGAGAGAAAAAATTGTCTATTTAGTTTTTTATTCAGATTGGATGTTCTACTTCATTGTAAAGTGTGCGATTGTGTGAAGTGTGGTACATTTTTTGTGTGTTATGTGATGTTATGTTTTTGCAATGAGAATACCGTATTCTATCCTATTTAGGTACATAAGACATTGTATCCTTGAATTTTTCCCCTTGGGAATAATGTTTAATCAGACTTTGTTGATGGGGTTATTCATCAACCACATTTCTAAAAATCCATTGGATGAACAATGTTAAATGGACAAGATCGGTAATATGTAACTCGCTGCAACTTCAAGAGAACAAAAGTATGATAAGACAATTAAAATTCACGTTCATCGATTCATTTTCATATACTGTTATTTTATTGTTTAGTATTTTGTGGCGGTACTGTTCGATTGATGGAGGATAATTTTTCATAACTGGGCTGACAGGGGAACTATGTTTTGTAAGGTGATTTATTCAAGGATTTACTTTAGGTGTTTATAATGTGGTTTCATTGACAATTTTTTTGCCGGTACTAGAGCCCATGTAGATTTTTCAAAAATAACGCATTGTTGCAATGGTAATAAACATTAATTAACTGCTGTAAAAAAAAGTTAGCTCATTATTCACTTTCTCATCTATTTATCATAATATACAATTTTATTTACACCCGTGTTTGTTGCTCGGTTGTACTGTTAATTTGCGTCCCTAGTTTTTCACACTTTATTCCATTCCATAATGCTTGTGAGAAAAAAATGAAAACATTCAACCAAAAATTCGTAATAATGTGGCGACAAGTGAATGATCAGACAGTAAGAATGTATGTATAATAAAATTGCATAAAATGTGTGGCACATCAATGAATCACGGAATCGTTGTAAACTCTTGGATTAAAAAATGGCAGTGCAAAATAAATAGGGAGGCACAAAAAAATTGTACGCTCTTTTCTGACGTGGTCATGGAATGGAAAAGCACCAATGCTTTGTTGCTGTTAAAAATTTCGCACTGGCAATTTAAAAATTACGGGCCATTCCATGACCGGTTATTTGCAATGGAATAAGATTTTCACTTTAAAACAGTGAAAAAGCGTAGTAGTTTTACGAATGTAGTTTTTAACCGTTTCTGAAAAAGTCTCCGAAAAAGTAAACGTAAATACGACAGCGATATTTACGTTTTTCGGTGCGAACGAAAGTCTAGTAAAATTTCAATGAAATATAATTATAGGTACCGTATTTCCTCGAAAATACACCCCCACTCGAAATACCCCCCCTCGAAATACCCCCCACGAAATACCCCCTCGAAATACCCTCCTCGAAATACCCCCCTCGAAATACCCCCCTCGAAATACCCCCTCAAAATGGACACTATCAATTTAGGTATACCCCCCTCGAAATACCCCCCCCCCAAATAAAGTGTATAGCAAACGTAAATGACAAAAGCTGCGGTTTGTGATCCGGGAAACTGTGAGCAAAAGTGGGTGTCCAAAAATTGTAAAATTTCAAAAATTTTAAGTATAAATGTATATATAGTTCATTTAATGAATTTATGTAGAGGGTTGTTTACACTTCCGAGCTTACAACAATTTAAACATTTCAGTTCTACTTCGACGATGGTTTTGGGCGATTCGGTGGGCGAACGTGGCGTTGACGTTTTCGGCTACGTCGCTGCGCTACGTTGGCAACGTGGCAACGTGCATTTCCGTTTTTCCGGTGCCCCATTGTGTTATGTGTGTTTTTTCTGGCCAAGGAAAGGATTGGAGGTATTGAGGATCTGACACAAAGTTGACGCTGTGATGTAAATAGTTGTTTTTATTTGTTTAGATTTTTTTAATTAGGTAGTTTTTTTTTTTTTTTAAGAAAGTGAGACAAGTGAATTGGCAACAATTTTAATTGTGACAGTTTAATTTAAAAGTAATTTTTTACTAGGGGTTTGGATTGCATAACAAAGTTTCAGTTATTTTCTCTAAGTAAAAAGAGTGACGCTGCAGTTACGTGTCGTAGTGCGTGAATGGTTAGTGATAACTGAGGGCACATAGGTTGAATTTTGACTAACTTTCGTTGCATTTTTTTTACGTGAGGGTCGCGGCTATTGATCTAGTATGTACTGTGCATTCCTGCATTTCCGGATTGGGAAACAAAAGTTAATTTACATGCGATTTTACAAAGGTACACTGATTATAGAGGTGCGATGATGATTGGTGTTGAAAATGAGAGGTAATTAAAAGAATCGAGTCTAACTCGACAGGCATGATCGCATGTCTAAATGCCTACTCCCTTGGCTTGTTGTGAGAACAGCCCAGTCCGCCGATCTCATCGAAACAAGCACCCATACAGTGACAAGTGTACCTATTTTTGAGTGAGTTGAGCAGTTCGGTATTTTCGGGGTGTGGTTTTTGCACAGTGCGTATGGGATCAAAAAGCCGTGGCTGACTAATTAATATTCTGGTAGCAGAATGAGTGGTGTAGCAGCGAGAGTGGTCATTTTCGTGATAAGTGCCTTCGGTAGTTAATGGCTGTTGCGTTTCGACATGTGGCAGTGGATTCACTTGTTGTTTTTAGTTTTAAACTTCAAAAAGTCATGCAATCTAAACATGCATTTAAGCTACAAAGATTGAAATTTATAAACTTTCAAGTTGCCAATCATTTGCGTTCGTATTTCTGTTAAGCGTTATACCGACTTCATATTCATTTTAACTTTAGGTTTGGTAGGGAATAGGTAAAACTCGAGTATGCTAATTTTTATTTGATTTTATGTTTGCAACTTCGCTATTTTTTATCTACCTAATCCTAGATTGATTTTTTTAGTATTTCCCTTTCCCCTAGAAAACTGATAACTTGACATTTGGATATTTAGGAATTTATGCAAATTTCGTGGTTGATCTTTATTATACAAAGAGATGAAATAATAAGCCGCTTGTTTTTCCTGTTTTTTCCCCGAATATTTTGATAAGTGTAAAGGTGATCTGATTTGAGTGCGTATTTATTTAATCACTCTGATAGAATTTCCGCTAAGAGTCTTTAAAACGGTACCGTAATTCATTTTTTCCTTGACAGTCAGTGTGAAAGTTAGTTCCATTCGCCTTACCGGTATCCTAATCTTATCATGGATTATCCCACTTACGACATTTTTTCGTTGTGCATTAATAATACGTGTGCTTCTTACGCTTTGGATATCAACGTCATTTTCGTTTATTATACGCTCTTTTTGCTGATGGGATTACTGTTCGCGTGTTTATTTGTTTCGCTGATTGCTGTGTGTTTCCCCGTTCGTGGAGGTGGTTTTGGGATTTCGGTAGAGTTCGCTGAGTAAAATTTGAATCGCCCGCCATTTTTTTCACGCTAAAACAGGTTTTTACAGTATCTCGTGTGTTTTTCCTGTTCTTTTTATTCTTGTCGCATTCGTTCATTTTCTTATTTTTCTATTTTTATCCTCGCTCTTGTTCCCAACCCGATTTTTGGCGCGTGAATTCTTTGTGTTTTTGTGTAGTTGATCGACGTATCCTGTAAACTGACGCCGTGAATAATTTTAGGTATGCCCGTTTTAAAATTCCGTGTGTCTGTAAAGTCGTTTGTAAGCATACTTCTCGTGGTATGTGGAAGTGTTGTCTGGACTTGGCTTATGTTGTTGCGTATAAAAGCGTACCGTAATTTAGAGTAGGGGTCGATTCAGTCGAAATTGCTTCGGTTTCATTTTCTTGGAGTTTTTTCGAAGGTTTTGTGCCGCTGGTTAGAAACTCGCTCTCAGTGTGTTCCCTGTGTTCTATCTAAATGTGTGAATTCTGAGTCTAAAAATCGCCTAAAATAAAATCTCTTCTAAAAACTTCGGACCCCTTGGTGTAAATTAGACATTCAACTAATTGCTGGTGCGTTGATAAAAACGCCATTCGCTAAAAAGCTAACTTAATTGACGTAGCGTACACCTGTGATATTCACTTCGGTGAATTCACCATTGTGCGTTGCGAATTCAATCGGTAGTCGCTTTTCCGTTGCCTTACTTTGTCGCTCATCCAACGAGTAGGTGTGAGATCGGTAAAACTTGGCAGTTTGCCATAGTGGAATTTGGTTGAGTAAAAAGTAGCCGGTGAAAATTCATGACAACTGGTAGCAGCGAGTGGTTTGTTTAATATTCCCAGTGAGTTCAGGCGACTGATCACCGTTTGACAATCGCTGGTGAGAACAAACGAACCACCGCCCGGCTGGAGGAACGGAAGGCTACCCGATCGACGCAACCGATAAGCACGGATATTTTTGTTTTGGGACGCGAAACTGACGAAATTATTAGTGGGCAAAAAAGGGAAAAGCGGAAAAGTAAGAAAAAATCGAAATCGGTTCAGTTCAGTACGGACGCGCACTGTTCTGAACCGGGAACCGCTGAGTTGAGTGACGAACCTAACGACTTTGACGTCAACTGCTGGGTGGACGCGGAAGGACCGGTCCCTGAAAGAGGTGCGGAGGAGTCATTCCCGACCTGTGAGCAAGGCAAGCCAAGTGCGGGTGCGGAGGTGCCATTCCCGACCGTAGGGCAAAGTAAGTTAGGGCACCGAAGCGCGAGTGCCGGGTACCGAAGCGCGAGTACCCAGTCGTCGAGTGAGTGTGTGTTTTTCCGGTATTCTACCTTGAGTATGGCGCATGCGAGCGGTAGTGGTGTGAACACGGGTCCCGATGTGGTGCAATTGTTGATTCAAGCGAAAAATTTGACTTTGAATCAAATTAATTCGTCGATAGTAGGGAATTCGGTTCAGGGGTCAGAATGGAACCTTAGTCAGGTTGTGACTCAAACGGTGAGTATTGCCGCTTATTTGTATAATCAGCGACCCATGAGTTCTTTGGAAAATGGAAACATGAGTGATAATGACGAAAAATTAGTGTCATTAGTAAAGTTAGGTGTTGACTGCTATAATTTGCGAAATGATGTGAGTCAAATTGCGGACGCGATTAATGCATTTGCTGAGTATATCCATTTAGAAAAGCCTGATATGCAAGCGATTAATTCTGTAATTAGCGCTGTTTCTAATTCGGGAGGGTGCTCTACCGCTACCACACCACCTATACCTGCTGTGAGTATGATTGCTACTAGTAGGGAGGGTTATGCTGCTGCCATGACCGCGCTTACTGGACAGGTGATACCTTTTAAGGGGCGCGCTGATGATAAATTTGCTGATTGGCGTAAAAATTGGGACGCAGTTTGTGAGGCGTTGCAAATTCCGACGGATGAGCGAAAATCGCTGCTTCCGGTTTATTTGCGTGACAGCGCGCGTTCGATTTACATGTCGCATAAGAGTGAATTGATTAATTTAGATTATGAGGAGTTTATGGACACTTTGGAACGTTATTATACTAACCCCATTTCGGAGCATCATGCGCAAAGGGAAGTGATTAGTAGTGAGCAGGGCGAAGATGAAGATGTGTTAAATTGGTCAGTGCGGCTGGAGAAAATTATAAAACGCGCTTTTCCGAAACTTTCAAAAATTGAACGCGAAAAGATGGCAGTGGCGAAATTTGTCAGTGGATTGTATCCTGACATCCGTAGGAATGTATCTATTACTGCTGGGGCTAAGTTTCAAGACGTAGTCAATAATGCGCGCACGCAAGAAAGTTTTCTGGAAATTGATAAGGACAAAGTGGGTGGTAAGAAAAAGTCAAAATCCAACGCTGAATTAGTTTCAGAAGCTACCAATTCGGTAATCGAGCGAATTTTTGCTTTAGGGGGTGCAGGAGCTTTCGGAAATTCCCCGCCCGTTCCGGCGGCGGCGGAAAATCCAAAGTTTGAGGAACAGCGAGTGAAATTGGAAGAACTTTCTAGGCAGTTAGAGGATAAGGATAAGCGTTTAGTTGACTTGGAAAAGCAATTGATAGGTAACAATGCTGCGAAACCAGTTTCCAAATTTAGGCCGCGTAAATTTGATGAGGGCTGTTATGAATGTGGGGCAGATGACCACTTTCGCTCTGATTGTCCTAAATTGACAGAAGAGGAAAAAGCGCGCTTTAGAAATTTTCGGCGCGGGCCGTCGCAGCGACCGATAAATAACTTCAGAGGTCCAGCGAATATGATGCGCTCTGCACAGCAACCTGTATATTCCATGCAAGCGCCGCCTTACCTGTATTATCCCCCTCCCGCGCAAGTGTCAACTACTAGTTGGTCTCCAGTGCAACAAGTTCAATCATCGCAAATGGCCATTGCGGCCCCTCCGTCAACTGAATTGACTGCGTTAAATCCGACGCGCGTGTCTGCGAACTCAGTGAATCATGCACGCAGCGTGCAAGAAAGTAAGGAATATGTGCGCATGATTAGGGTTGTACCGGGTCTTGAAAGTTCAGATGAGGAAGCAGAGGATCCATGCAATCCGCCTGAAATAACGCCGCAAGAACATCAATTCATGCTCGAAAGAGAGGCTTGGATTATGCCTTGGGTTTATGCGCGTTCGTTAGATAGCATGATTTTTCGAACAAAGTGGTGGGCTCAATTGCAACACATGGGTTTGCAGGGGTTGAATATAAGCGGGTTTTGTGAGCATGCTGATGAGCATCCGCATGATGACCCTGAGGACACGTTGACGTACGTTAAGTTAGAAGCGCTGCTAGAATTGACCATGCATACATTTATGTGTGAACCGCCGGACATTAGTTTGTCGCGAACATCATCTGACTCTGAATTGTATGTGTTGTCCGATTATTGTGAAGCGAGCGTGCCAACTTTGTACCGAACGTGGTCGGAACCGAGTATGTTGCCCAGTGTGTTGAACCGTGTGTTTTTCCTGTGCTGTCTATTTACGTTTTTTGCAAGTGCTGACGCCCTGGGTGTTCCAAGTGGTGGCGTTGTTAAGAAAAAAGGAGTGTCAGATGAGTGGATTTTGACCGTGCGAAATTTTCTTGAGGGATTTATCGCTGGAATGTGCACTTCCGTGTTTTTGAGATATATTCTGCCCGCTTTGTGTGAACTGGTGTTGTATTTAGTGTTCACAGTGTGTGATTGGATAAAAATGAGAGTGTTGCGGGTTCAATTAAATCGCATGTTAGCGATAGAAAATAGGTGCAATCCTGCAAGGGGTGCGACCCCCGTGACACCGCCGCAAAAGTTAAATCCAGTTAGCGCTGACAGTTCAGGGTATAGTGCCGATATTGAAGAAACGCCAGTGAGTAGATTTAAGCGTTTGCCGCCGCTGCGCGTTCCTAAAGGTTCTGCTGTCATGGAAAAGGTGAATGTAGTCACGCTGACCAGTGAAGAAATTGCGAACATCAAAAGTATTACGGCTAAGCGTAAAGAACTCGTGCCAATTTACTATAGTCCGTCGATTACGGTAGAAATTGAGGGGAATGAATACAAAAGGTGTCTGTTGGACACAGGTGCGATGAGGTCATTGTGCAGCCCGCTGGTGTTGGCTAGGCATCGAAATAATTGCATAGCGTTTGATGAGGTCACGCCTGTGGGGGGATTGCAAAGCGCGTCTCAATGCAAATTGCAAATTGAGGGTCAGTTGGAACTTCAAGTGATGATTACCGGGAAAGCGTTTTCTATTGTATTTCAGGTGATTAGCGGTTTGTCGGACGACATTTTATTAGGCGCTGATGTATTGAGGCATATGGTTATTGATATGCCTGCGCGTGAGTTGCGAATTGAGAGTGGCGATGCGCGTAAAAAGTTGACTGTGCCTTTTGACAACCCGGCGCCTGTAGTGCAAGAACGGCATATTTATGCAGTTGTGACTGAACCGACTGAAATTAAGCCGCGGCATGAAACGATAATTAGTGCGAAATTATCTGAACCAATTGATGAATTGACGTTTGCGATTGAGCCTTTGAACGAATTTCATGTGAAAACGGGTGTGTTTGCAGCTAATGCTGTTTATGAAAGCGCGAGTGAATTATTTCCGGTGAGGTGTGTTAATGTGACTGAGGTGCCAGTAAAGTTGCAGGTGGGCCAGAAAATTGCCATCGTAGAGCCAGTGGAGTGTGTTTTACAGGTGCGACGAGGTGATCCGCCTGCTGAGTGGGTGCGAGAGTGCCGCGAGCGTGATATGAGTTTTACCGATACTATACTTGAAGCTAGTGAGGAAAAAGTACCAACGAAGGGCACTGTACCTTCAAAAGCGGCGAATACGACTATGAAAGTGGTTTGTGCCGATGGGAGGGAAATGGATTTTGAAGTACCGGTTGAATTGGACGAAATCAAGCGCCAGCAATTAAAAGAGTTAATTTTGACTCATCAGGATGCTTTCGCCAGGGATAAGTATGATTTGGGATACAGTGAATTGGTTGATTATCGACTTCAGTTGACTAGTAAAATTCCGGTCGCGTGTCGAATGTATAGGTTGAGTTTGGATGACCAGCAGTACTTAGAAAAGCATTTAAGTTGCCTGCTTGAGCATGACGTCATTGAACACAGTACGAGTCCGTACTGCGCGCCGACATTAGTTGTTACTAAGCCGGATGGTGCCAAGCGCATGGTGATAGATTATCGACGATTAAATGCAGTAGTTCACGCTCCCCAATTTCCGCTGCCCAGATTAGACGATACAATAGAGTCATTGCACAGTTGCAAATACTTTTAGCAGTGTCGATATCAATCAAGCGTTTTACAACATTGCGCTGCATCCGGATGATAGACATATTACGTCGTTTCGTAATTGTTTTGGCCAATTTCAGATGAAACGCTTGCCGATGGGATTAAAGTGTTCCCCGGCTTTAGCGCAGCGCTGTTTTGAAGTTACAATGGCTGGATTATTGCATCGAAATGTGTTGGTATATATAGATGATTTGCTCATTTACAGTAGGTCATGGGAAGATCATTTGAGTGATATAAGTCAGGTTTTGTCGCGTTTGATAAGTAGCAGTTTTAAAATACACCCAAAAAAGTGTTTTTTCGCGCGCACAACTGCTGTTAAATTCCTGGGTTATATGGTAGGGCGTGAAGGGATTTGTATACCCGATGATAAGCGAAAGTATTTGAGTGACTGGCCGCTACCTGTGTGTGTGCGTGAAGTTAAAGCGTTTTTGGGTGCCGTTGGGTTTTTCCGGAGATTAATTCATAAATGTGCTGAATATGCCGCTCCTTTGTCTAATTTAACTCGAACGAAAACTGAATTAGGAACTGAAAAGTATAGCGGAAGTACTCCCGTAGATTTAAATGCGAACCCCGCCGCTTTGGAAGCTTTTAATAAGTTGAAAGTGATGGTGGCTGAAAGTCCCTGTATACAGTATCCTGATCCCAGTAAACCGTTCATAATTATTACCGATGCTTCTAAAGTTGCATTAGCTGGCATTTTAGTACAACGCGCTGAACCTGCCGCCGCTTTGCATGCGTGTTCATTTTATAGTCGAAAACTTTCCGAAGCGCAATCCCGATGGCCTGCAATTACGCAAGAGGCATGTGCTATTTTTGAGAGCATACGCAATTGGCATTGTTATTTAGCGGGCCGGCCGTTTGAAGTTTGGACTGATGCGAAAAGTATTTCATGGGTGAAGAATCCAAATTTGGAAACCCATCCCCATACGGGTTTACACCGATTTGCGCTTGCTATTCAATCATATCAAGTTACTTTTAAGCATTTGCGTGGGAAAAGTAACGAATTGGCTGATGCTTTGTCGCGCCGGCGTGATGCACCCGTTGAATTTGATGAGCGTGTTAATTTGGACGAAGCGTTTGAAGAATATGCATTTGATATACCTGTTGATGAATTGGCGAGAATTTTGACTGAGGAAATGGCGTTGTTAACATCTGAGGAACATTTGGCTTGTCAAGCGGTAGCTAAGGCCATGGCGCGATTGGCTTCTGCTCAAAATTGGCTGAAACATGCGAAAATGAAGTCTTTGGAACCGTCAGTTACGGTAGCTACTGAACTGCCAGTGGCAAGCGTTGCTACTGTGCGGGCGCCGCATCCAATGACAATGCGCGTGCGAAGTAAAAAGAAGGTGGAGTCCAATTCTGAAAATGCTTTGAAATCGCCGCCCAAGAGTGACGATGCGCCTAAATTAATGGCTGGTGGCCGCCGTTCTGTTCAATTAATTAAGAAACCGGAAAAACTCGATGCTTTACCTCCTCCCATTACTCCAATTGAAGAGTTGTCGCGTTTGCAAAAAGAAGAACCGTATATAATTACAATTCGTCGTATGTGCGAGGAATCTACTTTGCGTAGGGCCCCACCGTTTTTCATTGATCAATTTGATGTTGTCAGGCGTGATGCAGAACCGTCAATATTAGTGGGTGAAAGGAAATACGACCCTGCGTGCATTCCCCAGTCACTAGTTGTCACTGTGTTAGAATTGGCTCATAATCATCCCACTGCTGGACATTTAGGTGTGATGAAAACGTTTGAAAGATTGCGCGAATTTGCTTGGTTTACAAATATGCGTCCAGAATGCGCTAGATGGGTTTCTACTTGCCCTTCGTGCAACGCGAAGAAAGGATTGCGCCGCTCAATGAAAACTCAAATTCAGAGCCGGAAAATCGCTAAGTTTCCTGGTGATTTTATTGCGATTGATGCAGTAGGGCCATTGCCAATTACCGAAAAAAGGAATGTGCATGTATTGGTATTTGTGGATCAATGTACGCGTTTTGGTTTAGCAGTGCCTGTTCCTAATTTGAAGCAAGATACTGTGGCTATTGCGTTTTTGCAACATGTGTTACCGATTTTTGGTGTGCCCGCTGTAATCTTATCCGACAATGCACCAAGCTTCATTGGCGGCATTTTTGCGGAATTGCTACGTTATCTAAATACAGTGCAGCATAAGTGTTTCAATTATACGCCAAAGGGGAATGGTTTGGTTGAGCGTAGGAATGGAGTCTTAATGGAAATAATTTCGCATTATGTGAATGGCTCGCATTCGGATTGGGACAAACACTTAGGCGCCGCTGTCTATGCATATAATACGTCTATGCACCCCTCTATGAAAGTGACACCATATGCGTTGCTATTTGGATCAAATTCTCCGTCACTTTGGGAGCGTATGATCGAGCCGACGGGAAATGGCACCGATAAGACCGATAAGCCGACGGCGTATAGTCCTTTTGTGTCAAATTTAGACGCGCGACTTTCGGACGTCCGCACGGCCGCGCATTCGGCTTTACAGCGCGCGCAAGAAAAAGAGTGTTTTTATGCAAATCGCGGTGCGCGCCGCTTGAATTTGAAGCCCGGTCAATCAGTTCGCGTTTATTCGCCCCGAATTCTTCGAAAGTTAGGTCGCGTTAAGAAGTTCACGCATCATTATATTGGCCCGTATGAATGTTTAGATTATGTGCATCCCATTGTGACCGTGTTTAATAGGTTGTCTAAGAAAACTTATACCGTTCATGCTGATCGCGTTAAATTAACAAATGAACCAGTTAATCCCACCTATTCGCAGATTTTCGGTTAAAAACCCTGAGATTTTCCGCTCTTCAACCTAAAGTGTCCCAAGTTAATTATTCCGTTCGAAAATTCAATTAAAATTCATTTTCATTTTTATTCGGATTATTCGCGTTTAATTTCGGCCGTCAATTCGTGGTGAGTTCGGGGTTGCAATTTTTGTGTTTTTGGTTGTGCGCGAGATAATTTTGTAGCAAAAAGTTGGGTTTTTATGTAAAAGGTAAAGCGCGAAAATTTCATAAGTGTTATTAATTGTTTGTTCCTAATTGTCGTCGCAGTTTTAATTCACCAGTTATTCATACCATCGCATTTATTTCGTTCTAAATTTGTTCTTTAATTTCATTCTCATTTTCGCCCATTTCGCAACAAAATCAAAATTATTTTTGGCGCAATACGTTTAACGTAGTGCGTTGAAAATAATTCGCAACTTTTCGATTAGGGTGTCGCTCAGACCTTCGTGCATTTCGGTGCCGACATTCTGGGTGGCGCATTTTAAGTAGCAATAAGTTGTGTTTTCCGGTGCTCTACTTTGAAGTGTGAAATATGACTAGTTCGGGTGGCGTACCTATGGGTGGGTATGGAGCGAGTTCCAGTTCGTATCGTGGCGGGCGCATAGCCAAGGCGCCGCTCAAGTCGTGGACTTCTCATGGAAAACAGGGCGGTGACACTATTCCGCCGCTGCCCTACAATCCTCCTCGAAACGCCCGATCGACTTGTCCTGAATTTGTCATCAACCAGAAGTTGTCGGGAATAGTGGATCGAGTTCACGTCGGTAACGAGCCGCGTCCTACCAGTTATCAATGCCACATTCGTTTCGACGGTGATGCGCAGGCGCTTTTGGAAAGTTATCCGGAGTGGTCGGAAGCGGAAACGGCTTATCCCTTTTTCACCTATTCGGTCAACAAAGCGGAGCGCGCTCGTGAGCGGTCGGTGCAAAAAATTTTGAAGGAATATCGCGAGGCTAACGAAGCTTACGACATGTTTTTGCCGCTTGTCCGCCACGGCATGCATTTTGTCGCGACTGGTATCAGTAGGGTTAGCGCCAATCCGAAATATTGGGAATTGCGAGGCGTCACAATTATGAAAAATGACGCTCAAATGCCATTGTTTTTGGGCCGCCCTGTTGTTATTGTTTCGCAAGGACAGGTTGACCTCTCCGTCGATGAGCCAGCATCGGAAATTTCACAGAGAGGACAGGAAAATCGCGAAGGATATCATCCTTATCCGGCCAAGTGGAGATACTTGCGCTTGAGGGCAGCGTTCACCCCTTCGCGGTACATTAGTGCACCCCCCTTCAAAGGCGCCGACGAGCGGGATCCGGGCCCTGAAAAGTTAATTTTTGCGCACAGCGAAAATGTCATGGAAAGTGACATACACCCGCACGCCGGACAATTAGGTGTGGCGCATGTAGAATATCACGCTTTTGATGACGCCGGCAAAGTCAACAACTTTTATTGGGGTCATGCGTATGGCGTGCGTATTTTTTCGGCGCGGCAAATTGAGGCTGCTATGGAGTGGAAGGGCGAAATGAATAGAAATTACCTCACTTCTCAGCTGCAGCTTCGTTCCATCTTTTTGGCCGCTGCTAACGTGTGTCACGAAGCGCATTTGCGATACACTGCGACTAGGGCGAAAGCGGTGCGCGCGCAGGTGACTTGGCAAAATGGGCCGCGGGGATTAATTGCGATAATTAGGTGGGAGCGCGTGCATTTGAATCCAGCTGCTGCGATGCGCGACACGGCCGAGTGGCACAGGAATAAGGCGCAGGGCTACATGTTGAATTTTACTTCGCCCATGTCGTCGCTACAAATCGTCGAAGCTGATCCCCGGGGGGAGGAGCGCGCTCTGACTGGCCGCCCGCAAATAAATTTACGTACGGTCAGCGCCGACATCACTGCCGAGGCGGTGCAGCTGATCGCCAAACCGGATGTGTTGGTGCCGCAGGCGCTGTCACCGCATTTGCTGCCTAATTGCGATTACATGGTGCGCGGTTCCGCTTTGTCGCCTAGCTACAATGGCCGCATGGAAACTTTGGAGCGGTTGTGCATAATGGGGCCTAGTGGCTACCGGCCAACCGAGAGCAACACCGGAATGCTCGCTGTGGAAGACCAAGTCAAAATGGCGGTAGTGCTGCACAAGCAGTTGAACCAAGTTGAGACTGATTGGCAGCGCACGCTCGACAAAATTGAGTCTGACGGGTTGTACGCCGAGGTGCGCAGAGGCACATGCGAAGATTTATTGCAAGCGCAGCAGGGTGATTTTCGGCCGCAGGAGGGGCAGGGGCGTGTGATTGCGTCAGTTATCAAGTCTGTGCGAAAAACTGCGCCGCTATTGTTGATGTGTGATTCACCGTTCGGTTCCGGTAAAACAACTGTGCAAAGTCAGTGTGCGTACGCGGTTGCGTTCAAATTTACCGAGAAAAATGACCCGCCGAACCCGCTGAAGAGGGAATTGCCCTCTGATGCAAACAAAAATGCGCTTTACCACTCCACAATGACTACTTGCAGTGTGAATTCGGCCGCTGATGAGTCTGCCAGACGATCGTTACAAAGTTTGGCAAACATTGGTCTGCCTAATTTGGAAACGGTCGTGGAAGTTTTGCTGCGCAGTAGGGAGAGGTGGACTGCGATGGATGATAAGCCAAATTTTCAAACACCTGGCTATGCGCGTTTTTGTCAGGTGCGCGCCGCTTTCGCGATTCGCGTGCTGAGTCCATTGTTGGAAGTTGACGATCGCTACGTCGATATGACGCTCCAGCAATTGCCGCTGCTGAATTTGATCGCGCAGAACATGCCCATGCATGTGATCCGATTGAATGACCACTGGCTAACTGCCTATGAACGCTTTACCGCTCAACGCCATATTTGTGACATTTTGAACGAGATCATCGCGAACAATCAGCACCCCGCCGACATTTTCGAAGCCATTCGGTCGCAGTTGCCTTTGGTTCGTTTGTCCATCGACGAAGACGACGAGGATGACTTGGTGCCACTGGACGATGGTCAAGAGGAGGGCGTGCAGGCGTGGGGGGCCGCGGCTGGCTTTGTCGATGACAACCAGGTGTGGGGCAAAATTTACAAGCGCGAAATGCGACGCCTCGTTAGGGTGGCTACTAGGTTGCATAAGGTGGTGTTGAATGTGCTGCAGCCAGGCCAAGTCCATGTGACCTTGGATTCATCGCGCGATAAGCGATTGCAAGTTTTGAAATATGCCGCGGTATTTGTGGACGAGGCGTCTTTGGCGGATGAAACTGCGATTTTTGGCGCTGTTTCAAACGCTCGACTCCCCCACAATGGCTTGGTGCTGTTGTTTGGCGATAGCAAGCAGTTGACCCGAATGGTCAGGCCGCATTCATGGATCGCTCCGATCCTGAAACCTGATCCATCGCTGATCAATAGGTTGGTGGAAGGTGTGTTGTGCCCAATTCTGAAGCTCGAGACTGTCTTCCGCGGCCACGACGCGCTGATTCAAGCGAATTCAGTCGCTGCGTACGATGGCCAATTGCGCGCGTTCCACGAATACAGTCAGTGGCGAGATACTTTGCCGCTTATGGCTTGCGGTGCCGATCAGGTGCCTTTGTCTTCTGTGATCGTGCACATGGGTTTCGAAACGAGCGAGGGCGTGTCTGTTAAAAATTTGACGGAAGTGGACATTGTGGTGCGTGTTGTGCAGCAATTTGTCATCTTGGCGCTGAACAGCGAGGGCGAGAATGTCGTTCCGTGGAGTGATTTAGAAAGCGCCGATTCGCTGCTGATTGTGTGTTTCTATTCAGCGCAGGAGAGAAGAGTGATTGACGAATTGGTGCGATTGAGCTGGGCGCAGTTGTTAGGGGGTGAGGGGTTCCCCGATTATTTGGTGACCCCAGCGTTTTGGCGGAAAAAAGTCATCACTGCTGATCGAGCGCAAGCTCGTGAAGCGCACGTGGTGATTGTGTCATGTGTGAGGGGTAGCGCGCCGCGCGTGGACGCTACTGGACACCCGTCGCAGCGCGAGCGCGATGTGATGGACAGAATTGGCTTTTTGGCGATGCCGGAGCGGTGCAACGTGGCCACGTCTCGCGCCAAAACGGCCAGAGTCGTGATCATGAACGCCGCTACCGTGCTGCATTCTGAATTTTTCTGGCGTTTTGTGGCGGTGGAATTAGGGAAGGGACACGTTTTTGCGTACCACGAGCGACATTTGTGGGAGAGTGACCCGTTGGCTAGGTTTCTGGGCCACTGGAGAAGTGCCCCGGTCGATCTGCCAGAACCCGCTCCGCCCGTGCAAGAAGAAGAAGAAAATGAGGTTCCGCCGCCGCCGGAAGAAGTTCAGGAGGTGGATGTGAGCGAACAGCGAGCGTCCCCTCAGCCAGACGCCGACGTCGTTCCCGCTCCCGATTCCCCAGACGTGCAAATGTTGCCGCCCGAAGAGCAGGAGGAGGAGTCGGAGAAAGTTCAGCCGCGCGCGGATGAAAAAGCGAGTTGTTCTCGGTCTCGGCGTCGGTATCGCGGTCGTCGTCGCTCTCCCTCGTCGAGTTCTTCCTCTTCCTCTAGTTCTTCGACGGGTTCGTCAAAATCGGGATCGAGTGAGACCGATTCGGCCTCGGAGTCTGAACACGCGCCGCCCGTACCGGCACACAAACAGAAAACGCACCAGGAGGAGGAAGTGATGGAGGTGGAACAGGAGCAAGGTGAACAAGGTGCTCAACAGCAGGAACCGGCAATGGAAGGTCAACGGCAAGAGCAAGAACCAGAGCCAGATACTGAAGAGGCCAATAATGCAATTATTGGAGAAAAATTGGATGAGTTAATTCAAATGGCGGGCGAGTTGAACACCGAGTTGGACGCTGAGCGACAGCAACAGTCCATGAGCCCAGACCGGCAGATGCTAAGACAAATGGACGCCATCCAGGAGGAGGCTAATGAATCTGCTGAGCCCATGCAGGAAGATGAGCAGGGGCAGCCTGAGGAAGTGGCCGCACAGCAGCTGCAGCAACCTGTTCAGGTTGTTGTAGTTGGCGCGTCACCGCCACCGCAAGAGGAACAGAGTCCGCCCCCGCCAGTGACTCCAACTTTGGCAGGTTTGGAGCCAGAGGAGGAGATGGAAGCGGAGTAATGGTAATTTAGGTGTACAGGAATTTTTTTTGTTTTGGTTGTTTTTGTTAGAGCGAACGTTTTATCAGTAGAATTGAGCTTTTGTTGAATTGAAAATTGAATTCTCATTGAGTTTTACCGGTTCAAAAGTTTTTTTTTTTTTTGTGTTCTCAACAAGGTGTGGAAAAATACGTAATGGTTGTCAACAAATTTAAAATTGGTTTAAAATAGTTCCCAAAAAACGCGTTTCTTTAATAGTTTTGCTGTGCTTCGATTTTAGCCGGGAGGTAAAATGTATGGCTGGTGGAGTTTGTGAGCAAAAGTGGGTGTCCAAAAATTGTAAAATTTCAAAAATTTTAAGTATAAATGTATATATAGTTCATTTAATGAATTTATGTAGAGGGTTGTTTACACTTCCGAGCTTACAACAATTTAAACATTTCAGTTCTACTTCGACGATGGTTTTGGGCGATTCGGTGGGCGAACGTGGCGTTGACGTTTTCGGCTACGTCGCTGCGCTACGTTGGCAACGTGGCAACGTGCATTTCCGTTTTTCCGGTGCCCCATTGTGTTATGTGTGTTTTTTCTGGCCAAGGAAAGGATTGGAGGTATTGAGGATCTGACACAAAGTTGACGCTGTGATGTAAATAGTTGTTTTTATTTGTTTAGATTTTTTTAATTAGGTAGTTTTTTTTTTTTTTTAAGAAAGTGAGACAAGTGAATTGGCAACAATTTTAATTGTGACAGTTTAATTTAAAAGTAATTTTTTACTAGGGGTTTGGATTGCATAACAAAGTTTCAGTTATTTTCTCTAAGTAAAAAGAGTGACGCTGCAGTTACGTGTCGTAGTGCGTGAATGGTTAGTGATAACTGAGGGCACATAGGTTGAATTTTGACTAACTTTCGTTGCATTTTTTTTACGTGAGGGTCGCGGCTATTGATCTAGTATGTACTGTGCATTCCTGCATTTCCGGATTGGGAAACAAAAGTTAATTTACATGCGATTTTACAAAGGTACACTGATTATAGAGGTGCGATGATGATTGGTGTTGAAAATGAGAGGTAATTAAAAGAATCGAGTCTAACTCGACAGGCATGATCGCATGTCTAAATGCCTACTCCCTTGGCTTGTTGTGAGAACAGCCCAGTCCGCCGATCTCATCGAAACAAGCACCCATACAGTGACAAGTGTACCTATTTTTGAGTGAGTTGAGCAGTTCGGTATTTTCGGGGTGTGGTTTTTGCACAGTGCGTATGGGATCAAAAAGCCGTGGCTGACTAATTAATATTCTGGTAGCAGAATGAGTGGTGTAGCAGCGAGAGTGGTCATTTTCGTGATAAGTGCCTTCGGTAGTTAATGGCTGTTGCGTTTCGACATGTGGCAGTGGATTCACTTGTTGTTTTTAGTTTTAAACTTCAAAAAGTCATGCAATCTAAACATGCATTTAAGCTACAAAGATTGAAATTTATAAACTTTCAAGTTGCCAATCATTTGCGTTCGTATTTCTGTTAAGCGTTATACCGACTTCATATTCATTTTAACTTTAGGTTTGGTAGGGAATAGGTAAAACTCGAGTATGCTAATTTTTATTTGATTTTATGTTTGCAACTTCGCTATTTTTTATCTACCTAATCCTAGATTGATTTTTTTAGTATTTCCCTTTCCCCTAGAAAACTGATAACTTGACATTTGGATATTTAGGAATTTATGCAAATTTCGTGGTTGATCTTTATTATACAAAGAGATGAAATAATAAGCCGCTTGTTTTTCCTGTTTTTTCCCCGAATATTTTGATAAGTGTAAAGGTGATCTGATTTGAGTGCGTATTTATTTAATCACTCTGATAGAATTTCCGCTAAGAGTCTTTAAAACGGTACCGTAATTCATTTTTTCCTTGACAGTCAGTGTGAAAGTTAGTTCCATTCGCCTTACCGGTATCCTAATCTTATCATGGATTATCCCACTTACGACATTTTTTCGTTGTGCATTAATAATACGTGTGCTTCTTACGCTTTGGATATCAACGTCATTTTCGTTTATTATACGCTCTTTTTGCTGATGGGATTACTGTTCGCGTGTTTATTTGTTTCGCTGATTGCTGTGTGTTTCCCCGTTCGTGGAGGTGGTTTTGGGATTTCGGTAGAGTTCGCTGAGTAAAATTTGAATCGCCCGCCATTTTTTTCGCGCTAAAACAGGTTTTTACAGTATCTCGTGTGTTTTTCCTGTTCTTTTTATTCTTGTCGCATTCGTTCATTTTCTTATTTTTCTATTTTTATCCTCGCTCTTGTTCCCAACCCGATTTTTGGCGCGTGAATTCTTTGTGTTTTTGTGTAGTTGATCGACGTATCCTGTAAACTGACGCCGTGAATAATTTTAGGTATGCCCGTTTTAAAATTCCGTGTGTCTGTAAAGTCGTTTGTAAGCATACTTCTCGTGGTATGTGGAAGTGTTGTCTGGACTTGGCTTATGTTGTTGCGTATAAAAGCGTACCGTAATTTAGAGTAGGGGTCGATTCAGTCGAAATTGCTTCGGTTTCATTTTCTTGGAGTTTTTTCGAAGGTTTTGTGCCGCTGGTTAGAAACTCGCTCTCAGTGTGTTCCCTGTGTTCTATCTAAATGTGTGAATTCTGAGTCTAAAAATCGCCTAAAATAAAATCTCTTCTAAAAACTTCGGACCCCTTGGTGTAAATTAGACATTCAACTAATTGCTGGTGCGTTGATAAAAACGCCATTCGCTAAAAAGCTAACTTAATTGACGTAGCGTACACCTGTGATATTCACTTCGGTGAATTCACCATTGTGCGTTGCGAATTCAATCGGTAGTCGCTTTTCCGTTGCCTTACTTTGTCGCTCATCCAACGAGTAGGTGTGAGATCGGTAAAACTTGGCAGTTTGCCATAGTGGAATTTGGTTGAGTAAAAAGTAGCCGGTGAAAATTCATGACAAAACGCAGAACACACGTTAAAAACAATGACTATGTTGTGTTAGAACAGGGTTTATACCGTCTACGTACATGACTATGACCGAATGTCTATAAAGTCTTATATTTACATGACAGTGTTGTTGTTGCATTTTTCGACGTCAAATAGATTTCTGACGAAATAATTCCCCCTCCTTAGAAATACCCCCTCGTTAAACCCCCTCTAAATTTCCACTCTGAAAAAATGAACCCCCCGGGGGGTAATTCGAGGAAATACGGTATATGTGCAGAAGCTTGCATCACATTCATTCAATTGCAATAAGACTGAACAAAAATCACAACACAAAAGGAAGCTCCAAGAAAAAATGAAATACTCTCAGCCTTGCAACGCATTGAACTTATTCGCCCAGGGGTCGCCGACTGGCGCGGTGCCAAAATGTCCATGGTAAGACGCCGCATACAAAGCCGCAGTAGTTGCATTCTGCTGCTGTTGGTACAAACTGTAGCCGTAATTAGCCGCCGCCGCCGGCGACAAGTTATTCGCGCCGTCGCACAGCGCGTTGTCGCCGGCGCCGATGTTGGCGCCGGCGGCCGCGTTGGCGCCCGACAGGTAGGCCGAGTTGTACAGGTGCGAATTGCCGGGGTACATAGGCAGGCATGGCTGGGTGATGGTGTGGGTTTTAGTGTAGGAATTGATGTTGAATGCACTGGTGAATGTGTGCATTTCCATTTAGGTACCGTGATATTTTCAAGAAGGTATAGTTCAGGACTAGCAGGCAGCCCAGCATAGTTGTGAAAACGTTTACTTGATAAATACGTATGCTCGAGTACAGAGTAAATTTTTCCATTTGTGTTTCTCCGAAAAAGTTCCTGTGCTCTCTTTTTCGTATACTTTTTGAAAGTACTCGAGTACAGAAAACGTATATCTGATTGGTGTCTACATAGGTTTTCTTCAAGGCATGGAAGGGCCCGTCACAAACGAGGAACACTTGACACAACCCTGTCAACCCGTCAAAAATCGCCGCAAAACCCGTAAATGTCGAAACATAGATCACCTGTCTAAAAGCGTTGGCATACTGCCCAACGGCCGGTCCACTGACCCCGTACTGGGCCACGGCGGCGCTATAGGGCTTGCCAAAAGAAATGACGTCGTTGGCGGCGGCGTTGTGACCGGCGCTACTGGACGACAAGGCGGCGGAGAGAAGCAGCTCGGAGCTGGTGTTGGGCATCGGTTGCAGCTGGAGGGAGGGATGGGGATTGTTTGAAGGGGTTTCTTGGGTGTTGTATGCTGTCAGTGATATTAGTGATGTAAAAGCGGACACACTTTGGCGCCAAGCACCAATAGCGCCACGGCGCTTTATTCATTTGGCGCTAGCACCAAGCGCCAACTTAAGGCGCTTTTGTTCCTGGTGCCACCGAAAGCTAGCGCCAAGCGCCAAGTGCGCCATGGCGCTTTTCTTGGGCATGGCGGCTGGCGCTAATAGCGCCACAGCGAAATAGCGCCAAGCGCCAAAAGCGCCATGAGACTTTATGTTTTGGCGCCAGCGTGCACAATTTGCAGTGCTGTTCTTTAGCTTACATTTGGTATTTAGTTTGGTATTTAGTATAATACTTAATTTGGTATTTAGCACAGACGATTATCGCGATGACTGTAGGAAACGATGTTTGCTAGCATTTTACGGTGTTAAGATCGAAAGTCAACTTCTTGTCGTTTTTTCTGTCAACTGCCAGTAAACTCACTCAAAACTCACTCAGTAAAAATAACATTCCAGTAAACTCAAATGCGATCATGGCTGATTTTATAGTTCATTTTATTTTAAAAATTTCATTGGTTAACTTGTGTGTACAGACGCTGCCACGACAAGGCTGAATCCAATATTACATACAAGCCAATATCACAGTCTGTATCCCTATACATACACAGGTGGCAATATCACAGTCTGTTACCCTACACATACACACATGCACTCTTAACAGTCAAACAGGTGTGATATACATACATGTGGGGCGGTGTTGCGACATTCCATTGCATTGTGAACATGCGTCCATACAAATAATCAGTATGAAATCACTATCAGTTATTATCACCCTGATTGACAAGGTGTGAAAGCGCGACTGGCACCAACCATGATTTTGATTGTTCAGATATCGATTTACCGCATGTGTGCGTAACCAATTGGTGCATTTATTAGTTGTTTACGGTGTATTTTTTAGAGTTATTGTTTTAGTGGGTGATGGCCAGCTCTGGCCAGTGTGTCACTGAGGCATTTCCAGCCGGTTTGACCACAAAGGGAAATAACACATTATACTTTTACAAGTCCAGAGATTGGCCCGGCCATGTCTTCAAGTGGAGCCTCAACAAAAATAACAAGAATGGCACCCAGTCATTTCAGTGTGGAAATTGTACAAAAGTTAACAAGAAGCGCCGGGTCACTGTGCATGTTGTGTGAGTTTTCCAAATTTTCTTGCAGTTAACTACAGCCCGTTAGATTTTCCGTGATGTTAATCAATTTTTGTATAAAAAAACAACAAAAAATGGAAAAGTACATTAGTTTATTCATTGCAATGTAATGAAATTTCAATTTACGGTATATCCACAAAATACCCCACTTGAAATACCCCCCCCCCTCGAAATACCCCCCATCTTATACATGGTGGTTTTTGTTCCATTCTTTGACGTCTGCGTACGTTTCAGACAACAATTTTGTACTGGGATTTCAAAATTTTCCTTGTGACATAATAACCCCCCCTCAAAATACCCCCCTCGTTCTACCCCCCTCTCGAGACCACTATGAAACAATCACCCCTGTGGGGTATTTTGAGGAAATATGGTAAATACCTAGTTTCTTTATCAATAGAGGGAATTTTGTTGTTTACTATGCAATAATTTTTTATGAAATTTATCACAATATTGTATTCATTTAATTATGGTAGTTTTCCATACTAGGTGTGCTGTCGGCCGCATGTACTAATGATGTATTTACAACTTTGTTGCCCTGAAAAACCCCCTTGGAGTGATTTTAATATCACCATTGTAAATGTATGTTGGGACAACTTTGCATATGAACGTGATTATTTCAAGGCAACACATTACTAATTATCCTGTCTTGTTGCAAAATTTGTTACAGATTGTCATTTGTCTTCCTTTTTGAAACTTCATTTGTGAATGTGTTATGCCCTATCACTAAAAAATTCCTCTGTTATAATCACTGATCTCAATATTTACGTTTCATAGTACTGTAAAGAGACTTCACACAATTAACCTATTAACACATCGAGTTCTCATTCAATCAATAAAGTAATTAACTAACTAACAAACTATTTATAAGTGGCATTTGTGCATAGAATGCGAGCAGCGGGCGCAGCATACATAATCAATTGGTACATACAAACGTAAATATGCATGTATCACGTGCACATGGAATGTCGCAACACCGCCCCGCATGTATGTATATTGCACCTGTTTGACTGTTAAGAGCGCATGTGTGTATGTGTAGGGTAACAGACTGTGATATTGCCACCTGTGTATGTATAGGGATACAGACTGTGATATTGGCTTGTATGTAGTATGTAGCACCGTCCCACGACAACGATACAAGTTCCGAGCCAAGTAACCACACCAATAAGTTCATCCCATAACAGCAACATCAATTACACATTATCTAAACTGCACTCACCAGGCCAGAGTTGTCCCTGGGCAGGGGGTCCACAGGAATGTCGCCACAGCCGTGGAACCCCCCTGCACCCCCCTGGTCAGAGATTTCTTGCTTGATACTATGATGTTTGCCCCGCCCACTGGTGCTGTTCGAGTTTGAGCTGCTAGTTTGGGTGGCCTCTTGAAGTTTCTTTTGTTGACGAGCCTTGGCGCGACGATTTTTGAACCACACCTGTGTGGGTTGGAAATGTGTTTGTAGATTTATTTTGATGGGGGGTTAAACGAGGGCGGGTATTTCGAGGTGGGGGGGGGGCATTTTTTCGGCAAAAATTGTCGTGGAATTCATAGTAAAAGTATGCTTTTAAGTACCCAAAATATAATATAAATGTATCAACGTAATATCGCTACCCAAACAAGCATAGGTATGTGTAGCTGCGATGCAAACTGGCACCAAAAATACCTTATGTAGGTATTTACATTGCATACATGATGTACATCATTCCAGGTGGGGTATTTAGGGGGGGGGGGGTTAGTAATTCATAGTGGCCATTTTGAGGGGGGGTATTACGAGGAAATACGGTAGTTAAAAAATCTACCTTATTACAAAGAGTTTGGAACTTATTAAGCTTGGCTCCGGGGAAGTGACTGCATTTTTAGCGATTTTTTAGTCAAGAATAATTTCAATCAGGGATAATTCTACAATCAAAAATTACCAAAACTTGCACCCGGTAAAATGAAGACCCCTGCAAACCTGAACCCTACTCTCTGGTAATGAAATCTGCACGGCGACTTCTTCGCGCATGAAAATGTCCGGATAGCGTGTTTTGCAGAAAAGCGCCTCCAATACTTCCAGTTGTGTGCGGGAAAATGTGGTCCTTTCCCGGCGCTGTTTGCGGCCTAAGGTGGAAGCGCCTGCGTTTTTTAAATTAGTGAAATTTAATGTATCTGAAGCCTTTGGGGGGGGGGGGGGGGTACGATGAGCCCCCATACCCTTTCAAATGCAGTGCGCATTGCAGATTTCAGATGATGTTAAATGTTTTACATCAATATTCCATGTGAAATGTTGGAAATTCGCAACTTTTTTTGAATCTGTCACGTCATGGGGTATAGAAGGTGGAACTAGGGCCCGGTGCCGTGACTTTGTCGTTTTTTGTTGCATGAAGTTTTTCTCAGCGAGTACTTTAAACGAATGCAAAGTAAAAATTACTGCATAAATAACGCTGTACATCATTGCATATACCTATCTGCATATAAAGACATAGCCTGCCTCTCAACCCTCAAATTTCAACCTATCTAGGTAACCCCAGAACCCCCACCCCAAACACCCAAAATAGGTAACCCCAGAACCCCCCAAAAAACACTCACCTTGAATATACGCCCCCATAGCAACTGGATGCATGAACGCCGGTGCATGATAACCCGCCGCGCTCACGCCAATATGCCCCATAGCAACCCCGTGACTTTGGGGGGTTGCGTAAATCCCAAAGGTGTCGTGTTGGTGCTTGCCCTGTGGGCTGTTCGGGGTGGCGTTGTTTCTGTTTGACGGCTCGTGGTGACTGGCGCTGGAGGTGGACGTGTTCGATCGGTCCAGGGAGGCGCCGCTGCAGTCCATTTGGGCTGTGTGGGGGTGTGAGTTTGGTGACTTAGATGGTGGTGGTTTTCGAGTGGGGTGAAATTCCAGGGTTGTTGAATGTGCCCACACACGCTGGTTTGCCACTATGAAATGCTCGATCATTTTGGTATTATAAACTGTTTCACAAAACAGTACGAACAGTACCGTTACACTCCGTACAGTGTTTCGAACTGTTTTGTGCAAACACAGTTGTCCAATTTTGTGGAGCATTTCATCATGGTAAACTAGTGTGTCTGTCCAATCGCAGTGAAATTTTTGAGAAGATTTTTTTAGCGCCAGCGTCACAAGGACACTATCTTAAAAGAAGCTCAGGCTTGGCGCCATTATTCTGCTAATACGCACAAACGAAAATCTTCATAACAATGCACTGCATTCATAACCTGGTGATGATATGTCTACAGAAAATTCGATTAGTTATTTAGAAACTGCAATCTAACCTTCATGTCGTCTAAGTTTGACATAAACATGCTCTTTGACAAACAGTGATTGTGTCAACTTGAAAATGAGCACTTTGGACAGAATCGACACAATTGATTACACAACGAAATAATTTTCAACGCGAGCAGTGTGCTTACCGAAATGGTTGTAAACACGATTTTATGCAGCCGGTGCCGGAATCGGGGGGTGGGGGGATTATCGAATCACAAAATTTGCCACTTGATAAAGCCGCCCCGGATAAGCCGCAGTTAAACCGATTTCGTAAACGGTGCGGCGTAGAATAGCGGCGACAATTTGGCACCGGCTCAAATTTTGCTAAGCACTTATTTCTATCCGCACATTTTTGAGTGGTACGCGTAATGCAGATCAAATAGGTACTTTGCCCGCACATCGGCAGCCAATGGGCACTCTGCGCTGTGCAAATACAAAGACACCGCGAATTACGGTAGATGGAATGTGGGCGGGGTGAAGATTTCAAGCCAAGGTCAGATCTGGTTTCCGATTTTGTTATCAAATGAGGTCGTGTTTCCGATTTGTTCGCGACTAATTTGTCGCTAATTTTAAAAAAACCTCGTCGTAAAAAGAGAGTTTCTTAAAAGACACTTCTACCGTAACACACTGTGATTCAGATGAATTACGGTTTTTACCGAATTTTCGGGTGCGCATCGGTGCGCGTTCACGCTTGATTTCACATCAAAATCGCGCCAACTGCGGTAGCGTTGTACTGATCGAGTGACTGGAAAATAAGCGCCATGTTTGCAAGAAATTTTGATTCCTGACGCCAACATTTTTTTTTGGGGGGGGGGGGGAGAATTTGGAATGGAATGAAAAATGGATATGCAATTGGAAAGTGGATTTTGATCAAAAATACACCATTTTTAGTCTGTGAGTTTTTTGTGTTAAGTGTTTTTTATGAAACAGAAATTGGTAGGTATTCATTCCAAAAGACAAATTGCGATTATGCGGATAACCATAGCCAGCTTTTTTGTTGCAAAAAGCGTCTTTTCAATTTGTTCCTTCGTTGTAAGCATGTATTTGTGTTCGGCTCAATCAGAAGCAACTCCGAGAAATCTGATAAATTAGAAAATTGTACCAAATTGCAGCATTCAAACACAATGTTAAAGAAAATTCGTTTATTCCCACTACTGCTCAAAATTGACAGAAATTCACGAAACATCTTGTTTGCGTATTGGATGAGACGCAAGTTTGCGGCATAAAATGCGGTCAAACCTAGTTACAATGATTGGATAATTTTGTCTACATCAAAAATAAAATGTGTCGTCGTTCAGCCGTGTTCATTTTATTATTTTTGTTTTACTTTTTTCTGGGCCGTCAGAAACTTTCCTCTCGTATTACGGTAGCGTGAACATTTTTCAGTTTTTTTTTTGCATTTTGAAAAATGATTTTTCTGCTTCATTAAGGCACGGGAAATTTTTTTGTGGAAAATGTCAATTAGCTAACACAAGAACCACAGAGCCAGCTGCCACCGTAAATTTGTTAGTGACCCAATAATTAGGTATTTATCTGCATCACGGCACAGGCAAATTGCCCTCCAGGGGAGAAGTTCAATTTGCCCGAAAATTTACCTTGTATGGTGTGGTTTTTTGGGTCAAAAATGCTATACCTATTTTATATGCTACCTGGTTAAATGTGGTTTCTTCTAGCTGACATTGAGCTATCAGAAAAACATTGAATCGGAGTAGCGTAAAATTTGAGTAAAATTAAATTGTCTTGCCCGAAAAATCTAGTCGGACAAATTAAATTCCCTCCGTCGACAGGTGAAAATCATCACCACCTAATTTGCATATGGCGCTGGGGTAGTGGATCAGGTTACACCGACAATGGGTTCAAAAAACATGCTTTGTCGGCACAACTTCAAAGGGGACACGCACTACAAATCCTTGCAACAAACAGTCACCGATCTACCCGTACCTGGCCATATGCATGTTTCCTCTTGCGTAACTGGGCCCATTCTACACAATGAGCTGTGAAATACTACTGCAGATGGGTGTACAGGGTGGCCCAGTATGTATGATTTATGTATTTTTTGCCATGTCTATTTTTACATAATTGCATTTTTTTGCAATCACTAAAATATCTACACACACTAATTTTCCACTGAAATTTAGATTAATTTGCGCAACTCATATTTACACCGGCTTTGAGCACATTTGAATTCACTGGAATAAGTCTAGTACTCCTCATTCCGGTAAACTCAAATGCGTAGAAGGCTTGAAATTTTGCTAGAAAACTAGTGCATCTTCTGTAGAGTTATTGATGAAATAGTGTGAAGTATTTCCTCATCAAAATGCCAAAAATGCTGACTTTTCCATTTTTTGTAGGTATATTTAGGTATTCATTGCACATTTTGCACTGAAAATGTTCCCAATCTTAGCAGCGCAGCACATTCCCAAACACAGTTCAACACATCATATTTTTTGTTCCACCCAGTATATAAATACCACATCAAACCAAGATACCACCACCACCCTCCGACAAAAGTGAACCACCCTGTAAATACATTACAGCATTTCATGTGCCGAAAACGACCGGTATCATGCTCGAATAAATGTCCTTCAAAGGCATCGCCGATTTTATTTATGTAGTCACTTGAGTGGTTTTTTGTCTTTTCGAAACTGGGAAAAACGTGCAAATTCGCAAATGTTTGCACACCGGTCAAAACCAATGCAATATCAAAGGTTTTCCCACTTGCAGTGTGCTATTTGATTGTTTGTACTTATGATTGTGAACAATTGTGTGATATTTGGCCAGGTAGAGTTCATTGTGCAAATTACTTGTGCAGTGGACATGATTTTTTGTTGAATGTGATTTTTTCTGGGGATTTTGATGTTGTTGATGTTGGGTGAAATAGGTTTTGTGTCAGGCTAAACAGGAATAAAGAATCAAATTTATGCTTACACAGGTCAGGGGCCAATAAAAATACAGGTGGTGCATTTTTTGCCCACCAATTAACTTGTGATGTGATTTGGTTGGTTGATATAAAAAGGTAGTTGTCATCGATATATTTAAATTTTCACAATTTTCACATTCACAAACGTATGTATGGCCACGAAACAAATCTTTGGTCAAGAACGTTATGAAACTGTCCAGCTACACGAAAATGATTAACTCCGCACCCATTAAAAAGGCACCAATAATTTTGCATGACTTATGTCCATAAATGTTACCTACATTTCACAAATTAGCTACTTAAGACAAGTGCCGGTTTACGCACACAAAAAAGACGGGAACAAATGAGGTCACTCATATGTAAAGTGTGCCTGAATTGAGTACTCGGCTACCAAATGAATAGGCAAACAAACATTTATTTGGACACAAAATGCAAGTGGGGCAACTCATTAAAAGGTTCTATCATGAATCTTGCACAATGTCGCTGCACAGTTCATGCTAGTTCACGTGCTAGCTAGAGATCAAAATACAATTCAAAATAAAACTGAAATGCGTTTAAGCTGATTTATGAGTACTCATAATGCAATGAGGATGCAAAAGTATGTTGAAGAAAATTTTCGAGTGAAGGCTTCGTTTTATTTTTGTCAGAAAAGGTCACAGTTTCTCAGAGACATATAATGCCAAGTACCAAGCGATCAATCAACACAGTAGTGGTTGTTTCCGTAAAACGTTTTTATGTGTCATCATATTTTGCACCGTCTTACCATACAGTTCAGTTCAGACATATTAAAAATTTACCTAACTTGATTTCTTCAAAACAGATAAAAAACTACGAGTTGAACTACGACATGAATTTCTGCATTTTTATCAGTGTTTTTTTATACAATATTTATTATAATGGGACATACGTAATTAAGACCCCGTTTACACGGATTTTTTGTGATGACTCAACAAAAATAAAACATTCAATAAGTTGAGTAAAAATGTTCCACATTTATGAGAAAAAGTGGTCAATTATACATCTTACCTAGGCGAATATGCATGTCAAATTGCACAATTGTGCTTGTAGCTCATGAGTTAAAGGCGTTTGAAAACTTTTGCAGTTGTCGGACAGTTGTCGGACTGTCTCCGACAGCCAGCGACAATAGCAAACTTTTTTCAAACATTATAAATCTTGAGCTACGCAACGATGGGTAAGTTCTCCAAAAAAAAACACTTTCTGTGTTTTGAGTTTTTCAAAAATGAATACCTGTGTTTTGAGTTTTTTTATCAAAAATAACTTGAGTAACTCTGTTTTTATTTCTGTGTTTTTTGTTAAAACTCAAGTTTTTGAGTTTTTTTTCTCCTAAAAACTCAAGTTTTTGTTTAAAAAACTCGAGTTTTTGTCCAAAAAACGTGAGTTTCCCCCCAAAAATTCTGATTTACAGCATTTTGTGTGGAAACAGCGGTTTTCTTATAAAATATTGGTTTTAACACCACATGACATATGTGTATTCATTCAAGTGTCGAAAAAGTCCATAAAAATGTCCTCAATGAGGACATCCACCCACATCACAACCTCAGTATCAACAAAATGCTCACAAATGAAAATTTATGCAGTACTGCAAAATTCTTCAATGGATGTGCACTGTATGGAAGACTACAGAATTGATTTGAACTACAACTATATTTAAACCACCAGGAGATGTGCATGCCATCTTTAATTTATTTTTTGTTCCATCATAAAATATGAATACATTATGTACATATTTACATGATATACATGCATATCTTATCTTGTTTACTTTAACTGAATTCATGTGCATTCTGAAAATGTGGTCAACCACTTCGCTGAAAAAAACTCAAAAACTCAAAAAACTTTTCTGTGTTTCCGTGTTTCTGTGTTCTCCAAAAAAAAACTCATTTGAGTTTTGAGTTTTTCAAAATTTGTGAGTTTCCGTGTTTCTGTGTAAAACAAAAACACAGAAACTCAATCAGTTTCTGTGTTCAATTTCTGTGTTTTTTCCATCGTTGGCTACAAGCACGAGTCTGCAATTTGGCCTGCATATTCGCTTAGGTAGAAGGTATACTTGACCACTTTTTCTAATGAATGTGGAACCTTTTTACTCAACTTATTGGACGTTTTATTGTTGACGAGTCGTCACTAAAAATCCGTGTAAACGGGGTCTAATAGTACTAATTTACATCCACCATGCGTTTTCACTTCCAGTTCACCTATTCTCTCTCCGATTAATTACAAGAAAATAGTGAACTCACAGTTCAACACAATTAATTACCATATTCCATTGACAGACAAAGGTATACAAACACAAGTGGTCAATCATTGTTCAGCAGCGAAATGACTCAAAACGTCTTTCACACTGGACAACAAACTTGTGTGTCACGAATGCGTACACCATAGTTGTTAAAGCATATTTTAGTTTACTCGATAAATACGTATACTCGAGTACTGCGTAAATACGTCTACGTTTCCTCCCGAGAAAAATAGGGTACCTATTCACCTTGTCGTGCACTCAGCGGTGAGTAAAAAATACTTAACGTTTTCTTTCAAAAATTACAGTACTTTTAACAACTCTGATGCATACATCATTTGCCACCGATGTCAATTTCATTATTGACAGAAGTTTGGCAACAAAACGCTTGTGCACATGGCGTGAGCAAATCGCTAACGCAAACTTTCATTGTCTACAGAAGTACGGGACTAGAATGTGTAAATAGATATTTAGGTACTGTGTATTTATGTACTACATATTGACCAGTGTCAATATTTGCCGTGTCCAATTTTTTGCCACTTGGGTGTCACCAAATTGCTGAAAGCATCTAGTAGTTGGTATTTAAAAAATGCCATTGGGTCCATTGGTCTGGGTGCAGTCCCGCACCACGGTCAAGTGTCGAAATGCCAAACAAATTTGTAAATGCCATGCAAAATGTCAAAAGTTCAATTACGAAATATTTTCTTTTTCAATTTGATTGACTGCCACGTTCCTGACATTTGACAAAAATTCTACTAAAATGTTTCACCCTGTCAAGTTTCTGTCAAGTGACAAATTCTGGAATTAAAAAAGGCAGAGATTGTCTCTTCCAAGTATCAACGATCACTGCAATAAACACGCCCAATTAGCAATTATTGGCGCGTGGCGCCATTTTGCCGTGGCGCCATTTTGCCGTGGCGCCACAAAATGGTAGAAAATGGCGCCAAATTCATGGCGCCCGTCCCATCGCCCCACACAGTGATTGTGTGCACAAGCTTAGCATATCCGACGCGAGCCCAAATCTCAGCTTTCACTAGATAAACCTTGTATCCAGTCAAAAACAGTACACGAAAATGTTATTTGCTAACTGGCCATGCTTCATTTGACACTGAAAATCACAAATAACCAAAACCGGGGAAACGAGATACGCACGCATGATAAATAGAGAGATACGGGGGCAAATAATAGGTCATCGCTAATTGCCATGTACGATGCGAGTGAAAACGGTGCTAAACGTGTTGGAAAAAATTGGAATTTGTGAACTGGAAAATATAGGGGGATATTCGTGAAATTTTTTTTGTACATCAGACTGATATTACCTACACTTTCGAATAAAAGTGGATTCACCTTTAATCAGAACCATATTCGAACGGACTGCAAATGTAATTGAATGTAATGTACCGGACAGCCCGAAAGAAATAATTCGGGCCTATTAGATCTGAGCGAGCACTCCCGTCCCGCACCCTGTAAAATGTCACGCAAATGTACCTAAATATGAAGCGCCATGTTAAATGTACCATGCCCGGTAAAATTTCCGTTCAACAGTTTTTACATCCTCACATCCTATTTACATTTACATCATCATCACATCCTATTTAAATACATGACACTTTACAAGGTTTACATGAACTTTCACAGGGTGCGGGACTGCCCCTGGTCCCTTCTCCGGGGTCCAAGTGAAAATTAAGATAAGACACGACCCCAAAAAGCCTTCACGCCAATCGTGACAACCCAAAAAAATCGTCACACGCATTCACCGTGAAGTGTAACCAAAGTTAACAGATCAAATAAAAATATCTAGTTAACATGTCGATTCGATCAGATAAACATGTCATGCCAATGATGGTTAGTATTGCCCGGAGCAAACATTTCTCTCAATTGAAACCTACCAATCAAATAATCAAATCATGCGGACATGCAAATTCACAACTACATCGTAAGCTGTGTTCAAGGTTAAAATGCGTGTCTTTATGTTGCGGTGGCCCAAAAATTGTGACTTTCACCATTTTGAGGGAAACGTTCGGATGTAGAAAACGATTACCTAGTGTTGTACATTAAATTACCTACTGATGACTGAATGAGGAAAACATGAATAATTGTATGAATTTTAAAAATGCAATGGGTTTAAAAAACGATGCCCTTTACATTTATTGACAGGCACCGCGGTAAAATCGTTGCATCAGCAAGGTAAAATAAGTATCAGATGAGGTAAAAAAGTCATTTCGGGAAGTATTTATTCATTGACGTGTCGCCTATGCACAGTAGTGATGTTAAATGCACCGGGAAATATGGCTCCTGTGAAAGGGCACATGGCACCTTTGGCACCGGCACCGAGGGGCACCGCACCGGGCTGGAGGTTTCAAAGTAATTATAGTTTCTCAGTGGCCGGTTGTGATTGAATGGCGCCATGGCAGTCGCTCCATTTGACGGCTCCACAATGGCGCCAACATTCTTTCACGGTGAGTTGTGTAAACAAGATAAAAATTTTTAAAATAAGAGCACCTAAAATCGATTTTCGACTGAAAATTGCTAAAGTAAACACATTTTTTGTTGTAAAAATTAGACAGATGTATTTATAAATATGATTGGTGTTTTTAGGGATTTTATTGATGCACTGCGACTGTCTGAATACTAAATATTTAACGAACTGCACCAATACATACCATGCTGGTGGTGCCACTCCCAGACTATCTAAAATGTGAAGTATCGTGTTTAATGTCAAAAGTCATGTAAAACGTCATAAAAAAAGTCAAACATTCGGTAATAAAATATAAAGAAAGAGATTTAAAACGATTATTACATAATTTTTGACACTTGATAGGTCATTTTACAGGGTCGGAAGTGGTCCCTGAAGTAACTACGATCTGTGATGTTTGTACTGCGTTCTTTGTTGAATTAAAAGCATAGTTTTTAGCTTCAAGCTTTTGAATACAATGTCGGGTATTGTCAACAGACCGCACACTAGAGCGAACCTACCATATTCCATCTGAAAAAAAAACTTCATTTTCCCCCGCATTATATTACATTGTTCTCACTATGGGTGAATTTAGAGTATGAGTTGTCACATGACAAGGTATATTTAAAAATGGTAACATTCCATATTAGCTTAAAAATTAGTGCCAAAACGTGCCATGGGTATATTAGAGAATGTATATTTACTCTCCTAGAGCTATCTAATTAGTTCACATAGAACACTTGCAGTAAAATCTATTTATCAATTTACCGACTAGGTAATCAACTGAAAATGAGCGTTCTGAAAATATGACTCATCAGACTAAACAATATGGAACAATTCATGCAATGATAAACCGTAACAAGTTAGGTAATAGCAATTACAAATTAAAAAGTTATGTCACCGCTGAAAGAACCAATGAGTAGACATCCAGCCCATGCCCCGAACCGGCCACAGCTGAATGAAAGGACGAAATATTGCAAAAGAATAAATACAAAATTCAAAGATTTCAAAAAATTATTGCCGTGCTTCCTAGGGCTAGAACCCGATGCACAAGTAGCAATATCCGGTACCAAAGTAGACCCGGTGCTTAGGTACGGCCGTACTTGAGCACTAGGTCTTGGTGGCCGTGGGCACTGCAGGGGTTCAGTATGGGGGTTGGAGGGGGGGTTACCCCCCAACCGCTCCAGCTATTTTTCTAATTTTTTCCTTCTAAAGCTTTAAAAACCCTGTATATTGGGTCATATTGTACCCAACGATGGGTAAGTTCTCCAGAAAAAAACACTTTCTGTGTTTTAGTTTTTCAAAAATGAATACCTGTGTTTTGAGTTTTCCTCATGAAAAAACTTGAGTAACTAACTAACTGTTTTTATTTCTGTGTTTTTTTTGTTGTAAAAACTCATGTTTTTTTCTTCATAAAAACTCGAGTTTTTTTATAAAATAAAAGTTTTTACCCAAATACAGTGGTTCAATGCAAAAACAGTGGTTTTCTACTTACAAATTTGTTTATGCATGTCCTCCTGTATGATGTGCTGAAAAATGTAGACAGTCATGGAAAATGTAAAATAAGAGTTTTAACATTTGATATTTTTGATAACATTTTACTTTACTGGTTTCAATTGACTAACTCATCTTTTGAGCCATTACAGTTGTAAAAAATACATTACAAGTGTCCAGGTTATGCTTTTGGCAGCTTTGGGGTGAGCCCTCAACTCTGTGGAGTGAGCTGGCGGGTAGGGTTCAAACGGGATTGACTTTTCGGGATCGGGATCGGGATCGGGATTCACTTTTTGAGATTTCGGGATCGGGATCGGGATCGGGATTGGGGTTTCGGGATCGGGATCGGGATTGGTTTTTTGAGATTTCGGGATCGGGATCGGGATCGGGATTGGCCGGGATTGGGGTCACGGGATCGGGATCGGGATTGGGATAGGCATTTTTCCGGGATCGGGATTGGGTTCTAGGGATAGAGATTTTGGCCATTTTTCTGGCATTCACAGTTGTTCATAAAGGTCTCAAAACACTGTTGGATGCCAGAAAAGTGGCATAAAATTGACGCTGGGGGTTTGCATCCACTTTTTGCATGCAAAAACGTCATTATTTCACTTTTTATAATTTCCACTAATTTTTCCGGGATCGGGATCCCGGACTTGGGAGTTTCTCGGGATCGGGATCGGGATTTGAAAATTTTCGGGATCGGGATCGGGATTGGTATTTTTGAGATTTCGGGATCGGGATCGGGATCGGGATTGGGGTTTCGGGATCGGGATCGGGATCGGGACTGGTAAATCCCGGAATTTCACGGGATCCGGGATCGGGATCGGGATCCCGTTTGAACCCTACTGGCGGGTGCAAGTCAATCAGTCAGTATGAATCACAATTCCAATCATTGACAGAATGACCTGGGGCCAGATTTAATTCTCCCTACAGATTTGTGTAGGGTAGGGCGTACGCCGATAAATTTTCAACGTTCAGCCAGGTCGACGCATATGCACTGAGAGCAAGGCAGTTAGTAAAATACATGTCAGTATGCCTTAAAGTCGCCGATATTACAATATGACGTATCTTACTTAGGGTTTGGCCCGGAAATAACGATTTAGTCATTTCTTGGCCGTCGGCCAACTCTTTCTTTTTTCGATTTTGTCGGGTGCATTACTCGCAAAACTCGTGATTTTTTATAGTCAGGTGCACACTTCTTAGTTTTCATATCCCTACAGTAGTGATGGAAAAGCGCCAGAAAAAAGGGCGCCAGGCGCCAATGGCGCCATGGCGCCATTCGGAAACTGGGCGCCAAGCGCCAAGGGCGCCACAGAAAAAGGGCGCCAAGCGCCAAGGGCGCCATGGCGCCATTCGGAAAGTGGGCGCCAGGCGCCAAGGGCGCCACGGAAAGAGGGCGCCAAGCGCCAAGGGCGCCATGGCGCCAATTGAAAAGAAGGGCGCCAGGCGCCAATGGCGCCAGGATAAAAAAGCGAGTAGAATACCCTGCGTGTGCTAAAAATGCTTCTCCAGCACTGTAGTGCACACATTCACTTCTTTATTCATGTTCTCCAGGATGTAATCAGCAAAAATGAGACTAGCAACAAACTTTTGTGCAAAAACCGCACTCACACGTGAAATTCAATTCAAACACTTTGAAAATTCTCATTCGACAAAACAATGAATGCACATCAAATAGATTTTCCAATTTATGTTTTCTTGAAGCGGACGACAACGGAATTCCGATAATTTCAATCCGTTGATTTACGAGTTTGCAAGTTCACCGGTCTATCATGCTCAGCTTCTGATCCGTTACACGCATCTGATAAAAATTGGATGAAACATATACATCCACTCACACCACTTTGTCTATTTTCCAGTGAATTTTGATCATTCACAGACCCGTTTTTCCTTTTTTATTCATACACGCAGCACTCACCCTGAAACCATGCTGGCGCCATTTAGGCGCCCTTTTAGGGCAGGGCGCCAGGCGCCAAGGGCGCCACGGAGAAAGGGCGCCAAGCGCCAAGGGCGCCATGGCGCCTTTCAGAAAGTGGGCGCCAGGCGCCAAGGGCGCCACAGAAAAAGGGCGCCAAGCGCCAATGGCGCCATGGCGCGGCGCCCTTTGGCGCCCTCAAATGGCGCCAGCGCCATGGCGCCATTCCATCACTACCCTACAGATGAAACATGAGGGCAGTGAAAATAAAGGAATGCATGCACGAGCAAACAAAATCGCGAATTTTGGGGGTAATGCGCCCCACAAAATCGAAAAAAGGAGGTGGCCGACGGCCAAGAAATGACGAAATCGTTATTTCCGGGCCAAAACCGTAAAATACGTTATATTGCAATATCGGCGACCTTAATGCATACTTTCGTGTATTTTACAAACTGCCTTGCTCTCAGTGCATGTGCGTCGACCTGGCTGAACTTTAAAAATCTATCGGGCATACGCCCTACCCTACAAATCTGTAGGGATAATCAAATCTGGCCCCAGGTGCCATTTTGTTACTTAGGTTGTATGTTGTTATTTGTTATAAAATTTGGACCCGTTGTTATCTGTTGATATGCACTTGTGCACATGTCTTATTTTGTTCAGTTAAACACAGCACAGTATTCCTCCAATCCAATGAGAAAACTCAAAAAACTTTTCTGTTTCCATGTTTCTGGGAGCTCAAAAGTGAGTATTTTCTTCAGTCAGTCAGTAGCAAACTGACACGTAAATATCCCAGCCAAGACACATTGAAGGAAACACCTCACGACATCTAAAAAGGGCTACCCCTCAAACAAACCCTGAAAACGATCCTAGACGAGACTAGACCCATTGGCACGGGGCCATATGTCCACGAGTCTTCAGAATCGCGCCGATTATCGCCTTCCAGCCATACGTGGCCCTTGGGCACCGGCTGAAACGTTGCATGTTTTTGGGGGTTGTTTTTGTAAATGTGAGAATGATGGATAAACAACGTTTTACGTTGTGGGTCTACACAGAAAACGTTGCAAGGGTAGCTGAACGATTTAGCCAGATGCTGCAGGCTACGTGAAATTTTACACTAGTGGTAGTAGCCACAAAATACTTGTGAAATAACCAGAAACCGCGTTTCCGTATTGACGTATGGACATAGGCGCACGGTACACTTAAAATTTTGGTTCAGCGTTCGAACGTTTTTGACAACGTGAATGCTGAATTGCATTTTTTATTGAATTTTTGGAATAAAGGAACACCCACCACCCATTGAGGAAATATTGAATGGATTTGTAAGCCTTCGAGCAATGTGCGACGATCCAAATTTTTTTCCCTTCAAAAGCGTTTCTATTCTTTAGATCTCAAATTTCCGCATTTATGAAAAACGTTCGAACACCGACCGCAGAATTTCAGCGTACGTATTTACATGTGCCATTGTCTATGCATTTTTTCCAGCTTTAGAAAAGCTTTTTACACGTAGAGAAATGAAAAATTGCTGGAATATCCGATTAGGTGCTTAATAACACCGAAAACACGGTGAAACATATTTCAGGTGATTTTCCAAATTTTTATTTCCTAGCGGGACCGGTGTAGCCTATGGTGCCAATTTTGTCCCGCCTCTATTGATCTCATCGCGTCAAAAAGCCTATCATCGCGACTAGGTACCCATACCCCAAACCTGCACAACAATGGCAAACTTTCAAAAACATCCAAAAATATGCCACAAACCACACACCCAAAAACACCACCTCACCACGGGACACTCGTCGGGGTGCCGCGGCGGGACCACGTCGAACTCTAGCGCGGCCACCCTCTTCACGACCAACTCGCGGGGGTCCACGGGGGTCTGCGCGGCCACGATGTCGCCCCTGTGCCAGGGTGGGGCTTTTGGGTGTGTAGTTGGGAAATTGTGAATGTTGTGAAACTTTTGTGTGGGGATTTTGGGTGGTTTTTAACACGGTAAATAATGTATTTATTCGAATTAACCCTCCTTGAAATACACCCACCCAAATTGAGTGCAAAGCGAATGTAAACGACAAGTACTGCAGTTTCTGATCTGTAAATATAATGCAGAACACACGTTAAAACCAATGAGTTACGTAAGGAGAGGTCTTATAACTAAATATATACACTTATATATATATGTCATTGTTGAATTTTTGTACATCTGAGTATGTGAAATTCCATAAAATCTCTGGCGAGATAATAGACCCCCTCAAATTACCCCTGAGCTGAACCCACCGTCTGATGTTTCCCATCATCCGCGACAAAAACTCTGCCACCAACAAACTCCTGTGCGGCAGCCCCGGCTCCATGGACACGCCCGTCACCTGCGAAACGGGGTAGGGCAACGACTGCACGATTTGGGGCTGGAAAGCAACGAAAGTAGGGCAGAGATAAAGGTTTTTGGGGCTAGGATTTGACTAGAGTACCATGCATCCACACGCGGGCGGAATTTCGCATTAATTTTTTGAGCTAATTTGGCCTATTTTTAGTTTTTTCTTACTTCTAGCCCCTCAGAAAGCCTATAAAATAAGTTTTCTGTGCTTGTACATTCCAAAAATATACGTAAAAAGGAAACGTAAACGTATTTCATCAGCAAATACTCGAGTACACATATTTTACGAGAAAACGTAAATACGTTTCGACAACCATGCACTAAATCCGCCTAACTAACAAAGCCATTAACCACTATACTCCCAAACCAACATAAAGCAACTCGGCGACATTGGTGGTGAACAAGTAATAAGCGGAAACGCCGCACACGCATTTCCCAGCCAATGGAAACGCTCTCTTCCAGGCGGACATGTCCACAACTTCAGCGGCTGGACGATCCACACAACTACTTTTGGGAGTTATATCTAGGGCTAATGCAGTTGGCACCCAGCCAAAAGTGGGGCCCTAGGCCCATGTACTTCTATAGGTCTGCATGTTGAAGTTCGGCCACGAAGATGAGAAGATTGAGGAAGGGAGCCTCGGAAGACGATACTAAGTGACCAGGGGGCAGTCCAAGACACTGTAAAATATCAACTGTAGCGATGGAAAAGCGCCAGGAAAAATGGCGCCAGGCGCCATTCAAAAAATTGGCGCCGGGCGCCAAAGGGCGCCAGGCGCCAATGGCGTATTTCGAGGAAATACGGCATCAATAAAGTTTTTTTACACTTGATAGCGGGCGCAAGGAGAGTGCACGCACCGGTACGATTACATATTTTACTTGATATTGACGTGACAGGTACAAACAGAGATTTCCATGCGGAAAAAGCTACATTTATGTATCACATGATCAAGTGCACAAGTGACGGATTTCGAGTAACTTCATTACGGAAATTACACGCAATGAATGGTAATAATAGAAACAAAACTGAGAAAGACCACTTAATTAATGTGCACGGCTTCGAATAAAATATAACCAAACAAATACACCCCACATCTTCAGAAATACATTCTCCTTATATTTACAGCACTATATAAGCTTGACACTTATTACGGACAGCCCGATTCATGGATAAGTGTACGAATGGCAGAAATCTGCGGGAACATTCCATACTTTCGCATACGTCAGTGACAGATGCTCTTCTTAACGCGCAGTTATTTACGTCTCCCGTTGGAAACGTGCCAACGATAATTTAAGCATGCGATCTTCGCGAAAAGGTGAAAAAATTATCGATGTGAATGCGATGACGTAAAACGTTATAACATCAATCAATTCCTTCGCATGTTTATGAAAATCGCACGAATCAAATATAGTTGGCACGCTTCCAGGGTAAATCACGCGTGCACGGTGTAGGCACCGGTGCATGCCAACGAAGTATACCGGAACGCACACCATATTCCTAAGAAATAGTTACCAAGAAAAGAAGCACATATTTGATGTATTCCAATAAAAAAATACTCACCTTGTATTTTCTGACAAAAAGTATTCGCTTTTACGTTTTCCCAGGCCGAGATTTATTTTACTAATCTACTCGCAGTGTACAAGAGCTTTACGATTTCTGTACTCAGCAGTGAGTAAAATAAAAATACGTTTACGTTTAAATTGATAAATTTCAGTACTTTTAACAACTCTATTGCGAGAGCTGCCAGCGTTAAGCTGAGAGTGACACGTGAAAACTAAATCTAACACTTGTCATTGTCCACTAGAGGAATTGGCCCCGGGCCGACACTTTTTCTCCATACCCGGTAGGGTTCAAACGGGATCCCGATCCCGAATTACGAGAATTTTCTGGATTTTGCGGTCCCGATCTCGAAACCTCAATCCCGATCCCGTTCCCGAAATGTCAAATAATGAATCCCGATCCCGAAATCTAAAAACCAAACCGATCCCGAAAAGTCAATCCCGTCTGAACCCTAATACCCGGTACCATGAATCCGGACTGCCCAAAACAACGCGTGTCGGAACGGTTGAAGATTTGCGTTGTAGATGCAAATATTAATAATAACATATTTACGAGTATTACATATTTATCTCAATATCATACTCAATAGAATAGTTGACGACAAGAAAACATTGATTATTGCTCGCAAATCATACGTTGATAGTAAATAGTTTTCAAACATATAGATAATAATATGGTCAATGTACATGTTTATCTCCTGGAATACAATTAATTTTTACATTGTACCAAACAAAATAATTTCTTAAACAATAAAAATGACAGGCACTAATTAGTCACTCATCAGAGTCAGGAATTACAGAATTTTCGACAAAAAAACCTACCAAAAATGAGGTATCCATAATTTACAAGTATGAATGTCTCAAGTAAACAAAGGTATTCAGAGAGCGTTGTGTACAGTGACATCAGTATGAGATTTTTCCATGCATTTTTTTGCAACTTTCTGTGAGGTGAATTATTCAAATATTTTAATGGAATTTTTCTCGGAAAAATTACCGACAATTATGTTGTAGGACCGTACCCTCGAGATATACCGCAAATCCTCGAATAACTCCCCCTCAAAAATTCCGACGAAAAAAATAACTCCCCTGGGGACTTATTCGAGAATTTAGGGTAAATACATATACCCATTCGGATATTCTGAATATCCCAAATTATAGGAAAACTGTTAAAAATTGAAACTTAAACTGATATCACCGTATGACCATCACCAGTATTTTACTAAACGATGATCTAAACTCGAACTTTATGGTTACCAGAGCATGACACATTTACTATTTTACAGAGACCGTAAAAAATCATGTTACGCCAGGGCCGTATCCAGGGGGGGGGGCTGCAGCCCCCCCCCCTCCCGGGGCGAGACCAGAAAGTGACCGGAAAATTCGACTTTTTCAACGTCAGCGTAAAAATTTTTGCGCGCAAGCGCGCATTCTTCACCAGACATTAAGGTATTATCATCAGATTTGCTCCATGTGGCCGCGAATCGTTGTAAATACACTCAATGTTGTGCTTTTTGCTGTTTTGTATGTATATTTACATACATATACAGCATTCCATGGCGCTGATGCCTACTAATGGCGCCAGCGTCATAGCGCCATTCCGCCACTATCTAGCTAAAATTTTAGGGGGGGGGGCTGAGCCCCCCCCCTCGCCGGCCTCCGTAAACAAGCAGCCCCCCCCGCTCAAAAATTCTGGATACGTCCCTGTGTTACGCTGACAATTCATATCGGCAATTACACCTGCAACTTTAAAATAGCCGCACATTTTCTATGAGCGAAAATTTGTGAAGTCCCGTCCGTGAAGAGTGATATCTCCACCCAAAATTTACTGTATTACAAGATTTCGTTTCAAAGTGTAAAAAGTGAAACGGAGATTAGGGGTGACGGATGTTTTTAACCGTTTTAAGGCAGCGAAACCGTCTAAAAACAGCAGCTGAAATTTTTGAGTAGGTACTTATTCACTAGGTATTTATTCTGAAATTAGTGCAGTATTTACATAATATACAGCCAATGTACTTATACACTGTGAAGCATAGCTCAATGTATTAGCCTTCCCTTAAAACCTTATTGTAGCACTATTCCATGCCCAACTTCACTTGAAGTCAGGAACCTTCGATAAAAGACTATATATTACCAACAAGTCGACATAAAAATGTATTTTTGGCAGAAATCACCACTTATAGTGCTATCCCACGGCTCCACAGCCATTCTATGTCTTTATACACGCTGTTTTTATATTATAAAAACAGGCTCGTCAAAAAAGTGATTTCCATCAAATAGAATGCACGAGTACCACTTCACGAATTCACTTCACACATTTTACACACAAGGTACATAAGTTTTCACAAACTCATGTTTTCATTTTCAGTCCAGGGGGGGGGGGGGGCATTTTCGTCGACAATAAATGCAATGATTTGCGCACAAAATTGATTAAAATGATATCGAGAAGAAGAGAAGAAAACAAGTAATGTATGAATCCCTTCTACAAAAACATGGTTCCTATCGGTATCTCAAAAAATCACAAAGCAGCCTTCAAGACCCAAAAAACGACATGTGCAAAAAGTAATGACATATTTTCGACTGTTTGTGACGAAAATGTAACCGAGATTAGGTCATAACTTTTTCCACGTTGATATAGGCCCACACACACAAGTTGACAACAAAATTCGTGTCAACTAAATTCCATTAAATTTGGGTAAATTCTGTGATTTCAAGTGTCATTTCTGATAGAGCATAGTTAATTTGGTATCGTGACACTTAATTTTCATGTTTCTGTCAAGTGTGACGTTTTTGATTGTTTTGGTGTTATTTAGTGTACATTCAGTTGACACGAATTACTAGTCAACTTGTCAACTAGTGAGTGTGGAGCCATAGTGGCAAAAAAATCACAGCGCACAGTTCCGCACATTTTTTGTTCATTTTACATTGTTTTACATTTTCTATAGAATAGGAAATTTTACAGTCGATGTCGATACAATAGCTTAAAATTCTCCGCTAAGAAAGCTTCGCATCGAAAGTGACGGAAAGCTAATTTAGTGCAAGTTCGTACATTTGTAGTGTCATTTACATTTATTTTAGGCGGACATTGAGTAGTGTCACAACCGTGTATTCATATTAATTTTAATCAAAGTTGAGGTGGGGTAATAGCCAAAAAATTCTTTTTGTGAAAAAACTTAATCCTTTTCTTTTGTGAAGTACTCAGCCATTTTTAACGCCCTCCCGGCCGGCAACCGTTCTTGGGTGGGGGGGGGGGGGGGTTCCGCAAGTAGACAAGTCAAAAAAGTGTCAAGCCATAAGTGGCAAATGAAGATAGGGACATAGGCGGGGGCGGATTGTGTACTGAGTCCGACAAATTCCTAAATTAAAATACATTTACCTTCAGTTGTCACCTGACTTACGATCGTACTTATCACTTACCACTTTTCCTGTCACTTGTCTTGCGGAATTGGTTGACACTTAGTTTTACCAATGCCCGCTGTTCATATTTTTAAGTATGACAATGCAAAATTCGAACTTGCCCGCGGATTGAGGCAATTTAGCGGTCGCTGAATTTGAATTTCTGACCAATTTTTCTGTGATAGCCGTCAAAAATTTCAGTTGGCCACCATAAAAAAGTGCAGCGACTGCGAAATTGGCAATGGGTTGGAAATTTTACAAAGACGCACTTATCATGGTGTGTTGAAGAAAAAACGCGATGATACAAATTACATGTCCAAACAAAACAGCGATTAACCATTAAATATTTGGCCGCCCTGCTAAAATCCATATACCGAAAAATCTCGCGTTAAATCTACAAAAAAGTTAAGATGATTAGAAAATGGCGGGGCGAGCCGATCCCGCAGCTTGTCAAGTGAGAAGTTAAGTGTCAGGTAAATCGATAAGTGTCAAGTAGTTGTCAGCGATAACAATAATCGCAAGGCGATAAATATACAACTTACACCGCGAAACGGTACCTACCCTATTGGCACTGCTAGTTTACTAACACCACTCAACTGAAAATTGAGTACTCATAAATCAGGATGGAATGTATTTGAGTTTACCACAACTGGAGTAAGAGGTAAACTCAATATTAACTGAAATACGTTAAACGCTGATATATGTGTACTCAATTTTAAGTTTACTGGTGTTAGTAAACTGTCACATTGTACTTACAAATGCATCGTTACTTATCACTTGACAAGATACAGAAATTGGCACCAGTTTTTGCCAACAAAAAACACACAGGAAAAAGAAGGGATGGTAGGGCGGGCAGTTGACAGCAAGCGGGCGGTGAACTGGATCGCGAACTAAATTTTGGCGCCGTGAACCGCGAAATGGAGCTTTTTAAAATAGTTGGAACCTAGAGAGAGGGAGAAATCGAACGAGTGAATGAAACATGATGGGGGTCTGTCAGACACAAAAAAATAAAAAAAATACGAACGTGAAATGACCGCCAGCTGGATGTGACCCGCGAAGGCGATTCCCTAGCCCATTGGCTCATCGTCGACGCCCTGCGAGTTGCACTGATTTTCTGATTGAATTTCGGGTTGTTGTTTGCACATTTTCTGAACATATCATCAAACATGGTGGGACTACTGAGGCCTAGTACACATCGAAACCCATAACACATCTATACCCGCCAACCACCTAATTCTACCAATTACCCATCTAGATCATTACACACATAAACCCCCTTAGGTGGGCAATATACCGTATTACCTCGAAATACCCCCGAAGGGGGGGTATTTCGAGGTTTTTTTTATTATTTCCCCAGCCTATTTTGAGTGGGAGGGGGTTAATTCGAGGTAATACGGTAATGTAAATATTCAAAATTCAATAAATGAATTGCATGAAAATATAAGTATGGTATTAATTTTTATAATAAATTGATCAAATATTATTTTATATTTAATTAGTAAATAAACTTATATACGTACGTTAATAAATAAACTTATAAATGGGTAAAAAAAATAAATGTTTGAATAAAATATATGGGCTTAGATCTGTACAGCGTCTACGAGGTAATGGGTAAAATTACATGGCTACCGGGTCTATTTAGATGTGTAACGGGTCTAGATGCGTACTGGGACACACACACGGTGTACCAAAGCGGCCGACCTGTCCGTTGGCGGGCAGCAAGTTGGCTGGCTGCGGCTGGCCCTGCGCCTGCTGGGCGCCCGCGTTCGCGTTGGCGCCCGCGCCCGACGCGGCGCTGTTCTTCTGCTTGAGCATGGTCCAGTCGAACGTGTAGTCGTACTGGTGGTTGAGCGTGCGGAACAGGATGCGGAACAACTGACGCAGGTACCTGCGAGGGGGGTTGCATTATGAGGCGGTGGTTTAAAGGATGATGCCAGGTGCCAGTCACACACCCGGTAAAAGCCCTGTAAAATGTCAAATGTCACGCAAAGTGTCAAAAGTCATGGAAAATGCCCTGCAAAATGGCAACGCGGATGCCATTTGGCGGGGCATTTTCCACGACTTTTGACACTTTGCATGACATTTGACATTTTACAGGGCTTTTTACAAAGTCTGGGAGTGCCCCCAGGTAGGGTTCAAACGGGATCCCGATCCCGGATCCCGTGAAAATCCGGGATTTAGCAGTCCCGATCCCGATCCCGAAACCCCAATCCCGATCCCGAAATCCAAAAATACCAATCCCGATTAGGGTTCAAACGGGACCAGTTTTTCGGACCGGGACCGGGACCAGAAATTTTCTAATGTCGGGACCGGGACTGGTGGGTCGGGACCGGGTCCGGGACCGGGACTGGCTTTTTTCAATTGTCGGGACCGGGACCGGGACTGGGGGGTCGGTCCCGGGACTGGGATTTGCCGGACCATGTACCGGGACCACGGTCTCGTTTGAACCTATTGGTACATAATATAAGGCCAATGTTGTTCCACACACCTCCACTGTGTGAAGGACCACGCTCAATGTATTAGCCCTTTCTTGGAACATTATTCAAGTAATGCCCCCCCCCTCAATTTTGGCCCTATAGTTAAGAAATAGAGCCATTTGTAGGCGCCAACGCCATGGCAGTATTGGCGCTGGCATTGGCGCCAATGTCTACTATCTAGGTATCTTTATATACCTATAAATATTTCATACTAGAATCGTGTTGGGGACCTTTCTAACGCTGTTTTATTACAGAAAAATACATGTAATCATTGGGTGGGTATTTGCGCGCTCGCGCACAAATTTTTTTTAGATGTGCCTACATAATCTTTAGAAAAGTGGCATTTCTGGCAAATTTTTTGAAAAGGTCATTAAAAATACATTTTTCTTCATCCCTTGTCGGGACCACTACAAAATTCCCGGACCGGGACCGGGACTGGGTGGTCCGGACCGGGACTGGCTTTTTTGAATTGTCGGGACCGGGACCGCCCCAGTCCCGACTTTTTGCCGAACCATGTACCGGGACCGCGGTCCCGTTTGAACCCTAATCTCGATCAGGGGTCTCCTAGGGGGGGGGGGGGGCTGGGGGGGGGGCTGCCCCCCCAAATCGGCCAGCTATCTATCTATCCCGGAGGCCGCTCAGCTATCTATCTATCCCGAGGCAAAATTTTTGGCTACTACCCCCAAAGAACCCCCCCCCCCCAAATCGCTCAGCTATCTATCTATCTGGAGTGGTTTTTGAGAAATTTTGCCCCATATTTCGCTCAAAATCACCAATTTTTGCACCTTTTTAAAGTTTTTCGCCATCAAAACCGTGCTTTCCAGTTTTATACACGGTTATATACCTAATTTTAGCCATTTTATACCTACTTTTGGCTATATTTAACTGATTATTAGCGATTTTTCCCCTTTCTGCCTTCTTAACCTTGAAAAAGCCTATATATTGTGCCCCCGCCAGCCCCCCCCCAGAAAAATTTTCCAGCTATCTATCCCTCCGGAGGAGCGATTTGCTATCTATCCAGCCCCCGCGAGGGCCAAAATCCTGGAGACCCCTGATCCCGATCCCGAAAACTTTCAAATCCCGATCCCGAGAATCTCCCAAGTCCGGGATCCCGATCCCGGAATAAAAAGTGGAAATTATAAAAAGTGAAAAAATGACATTTTTGCCTGCAAAATTGTGAACGCAAACCCCCAGCGTCCGTTTTATGTCACTTTTCTGGCATCCAACAGTGTTTTGAGACCTTTATAAACAACTGTGAATGCCAGAACACTGACGAAAATCTCTATCTCCAGACCCCAATCCCGATCCCGTGACCCCAATCCCGATCCCGAAATCTCAAAATACCAACCCCGATCCCGAAATCTCAAAAAGTGACTCCCGATCCCGATCCCGAAAAGTCAATCCCGTTTGAACCCTACCCCCAGGGGTGGGGGGGGGGGGCGGCGGTTAAAAGTCGATAAGTCCACTTGTTTGCTAGGATCACTCCTAGATGTTATTTTGTTACTGTCCAAATGCATTTTGAGGGAAAGCCACCGCTTCCAGGGACAGGTAAATATTGAGAGCATCCAGTGGACATTGGAATTAGAAATGAAACTCAAAATGCAATCTCCTCCAAAAAACTTTTTTAGAAGTATTCTCGAGTTGGTTAGCACCGCTATGTTGAAGTCACTATGTTGAAGGACAAAGTCACTCGCGATCGTAAAACAAAACACAAACAAACATATAATCTGGCGCCTCGTCGAATCTCAGCCCTCTGCAGTAGTTCAAGTACATGGCGAACTCTGCCGGAAAGCCCTGAAATAAAAAAAATTGAGTTGCGTTAAGTAAAATTGAAGCCAACAAAACTGACCTTGCAAAGCACCTCCACTGGAGTGGACATTTTCTTCTCGCTGATCTTTTCATACTTTTGCTTCTTATTTTCCGCCTGCGAAAGAAGTTCGGCTTTACCTAATGGACCATTATCACAACTAGGGGTTTCCAACTGGGGTAAGGGAATCAGCCCCCCTCCCCCAAAAAAAATCTACCCACCCCTGAGGCCGCCCACCTCTTTTGGCACCCATCCCTGAACCATCTTCCCCCGAAATCAGCCAGAGCTCTGCCTAACTGGAGCGATTTTTGAAAATTTCTATCCAATTTTTCTCTCAAAATCGCTAATTTTCATATATATTTTTTTACCGATTTCCCTCAAAATCACTATTTCGTGTGCCTTATTGGGTATTTTTAGCTTTTTGTAGAGAAATGTATGGGCTTTCTTTTGATACCCATGAAAGCCCCTTATCAAGATGTCAACGTGACGCACAGCGAAAAATACACAATAAAAAATTCGGCGCGAATGTGCGGGTCAAAAATTTCAACGGTCATTTTTTGGTAATTTTTTTTTTAAACAGTTAAAACCCCCGAACATAATTGTCTCCATAATTATTTAGTACCCCCCCCCCCGAATTCAACCCCCTCTAAAGAACTGACCTTGAGACCCTGCCAGGGCAGCATGCCGCGGTTAAAGTACATCAGCACGTAGCCCAACGATTCCATGTCGTCCCGCCGGCTGAGATGTTTCATTAGACTTGTATTTTACATGAGGCGGGATGCACATTGACAAAGGGAAGGTACTGTGGGGTCATTAGTCACGTGACGCCAAAATCCCCCAAATAATGCGGAGTCTGACGCCAAAATCCCCAACGTACATTCGGATCGGACCTCGTATGTACCATTATCCCGAACCCAATTTTCTTACGTATTATACGAAAAAAGTAAAAGACGCAGGATTACAGTCTGCGTCGCCGATCATGGCCGCTCAATATGATGTTCACAGAGATATGTTCGAAACTTTGGCTAGCGGCCAAGATTATCTAGTTTGGCTTGCTGCCAATGGTACATACGTGTAGTATTCTGTACATTCGCATTGAGCGCATGCTTTCTATTGACACAGTCACGTTCATTAAGTTATTTTGCAGCATTTTCGAAATCCCAACGAAAAACCCGTAGACAACAGACATTCGACGTCGCACACAATACACCGATGGCGGCCACACACTAGTTGACACAAGTGTGTCAACTGGTCCGTGTCAACTCAGATTCCGTCTTCATGTGTCGCAGGGCGAATTCCAATGCACTAGCCGCAATATTTATTTTACACGTGAAGCCGAAATCTGAGTTGACACAAACCAGTTGACACGACCAACGATGGGTAAGTTCTCCAAAAAACAAACACTTTCTGTGTTTTGAGTTTTTCAAAAATGAATACCTGTGTTTTGAGTTTTTTTCTTAAAAAAAACTTCAGTAACTCTGTTTTTATTTATGTGTTTTTTGTAAAAACTCAAGTTTTTTTGAGTTTTTTTCTAAAAAAACTCGAGTTTTTTTCCAAAAAATTTGAGTTTCCCCCCAAAAAACTTTGATTTACAGCATTTTGATCTGGAAACAGTGGTTTTCTTATAAAATATTGGTTTTGCACATGTTTTAACCCCATATAACATTTGTGTTTGAGGACATCAACATCACAACACCATCAACAAAATGCCCAGAAATGACAATTTACACAGTACTCCAAAATTCTTCAATGGATGTGCACTGTACGGAAGACTACGGAATTGATTTGAACTACAACTATCATATTACCTCGAAATACCCCCATGGCATTTTTATTTCATCAGATAGTTTTGTAAGGATCATAGAAAATAGTAGGCATTTACGTACCCAAAACAGGTTATAAATGCGTACAAACAGGATATATTTTAAATAAACATGTAGATAGCTACACAACCTTGTACAGTCTATGTGTAGCTGCGATGCAAATTAGCAGTAATAAATACATCATGTCAGGGGTCTCGAATGGGGGGGGTTGGGGGGGGGGGTTACCCCCCCCCCAAACCGCCCAGCTATCTATCTATCCCGGAGGCCGCTCAGCTATCTATCTATCCCGGAGGCAAAATTTTGGGCTACTACCCCCTAAACCCCCCCCCCCAAATCGCTCAGCTATCTACCTATCTGGAACGATTTTTCAGAAAATATACCCCAATTTTCGCTCAAAATCGCCATTTTTCATGCCTATATATAGATTTCCACCTTCAAAATCACTGGTTCATGCGTCTAACTGCCTATTTTCAGCTATTTTAAGTACTATATGCTCTTGTATACCCATTTTGAGCTATTTTACACCTACTTTTAGCGATTTTTCTCCCTTTTCTTCCTTTTCTTACAAAATTCCCGGACCGGGACCGGGACTGGGTGGTCCGGACCGGGACTGGCTTTTTTGAATTGTCGGGACCGGGACCGCCCCAGTCCCGACTTTTTGCCGAACCATGTACCGGGACCGCGGTCCCGTTTGAACCCTAATCTCGATCAGGGGTCTCCTAGGGGGGGGGCTGGGGGGGGGGGGGCTGCCCCCCCAAATCGGCCAGCTATCTATCTATCTATCCCGCTCAGCTATCTATCTATCCCGCTGTTTTATTACAGAAAAATACATGTAATCATTGGGTGGGTATTTGCGCGCTCGCGCACAAATTTTTTTTAGATGTGCCTACATAATCTTTAGAAAAGTGGCATTTCTGGCAAATTTTTTGAAAAGGTCATTAAAAATACATTTTTCTTCATCCCTTGTCGGGACCACTACAAAATTCCCGGACCGGGACCGGGACTGGGTGGTCCGGACCGGGACTGGCTTTTTTGAATTGTCGGGACCGGGACCGCCCCAGTCCCGACTTTTTGCCGAACCATGTACCGGGACCGCGGTCCCGTTTGAACCCTAATCTCGATCAGGGGTCTCCTAGGGGGGGGGGGGGGGCTGGGGGGGGAGCTGCCCCCCCAAATCGGCCAGCTATCTATCTATCCCGGAGGCCGCTCAGCTATCTATCTATCCCGAGGCAAAATTTTTGGCTACTACCCCCTAAACCCCCCCCCCCCCAAATCGCTCAGCTATCTACCTATCTGGAACGATTTTTCAGAAAATATACCCCAATTTTCGCTCAAAATCGCCATTTTTCATGCCTATATATAGATTTCCACCTTCAAAATCACTGGTTCATGCGTCTAACTGCCTATTTTCAGCTATTTTAAGTACTATATGCTCTTGTATACCCATTTTGAGCTATTTTACACCTACTTTTAGCGATTTTTCTCCCTTTTCTTCCTTCTATGCCCCGAAAAAGCCTATATATCGAACCACCACAACCCCCCCCCCAAACCCCCCCCAGAGAATTTTTCAGCTATCTATCCCTCCGGAGGAGCGATTTGCTATCTATCCAACCACTCGGAGGGTCAAAATTCAAGATACCCCTGCATCATGTACATTGGATACATGATGTACATCATCCCGGAGGGGGCTATTTCGAGGGGGGCGGGGCTTATTATTTCACCAGTTCATTTTGAGGGGAGTTAATTCAAGGGGGGGGTTATTCAAGGTAATAAGGTATACTTAAATGTCGAAACTTAGATTGTCAAATCCACCATGAGATGTGCATACCATCTTGAATTTCTTTTTTGTACCATTATAAAATATGAATACATTATGTACATAAATATTTACATACTATAAATGCTTATCTTATCTTGTTTAGTTTAACTGAATTAATGTGCATTCAACCGCTTCGCCGAAAAAAACACAAAAACTCAAAAAACTTTTCTGTGTTTCCGTGTTTCTGTGTTCTCCAAAAAAAACTCATTTGAGTTTTGAGTTTTTCAAAATTTGTGAGTTTCCGTGTTTCTGTGTAAAACAAAAACACAGAAACTCAATGAGTTTCTGTGTTCAATTTCTGTGTTTTTTTTCATCGTTAGACACGACAGACAAGTGTCAACTAGTGTGCGGGCCGTCAAAAAAATACACCAATATCCCCACAAACAAGGACGTAGCCAGGGGGGGGGCGGGGGGGGCGGCCGCCCCCCCCCCTTCCCGGGCCGGGCCAAAAAATGTGCCAGAAATGGCACTTCCAGAAGACGATTTTTGCGTAGTTAGAAAAAAATTTGCGCGCAAGCGCGCATTTTACCGTCACACAACATATATTTGCAGTTGAGCCGTATCCGCGGCCTCAAAACCGGTAAAAAACTATAAATTCCAGTCCGTGTCGCTGTATATGCCTGTACAATATAGACATGTACAGCTGTTTTGGCGCCAATGCCAGCGCCAGTGGCGCCATGGCGTCACGCCTACGAATGGCGCCAGCGCCATGGCGCCATTCCCCTACTACAGAGGCAAAATTTTAGGGGGGGGGGGCGTAGGGTTGGAAAAAAAAAACGTTTTTTTTTAACTCGATGTTTTTTTTTAAAAAAAAACGTTTTTTTTTAAAAAAAAACGTTTTTTTTTAATAAAAAACGTTTTTTTTTAAAAGCTCCCAGATATGACCTTGTGTCAACATATATAGGTAAATCAGACAGTGGCAATACTCTGTGATGTTATATATGACCATATAATGTCTGTGGAGCCATGGGATAGCATTATAAGTGGTGATTTGTGTCAAAAATATCCATTTTTCGTCGACATATCGTTCGTATATCGCCTTATAGTCTAATGTTTGTGACTTCAGGTAAAGTTTGGCACGGAATAGTGATCAAACAAGGTTATAAAACGAGGTTGTTACTTTGGGAGTGAAGTTACACACTGTGGAGGTACATGGAAGCACATTACCTCAATATTATATACTACAGCAACATATGACGGCTTATTAACCCATGGTAGCACATAGAAATGGATACTTTGATACTAAAAATGCCACAAAACCAATTAAAACAACCGCCAATGTCAATTTGTGTGTGAAATTGCGCGCTTGCGCGCAAAATTTTTGCAAAATACCTAGTGCTTAGTACTAAAAATTTCGGTCGATGTTTTTTTTTAAAAAAAAACATTTGGGACGTCATGTTTTTTTTTAAAAAAAAACGTTTTTTTTAAATAAAAAACGTTTAAAAAAAAACATCGGCCAACCCTAGGGGGGCGCCGCCCCCCCCGTTCGCCGGGCCCCGTATACAATCCGCCCCCCCCCGCTCAAAAATCCTGGCTACGTCCCTGCCCACAAAGACCAGGCGCACCTCTGCTCGAGGCCCAAGTGCGCGTTGATGGACGCGTATCTGGCCGTGCCGGTGAGGTTCTTGTCCTCCCTGAAGGGAATGTGCGCGCGCGTTCTGCTGTCTCGATACTTTTTCGCTAGGCCGAAGTCGATCAGAAACAACTGTGAATGATAGAGGGGGGGGGGGTGGATTTTTTCGGAAAAAATAAGAAGGAAATAGGTCTGAAAACTTTCGGGGGATTCCGGTTCCGATCCCCATCGAAACAAATTTTTAACAATGCGTAATTCCGATCACTATAAAAAAACCAGCCCTGAAAAACGAAAATTAGAACACCAGATGTCTAGACAAAACTTTTACAGCCCAGGTACCCAGTCCGACACGTCAAAACCCATCATATTTAAAAATCCCAAACCCTTTTATAACTTTTTTGTTAGTTTCACGTACCTTATTGCAGTGTCTGCCGATACCCATGAGGAAGTTGTCTGGTTTGATATCGCGATGAATAAAGTTTTTCACGTGGACGTACTCCACGCGGCCGATCATCTGCAATGAAAAAAGTTTTAATTAAATCGTCAAACTGTTAGAGTCGGCGGACCGCAAAGTATGCGCCCAAAATTGTTTATGTCTTAGTCGATAACGCGCGAGCTGGATAGTTCTGCTAACACTCCGGAAAAAATGTCTTTATGTTCCAGGCTAGGAACAAAAAAAATCAATGTCTCCCCAATTAACGTGCGACCTGTGTCGGGATATAAATGGCACGAATTCTCGCAGATTAGGGTGCCTTTATGTAGGGTTGGAAAAAAAACGTTTTTTTAACTCGATGTTTTTAAAAAAAACAACGTTTTTTTAATAAACAACGTTTTTTAAAAGCTCCCAGATATGACCTTGTGTCAACATATATAGGTATATCAGACAGTGGCAATACTCTGTGATGTTATATATGACCATATAATGTCTGTGGAGCCATGGGATAGCATTATAAGTGGTGATTTGTGTCAAAAATATCCATTTTTCATCAATATCGTTTGTATATCGCCTTATAGTCGAATGTTCGTGACTTCAGGTAAAGTTTGGCATGGAATAGTGATGAAACAAGGTTATAAAAGGAGGTTGTTACTTTGGGAGTGAAGTTACACACTGTGGAGGTACATGGAAGCACATTACCTCAATATTATATACTACAGCAACATATGACGGCTTATTAACCAATGGTAGCACATAGAAATGGATACTTTGATACTAAAAATGCCACAAAACCAATGAAAACAACCGCCAATGTCAATTTGTGTGTGAAATAGCGCGCTTGCGCGCAAAAATTTTGCAAAATACCTAGTGCTTAGTACTAAAAACTTCGGCCGATTTAAAAAAACAACATTTCAGACGTCATGTTTTTTATAAAAAAACGTTAAAAAAAACATCGGCCAACTCTACCTTTACGCCACATGTCGATTTTTAGCTTTCTAGGTGCTTTGCTGCTTGTTTGACGGCAATCCAAAGTCAAATTTCCGGTAGTAAAAAGTCATCGCCGTTTTTGTGAAAACATTATAACAATATAAAAACATGTTGAAACAATGAATATGATAATTATTCGAATGAAATGAAGAATAATTCTATTTTACATGGGAGCAATTGATACGAAAGAGAGTTGCGTGCAGGTCTTATCCATCATTTTAACATATTTTTTTCGTTGTTATAATGTTTTCACAAAAACGGTGAAGACTTTTTACCACCGGAAATTTGACTTTGGATGGCCGTCAAAAGAGCAGCATAGCACCTAGAAAGCTAAAAAGCGACATGTGGCATGAAGGCACCCTAATCAATGAGAATTCATCCCATGTAAACACCTTCCCGGTCACGTCCGGCAGCCATTTTTTGATGTTACTTCCTATATCATATCCCCAGTTCTACGGCGCCCATGAGGCTGAAACTTGGGGGAGATATTGGCGCAACCCCCCTCTACTTCGAATGAATTGGGGGGGGTCGCGGCGACCCCTCTCAGGGTGGGTCGCCCTAAGTGAAAATTTTTTTGTGGCTTTTTTGGTGTCCCACAGCAGGTCCGGCACCCGCTGATTTCTGAGCTGTGGGAGGGGTATAAATCTAAAATTTTGGGGACGTTTTACCAACACCACTCCCCTACTATACACTATTCAAATATGTGAGATTAATGTGAAAAATTTCTCAAAAATTCGCTTATTTTCTAAAAAACACCACTCCCCAATAGATGGATGACCAAAAATTCACTTTTTAAGTAAAATCAAAAAAATGGCTGCCGGGAAGGTGTTTATATCCCGACACAGGTAGCATGTTAATTGGGGGAGACCAGGGGCCGGTTCCGCAAGTGTACAAGTTACTAGTGAAAACATAAGAGTTGAGTAAAATTACAAATGACGAGTTAAGAGTAAAGTTAAAGTTTAAGAGAAAAGTTAAAATTTAAGAGTTGAGTTAAATGACAAATGATTAGTGAAGAGAAAAGTTAAAATTTAAGAGTTGGGATAAATGACAAATGATTAGTTAAGAGATAAGAGTAAAGTTAAGAGTCAAGCAAGTGTATCCAAATATTATTTTTCATATCCAGATCTTATGTTTTTGTATCCAAATCTTATGTCGAAAAATAAGATTTGGATACAAAAACATAAGATCTGGATATGAAAAATAAGATTTGGATACACTTGCTGGACTCTTAACTTTACTCTTATCTCTCAACTAATCATTTGTCATTTAACTCAACTCTTATGTTTTAACTAGTAACTTGTACACTTGCGGAACCGGCACCAGGGGTCTAGGGTTGGAAAAAATCTATGCTTTTTAAACGCCTTGATTTTTAAAAATTAAATCAGATTTTTTAAATCGCCCAAAATGGGGGTATAGAGAAAAACAATGTGTATGTTAAGTGTCACACAGTGTATTGTTATGTCTATTGTGGTCATATTATGACTGTGGAGTCATGGGATAGCATTATAAACACTGATTTCTTTCTAAAATATCCATTTTACGTTGACTTATTATGTATATCAATCTTTGTCAAACATTCGTGACTTCAAGTGAAGTTCAGCATGGAATAGTGCTTAAATAAGGTTGTAAGAGAAGGTAAATACATTGCCAGTGATGCTACACACTGTAGAAGTATGTGGGAGCACATTGGCTGGATATTATATTCTTTTTATATACTACACTAGCATATCACAGCTTATTATTACACCATATCATGAATAAATGCAATCTTTTACACTAAAAATGCCACAAAACCCATGAAAACACCACCAATGGTAATGTGTATTGGAAATTGCGCGCTTGCGCGCAAAAAATTGCAAAATACCTGGTGCAAGTCTACCCAAAAATTTTCATTTTGATTTTTTAAAATTAAAATCAGTTTCCACCCTGTGATTTTTATAAAAAATAAGATATTTAAAAAAAATCAGTTTAAAAAAATCAAGTGCCAACCCTACAGGGGTCTCCAATATTTTGGCCCTCGCGGGGGCTGGATAGATAGCAAATCGCTCCTCCGGAGGGATAGATAGCTTAAAATTTTTCTGGGAGGGGGGCTGGGAGGGCTTGGGGGGAAATATATAGGCTTTTCAGTGCATAGAAGGCAGAAACGGGTAAAAAATCGCTAAAAACAGGTTAAAAGAAGCTAAAATAGGTTTATAAACATGTGTATAGGCGAAAGCCGCGATTTCGAAGGTGAAAAACTAACTAAGGTAAAAATGCATGAAAATTAACGATTTTAAGCGAAAATTGGGGCAAAATTTATCAGGAATCGCACCAGATAGGTAGATAGCTGGCCGATTTTGGGGATAAATAGGCAAAAATTTTGCCTCCGGGATAGATAGATAGAGAGCTGAGCAGTTTCTGGGATAGATAGCTGGCGGATTTTTTGGGGGGGGGGGGCAGCCCCCCCCTAGGGGAGACATTGATTTTTTTTGTTCCTGGCCAAGAACATAGACATTTTTCCCGGAGTGTAAACATGTATACTCGGGAGACTTTATGCCGTACATTTTTCGCGAGGAAACACTCCATCGGTGTGAATCGTCATTTTTTTAGCCGCTGTCCAACTCGTTCTGGTGTGAAAAACAAAATCGAAAATCTGCGTACCTAATGAAATGTTCGGTCGCGCTCGAACTCGTTCTGATGGAAAGTACGAAATTTTTCCTGACTGTCAAGGTCATATAAGAAACGTTTAGCAGAACAGTGTAAAAGACTGCGATAAGTTCCGCTGAAGATAAATAGAATATTTCTGGCTCCAGAAACGCGACATATTTACTTCAAAATAGTATGGTCGGACAGCATACAAACGAATCTATTATTTTCTAAATTTTCTTGTGAAAGATGGGTCCTTAAACTTTTCAGTTTGACATAGATATTTGATTTTGAAAAAAACCGTACATAAATATTATCTATTGGTAGAGTATCATGTCTGCCGAGTATATGCACTTTCATAAATAAAAAGAAAACTGAAAGCGTACAAGCGACAAACGTTTTTTTCTGTAACAATTCCAATCTTATCAATAGGGTGTCAACAAAAACTTTTTGGCGGAAAACGGAAACGGAAAAAAAATTTGCACTTGCCGGAAAACGGAAACGGAAACGGAAAAAATTTTGCACCTGCCGGAAAACGGAAAACGGAAAAATGAAAGGCCGGAAAACGGAAACGGAAACGGAAAAATTTGCTGAAATTATGCCGGAAACGGAACAAATTTGCTGAAATTTTGCCGGAAACGGAAAAAAAATTGCAGAAATTAATCTGGAAATCAAAAAATTTGCAGAAATCAGTTAGAAATAGAAACAATTCACATACCGTATTTCCTCGAAATACCCCCCCTCAAAATGGACACTATGAACTTATAAACCCCCCCCCTCGAAATACCCCCCCCCCCCCAAAATTTAGTGTATAGAGAACGTAAATGACAAAGGCTGCGGTTTGTCATCTGGGTACTGCAAAACACACGTTAAAAACGATGACTCTGTTATGTGAGAACAGTTATTATACATCTACACACTTATACAAGTCTTTAGAGTCTTATAAATGGCGATTTTTGTTGCATTTTCGCCGTCTGCGTACGTTTCAGACGACAATTTAGTACTTGGTTTTCAAAAAATTTCTGGCGAAATAATAAACCCCCCCCTCGAAATACCCCCCCCCTCGTTTAACCCCCCCTCAAAATTCTCACTCTGAAACAATAAACCCCCCGGGGGTATTTCGAGGAAATACGGTAATTGAGAACCTGCATGCATGTTTACCAGTTTGGCTGAAACAGAAAACAGAGAATTGAGCCAGAAAATGAAAAAAAGTTGGAAAAACAGACAATTGAGCCGGAAAACGGAAAAAAGGCGGAAAAACGGAAATTTTAGCCGGAAAACGGAAAATGAGCCGGAAAAACGGAAACGGAAAAAAAATTTTGCAGCCAGAAAACGGAAACGGAAACGGAAAAAAATTTGCCTGCGGAAAGCGGAAACGGAAAACGGAAAACGGAAAGTTGACACCCTACTTATCAATGATCACGTCATGGTGAAGTGTTTCCACCAGAAGAATGCCTAGCGTGCAATCCAGGGAGTATATTCAAACCGCAAAACCTCACCTGATCGGCCAACATGAGCACAGTTTTGATGGTAAACCGGCGCGAGCAGAAATTGAACAAGTCCTCCAAGCTGGGCCCGAGCAGGTCGAGCACCAGCGCGTTGTAGTCGCGCTCGCTGCCGTACCAGCGCACGTGCGGGATGCCCACGCCGCCCTGCAGAATTAATTGGGGGAAATAATTGATTAAATGGAATTAATTATTATTTTTTGCTCAAAAAGAACTCAATTTTGCTCATTTGGCTTAAAAATCCATTTTAAATTTTCAAATCGGGCATCTTTTAAAAATAGATTTTACCAACCCTAGTCTTACATAAATATTTACAATCCGCCCCGTTCGAAAAATACTGGCTACACGTCCCTGTTAATGAGTGTATAGAGGCACATCAGGTGAAACAATATACCTGTAAACCCTGTACAATAGAAAATTTATAGATAAGTAATTTACAAAACCTCATCTTAAAAACCCGCTAAAATGAGAGATGTGCAAAACACAGAAAAGGAAGGCATAACCAACCGCAAGAATTTTGTAGACTTTTGACTCGTACAAAAGTTGCGGGTGGCGGGCCTTGGTCGGCTCCAGTTTGACAGCCACTTCCTGTAACGAAAAAAACGACAATTGAAACGTTTGCTCAATCCAGGGGCGTATCCCCTGGCGCCATACGCTATTCCCTCAATATGCAGGTAAATTCAGAGCCGTTCAGACCCCCCGCTCAAAAATTCGATGTATTTTGTAAAGAATTGACAGTATGAGGACCGATTTAGTTGCAAAATATCAGTGTGATGGAAAAATGAGAGATATTTGGCCTACATGCGCACCGGCACAGACCCAATGACGACCCCCGTTGTAAAAGCGCGCTTTACCCCCCCCCCCCCCCCACAAACAAAAAACCCGCCGCACCCACCTCTCCATTGGTGATGTTTATTCCCAGATAAATGTCGCCAAAAGAACCGGATCCAATCTTCCTGATCAGCCGATACTTTCCAGCAACCATAAAATCGCCTCCCCTCGCCAAATGTCGGTCCATTACTGCCGCCAGCCCGAAATTCAACAGCTACAGCGTTGTTTTAGTTGACGATTTCTGCCCGGTCACCACGAGAGGGTGTCACCGCCTGCAGTTGGGAAGGTTATGTGTTATGGGCTGAGAGAACTAGGACTACACACTAGTTGACGTGGCAAATTTCAACTGATTGTCAACTGAGTATCAATGAAAAATGCCAAAAGAACTTTTAAAAACGTCACGCTTAACAGAAACAATGAAAATTAGATGACACGACGTACAATTAATTAAGATTAAAATTCACATAGAAAGTTGAAATTACATAATTAACCAAAATTTAGTTGACTTCAGTTGACACGAAGTTTGAGGTCAACTAGTGGCGTGGGCCCAAACTGCAAATGGCTCGCGTGTGAGTATTTCATGGTGATATAATTTGTTTTAAGTCGTGAGAAGTGCGCTCGATACGCGATAATATTGATCATCGATTTTGAATGCTAAAACGTGACGTAACTAGGGGACAATTAAATGCGCTATTCAGGTGTGTGTATTGTCAGTTTAGTTTCAGAAAAATGAACCATTACGTGGGCCACAGGCTAGATTGAAAGTCAAGATAGCACACCAGGTGCCAGTTCCGCAATCTGAGAAGTGAAATGGCAAGGGTGAAGTGTAACGGCAAGTGAATTGGCAAAAGCGAAGTAAAAAATAAAAAGTAATTTCCCTTCGCTTTTGCCAATTTCTTTCTCAATGCACTTGCCATTTCACTTCGCCTTTGCGCTTTTACTTCGCCTTTGCCATTTCACATCTCATTTGGCGGAACTGGACAAGAAAGAGTCTATGCAATAGTTTTTCATAGACACCAAAAAACTTTTCGGTACATTCGATGGCGGACACAGATCTCGCCATTCTCGCCTTCTATGAGCGAACTCACGTCGCAAATTTGAGAGGTTGTGGAATCGACTGACCATCTATTCCCGCCCAGAAATGGGGAAACAAATCGAAAACAAACAAACCACGATTCAGCTATCACAGTTGGGGTGAATAAGTTGACCAGGCTATAAATCGGGACAAAAACGCGGGAAACCGGTGGGCGGCCGCTCCGTTTTGAAGCCGGTCGGCCTGAAAAAAATCGGTAAAGTTGAGATCAGATTTTGCGACACAATTATCGATGCGATTTTGTCACTTTCGCGGCGATATTTTGGCGAAAAGAGTAATAAATTGGGCTCCCTCAGTTGTACCGAAAAATAGGAGTGTGCCTGTATTCAGTGTTTGTATTGTACAAACAAAACGGTTTCATTGAATTTATCGTCCAAAAGAACACAAACGCTATCAGCGCGGTTGCAACAACAGAAAAAGCGTCACGGACCATGATTGAGCTATCAGAAACGTTGAAATTTTTAAGAAAAATTATCAAAACTTCGCCCTCGGTACGACCGCATCAACACTACTTAAAAACGCGTGGTACGCAAAAAAATATTGAAAATGTGACCACCTGGCCGCCGACGATTCAAACAAATAGGACACTTTTTTACGTCCACTAAAATGTAAATGTCGAAAATACGACGATAAATAATTGCGTAGAAAGTGGATACTCTGCCAGAGAATGATAAATTCATGATTTGTGGATATCGAACGTCATGTAAATAGTGCATCAAAACCCCACGCAGCATTGAAAAAATCTCGGGGTTTAAAATATCGATACCAAAAAGTATTATATTTTCTGCAGGTTTCTCCAAAGAAATTCAATGACCGCATTATTACCTCGAAATACCCCCAGGTTTTTTTTTTGTTTCGCCAGCAAATTTTCAGGGGGGGGGGGGGGTTAATTCGAGAGGGCTTATTAGAGGGGGGGGGGGGGTTCGTCCTAAAATACTACCGATATTCGCCATCACGTATACAGTATTTGCTTGAATAATCCCCCCCTCTTGAATGATTCAGCATGTTAGACGAGGGAGGGAAAAGGACTTTTACATTTATTTTATGCTTAATTTTGGTACTCAGACAACTGAGTACGGTAAATGTAAAATACTTTACACCGCAGTATAAAAGTCAAGTGAAAAGACAAGTGTCAAAACTCAGAAAAGATGCAAATTGCATTGTGAATATTCAACAGAAATTCATTTCGTAGCAGCCCCATGTTTCGATGGAAACAAAAACTACTCGTTTGCCTTGACATTTTACTATGATAATCCATTTTTACGCTTACAATTACTATCTTACAAACTGTACGAATATACGTTGGTAATTGAACAACAATGCCTAAATTATGTGTTTCAAGCATATACTTAAAAACAAACTACCTAAAAATGTAATGCTGACATAATCATTAGCGATGGTATAAATATGGTATAATAGTTATAGATGGTGCATTTAATGCACAACAAATTTGACATTAATCGACCGCAAAAAATGATGCTACATACACTCCAGGAAAAATGTACTTATGTTCCTGGATGGGAGTAAATTTTTTATCTGTCCTCCTTTTGCAAATGTGACAGCCGCTGGTGTTTACCCAGTATACAATGTCTTAAATTAAGGTGTCTTTGTGCAGCATGTCCATTTTCAGCCAAATCAATGCATCCCTGATTTTTTGGTGGCTGTCCAAAGTCAAAATTTGCACGGAAAAAAATCTGTTTTTATTTTTATTTTCAAAGAATGGTGGATAAAACACCTACTGAAAGCACCAGTGCTACTGCAGATCACACTATATACAGCTGGAACCCCCTCAGAAGTGAGTGGGACCCCCTAAAGCGAATGACTGTGCTGGCTATATAGTGCTCACTGCTATCTGCCATCATTTTTGGCTATCACTTGCAGCCAGTCATGAAAAATATATCGGTCAGACATTATGGCAGCGTTCAGTATAGTACAAATGTGAAATGTTGGCACCATGCCAACTCTCAGCTAGGCAGTTAACGAGAACTGCAAAAAAGAGAACAAAAAATTCTGAAGGTGCCGCACTTTCAGTGTAGCCAAAATCAACAATATACGCAGGGGGGCAACTACCCCTCAAAATAAGTGTCACCCCGAATGAACCCATATTTGATGATTGGTATGCAACTGAACCCAAAACACCAAAAACATAAAGACATTTTTCCCGGAGTGTATGTGTTTATCACGAACATATCAAACGAACTAAATATGTATATATACACAATCTAAATTTTAGCTGAAAAAATCGCAGTACATTAAAAAGTATACTATTTACGACAAAGTACTGACCATGGCACCGGACTAGTGATGTAAAAGCGCCATGGCGTTGGCGCATGGCGCCAGCAGAAAACAATGGCGCTCTTAGCGCAATTTTGCTGTGACGTCATAGGCAAAATATCATGGCGCTTTTTACGTCACCACCAGCCACTGCGCGACAGCTCTTTTTGACTACCGTATTTGCTTGAATAGTTCCCCCCTTGAATAACCCCCCCCCCCCCGTAAGACGAGTGAGGAAAAAATAATTCCGCCATTAAGAGACTTGGTCAATTTGCTGTGCCTAATTTTAACAAAAATGGCACGTTATTGTGTGACTGATGCACATTTCGTGAAATGACTTGATCGAAACATGCTGAAAATTTTTGACGAAATAATAATTCCCCCTTGAATAGTTCCCCCCTCAAAAAGTCTGTGGAAATAATAATCCCCCAGGGGGATTATTCAAGCAAATACGGTATTTGGTGCTAGCCCATTTGTCACCAAGCGACAAAATTTAATCAGAAAGTCACGGGGATCCAAATGCAAGGCACCTGATTTTTAGACACTGCATACATTTTTGAAATATTTTTTTTTCTGACGTACCGCAGAAGTTACCTGATCAGTACAATGTTTGTGTTCAATATGTATGGAAGTAGAGTGTAATCACACATTTTCTACCGATGAAACTTAAATCAAAATTACCGGACTACAACTAAACGGTTGAGCCGTTTGCAAATGTGATAAATCACGGAACTTTTCAATAGAAGCCGTCCACCTGACCCGATTATGATTTTTTCATTCGAACTATTCAATTTGGAAACATCTTTAAATACCGTATTTCCTCGAATTACCCCCCGGGGTTTTATTTTTTCAGAGTGATAATTTTGAGAGAAAAACGTGAAAAATGCAACAATAACCACCATTTATAAGTTTTTACAGCCTTATATAAGGATGTAGATGGTATAAACGATGTTCCAACGTAACACAGTAAGTGTTGTCTGTTATGCATTTCCCGGACCACAAATTCATAGTGCCCATTTTGAGGGGGGTATTTCGAGGGGGGGTATTTCGAGGAAAAACGGTAGCTACCGTATGTTCTTGAATAAACCTGCTTCCGCTAAGCGTGATGTGAAGAAAATGAACCGATATCAATCCTGTCTCGACCCTCGACATACCAAATTCTGATTTCTATACTGACATATTTACAAAAATCGATCCCGGAAAATGGAAAACGCAAAAACCGTGTTTATCCCGATCCCAAAAGTCCGACAAAAAATCGGTATTTTACGTTGCCGATCCCGAAAACCCAGTTTACGCTTGAATTCATAATTTAACAAAGTACCACCCAAAACTGTGAGGCAAAAATACCCCCCCCCCAAATCGAATTGTTCAAGAATATACAGCATCAGATTACAAGAAAAGCATAAAAATGACAAGTGATTCTTAAAAGTTACAAAATCTCGGGATTGTCAACAGCGATAGCGACATTTAAAAAAATGACCACTATAATACCGCCAAAGCGACAAAGATCTCAACGAAAAAACTGACCCTCTGGGAAGAATGACAAAGAAGGTATATGTACTCTGTTGAACTGTACCTACGTTACACACATACCACCGAGTAACACATTACTATAGATGAACGACGAAATTTTGATGGAATAATTGCAATTTTGTGCGATATAAAAACAAATAAAAAATAAAAACTGCCAGAAGTTTCTGTTTCTGGGTGCAAAAACTGATCGCACACGTAGTACGGGTGGGGCCAACTTTAATTTTTTCAATTTTTTCAATGATTATGTCACGATAAATTAATACATTTCCTCATGAAACTCCATGAAAACATGAAGACCGAATATTGTAGGGAACTTTTTCATTATGGATATCAGTTCTCCTAAGGGGTTTTACTTATCATAATACTAAATGATAATTAACGGGACATTTTTTGTGTCATTCACTACGTACATCTTTTCCCAAAAATTTCACTTACCAAAAGGTGTAAATTTATCGAATGGTGCAGATAAATATAGTTTTTTAGAGATGCCTTTTGCAATTGTTTGTTACGCAAGCATAGATGAATATTTTCATTTTTAGGTAAACCAGTTATTTAACATTCCTTTAGCAGACCTTGATTCAAGATGCAGTAACATTTGGAATGAATTTTGCGCATCAATATGTAGAAAATCCAAAAAAATTGTGAATAACTAGTAATAATTCTGCGAAAGCATCATAGAATGACCAACGGTCATTATTCGATGCGGACAATTCAAAACTTTCTGTTTTGTCGAGGACCTAAAAATTACCCCGCCACCCCCAAACACCAGGTAATGCAGAATCAACCACCGTATCAACAAATTGCAACAAACAAAAAAACAACCATACCACCAACAAATAACCTCCAACGCCTAAATCATGACATTTTACAAATGAAAAACAAAAACAAAAAAGAAAAGCTTCAATTGAGAGAAGAATGAGACGAGAATCCGGATTTCGAGAATTTAAAAAAATTCGAGAATTAATTTCGAGATTTTAAAAGTCAATAATTGCGAATGAAACAACTTTTTAACAGAGTTCGATTTATAGGAAAATTGAAGTTTCTCAACATGAGCCCAACGGCCGTAGTTGACCTCAATGCTGCCAGAAATCCAGGACATTCTGTACTGAAACGCGCTTTTTCGTTTTTTTTTGCTTACAGTACTCTCGCCATCCAGTTAATTTTTTTTGGCTCAAATGAGAAAGCGCTGCTAAATACATCACAAAACTAGCACTTAAAAACATCAATTTCACTCTAAAAAATCACACACACTGAACCTGTAAGCTTACAACGAAAATAGTTTTTGCAGTGCAACAATCCCTCATAACACCGTACCGTATACAGACTTTCGCTTCTCTACCGGACAGCAATTTGATTTACTGGAAGCTTGTCATACCGGAAGAGCTCCAGTAAGTGCCGCTGCTTTGTGCTGCGAGAAGAAACAACAGATAGATTAGTAATGGACGCGTATAAATTGCCACGTAGGCTCCCTAGACATGTAAACCCGCTCGACATGTAGACCCGTTGCAGGGATATCCAATGGGCTCAGCTATCTATCCCGAGGCAAATTTTGGCTTATATACAGAGCCCCTCCATCCAAATCGCTTAGCTATCTATCTATGCAGAGAAAACGTTGAGCGGTTTTTCCACAATTTTTACTCATAATCACTAAATTTTTCTCCATTTGGTCAATTTTGCCATATATAAAATATATATTTTACCCTTGCGCGCCGAGCCACCCTTAGAAAAGCTTTATCTATTTCTCCAGAGGAGCGATTTGTGTGTATCAAGCCCCCGCGGGCTTCAAAACCTCGGAGACCCCTAACCCGTTGTCTCATGTCGAGCGGGTTTACATGTCTACAGGCACAGGGACACAGGTTCAAAATTGCCGCGTACCTTGGGGCCACTGGGAACTGGACCAGTAGTCCTGGCCAGCCGCCTGGCCCTGTGCCGCAGCCTGCTTTTAGTTACAGCAAATCAAATAAATCCAACAAAAAAGAGTAGTTTATTTGCCCTACTCTACTTGAAGGGAGCTAGGCGCTGTGGACATCTGCACGCAGTGGACATCTGTGCTCAGTGCAGGGGTATTCTAGATTTTGACCCTCGGGGGGTTGGATAGATAGCTGAGCAGCCTCCGAGATAGATAGAGTGCTGGAAAAAATTGGGGGTTGCGGGGTTTCGATATAAAAGCTTTGTCAAGGTGTATAAAAAGGTATGAAAAATCGCGATTTCGAGCGAAAATTGTGGTAGGTAAATAGATAGCTGGCCGATTTGAGGGAGGGCGGTTCAGGGGACAGTTGCCAAAAAAATTTGCCTCCGGGATAGATAACTGGGCGGTTGGGGGGGTAACCCCCCAGGACACCCCTCGTTCAGTGGACATGCGGAGCCGCTGCATGGCGTCACCGCACTGGCGCTTATGTCTGCATTTCGCTGCTATGGCAGAGCGATCCCAAACTGACACCAGCTTGGCGGCACAATGCGGTAGTTGCGCTAGTGCTGCGTGTTCACTGAGTGATCAGTGGATATGTCTATTGCGTGCATGCCAACGTGCACTGAGCGTAGATGTCCACCGCGCGCAGATGTCCAGACGTCAGTATGGTTCAAACGCCATGGATTTTTCGGGATTTTCAATCACAAAACACCAAATAAAGCTAAATCCACTAAACCCCTCCCCAACAGTCAGCTGACCTGAGCCCCCCTAGTGTGCTGCGGCATGACGCCCTGTCCCTGCGTCTGCTGCGACTGCTGCCCCGGCGCCCCGGCGGCGGCCATTTGAGCGGCCGCGCCGCCGCCCGCCCCGCCGCCGCCGGCAGAAGGGTTGGGGTTAGGGAAGTCTGCCGCTGTGGGCCACCCGCCCGCGTTCGATTGCCCGTAGTATTGACCGCCGCCTTTTTTGGGGGGATTGTTGAGTTGACAGTTTTCTTTTTGAGTTGACGCTTTGGGTGGAGTTTATTGTGAGGTTGTTATACGATTAGGGTTGGAAAAAAAACGTTTTTTTTTAACTCGATGTTTTTTTTTAAAAGCTCCCAGATATGACCTAGTGTCAACATATATAGGTATATCAGACACTGGCAATACTCTGTGATGTATAATATGACCATATAATGGCTGTGGAGCCATGGGATAGCATTATAAGTGGTGATTTGTGTCAAAAATATCCATTTTTCGTCGACATATCGTTCGAATATCGCCTTATAGTCGAATGTTCGTGACTTCAGGTAAAGTTTGGCACGGAATGGTGATCAAACAAGGTTATAAAAGGAGGTTGTTACTTTGGGAGTGAAGTTACACATTGTGGAGGTACATGGAAGCACATTACCTCAATATTATATATTACAGCAACATATGTCGGCTTATTCACCCATGGTAGCACATAGAAATGAATGTTTTGATACTAAAAATGCAACAAAACCAATGAAAACAACCACCAAGTCAATTTGTGTGTGAAATTGCGCGCTTGCGCGCAAAAATTTTGCAAAATACCTAGTGCTTAGTACTAAAAATTTCAGCTGATGTTTTTAAAAAAAAAAAACATTTCGGTCGTCATGTTTAAAAAAAAAAAAAAACGTTTAAAAAAAAAAAACGTTTAAAAAAAAACATCGGCCAACCCTATATACGATGGTCCAAATCAAGGCCGTATCCAGGGGGGGGGGGCTGTTCATGTACACAAATTCCCTATAAAATGCACCTTTTGGCGGGCTTGTCGCTCTGTGTATGTATATACGTGTATGTATATTACATACGTATACAGCGCCATGGCGCCATCCCGTCACTGGGTAAGTAAAATTGGGTCTAATTTTAGGGGGAGGGGCTGAGCCCCCCCGTTCGCCGGGCTCCGTAAACAAGCAGCCCCCCCGCTCAAAAATCCTGGATACGTCCCTGGTCCAAATAGTCCGTAAATGCTATCCCATTTAGCGAACGAACTTTCTTTGAAAAAACCTGTCATTTTTTAAATAATATCCGGCTAGACAAGTCATAAGAAAAAACACACCACCATATGGCTGCTGTGCGTATGACGAGTACCAATCGTTGCCAGAATTTCCATACCACGGTGCTCCGCCACCGTAACCCGCCTGCGCGAAAACTCAGATAATGTCGCGACAAATGTTTTTGAATAACTTTTCTTGGGGTCTTCAAATGAAATTGAGCAGCATTTGATTTTCAAGCATTCGATTGTCAATGCCAGCTATTGTTGTTAATGTAACACGTAAAAGACAGTTGCTATTCTAGAGAAGCAGTCCTCACTAGGGATGGAAAAAATGGAATTTTTTTCAACGACCATTTTTTTTGAAACGTTTGAAAAAACGCCGGCCATCCCTAGTCCTAGCATGGTTTCAATTTTTCCGGTTCAATTTTCACCAATTTTTCAGCACCTATCTAACATTTTCAGAAACGGTGTTTTACATTTTCCATGTTTTACATTTACATCTCTTGACTTTCAGATCATAGCCTAGGCAACACAAAACAACATTTTCCATGTTTAAAAAAAACCACACCCCAATCCCGCAAACCTGCGGCCCGCCATACAAATAACCGCTCTGCGTGGGCCACCCGCCCCCGTGGCCGCCCATGCCGAAAGGCCTGCCGCCGCCGCGGCCGTAATAGCCGCCGACAGCCCCCATGGGACCCCCCCTGGCAGCCATGGGGCCGGCGAAGGCACCCCTGCCCCTGAAGGACCCCCCGTAGGTGTCCATCCACATGCCGCCGCCGGGCCGTTTGGCTGCCGCCCAGCGCACGTCGCACTGCGGTGGTTTGGTGGGTTAGATAAAGGGTCACCCTAGATTTTTACCCCCCGGGGGTTGGGTAGATGGCTATTTGCTACTCCGGAGGGATTGATAGCTCAAAAATCTTTTTGGGGAGTCGGGGGGGGGGGGTTGATGGATTCAATAAATAGGATTTTCAAGATGTAGGGGCGATTTAAGGGAGGCGGATCAGGGGACATTTGCCAAAAAATTGCCTCCGGGATAGATAGATAGCTGAGCGGCCTCCGGGATGGATAGATAGCTGGGCGGTTGGGGGGGGGGTAGCCGCCCCCACCCCCATTGGAGTCCCCTGGTGAGATGGTAGAATGTGTGGCTCGATTGAAAACACCACGTTTGGATGGCCGGTTTTTCAGATAATATGATTGTGAGAATGTTCTTTTAAAATGCAGACAACACAACCGTGGTCTTAAAATGGGCTGTCTAAAGTGCATTGGTACTAATTCATACGATCGAAGTTCCCAGAAGAATTTGTCGGAAAACCCCGTGCTGTAATCTTCACAAGAAGCGATCAATCGGAAAATTATGTGGCTGTGCAGAACGTGTGTAGGATTTTTACGGAGGGGGGGGGGCTATTTGAATAAGGTGTCCACCTCACGGGGGGTGCCCGCCCACCCACAACAAAAGCTCCACCAGTTGTTGTTTAACCCTCCCCCCAAACCAACCGATCTGCCGCCGAGCATGGCCGGGCCGGCCTTGACCGCTTGCTCGGCGCCACTTTCACTCTGGAAGATGACAAAGACAAAATAGCGGCGGTCGCGCGGCCACTCGATAGCCTCGATCTGAATAGTGTAGGGGATTGTGAAGTGAAAAAATGGATATTTGAGGGATTAATTGGGTGTTGGAACAGTTAATTCGATGTGTATTGTATTCGATTCAATAATCGGAAGGGGGTAATCACACACTATTTCTTATATTCGATTTTCGCAGTGACCTATTATTAGAAAGTGACCTATTATTTTTAAAACTGTTTGAGACGTTTTGGACATGATCCAACACAATCCCACCAAACCAATAACGAACCTCACGCAAATTTCCAACATAAATCGGGAAAAAATGTCACTCACGGGGCCGTATTTCTGAAAATGCGTCCGCACGCTCTCCTCGGTGATGTCTTGTGGCAGGCTGCCAACAAAAACCTTCTTTCCCTCATCTGATCGGGCGATTTTGAGTTCGCATTTCTTGTTGTTGATCGTTGGATTAGGTTCGACCATTGCCTAAATTTATTTTGTATTCAAATCTTATATTCTGGGATGCAAGAACGTATCCAGGATTTTTGAGCGGGGGAGGGGTAGGGTGGCAGAATTTACCGTACCGTACCGTACCGTACCGCATTTTTAGGAAATTTACCGTACCGTACCGTACCGTTTACCGCACTTTTAGAAATTTACCGTACCGTACCGCGTACCGCATTTTCCAAAATTTACCGTACCGTACCGCGTACCGCACTCATTTACCGCAGAAAATGCGGTAAATTTTACTCCGATTGACCTAGGATATGCCAATTTATTGATGACAATAAACGAGGTGTTCTGAAATTTTTTGCGCGCAAGCGCGCACATTTCACGACATTGTTTTCCTGATATGAAGCCCATCCATTTCTGCATGCAATATTGCTATAAGTCATGATTTACATTAGTATAATGTGTTTATAATATCAAGCCATGCATATCAACATGCTCTTAAGGTGTGAAACATCCCCCTCAATGTATTTACTTTTTATTTTGAGCTTATTGCAGTGATATGTTAGATGTATGGTTATATACCTATATTCAACCACTTTTCACCCACTTTTAGCAATTTTTTTCTCCATTTCTTCCTTCTACACCTTGAATAAGTCTATATATTGAGCCCCTACATTGTGGGTAATGTAATTTTATGTCATTATACTGTTATTGTGTTCTTAGGTCCATTTATCAGATTGTGTAATTGGATTTGGTGTCAATTTATGAACTAAAAGTTGTTTATAGTCCTGCATTGATACATTTCTGACATCGGAAATTTACCGTACCGTACCGTACCGTACCGCGTACCGCACTTTTCAGATTTACCGTACCGTACCGTTTACCGCAAAATTGAAGATTTACCGTACCGTACCGTTTACCGCAAAAAGGAAAATTTACCGTACCGTACGGTTTACCGCAAGGTCGTACCGTCTGCCACCCTAGGGAGGGGGGGGGGTGCTTGTTTACGAAGGCTGGCGGACCCCTAAACTAATTTACGTATATAGTGACGGAATGGCGATGGCGCCATTTGTAGGCGCCACGCCATGGCGCCTTTGGCCACCCCTTCGTTGCCGAGCCTAAGATAAAATCCCCGCCAATTAAAATCCTGGGTACGTCCCTACTGGGAGGTTAATTCAAGAAAAAAATACCTTTTTACACGATTCTATGTCGACAAACTCGACAAAGCCAAAGCCTCGAGAACGGCCGGTGAAGGGGTCGTACTTTATCTGAGTGGGGGAGAACGGAATGGGGGCTGGACCATAAGCCAGAACGCATGGGGCACACACACGTTGGATGTCAACGGAATTCGTGTCAACTAAATTTTAGTGAATTATGTGATTTAAACTTTTCTGATAGGGAATAGTTAATTGAGCATCATGACACTTAATATTCATTGTTTCTGTTAAGTGTGATGTTTTAAACATTTTTTCTGTCTTCACGATTTGTACATGTTTGTACATCAAACAGTTGACATTAAGTTGACACGAATTTGCGACGTCAACTAGCGTGTCAACTAGCCCAATCGAGCCGATGAAACGATACAAACTAGGATAAATACAAACTCACGTTGACGTTTTTGATGGGACCAAACTGACTGAAGTAGCTGTGCAGCACCGTGTTGTCAGTGTCCGCGCTGGTGCCCCCAACGAAAATTTTTCTGTGTCAAAAGATACAAAATTCATGTGTCAAAAATAATTATCCAAAAAAAGAACACGCACGTGTCGTCAACACCAATTGGCCTCTGGTCACCGCTAGTTTTGTTCTCTTGCGCCGTCGCTACTGTGAGATGGGTGGAGAAGTAATTCATTAGTGAACATTTTAAGGAAATAAATATCTCAGGGTTTCTTTTATTTTAGATTTCTGATAGTTAAATAGGATACCTGATGGGAATACCATACACTGTACTATGGAAAAAAATTCACATTTTACATGACTTTTCAAACCTTACATTGGCTGCTGCCCCCCCCCCCCCAAAAAAAACAACAACAACAAAAAACATCAACAAAGCGATTCACGAAAAAAATTCACCGTTGTGATCTGCAGCATCGCCAGCTCCACCGCCGGGAGTGCCTGAAAAATTAACGCACAATTTCCACAAAATAAAATAGCCAGTTTTTCAGTTGACACGATTCATTGTATGCCGCGACTTTTAATACTATCATGATTTCTGATATTGTGAATCGTAGTGTGGACCGAGAAAACGCGTGACAGGCGAAATAAATTTCGACCTGACATTTTCATGTGTTAAATTATGTTATGAGAATTATGTTAAATCAGGGGCAAAAAGTTAACCATTTGCTGCGTTGCCGTCCTCCATTGTGCGTACCGACAGAAATCTCGTCGAAATTTTTTTTATAAAAGTACTTTTTACTTTTACGACTTCAATATTTTTTGGATATTGTTACGTGACTGAGAGAAAGATAGTTACGATCAATTTCTATCGCTTGGTACCACTAAAATACGATATAGAGAAGAACATCCAGTAAATTCAGTCAGTTTGATTTCGCTTAATCTATATCCGGGTGCACTCGCTGTAACTTATCGCAACATAATTTCGTGTGCGAATGTATCCAATTCATTGCCTATTTCGTAAATAAGGAGGAGACTCCGTATGGATACTTGGCAGTCGTTAAAAGTTTCGAAATCGTTATAATATAAATAAAATAGGGCCAAAATAGCTATAAATAGGTACCACCATGTATATAGACTAAAATAGCGATTATGACGGTAAAAATTGACATAATGGAGCACATTTTAGCGATTTTGAGCAAAAATTGGTCAAAAACCGTGGAAAGTATAACACGCAACCGGTAACTTGGACGTTTGCCAAGTTCCGATACTTGACCAATCCTCAAATAATGAGAATAAAATATTTCGTGTGGTTGCTTACACAATTCGTGAGAGATGGCGAAAGATATGACTGCTGAGCGGACGAAATTCATGCTCCAAGTACACAGAAAGAGCCAGTTGGTCGCGTTTTGTATTTATGTCGTTCGCCTATGAATCAGAACGACTTTACTTTTTATATTGTTTGTTTTTAACGATTTGGCACTGTTCCAAGGTATGCGGAGGATGGCAGCGGAGTGCAACTGGAGTTGGCTGTTGCCACCGTGAAATATCTGAGAAAAGTTGTTGCCACGCAGCAATACTCCACTGTTGAGTGAGTTCTTTTTGCATTGAATCGTGTGTTCATAGGTCGTTTGTTAGGGTTTAAAAAAAGTAAAACATGTTTTTAAGAACTCTCAGTATTTAACGTTATATACGGCAATACAATTGATGTGGAGCCATGCGATAGTGAAGTGGTGATTTCATGTCAAATAAACGTGTTTAATGTCAACCCTTACATATCGCTTTTGAAATCGAGTTGAAACAATAAATTTTTTAGGGCCTCTTTTCATAGGATCTGATGTAACACATTTGAGTACACGATACTTTATTAAACAACTTTTTAGCGAATTGCTGGACCAACTGCGATCTGAGGGAAAAATCATTTGCAATGCCGATCCGAGCCAGTTTGTCGTGGTGAATATGCTTTTCAGAGGTTAGCAAGTATAAACTGATTTAGATAGGGGTCTAGAAAGGGGTAGGAGGGGTTACCCAAAACTGTCCAGCGGTCTATTTTCCCCAGATTCATCTATCCATGTGGAGTAAATTTGGCTTAGATGGATAGCTGAGCAGCATCCCAGATCGATAGATAGCTGGCAGATTTGGGGAATTTTTTTTAGAGAGTCCCCCCCCCGTGACATCACACCCCCGCTGCCTTTCAGATCACATATCACATGTATTTAAAAAACATTTTACATCAGCGTTTTTTAATTCAGTGATGCGTCTGGTGCGTGAGGAATTGGCTCGACTGGTCCACGGATTAGATGAAACTGCCGTCGACCCTTACGACGCGTTGCACGTAAATTGACAAATTTTGTTACAATTTGACATGTTGACATCAAAATTCGTGTCAACTAAGGTTAACTAGATTTTTTGTTAATTATGTGATTTCAGCTCTCCTTGTGATGGAGCATAGTTAATTTTATATCGCGACACTTAGTTTTCATTGTTACTGTTAAATGTGATGCTTAAGTTGACATTCAGTTGACTCGAACTTTGATGTCAACTATTCAGAGTCATTTAAAAGCGCTGCTACAATTTCTCCATTTCTACAGAAATTGTGGGAGTCTGAAGAGGCTGCCGCGCGGGCGGTGGACAAAAAACAACTCAAGGAGGCTGTCATAGGCACTCTGAATGAATATTTGGTTGAAATTGAAAATAGGTTCGGTTTTTCACGACATTTTTGTAAATATTTGTGAGTGTAACCTGTGGCCAAGGACGTAGCCAGGGAGGGGGGCGGGGGGCCCCCTTCCCGGGTCGGACAAGAAAATATACCCGAAATGGTGCTTCCGTAAAGCGATTTTGTCGCCAGTCCGGAAAAATTTTGCGCGCAAGCGCGCATTTCGGCGCCGCACAGTATATTTTAGTTATACCTGTGGTTTACGACCAAAAAAGCACTGAAAATTCGCCCCCCGTCGCTGTATATGTATGTAAAATACATACAAGTACAGCACTATTTGGCGCCAATGCCAACGCCAATGGCGCCATGGCGTCGCGCCTACGAATGGCGCTGGCGCCAAGGCACCATTCCTTTACCACAGGGGTCAAATTTAGGGGGGGGGCGCCGCCCCCCCCCGTTCGCCGAGCTCCGTATACAATCCGCCCCCCCCGCTCAAAAATCCTGGCTACGTCCCTGCCTGTGGCTGAATGAATATTTTCAGTGAGGAAAACATGGCCAGTCAGGGGGCGGAGCATGTGCAATCTGGTGATACTGTACTCATTTATGGTGCGGGCAGGTCTGTGGAGGCCTTTTTGAAGGTTTGTTTAGGCGTCTGTGTGTTAAGAGTGTGTCTACTGCTAGTCCAAAGGACTGAAGCCTATTATACATCTAAACCCATCACACATCTAGACCCGGCCAACATCTAATTCTACCGATCACACATCTAAACCCCCATAGATGTGTGATGGGCTTAGATGTGTGATGGGTCTGTATGTGTGATGGGCTTTGATTTGTGATGGATAGAATAAGATGTGTGCTAGGTCTAGATGTGTGAAGGGTTTAGATGTGGGCTGGCACAGGGTCGTCCAAAGACTTTTTAGCCTATCCTTCCGTTCGTCGGGCTCGGTTGACAAACTGTTTCATCCCTGTTCAATAATCCTGGATCCTTGAGCTAGTCGATGTGAACATTCGGTTTAATTTTTTTTTTGTGTCACAGTTGATTCTACAAATCCCTTCAGATTCAGGAAACGATTTTTTTTGCGAGTTACTTGATAAGGATCTTTTTTGCGAGTTGCTGTAATTTATGTTCCTTATTCGTTTTGTTGCTTTTTAGGCTGCCGCCAGGAAGCACCGCGATTTTACTGTACATATTGGCAAATGTTCTCCCTCCAATACGGTCAGTTTACACGTCAATAAATTTTGTGTGCTATGCCCTGGTGGTGCAATTGCGAAATTTCGGTACACCAACGTTTTTGAGACAACGCATCATTGGCGGCATACAGTATAAAACTTCTTGGATACCTAAGACGTCGGTATTCAAATGTTACACCGCTACTGTTTTGTTTTTGAGCGGATTATTGACATCACATCTTGTCAGTTGACCAAGATTTATAGCTTCCTCCACTCAAACACTACAAGTGCCGCACCCTGTAAACTGACAAATTGACAATTTCACTTTGTAAGCCGATGAATAAAGATTAAACACCCAATTTATTGTCTACAATTCATCACGTGTGGGTAGAATTTGCAGTTTGTCTTTACTTTGTGCGGGGTATTATCGCTGGGGGATACCCTCTTTTAAAAACGTCTAAATCCATGACTCCATAAAGCTTTAACAGTAGGGTTCAAACGGGACTACTTTTTCGGGCCGGGACCGGGACCAGAAAGTTTTCTTATCGGGATGGGGGGATCGTACCGGGACCGGGACTGGGGTGTCGGGACCGGGACCGGTACCGCCCCAGTCCCGCATTTTTGCCGAACCATCTACCGGGACCGTGGTCCCGTTTGAACCCTACCAACAGGTTACTTTTTCAGGGCCAGCTTACCTACAACCATCTAAGTCAATCGAAATCCTTTACCCCCCGAGTCAATTTGATCGACGATTGCGCCATGGCTGCTGTGATGCCTTCAATAAGCAAAGTGATTTTGGGGGCGCACGCAGTTTTGGCAGATGGAGGGTTTATTGGGCAAGCGGGAACTTATTCGCTCTGTTTGGCTGCTAAAAGGTACTCTGTGCCGGTGAGTTTTTGGGTGTTATATGGTAGTTTTTTGGATTCACCTCTTGTTAGGTGACGAGTTGGCGGCAGTCACAGAGCCTGTAAAATGCCCTGTAAAATGTCATGCAAAGTGTCAAAAGTCATGTAAAATGCTCTACATGACTTTTGATACTTTGCATGACATTTTACAGGGCCTGAGATCGGCACCAGGGTTCGCCCGGATTTTGACTCTCGCGAACCTTCATCTAGATAACAAACCCTTCCTCTGGAGGGGTAGATAAATAGCTGAAAATAGCTTTTCTTGGGGCAGGGGATCTACTTGGGTTGAATACAGGGGTCATGTAGATTTGAACCCCTGTGGGGTTCAGATAAATAGATACTAAAATCGCTCCCCCGGAAAGATAGATTGCTGCCTCCTCCTGGGTAGATCTATTGCGTTTTACACTTAGGCTATCTGCGCCTGAATTTGTTATCAACAAACTCAGTTTACAAATAAGTTGCCATTTCAGGTGATCGTGTGTGCTGCAGTTTACAAACTAACACCGAGATTTTTGTCCGCTGATGACCAGGAACGATTTAATAAACTGGCTTCACCGCGGGACGTGCTGCCTTTCACTGAAGGTTCACATTTCAATCACATTTTATTAGTTGACATCGCTAATAAATGTCAACTAAATAACACAAATTGTATCAAAAGTATAACGCTTAACTAGGGTTCGAAAAAACGTTGTTTTTCAACGCCATGTTTTTTATAATAAAAAACGTTTTTTAAATTGTTAACGTTTTTTAAAATATAAAAACACGTTTTTTCGTCAAAGCTCCCATATATGGCCTTGTGTCAACATATATAGGTATATCAGACAGTGGCAATACTCTGTGATGTTATATATGACCATATAATGGCTGTGGAGGCATGGGATAGCATTACAAGTGATGATTTGTGTCAAAAATGTCCATTTTTGTCGACATGTTCATATATCGCCTGATAGTCGAATGGCTTCAAGTGAAGTTTGGCACGGAATAGTGATCAAACAAGGTTATAAAAGGAGGTCATTACTTTGGGAGTGATGTTACACACTGTGGATGTACATGGAAGCACATTACCTTTATAAATATTATTTATATACTACAGCAACATATGACGGCTTATTAACCCATGGACAAAGCACAAAGAAATGGATGCTTTGATACTAAAAATGCCACAAAACCAATTAAAACAACCACCAATGTTAATTTGTGTGTGAAATTGCGCGCTTGCGCCCAAAAATTTGGCAAAATACCTAGTGCTTAGCACTAAAAATTTCGGCCAACGTTAAAAAAAAACGTTTCTGACATCGTGTTTGTTTAAGAACAACGTTTTTTAAATAAAAAAACTTTTGAAAAAAAACATCGGCCAACCCTACGCTTAACAGAAACAATAAAAGTTGTGTCATGGTATAAAATTAACTATGCTCTATCATACATGCATGTTGAAATCATATAGTTTACCAGAAAATTGTTGACACTCATGTTGATGTCAACTAGTGTGTGTGTGATCCTTTACTGACAAATCTTTTTATCTTGTCACAATTTTGTGTCTATCTAGGCACTTTGGTCAGTGGCGTGAGAGTATACAATCCCACCTATGATTACATACCACCAGATTTGGTGACACTGTACATAATGCAATTGTGAGTTTTTTAAATGTCATTTGGTCCATTGCGATATCTTTTAGATAAACTCCGCCTCCGCGCAGATCTGGCAATGCGCCAAGTTACGTGTACCGACTTTTGGGTGAATATTACCATCCGGATGATGTGCAGATAGCTAATTGCACCTGATTTATTTATTTGTTGTCGATTTTCGCTCTTCTGATGAAATTTGATTTAAATTTGTTTCGTTATGTGATAAAAAGGAGCATTTAAAATGCCCAATAAATACTAAATTTCGTTTTTTTTTCAGTTTACACTAACTTGTCTTTTGATTTGATCATTCACATTTGAATACAATGCGGGTAACCCTACTCCAAACCGCCCAGCTATCTGTCTATCCATGCAATTTTGTTTGGCTTTGGCTACTTTCCCCTTAACACCCTCTTCCCCGAAAATTGCCTAACTATCTAGTTATATGGAGCGTTTTTGAGCAATTTTTACCTATTTTTCGCCCAAAATCACTAGTTTCATACTTTCGCCTGATTTTCACCTTCAAAGGTCATGTGTTTTATCGTCCATTTTCAGCATTCCGGGTATAATTAAATGCGTGCCGGGTCTACATGCGTGATGGGTTTACATGCGTACTGACACAGGGCCCTTATGGCCCCACACACGCTAGTTGACATCGACACCAAATGTCAACTGGTTCCGTTCCCAATGATCGTCGGCTTGTCAGCAAGCTTTGAATCGGGATCGGCACCAGTTGACATTTGGTGTCGATGTCAACTAGTGTGTGTGGGCCCTTTGGGTAGGGTTCAAACCAGACCGCGGTCCCGGTACATGGTTCCGCAAAAAGTCGGGACTGGGGCGGTCCCGGTCCCGACACCCCAGTCCCGGTCCCGACAATTGAAAAAAGCTAGTCCCGTCCCGACCACGCCGTCCCGGTCCCGAGGTCCCGGATGGAAAAAAACGTATTTTTCAATGACCTGGGTTTAAAAATGAAGTTTTTTAAATACCTCCATGGTAATAACCCAATCCCGGTCCCAACATTAGAAAATTTTTGGTCCCGGTCCTGGTCCGAAAAACTGGTCCCGTTTGAACCCGACTTTTGGGTGCGCCTTTCAATGTGAGAGTTGGTGACAGATAAGAGTGCCTATTTAGGTCGTTCGTGTCTGAGGCATGTTGGCATCTGAGCAAGGGGCTGAAGTTACGAATTTGCCAAACACATTGATGTGTAAGGTCTCGCAACCCCTGCCTTGAATATAGCTGCTTATTTGACTGAAAATACGATGCTAATTTGTCAAAGAAAGCCCTGGCAGTTGAGTTCTGAAAAACAGTTAATAAGAAGTTCTGCCAAAACTGGCCTTCCTGTAAGTGTAATATATTCCAAATGTATTTATTCTCATTTTAAAATAGATCGTTGCCCTAGCTACAGTTACTATAAACAAAAATGTCCATGGAAATGTGACTTATGTGAGGTATTGTTTCCATGCCACCTCGATCATGAACAGACAGACTGTACCTATGTTTTGTATTCAGATGCATGCGTAACGGTGGCAAACCCTCTGAAAAAGTATTTAAATTTTTAAGTGGTTTATCCAAAACGACTTCCAATTCGATCTGAAAATATTTTTCGAATTTTCGAATCTTTGATTACTTTGAGATTTTTTGCATCAAATTAGGGTTTTTTCTCTCGAATTTTTAGTCTAAATTTTGAACACAACTTTATGTTCCACAGCCTTCTATGCCATTACCGGAGAAATATTTGCACATTTATTTTCTGCCACGAAAAAGTTTTTAGTTTATTTTCTCACGTTTTTCAACCAAAAATACCCAGAAAATTCGAAAACGTTTTTGAATTTTAAAATTAAAAAAATAGATTTTTAAGTATTTTTTCACCGCATGATCAACAATACGAAAGTCGAAAAAATCGTAAATTCGAAAACGTTTTTGAATTTTCGAATCTTTTTTTGCCATCATTAATGTTGTCTGAAGCTGGACGTTGTCATGACAATGCATGAGATTACTGAACTAGGTGTGTTTGTGATGTGCTGAGTGATGGTCTTGAGCATCCTTGCAGTTTTATCAGTTGTACATTTATGTGCTGAAAATTGCGTCAGATTCTGAAAACATTTTCTGTCTAAATTACTAATGTACTAATGTTCAGCTACTGATGTGACTCAGTTTGGGGGTGGATAATGAAATGTATTTACAGGGTATGTGACTCCAAAATTGGCTACATATATTTTTGCACTGTACCAATACTGATTACATTTATGTGTTAGTTGAGCTTGCATTTTTATTTATTAGTGCTTTCACACACTTT
>OZ038455.1:19871481-20174100 GCA_964036195.1 Sphaerolaimus hirsutus
TGCTTTCACACACTTTTTAATTTTGATTTCGGTAACATGTTCTGGTATTTACTCTAAAAAGTGTGCACAGAACCAAATTAAACATGGTACATTTGAATGAAAAAATGAAAAAGGTGATTGTTGTAACTTGGTGAAAATAGCCCTGTGCCGGTACACATCTAAACCCATCATACATCTCAACCCATTACACATCTAAACCCATTAATCTAGACAGCGTCTGTGAAAAAACTGTAATTGTCTACATGTTGGATCGATTAACGTCTACCATTCAATCAAACATACTCATTATTCAGCGGTGCTGGCAACATGCATTGTTTCCATCGTCAGTGCGCCCGAATTTCGTTGGATGATGGTGATATTAGTAGACACGCCCGCTGTAGAGCGGACGTGTCAAATAATACACTAATCTCTTAATCCCAGATGAGTGATAGTTAGAATTAGATGGGTGGTGGGTTTAGATGTGTAATGGGTTTAGATGTGTACTAGGCCTCAGTTGTGTAAATGCATTTGAAAGAGGAGAGCTGCTTACCGTATTTCCTCGAAATACCCCCCCTTGAAATACCCCCCCCCCCCCTCGTTTGACCCCCCCTCTCGAGACCACTATGAAACAATCACCCCCCCCCTCGAAATACCCCCCCCAAATTGAGTGTAAAGGGAACGTACATGACAATAACTGTAGTTTGTGTTCAGTGTACTGCAGAACACACGTTAAAACAATGTCGGTGTCACGTTAGAACAGTGTACATACATACCATCTACATAGTAATATTAGTCTACAGAACTTTATAAATGGTGGTTTTTGTTGCATTTTTCGACGTCTGCATACGTTTCAGACGACAATTTCGTACTTGGTTTTCAAAAAATTTCTTGTGAAATAATAACCCCCCCCTCGAAATACCCCCCCCCCCTCGTTTAACCCCCCCCCTCTCGGGACCACTATGAAACAATCACCCCCCGGGGGGTATTTCGAGGAAATACGGTATACTTTTTTCTGGAGTGCCATTGTCACCCGATTTTTTTATGTGACGCTGTATTTTATCAAAATGAACTTAAGTGCTTAGGTGCCATTTTACCTAGCGTTTATTTTTCCACCAACATATCAAAGATAAGACAAGATAAATGGTGTTGATTTTGGGGCCATGAAATCCTGTCAGATTTGTTTAGGTTGTTGTCCACATTGCCTCTATGTGCATTTCTACTTTCTAGTCATTCAGAAATTTGCAATGTGAAGTAGTGTATGTGACGCTATTGTTACTTATGGTTAACATTTGTTGGTCTCATGGGTGTGGCGGTTATTTTTATTGCTGGTAATGATTCTCTGTTCATGTGGTTAACACTAAAAACTATGGTTCTGTAATTCAACTCTGCAGACCGTCTTTAATAGATTAAAGTTTGTTTTTAAAGGCGGTTTTGATGCATTTCAGCTCATCTGGCGCAATCAACAAATAAACTGAACCTTATCAATTGCAATCAAAATAGTGATTGCAATCAGAACGCCCCTGCTGTTTGTGATGAAACGTTACACCGGTGTGTGTGCAAATCTGGATTCATTGGCGATGGTTCGACTTGTTTGGAGGGTTCGTTGTTGCAGCAAAGATTGCATCATAGAAGTACAGACAAGGCGCCAATTCCGCAAATTAAGAAGTGATAAGTAAAATGGCAAAAGTGCTCAATTCACGTCGCTTTTGCCATTTCACTCCGCATTTGCCATTTTGCTTATCGATTTGCAGAACTGGCGCCAGAGCTTTCAAGTGATTATTTTCCTGGAAAATGAGTAATTTTACTGATATAATTTTCGTTTCCCAATTTTGCATATAATTGGTGAAATGGGTAATTATAGCACAGAAATTTGGTAAACATCATCACATTTGGTTGTAACCACTTTCCCAAAATAGATGAATGTTCCAATGGGAATTTGGAATGTGGCAAACAAGCAATATGCAGGGCATTCCGCGATTATGAAAAACTTCAGAATGGCAGTAATGTTTTGAGGGCACACTTTTCATGTGTTTGCCCTCCAGGATTCTATGGGGACCCTAGAATATCTTGCTTCAAGGGTCAGTTTCTGAATCAGACAAATCTACTGGTGAATAAATTGCGATTTCTTTGTAGATGTTTGTGCTACACAAAAGTTATCCAGCTGCTCGACCAATGCAAAGTGTGTTCAGTGGGTGGGCGGAGCTTTGCACAAGTGCATTTGCCAACCTGGCTTTTTTGGAGATGGGGCAACTTGTTTTGAGGGTAAATGTTGTCTTTGCATGAATATTTCCCTTCTTGTATTAGATTACAAAAACCTCACAGATATTTGTTCCAGTTCAATTGGTATTGAATTGTGTCCAGGGCACATGGAAAAATGTGCACCACTACCTCAAGGCCAATATAAATGTGTATGTGCTTCAGGCTTCAATAGAAGTGATGGCAATTGTGTCCCAGGTAATTTTTATTGAATGTCCTTAATGAAGCCCCCATGTGCAGTGATGGCATCAGCCCTTTAATTATTTGGTATTTTTAAAGTTGATAAGTTTCTGACCGACTTTCACAACAATCAACTATCAAGTGGTGGACTATCCCATATTGGGTGGTGGGTATATTGTGTGTAAATACAAGTAACTGCATACAAATTTAGTTTTAAAGTTAACTATGAATGCTCAGTGATGCCAAGCTTTATACATGTTGCATTTTTTATAATTACTGTATGCTCAGATCCATGCCACTCTAATCAGCATGATTGTCCACACAATGCACAGTGTGTTTCAAATATGCAGGGTGGTTACTCCTGCCAATGCCCGGTTGGCTCTTACATGCAGAGGAATGAGTGCAAACAACGTGTGTTTTTGCATCCACTGTTTTATTACTAACTAGTAGTGATGGTAAAGCGCCAGAAAAAAGGGCGCCAGGCGCCAATGGCGCCATGGCGCCATTCGGAAACTGGGCGCCAAGCGCCAAGGGCGCCACAGAAAAAGGGCGCCAAGCGCCAAGGGCGCCACAGAAAAAGGGCGCCAAGCGCCAAGGGCGCCATGGCGCCATTCGGAAAGTGGGCGCCAAGGGCGCCACGGAAAGAGGGCGCCAAGCGCCAAGGGCGCCACGGAAAGAGGGCGCCAAGCGCCAAGGGCGCCATGGCGCCAATTGAAAAGAAGGGCGCCAGGCGCCAATGGCGCCAGAATAAAAAAGCGAGTAGAATACCCTGCGTGTGCTAAAAATGCTTCTCCAGCACTGTAGTGCACACATTCACTTCTTTATTCATGTTCTCCAGGATGTAATCAGCAAAAATGAGACTAGCAACAAACTTTTGTGCAAAAACCGTACTCACACGTGATATTCAATTCAAACACTTTGAAAATTCTGATTCGACAAAACAATGAATGCACATCAAATAGATTTTCCAATAGGTATATGTTTTCTTGAAGCGGACGACAACTGAATTCCGATAATTTCAATCCGTTGATTTACGAGTTTGCAAGTTCACCGGTCTATCATGCTTAGCTTCTGATCCGTTACGCGCATCTTATAAAAATTGGATGAAACATATAAATACATCCACTCACACCACTTTGTCTATTTTCCATTGAATTTTGATCATTCACAGACCCGTTTTTTTTCGTTTTTATTCATTCACGCAGCACTCACCTTGAAACCATGCTGGCGCCATTTTGGCGCCCTTTTAGGGCAGGGCGCCAGGCGCCAATGGCGCCACGGAGAAAGGGCGCCAAGCGCCAAGGGCGCCATGGCGCCTTTCAGAAAGTGGGCGCCAGGCGCCAAGGGCCCCACAGAAAAAGGGCGCCAAGCGCCATATAAAAATGGAAGGTAAAACCGGGGAATAAAAGCTATGAAAACCCAACATTTAGCACTGAAATGTTGTAGAAAATGCCTGCAACACTTGAAAATAGTGACGAAAAATGGGCAAAAGTCTTAACCGAGATTAGGTAAGCTGATTTCCCAATTTTCTGCAGACTGGTCAGACCTGTTGTACCCAGTTAGTAGCCCAATAGAACAGCTAGATTTAGGTCTTTTTAACTTACCTATTGTGAAAAATAGAATGTCAGTATCAAATAGAACAGCAGTCTCCAGTAGAAGGACAGATAGAAATGATGTTGGAAGAGTGCCAAAGCACTAAAATTTCCAAAAGAATGGATCACAAGAATGTTCAAAGTGTTGAACACCATAATTTAGAAGTTCTATGTGTTTTCATATTTTGCTTGGTTTGAATTGATCCTCTGGAAATGAAATTTTCAATCAGAGTTATGCCCTAAGTATCTCTACTAATATACACACCCAACTCCCCACACAGATATCTGCTTCAATCCCGACGCTATCACATGCAACCCTGAAACTGAGGACTGTGTGCCCACTGCAGGCACAGATTTAAGTGATGGTGCCTACCAGTGCCTTTGCAAGTACCCCTATGTGAAATCGAGTGATGACCATGGCTGTGTTAGAGGTTGGTTGTTTGTTGGGTTTGATTTGTGTTGGTTTTGGTTGAAGTTTTTGTTTTTTTGTTGTAATAAGAGTAGCGAAGCCGCTGCTTCCCACTATGAATCTTCATTAACCTAAATAAGGTCATTGATGAAATTATTCATTTTACATCTTTTAAAAAATACGGTGTTGATGTCAATGATAGCAAAAACGCACATTTTAAACACAGGAACTCATTGAGTTTCTGTTTTTTTTTCTTTCACACAGAAACATGAAATCACATTTTGTAAAGCTTTAAGCTCAAATTTCTTTTTTGATATGCAAATGACATTTAAATTCAACTTATGAGAATTTCATTTGAAAATGACAAAGATGGCATTTAGCAAATTCAGATTGTGTCAATTGTTGATAAGCATATTGATTGGTGCTGTTTTTGCCAGCGATGAAAGCGGCAGCATTTCTTTGATTTTGCAAGTTTGCATAGTATGATTATTAAGTACAGCGAGCTTAGAAGCGCAGCTCAGAAACCACATTTGTTATTTACTTCGGCATTTTTGAATTTTTTATGACTTTACCTTTAAATATAATTGAGCACCACCATCAGAACCTTGAAAGTGCACTGCTCACTAATATTTATGATAAACAAATCAAGTGGTCACTTTGTGAAGCATCACAGGTTTTCAAACTTGCTCTATTGAACATTTGTTGTCGAGTCCACACTCTCAGAGACCTGCCACTGTTGAATTATAGTACTTTTATTGATACAACATTTTTCAAATTTTACCCCAGAAGAGGGGTGGTAATTTTATATTTGTTTTACGGAAATTTTTGTCCTTTTACAATTATTACGTGAACAGTTCTTGAAAATATTCTTTTCATTATGTAATTGCACATGTTTCATGTAATTATTCCACAATTCCGGGCACCTCACCGGGTCATTCGATAAGATACAACCACCTCAAATTTTCACCAATCAGAAACATCTTGGAGAAAATTTAGGGTGAAGCACAGTTACAAGAACCTGTCAAAATTGTAGGTGCTTTTTCAAAGGTCTATTTTAAATACAAAAATATCACTTGATCATTCTCATCATCCTTGGGCCCAGTTCCAATTACTCAGTGCATGTTCCACAAGTCTTGGGACAGTCCTTCTTCAATTGCGAATCAGAACCACAATCGCTCTTGTATTTTTCACACGAATGCCAAAAGTCGCGGCATTTCGGTGGTACATTCACTTCTGAATAGTTGGAATTTTTGGTTAAATTTTTGATATCTTTTCTATTTCTAGATTCTTTTTATCTAATCATTGACTAGGGATCGTTTCAGACCTAACTTTGTAATTATGAATTTCTTAAAGTCATACTGGAGTGAAATTCAAAAAAATACTGCCATAATTTTTTGAAAAGTCATTTTTCCACGCGACATTCTATCCAAGTTGCCATGTGTGGTGGTTCTCACACATTTCTGCCATAACTTTTCTTTACTTTAGTTTGTTATACCTTCATAAATTGATCATTATATTTACATTGAGATTTATTTATATTCTATGCATGCATGCAGCTTTTTTTCCAGCCTAATTTCTGCACGTTGCCTTGTTGAAAAGAGTTTGAGCCAGATTAAAACAGACCCTTTGGTGGTGTAGAGGCCACATTTTTAATGTGTTGATTTATCCAATCAACAAAATTTGGCACATGCGTAAAAATTGCAGGGTCCCTGCTGCTTGCACATACAGCACATGAATTGATGCCAGCCAGCACATATTTTCCATCTTTATAAGCCAGTTGAGGCCCACCGCTGTCCCCCTGCGTAGTTGTAATGTTGTAATTATGTATTTGCTTGAATAGTTTCCCCACTTGAATAATTCCCCCTCGAATAACCCCCCCCCCTGTAAGACGAGCGAGGAAATAATAATTCCCTCTTGAATAATTCCCTCCCCTTTACAGATTTGTTTAATTTATTCTGGCCAATTTGAACAAAAATGGCACGTCATTGTGTGAATAAACTATATTTCATTAAATGAGTGAATCGAAACATGCTTGAAAATTTTGACAAAAGAATAATTCCACCTCGAATAGTTCCACCTCCAAAAAGTCGATATAATACTGACAAAATAATAATTTCCCAGGGGGATTATTAAAGAAAATACCGTATGTATTTATTTACTTATACTCGGCGGAACGCAGAGTATGCGCGAAATCGTACCATAATTTAATGAAAAGAATCTTGTAATCAATTTCGTAGTTAACTATTCCATAGTAAAAACGAAATATTATGATGAAAATCTGTATCATTTTTGGTTATTTATTCATATGGGTTATGGTAAGTTTCCATACCATTTGTGATGTCCACCGAGTATATTTACTTGTTTTGAGTTGAGTTCTCATCTGGTTTTCCAATTTTCTGAACTTATATCATTGAAGCTTATGAATATGAACACACTCATAGATGCTGCATGGCAAAAAGTGTAAATGTATGTGGGAGAATACACATTATTTTAAATATTTGAAGTAAAGCAATGATGTAGATAGGTGTACCTTTGCCAACCCTTTTGCCAACCGTTTTGCCAACCCTGTTTCACATTGATTTTTTATCCAAAAATTTTTTTGACACTTTAAAATCATATTATAAAACAGGCCCATGCAATTTACCTTGCACACTGTAATTTGTGTACCCGTACCGCCGAAACCGCAGAACTCAGTGTCGGCGTTGGCGTGACCCCTGGGGGCAGTCCCAGACCCTGTAAAATGCCATGTAAAATGTAAAATGTCATGCAAAGTGTCAAAGGTCACGTAAACTGCCCGGTAAAATGGCAAACACGTTTGCCATTTTACCGGGCATTTTACATGACTTTTGGCACTTTGCATGACATTTCACATTTTACAGGGCATTTTACAGGATATGGAACTGGCACCTGGCGATATACCCATTAGTGCAAACGGTCAGCGACGTTTCAAACAGCGCTTGCTGAAGCAAGTCTGCCGCATTTTTATCTGGATTTCTATTGCCCCAACCTGCATAAATTAGTTGTGAACTTTATCCACTTGTCCTGTAGCAAATATTTATACCGTATTTCCTCGAAATACCCCTCGATTATTGCGCCAGCAAATTTTGAGGGTGGTGGGTATGGGAGGGGGCATAGCTGGAATCCGGGTGGCATTTTAGGGTGGGGGTCTGGTCCACCAAACGTTCGTGTCTTCTCATTCTGTTATACATTGGTCGTTTTTGATGCCCTTCGAGTATGTTGGGGTTTGGGGTATGGGCTATGATGAAATGTTTTTGTTTGCTCGAATAATCCCCCAGTCCCGAGCAACGATGGGTAAGTTCTCCAAAAAAAAACACTTTCTGTGTTTTGAGTTTTTCAAAAATGAATACCTGTGTTTTGAGTTTTTTTCTTGAAAAAAACTTGAGTAACTCTGTTTTTATTTCTGTGTTTTTTGTAAAAACTCAAGTTTTTTGAGTTTTTTCTAAAAAACTCGAGTTTTTTCCAAAAAATTCGAGTTTTCCCCCAAAAAATTTTGATTTACAGCATTTCGATCTGGAAACAGTGGTTTTCTTATAAAATATTGGTTTGGCACATGTTTGAACCCCACATAACATTTGTGTATTCATTCAAGTGTCAAAAAAGTCCTTTAAAAGTTCCACAATGAGGACATCAACATCGCAACATCAGCAACAAAATGCCCAGAAACGACAATTTACGCAGTACTCCAAAATTCTTCAATGGATGTGCACTGTATGGAAGACTACGGAATTGATTTGAACTACAACTACCATATTACCTTGAAATACCCCCATGGGCATTATTATTTTGTCCGAAAGTTTTGTAAGGATCATAGAAAATAGTAGGCATTTACATACCCAAAACAGGTTATAAATGCGTACAAACAGGATATATTTGAAATAAACATATAGTCAGCTACACAACCTGGTACAGTCTATGTGTAGCTGCGATGCAAATAAACAGTAATAAATACATCATGTACATTGGATACATGATGTACATCATCCCGGAGGGGGGTATTTCGAGGGGGGCGGGACTTATTATTTCACCAGTCCATATTGAGGGGAGTTAATTCAAGGGGGGTTTATTCAAGGTAATAAGGTATACTTAAATGTCAAAACTTAAATTGTCAAATCCACCATGAGATGTGCATGCCATCTCTAATTTCGTTTTTGTATCATTATAAAATATGAATACATTATGTACATATTTACATACTATAGATGCTTATCTTATCTTGTTTAGTTTAACTGAATTAATGTGCATTCAACCACTTCGCTGAAAAAAACACAAAAACTCAAAAAACTTTTCTGTGTTTCCGTGTTTCTGTGTTCTCCAAAAAAAAACTCATTTGAGTTTTGAGTTTTTCAAAATTTATGAGTTTCCGTGTTTCTGTGTAAAACAAAAACACAGAAACTCAATGAGTTTCTGTGTTCAATTTCTGTGTTTTTTCCATCGTTGGTCCCGAGATAAGGGGGGTCTATAAAAAGGTGGTCATTTTGCATGGCCGATCTACACATTGACTTTGAAGCTTACTCTCTCAGCCATTTCTGGGCCAATTTGGATCGTTCAGCACTTAAAATGATCAGGACAGCTTGCAGATTCCATTTTTAGTCGTCTTGGTGATGTCTAAATTCCGTATGCCGATTTAACCCTGTTTTTCAACACGAAAAATAAATTTTTCTGAACATGGTACCATATACTTTAGACAACGAGAATCCATAAAAACAAAAATGAGTTCAATAAAAACATATAAAATATAAAACAAAAACTTCGTTCCAATCAAAAGTTATAGCGCTTCAAACTTTTCCATCATATCCACATAAATAACCACATGAAGAATTTCTTCTAATAGAAGAGCGCCGGTCTATTTTTTTCGTCGACTTTCTTACCTGCCGTTCTATTGGAGGCTGCCGTTCTATTTTTTTCACCAAACTTTTACACACATTTTTAATTTGAACATATTATTTATAAGCTTTATTTACCAACAAAACGTGAGCAATATTTTATATCAGAGCATCAATTTGAGATTCAACTCTTATTGAATGCTTTGAACGTTCTTGTCATCCATTTTTTATGTTTGGCGCTATTCCAATGCAATTCCTACATGCCGTTCTATTGGAGGTGCCGTTCAATTGGAGGCTGCCGTTCTATTGTTTTTGTGAGTGCAAAAACATGCCAAAACCTGCCGTTCTATTGGAGGTGCCGTTCTATTGGAGGTACGCCATTCTATTAGAAGAAATACGGTATAATATATGGTATTTATGTCTTCTACAATGCGCCTACACTAGTTTGCACCGTGACTTGGTGAAAAGTGAAATGGCGACATGGCATTCAGTGTACACCTATTGTATGCTATATATGTTTTAGTTATCAAATTTTCGAAGTTAAACTCAGAATTTAAATTTAAATTAAATTTAATCATTCAACAAGTTGATTTATTTGAATTTGAATTAAATTTCAGTTTTCTCCGAAGTCACGGTGAAAACTAGTGTGCTTAGGCACATTAGTTTTGAAAAACGAAAAATGATAATAAATTGTGAAAATTGTTTAGCTAACCCAGTGTTATCGGCGACACAATGTGCGGCAGTGACCAGCCATTGTTTATTCACCAATGAAGCGCCACAAGTAGCCAGACTGACCTGTGTGTGTGTATTTGTTTCTACTTTAGGGTAAATGTGATCATATAGGGTCTCTCCTAATTCAGGACACAAGTAGTCACCAACATTTTTCACTTTCAAACCCTCATTCTTTTCTCCATCCACTATTCTATACCCCCTTTGTTGTATTTTGAATACTTCGACCCTGGCACCATAGGCACCAGCGCCATGGCGCTTCTAAATTTTACATTTACTACCTTAGACTTTCTTCCAAGAGCACCGGGTGGGTAGGTCGCCAAGGCACTCACAGGCACCGGTACTGGTGCCTTTCAGATACATGTCAGGCACTCGGGCACCGGTGCTGGTGCCTCATAATTACTAATGGCGGGCAGTCCCAGACCCTGTAAAGTGTAAAGTACAGTGTCGATCGGATGTCATGTAAAATGTCAATTAAAACTTTTTTAAAAGAAAATATTTTACTACTTTACATTTGTCAGGCAATTGACACTTTACATTTGTCATGCCAATTGATACTTTACATTTGTCATTACAATTGATATTTTACATGACATTTGACACTTAACTTTACACTTGACAGTGCCTCTAATTGTCAGCTGGTCATTGCAAACTGACCATCCAAGGGAACGAGTTAGGCACGGCCTCGTGCCCTCCGTGGATTCCTTGGGTGAGCCCCGTAATTTTGCCACCGGAAATTTTACTACTGAACTTTGGATGACAATTGAAACTTTAAATTTGTCATGGCAATTGACACTTTACATTTGTCATGACAATTGACACTTTGCACGACATTTGACACTTTACAGTGTCTCGAATTGTCAGCTGGTTATTGCAAACCGACCATCCAAGGGAACGAGTTAGGCACGGCCTCGTGCCCTCCGTGGATTCCTTGGGTGAGCCCCGCAATTTTGCCACCGGAAATTCTCACTGATGGAGGGTGTGCCTTGTCGGGCACACCACAGTCCGAATTTCCTGACACTAAGTTTATCATAGCCCATGATAGAATAATTACTGGGTACATCATGGTTGCTAAACGGTGGGTATATATTTTTTTCTTTTTTTTGCCTGGTCGGCTTGTGAATGGCAATTTAAGATAGCTGCCGAATGCCTTTTAAATGTGGGGTTTGTGGACATAAATTTCAGGTGTTTTGGAGAACGATGACACGATCTTAGTTTTTTCTAACTAGGGTTGGCCGATGTTTTTTAAACGTTTTTTATTTAAAAACAACCTTTTAAAAATAAAAAAACATAATGTCTGAAACGTTGTTTTTTTAAAACATCAGCTGAAATTTTTAGTACTAAGCAACAGGTATTTTGCAAAAATTTAGCACGCAAGCGCGGAATTTCACACACAAATTGACATTGGTGGTTGTTTTCATTGGTTTTGTGGCATTTTTAGTATCAAAGCATCCATTTCTATGTGCTACCATGGGTTAATATCATATGTTGCTGTAGTATACAATATTCAGGTAATGTGCTTCCATGTACCTCCACAGTGTGCAACATCACTCCCAAAGTAATAACCTCCTTTTATAACCTTGTTTGATCACTATTCCGTGCCGAAGTTCACTTGAAGTCACGAACATTCGACTATAAGGCGATATACGAATATGTCGACAAAAAATGGACATTTTTGACACAAGTTATAGTCGGATTACATGATACTATTACTGATATTACAGTGGTTTACCCGGTTTAGAACGTAATACCGGATACGACACTGTGTATCCTAAATATTTTTTTTGGCGCTGAGCCATAATTCACGAGTGATGTGCCAAAGGTGATGACGTCATGACGGAGTGTTTCCTCCGGAAAAATGTACGGCATTAAGTAATCCGACTATACCACGTATAATGCTATCCCATGGTTCCACATCCATTATATGGTGAAATACTACATCACAGAGTATTTCCACTTGTCTTGATATACCTATAAATATAGACACAAGACCATATCTGGTAGCTTTAAAAAACGTTTTTTTTTCATAAAAAACGTTTAAAATTAAAAAAAAAACACGTTTTTTTTAAAATGGCGTTAAATTTTTTTCCCAACCTAATTCTAACATCTTTTGAAGGCATACCGAATTCCACACATATGTACCTGTTTATAACATTTTGTGTAGTGATAGACAGGGTTGGCAAAATCTCAGAAAAAAATAAAAATAAAATAAAAATAAAATGGAATATTCAAGAATAAAATAAAATAAAATAAAATGGAAAATTTAAGAATAAAAATAAAAATTGTATAAAAATTCGAATTTTTGTAAAATTTTTGTAAAATTGTAAAAAAAATTGTATTTTTGTAAAATTGTATAAAAATTCATATTTTTTGTAAAATTTTGTCTCATTGCTTGAGTCTCTACCTGTTTTTTCATGGATCTGGGGGCAGTCCCAAGCATTGTCAAGTGTCAAATGTCATGTAAAATGTCATGCGAAGTGTCAATTGTCATGACAAATGTAAAGTAAAGTGTAAATTTTCATGACATGTAAAAATTAAAGTATCAATTGTCAAGCAAATTGTGTTCAAATCTCATGTTTTATTCCAAAATCTCATGTTTTGTATCCAAATTATGTTGTTGTTGACTCCAAATCTTATGTGAACATTTGGATACAAAAACATAAGATTTGGATATAAAACATACTATGGATACAAAAACACAAGATTTCGATACACAATTTACACTTTGCATGACATTTGTCATGACAATTGCCACTGTGCTTGAAATTTTACATGACACTTGACATTTTGCATGACAATTGATACTTTACTTTACATTTGTCATGACAATTGACACTTTGCATGACATTTTACAAATTTGCCAAGCACACTCCAGTAGTCCTTCTACTGAAAATGCAAACCATTCTTATCAATAATTGCAACTTTACACTTGCAGCTAGCTAACAATACATACTGCATGCAACTTTTGAAAAGAAAGGGAAAAATTTGTCACAGGTTTTTCATGTATAGGTCTAATTATAACATTTTTCTGGCCTTGCATGCATGTTTCTGATTTTTTGTAAAATTTTTGTACAATTTTTGTAAAATTTTTGTAAAATGTGTCATTTTATTTTATTAATGACTTTTGGGAATAAAATAAAATAAAATAAAATGAAACAAGAATAAAATAAAAATAAAATAAAATTTTTATACAATTTTTATACAATTTTACTAAAATGAATTTTTATAAAACCAACCCTGGTGATAGAAAAGCGCCAGGTAATATGGCGCCATTCCAAAACTTAGGCACCGAACGCAGCCAGAGAAAACGTTGCCAGACACCAAAGGGTGGCAGTAACAATAAAATGTTAATATTTTAATAATTCACCAACGATTAAATGTTTATATTTAAGCGTGTTTATCAGAGTATATATTTTGAGCACAGCTTCACAATATATTTAGAAGAGTACAATTTTTGTTTCCTGTTAGTAACAAAACAAGCCATAACATAATTATTCCAGAAATTTCGCGGGGACTTGATTTAATTATAATTGCTTTTTGTGAAATTTTCTGAATGTAATTGAGGCGTCTAATTCTAAAAGTCGACAAGTCCACAAAATGCGATATCGAGTAAATCGCATTTTAAGTTTCAGATCCAATTTGTGGTCTGTGCAGCGTGTCCAATCTGGCTCTCTCATGCTTTACATTAAGTTCCATATGTTGACAATAAAGTGTCAAATTTTCAACCCCTGCTCTCAACGTTTATGTGAAAAATGGGGTGTCCATAAAATGCCATTTGGATATTTGCAAGAAATCAGCAGCAAAATCCAGTAAACAAAGGTGGACTTGTCGACTTCTTGCTGCAAACACCTTCGGACTTGTCGACTTCTTGCTTTAAACCATGTGGACTTGTCGACTTTTTGCACTTGCAAACATTTGATTTAAAAGCACCTGGAAGTTGCGCCATTTTTATGGAGTCACGCTATCGACTCCAAAATAGCGCCATTTCCATGGCGTTGGCGCCATTTTTATGGAGTGGCACTATCGACTCCAAAGTAGTGCCATTTCCATGGCGTTGGCGCCATTTTTATGGAGTGGCGCTATCAACTTCAAAATGGCGCCATTTCCATGGCGTTGGCGCCATTTTTATGGAGTGGCGCTATCAACTCCAAAGTAGCGCCATTTCCATGGCGTTGGCGCCATTTTTGTAAAGTACAGTGTCGATCGGATGTCATGTAAAATGTCAATTAAAACTTTTTAAAAAGAAAATATTTTACTACTTTACATTTGTCAGGCAATTGACACTTTACATTTGTCATGCCAATTGATACTTTACATTTGTCATTACAATTGATATTTTACATGACATTTGACACTTAACTTTACACTTGACAGTGCCTCTAATTGTCAGCTGGTCATTGCAAACTGACCATCCAAGGGAACGAGTTAGGCACGGCCTCGTGCCCTCCGTGGATTCCTTGGGTGAGCCCCGTAATTTTGCCACCGGAAATTTTACTACTGAACTTTGGATGACAATTGAAACTTTAAATTTGTCATGGCAATTGACACTTTACATTTGTCATGACAATTGACACTTTGCACGACATTTGACACTTTACAGTGTCTCGAATTGTCAGCTGGTTATTGCAAACTGACCATCCAAGGGAACGAGTTAGGCACGGCCTCGTGCCCTCCGTGGATTCCTTGGGTGAGCCCCGCAATTTTGCCACCGGAAATTCTCACTGATGGAGGGTGTGCCTTGTCGGGCACACCACAGTCCGAATTTCCTGACACTAAGTTTATCATAGCCCATGATAGAATAATTACTGGGTACATCATGGTTGCTAAACGGTGGGTAAATATTTTTTTCTTTTTTTTTGCCTGGTCGGCTTGTGAATGGCAATTTAAGATAGCCTTTTAAATGTGGGGTTTGTGGACATAAATTTCAGGTGTTTTGGAGAACAATGACACGATCTTAGTTTTTTCTAACTAGGGTTGGCCGATGTTTTTTAAACGTTTTTTATTTAAAAACAACCTTTTAAAAATAAAAAAACATAATGTCTGAAACGTTGTTTTTTTAAAACATCAGCTGAAATTTTTAGTACTAAGCAACAGGTATTTTGCAAAAATTTAGCACGCAAGCGCGGAATTTCACACACAAATTGACATTGGTGGTTGTTTTCATTGGTTTTGTGGCATTTTTAGTATCAAAGCATCCATTTCTATGTGCTACCATGGGTTAATATCATATGTTGCTGTAGTATACAATATTCAGGTAATGTGCTTCCATGTACCTCCACAGTGTGCAACATCACTCTCAAAGTAATAACCTCCTTTTATAACCTTGTTTGATCACTATTCCGTGCCGAAGTTCACTTGAAGTCACGAACATTCGACTATAAGGCGACATACGAATATGTCGACAAAAAATGGACATTTTTGACACAAGTTATAGTCGGATTACATGATACTATTACTGATATTACAGTGGTTTACCCGGTTTAGAACGTAATACCAGATACGACACTGTGTATCCTAAATATTTTTTTTGGCGCTGAGCCATAATTCACGAGTGATGTGCCAAAGGTGATGACGTCATGACGGAGTGTTTCCTCCGGAAAAATGTACGGCATTAAGTAATCCGACTATATCACGTATAATGCTATCCCATGGTTCCACATCCATTATATGGTGAAATACTACATCACAGAGTATTTCCACTTGTCTTGATATACCTATAAATATAGACACAAGACCATATCTGGTAGCTTTAAAAAACGTTTTTTTTTTCATAAAAAACGTTTAAAACTATAAAAAAACACGTTTTTTTTAAAATGGCGTTAAATTTTTTTCCCAACCTAATTCTAACATCTTTTGAAGGCATACTGAATTCCACACATATGTACCTGTTTATAACATTTTGTGTAGTGATATGATAGAAAAGCGCCAGGTAATATGGCGCCATTCCAAAACTTAGGCACCGAACGCAGCCAGAGAAAACGTTGCCAGACACCAAAGGGTGGCAGTAACAATAAAATGTTAATATTTTAATAATTCACCAACGATTAAATGTTTATATTTAAGCGTGTTTATCAGAGTATATATTTTGAGCACAGCTTCACAATATATTTAGAAGAGTACAATTTTTGTTTCCTGTTAGTAACAAAACAAGCCATAACATAATTATTCCAGAAATTTCGCGGGGACTTGATTTAATTATAATTGCTTTTTGTGAAATTTTCTGAATGTAATTGAGGCGTCTAATTCTAAAAGTCGACAAGTCCACAAAATGCGATTTCGAGTAAATCGCATTTTAAGTTTCAGATCCAATTTGTGGTCTGTGCAGCGTGTCCAATCTGGCTCTCTCATGCTTTACATTAAGTTCCATATGTTGACAATAAAGTGTCAAATTTTCAACCCCTGCTCTCAACGTTTATGTGAAAAATGGGGTGTCCATAAAATGCCATTTGGATATTTGCAAGAAATCAGCAGCAAAATCCAGTAAACAAAGGTGGACTTGTCGACTTCTTGCTGCAAACACCTTCGGACTTGTCGACTTCTTGCTTTAAACCATGTGGACTTGTCGACTTTTTGCACTTGCAAACATTTGATTTAAAAGCACCTGGAAGTTGCGCCATTTTTATGGAGTCACGCTATCGACTCCAAAATAGCGCCATTTCCATGGCGTTGGCGCCATTTTTATGGAGTGGCACTATCGACTCCAAAGTAGTGCCATTTCCATGGCGTTGGCGCCATTTTTATGGAGTGGCGCTATCAACTTCAAAATGGCGCCATTTCCATGGCGTTGGCGCCATTTTTATGGAGTGGCGCTATCAACTCCAAAGTAGCGCCATTTCCATGGCGTTGGCGCCATTTTTGTAAAGTACAGTGTCGATCGGATGTCATGTAAAATGTCAATTAAAACTTTTTAAAAAGAAAATATTTTACTACTTTACATTTGTCAGGCAATTGACACTTTACATTTGTCATGCCAATTGATACTTTACATTTGTCATTACAATTGATATTTTACATGACATTTGACACTTAACTTTACACTTGACAGTGCCTCTAATTGTCAGCTGGTCATTGCAAACTGACCATCCAAGGGAACGAGTTAGGCACGGCCTCGTGCCCTCCGTGGATTCCTTGGGTGAGCCCCGTAATTTTGCCACCGGAAATTTTACTACTGAACTTTGGATGACAATTGAAACTTTAAATTTGTCATGGCAATTGACACTTTACATTTGTCATGACAATTGACACTTTGCACGACATTTGACACTTTACAGTGTCTCGAATTGTCAGCTGGTTATTGCAAACCGACCATCCAAGGGAACGAGTTAGGCACGGCCTCGTGCCCTCCGTGGATTCCTTGGGTGAGCCCCGCAATTTTGCCACCGGAAATTCTCACTGATGGAGGGTGTGCCTTGTCGGGCACACCACAGTCCGAATTTCCTGACACTAAGTTTATCATAGCCCATGATAGAATAATTACTGGGTACATCATGGTTGCTAAACGGTGGGTATATATTTTTTTCTTTTTTTTTGCCTGGTCGGCTTGTGAATGGCAATTTAAGATAGCCTTTTAAATGTGGGGTTTGTGGACATAAATTTCAGGTGTTTTGGAGAACAATGACACGATCTTAGTTTTTTCTAACTAGGGTTGGCCGATGTTTTTTAAACGTTTTTTATTTAAAAACAACCTTTTAAAAATAAAAAAACATAATGTCTGAAACGTTGTTTTTTTAAAACATCAGCTGAAATTTTTAGTACTAAGCAACAGGTATTTTGCAAAAATTTAGCACGCAAGCGCGGAATTTCACACACAAATTGACATTGGTGGTTGTTTTCATTGGTTTTGTGGCATTTTTAGTATCAAAGCATCCATTTCTATGTGCTACCATGGGTTAATATCATATGTTGCTGTAGTATACAATATTCAGGTAATGTGCTTCCATGTACCTCCACAGTGTGCAACATCACTCTCAAAGTAATAACCTCCTTTTATAACCTTGTTTGATCACTATTCCGTGCCGAAGTTCACTTGAAGTCACGAACATTCGACTATAAGGCGACATACGAATATGTCGACAAAAAATGGACATTTTTGACACAAGTTATAGTCGGATTACATGATACTATTACTGATATTACAGTGGTTTACCCGGTTTAGAACGTAATACCAGATACGACACTGTGTATCCTAAATATTTTTTTTGGCGCTGAGCCATAATTCACGAGTGATGTGCCAAAGGTGATGACGTCATGACGGAGTGTTTCCTCCGGAAAAATGTACGGCATTAAGTAATCCGACTATATCACGTATAATGCTATCCCATGGTTCCACATCCATTATATGGTGAAATACTACATCACAGAGTATTTCCACTTGTCTTGATATACCTATAAATATAGACACAAGACCATATCTGGTAGCTTTAAAAACGTTTTTTTTTTCATAAAAAACGTTTAAAATTAAAAAAAAACACGTTTTTTTTAAAATGGCGTTAAATTTTTTTCCCAACCTAATTCTAACATCTTTTGAAGGCATACTGAATTCCACACATATGTACCTGTTTATAACATTTTGTGTAGTGATATGATAGAAAAGCGCCAGGTAATATGGCGCCATTCCAAAACTTAGGCACCGAACGCAGCCAGAGAAAACGTTGCCAGACACCAAAGGGTGGCAGTAACAATAAAATGTTAATATTTTAATAATTCACCAACGATTAAATGTTTATATTTAAGCGTGTTTATCAGAGTATATATTTTGAGCACAGCTTCACAAAATATTTAGAAGAGTACAATTTTTGTTTCCTGTTAGTAACAAAACAAGCCATAACATAATTATTCCAGAAATTTCGCGGGGACTTGATTTAATTATAATTGCTTTTTGTGAAATTTTCTGAATGTAATTGAGGCGTCTAATTCTAAAAGTCGACAAGTCCACAAAATGCGATTTCGAGTAAATCACATTTTAAGTTTCAGATCCAATTTGTGGTCTGTGCAGCGTGTCCAATCTGGCTCTCTCATGCTTTACATTAAGTTCCATATGTTGACAATAAAGTGTCAAATTTTCAACCCCTGCTCTCAACGTTTATGTGAAAAATGGGGTGTCCATAAAATGCCATTGGATATTTGCAAGAAATCAGCAGCAAAATCCAGTAAACAAAGGTGGACTTGTCGACTTCTTGCTGCAAACACCTTCGGACTTGTCGACTTCTTGCTTTAAACCATGTGGACTTGTCGACTTTTTGCACTTGCAAACATTTGATTTAAAAGCACCTGGAAGTTGCGCCATTTTTATGGAGTCACGCTATCGACTCCAAAATAGCGCCATTTCCATGGCGTTGGCGCCATTTTTATGGAGTGGCACTATCGACTCCAAAGTAGTGCCATTTCCATGGCGTTGGCGCCATTTTTATGGAGTGGCGCTATCAACTTCAAAATGGCGCCATTTCCATGGCGTTGGCGCCATTTCCATGGCGTTGGCGCCATTTTTATGGAGTGGCGCTATCGACTCCAAAGTAGCGCCATTTCCATGGCGTTGGCGCCATTTTTATGGAGTGGCACTATCGACTCCAAAGTAGCGCCATTTCCTAGGCGTTGGCGCCATTTTTATGGAGTGGCGCTATCGACTCCAAAGTAGCGCCATTTCCATGGCGTTGGCGCCATTTTTATGGAGTGGCGCTATCGACTCCAAAGTAGCGCCATTTCCATGGCGTTGGCGCCATTTTTATAGAGTGGCACTATCAACTCCAAAGTAGCGCCATTTCCATGGCGTTGGCGCCATTTTTATGGAGTGGCGCTATCGACTCCAAAGTAGCGCCATTTCCATGGCGTTGGCGCCATTTTTATGGAGTGGCGCTATCGACTCCAAAGTAGCGCCATTTCCATGGCGTTGGCGCCATTTGTATGGAGTGGCACTATCAACTCCAAAATAGCGCCATTTCCATGGCGTTGGCGCCATTTTTATGGAGTGGCACTATCGACTCCAAAGTAGCGCCATTTCCATGGCGTTGGCACCATTTTTATGGAGTGGCACTATCGACTCCAAAGTAGCGCCATTTCCATGGCGTTGGCACCATTTTTATGGAGTGGCACTATCGACTCCAAAGTAGCGCCATTTCCATGGCGTTGGCGCCATTTTTATGGAGTGGTGCTGTCAACTCCAAAATTTTCAAAAAAAATGTTTCAAATTTTTTTTATAAATGTTTTTCAAATTTTTTTTCAAAATTTTTTTTCAAAAGTTTTTTTTTTAATTTTTTTTATATTTTTCTTTTTAAAATTTTTTATTTTTTTATTTTTTGTTATTTTTATAACTTTTTTCAAATTTTTTTCTTCAAATTTTATCTTTGAAAAATTTTTTTTGCAAATTTTTTTATACATTTTTTTTCAATTTTTTTTTCAAATTTTTAAATAAAATTTTTATTTTATTATTTTTTCTTTTTTTTTCAAAAAAATTTTTTTTCTTTTTTTAAAACTTTTTTCAAAAAAATTTTTCATAAATTTTTTTTCTCAAAATTTTCAAAAAATTTTTTAAAATTTTTTGTATCAATTTTTTTCTTCTTTTTTTAAAAAATGTTTTAAATAATTTTTTTTCGTTTTTATTGTTTTTAAATTTTTTAAATAAAGTTTTAAGTTTTTAAGTTGCTTTTATTCTTCAGTGGAAGAAGTTGGCCCTATTATGTGAATCTTTTTCAGATTTAATTTGAGTTAGCATGCTGCCATGATTTGTTACGGACATCATTGTTCAGGGCTGTATCAAAAACTAGACTAGTTGTACTAGGATGTACTTTCCATCCCTAGATGTTACTGAGATGACACTGTTGTTCATTGTTTAATTTTGTGTGATTCTGAAAAAATATTGTTTTGTTGAAATAATTGATTTGCAAAATTGATAAAACTCAATAAATAAAATTATGTATAAGTTGGCAGACGTATCACCCTACAAACATTTGCGTCAATCTCTCCAGTGGAGAGTGCATGACATCATTTTTGCGTCGCCGTATTCAAAGGATTGGAACGGATTGGGTCATGTATCAGAACGTGGCCCTCATCCCACTTATCAGTTAAAAATCGTCAAATTTGCTCTACTTTGCCAATTTCCACCTTCATAATCTCTATTTTCATTCATATACATGGTTATATATCTAGTGTTGGCCCTATTTTATCCATATTTATAGCGGATTTTGAAATTTTGGCCGGCTGCCAAGTTTTCATACAAGACTCTTGCATTGGAACTGAGCCAAGGAAATGGAAAAATTTAAACACAAAATTTGAGGAGAAAAAAATTTAACGACAAAATTTTTAAGAAAAATAAAAAAAAAATTGGAAAAAAATTTATAAAAAAAAAAATTTATAAAAAAAAAATTTGAAAAAATAATAAAAAAATTAAAAAAAAATTAAAAAAAAAATTTAAAAAAATTTGAAAAATAAATTGAAACAAAAAAAAAGCGGAAAAAAATTGAAAACAAATTTTAAAAAAATAATAAAAAAAAATTTGAAAAAAATTGAAAAAAACAATATAAAAAAATTTGAAAAAAGAAAAAAAAATTAAGAAAAAATATTAAAAAAATAAAAAAATTGAAGAAAACAATTGAAACAAAAAAAAGAAAAAAACTTATGATAAAAAAAAATAAAATAAAATAAAAAAAATTATTAAAAAAATTTTTAAAAAATTTTAAAAAAAATAATAAAAAAATATAAAAAAAATTTTAGAAAAAAAAAATTTGAAAAAAATGTTGAAAAAAAATATTAAAAAAAAAATTAAAATTTTTTTTGAAAAAAAGTGTAGTGCCACTCCAGAAAAATGGCGCCAACGCCATGGAAATGGCGCTACTTTGGAGTCAACAGCAACACTCCATAAAAATGGCGCCAACGCCATGGAAATGGCGCTATTTTGGAGTTGATAGCGCCACTCCATAAAAATGGCGCTAACGCCATGGAAATGGCGCTACTTTGGAGTCAACAGCAACACTCCATAAAAATGGCGCCAATGCCATGGAAATGGCGCTATTTTGGAGTTGATAGTGCCACTCCATAAAAATGGCGCCAACACCATAAAAATGGCGCTACTTTGGAGTCAATAGTGCCACTCCATAAAAATGGCGCCAATGCCATGGAAATGGCGCTATTTTGGAGTTGATAGCGCCACTCCATAAAAATGGCGCTAACGCCATGGAAATGGCGCTACTTTGGAGTCAACAGCAACACTCCATAAAAATGGCGCCAACACCATGGAAATGGCGCTACTTTGGAGTCAATAGTGCCACTCCATAAAAATGGTGCCAATGCCATGGAAATGGCGCTACTTTGGAGTCAACAGCAACACTCCATAAAAATGGCGCCAACGCCATGGAAATGGCGCTATTTTGGAGTTGATAGTGCCACTCCATAAAAATGGCGCCAACACCATAAAAATGGCGCTACTTTGGAGTCAATAGTGCCACTCCATAAAAATGGCGCCAATGCCATGGAAATGGCGCTATTTTGGAGTTGATAGCGCCACTCCATAAAAATGGCGCTAACGCCATGGAAATGGCGCTACTTTGGAGTCAACAGCAACACTCCATAAAAATGGCGCCAACGCCATGGAAATGGCGCTATTTTGGAGTTGATAGTGCCACTCCATAAAAATGGCGCTACTTTGGAGTCAATAGTGCCACTCCATAAAAATGGCGCCAACGCCATGGAAATGGCGCTACTTTGGAGTCAATAGTGCCACTCCATAAAAATGGCGCCAACGCCATGGAAATGGCACTACTTTTACAAACAATGTTCAGTAAACAAAAGTGGACTTGTCGACTTCTTGCGTTAATGAAATGGACTTGTCGACTTTTAGCTCTAATCAGGCATGGACTTGTCGACTTCTTGCCCAAAAAAATTTTATGGGCAGGGGAGTGGACTTGTCGACTTCTTGCACTTGCAAACATTTTTGTTCCCAGCTTGAAAAAATTTGCCTTATGGGCTATTTTTGTACTTGTCAACTTTTAGAAATCACTGCCCATAGCGGACTTAACACATTTCTTGCTTTTTTTGTCCCAACAAAAAAGGCTGCACAAGGTGGACTTGTCGACTTTTTGCCCAAAAACTAGGCGTACTTGTCAACTTCTTGCCCAAATTTTCTCCATTTTCCCCCAAAATGGTCAAATTTGGCATGGTCGTATAGGGGAATGTGAGGTAGGAAAATTTATGGAAAATTTTGAAAAATGAGAGGGACCATCCCCAGATCATTTTCATGGGGTTAACTCAAATTTTCCAAATTTGGACTTGTCGACTTTTAGAATTCGACGCCTCAATTATATGTTCCCAAAATCGCCCACTGTTTGGAACGCTAACAGTGCATCTTATTCAATTATTGACACTATTTGCAGGTGTGTCTGTCTGTCTGTGTTTGAGACATAAAGGTACCCTATGTATACTCGGTGGACATGATACTCTGCCCTCGCACTCATTTATGTCCCACGTTGGGAGCGTGCCAACGATGATGAGCATGCGATTTTCGTGTCAAAGATGAGAAAATCAATGTTGTGAATGAGTTTACGTATAGCGTTATAACAGCGATGACTTTTTTTCAACTTTTTTTACGAAAATCGCATGCGTAACAAATCGTTGGCACGCTTCCAGCGGGAACCACGCGTGCAGGGTGTAAAGTAGCTGGAGTATACATGTTTTGTGATTTTCTTTATATTTGCCAGCGGGAAAAAAGTATTCTGTTATTTTTATAAATAGATAGCTGTGATGTCTGTAGGAATGAAAAATGTGGATCTGAAAAATATATGGCTCAAAGATAATGGCCATACACATACTACATAAATATTTAGTTTCCTTTCAATAGCTCAAAATAACATGTAAATCAGTTTTGAACTCATTTGAGTTTACTTGGATGAGGTATTCAAGAACTAATATTTATGGGGATAAAAGGTGACTCATTCTATCAATCTCAAAATTGCTCAAAGATTCTGGTGGTAGTCCCAAGCACTGTAAAGTGTAAAGTAAAGTGTCAATTGTCAATGCAAAGTGCAGTAATAAAACCTTTTTTATTGTGATTAACACTACATGACATTTTACACTTAACTTTACACTTTGCATGGCTAGATGGCCCGGTGCTATTACGTATGTGAACCCATTATGCATCTAGAACTAGACCGCTTTTAACTATAACAGGCATGCTGAAAATAAATATTGCAATAAAACACATGACCTAGTGATTTTGAAGGTGAAAATCTATAAAAAAGTATGAAAATTAGCGAGTTTGGGTGAAAATAAGGGTTAAATTGCTCAATAGCGATCCAGATAGCTAGATACCTAGGCAATTTGCTTGGGGGGTTCTGTTCAGGGCAAAGTAACCAAAAGAATTTGCCTCTGGTATAGATAGATAGCTGGGCAGTTTGTGGTGGGGAACCCACCTCTTTCTTACCCCTGCGTATAATGTATCTATAATGGATGTAGATGCGTAATGGGTTTATATGCATAAAAGGCCTGACCCGAGTGATGGTACCTACCACTGCCTTTGCAAGTACCCCTATGTGAAGTCGGGAGATGGACATGACTGATTTAGGGGTTGGTTGTTTGTGGGGTTAGTTTTGTGTTTGGTTTAGTGTGTTGGTATGTACTTTTTTATTTTGGCCGGTTTTATTTATTTTTGTTAAATTGTGTGCCGGTTTTTGAAGGGTGCCCAGCGAAGTGACTGCTTTCCCACTGTAATTTTTTGAATCGTCACAAATACCTAAATTAGGTCATCAGAACATTTATGATCCGATTATACTGGGTCATTCATGAAATTATTCGTCTGGTGCCATCGTTGCCAGCGATTAAAGCGCCAGCACTTCTTTGATGCGATACTCACTAAGTATAGTGAGCTTAGCAGCGCAGCTCAGAAACCACATTTGGTATACTCGGCGGACCGCACGCTATGCATTTTTCTGAAGGAAACACTCCATCATGACGTCATCATCAATCAAATTAAAATATTTCCAGCAAAAAAAATAAACATGGCGGGAATAGATATTCCTCGTTTGTACGCGACTCCGCCTTTTTCTTCTTAAAATATTTTTCGTTTTATGAAAGTGCATACATAAGTGTTCAGCTCGCGCGTTATCGACCAAGACATAAATAATTTCGGGCGCATACTTTGCGGTCCGCCGAGTATACTGTGTTATATTATTTACTCTATATCATTTGTATATTTGTAACCTATGTAAATATGAGTGAGCATCACCATCAGTACCTTGAAAGTGCATTGCTCATACATTTTGTGGCCACACAAGCTAGTTTTCATGGTTCCGATTTGAAAACTCAATTTGAAACTGAATGGCAATGCATCACTGTACAGTTTTCAAACATTGTAAGTTTGCATTTTCAGTTTTCAAAACATATGCACTTTATGGTTTCGGCAAGTCACATTTGTTGTCTAAATTACAGATTTGCCAAAAAAAAATTGAAAACTACTGCGACGCGTCAAAGCGACAGAAGCGACGCGTCAAAGCGACAGAAGCGACGCGTCACCAACCTCGCTGCACGTGTCACCATTCAGTTTTCAAAAATGTTTATTATGGTTTTCATTTTACTTTTTCAAATGTGAAAACTGGGATGCATGGCGACATGTCGCCCATGTTGCCAGTTTTCAAAACTGTTTACCAATGTTGAATAGTGCCAGGGTCGCCAAAACATCACCAAATGTGTCACTTGCGATGTGGCAGCTACGTCAGTTTTCAACAGCTTGCCAAATTTCTAAAAAAATAACTTCAAAATGCACTGTGGGGTCACAGAAAGTTCAAATTTGGAGGTATTATACAGAATTTTTTCTCTATCTAATGGTGGGTACCACACCATGTAAAAATGCCCAGAACATGTTTTGTTCAATAAAACTTAATTTCTTTTTATGTCACAGATTTTTTTTCTGTGTTGTTGCTGTTACTGTTGCTTTTGATGCACAATACCTGGGCAACTTCACAGCAAGCTGTATTTGCTATAAATATGCCCAAAAGAAATTTTTTTTTAATTTGCAAACCTGAAATCAGTGCTGGCTGACAACATTTACTTTAAGCCTGAACCATGAGAGAACAAACCCTGGGCTGGATGGGGACTTATGAGGGCTGTTTGTGTGTTTTCAGCTTTGCCATTTGAGTTGTCATCTTTGTTAGTATTCTTATAAAATTGTTTTCATTTTTGGGTGCAAGAATTGAATACAACTTTAATTATTCCCATTCTTTTTGTTTTGCATCCAAAAAATAGCTGTTGTAATGTGTGCAAAGATTGCAGCTACAATTTAGTAAATACCACCTTAAAAATTATTTCATGAGAGATATTTACATTTTTATTTTTTTATTTTTGTACTGCTTCATTGCTCATTTCCACATCAACCAAATGAAAGAGAATAAAAAAACTACACATTTATGCCAGAGGGATGTTATCTAAAATGAAATATAGAATTTTAACAAATATTTCACATATAAAACAAAATTTATTGTTAAAAATGTATGTGTTAACTAAAAATCACCAAAATGTACCAAAAAATACAGTCAAGTTTTCTTCATCACATGCCATTTACCACATGTCGTACAAATGCATACTTATTCCACAAAAAATATTTTGTCTGCAGCATTTTTCAGAAGTATTCAATAGTGAATTCATAACATAAAAACTAACAAAAAAAAACAAAGATGGCGTCCATTTTAGGTGATTATGACTAGGGTGTCAACTTTCCGTTTTCCGTTTCCGCTTTCCGGAGGCAAATTTTTTTCCGTTTCCGTTTCCGTTTTCCGGATAAATTTTTTTTTTCTGTTTCCGTTTCCGTTTTTCCGGCTCTTTTTCCGTTTTCCGGCAAAATTTTCAGTTTTTCCGCCTCATTTTCCGTTTTCCGGCTCAACTTTCTGTTTTTCCCAGTATTTTGAAACATTCTCCCAAACAGTATTTTAGCCCAGGGTATTTTTTCTTTCACTTCACTCAAAACAACACATTTGCCTTTCATATTTTGCAGTTCAGTTGTTTTGTGCACCTCTGCCTTTTTTCTATGTATCCAAATTGAATGAAATTATTTAAAAAAATGTGTTTTCCGTTGTAGAGGGAGTGGACGGGCGTGGGTTGGAGTGATTCACGTGTGTGGCTGTTAGTGAGAGGTTAGTGGATTCAACAGTTTAATTTTGTTTTTATATGGGACATAGATTTCGTTGTTTCATCTGTGCTGAGTGAACAATTGTTTAGTGTTGCTGGCAGTCTGTACAATGACCGCGGTAGCAATTTGAAGGCAGAAACTGCTGAGAAATTGATCATGCTCCATCAGTTGCTGCCCCAAATAAATTAAACCTACAGTTTGTAAAATTTGTTTTAGTCAGCAGTTCCAGTTTCCTAAATCCATGTTTTGTGTGACTTTTTCATTTGCAGTTGTCATTTTGCAGATTGTTGATGTGATTTAGTCTTTGACATTATATTGTGTTGCTTCAAATACATAAATTACAAGTAACAGTCAGTGGCAGAATCGATACTTGACTGATGAGCTACAACAATCAAAGCCAAACTGGCAAACATGCAGTTTTTCTTCCATTATGCAATTTTTTCTGTTTCCAGCAACATTTCAGCAATTTTTTCCATTTCCGGCAAAATTTCAGCAGATTTTTGCAGTTTCCGGCATAATTTCAGCAAATTTTTCCGTTTCCGTTTCCGTTTTCCGCCAACAAGTTTTTGTTGACACCCTAATTATGACACATTATTAAACCATTTTAAAAACCAAGAGATGTGTTTTCAGCGAGGAACTGTGAAAACTAGCTTGTTTGGTGCCATTTATTCTAGACTAATCAAGTGCCTCAGCGCACATCAGTCACGTTGCGAAGCATCACAGTTCTTCGAACTTGGTCTTTTGAACTGTTGCCAAGTCCACACCTTCACAGACATGGTGTCATGAATTTTCACCAGCTACTTTTCACTCAACCAAATTCCACTATGGCAAACTGCCAAGTTTTACCGATCTCACACCTACTCGTTGGATGAGCGACAAAGTAAGGCAACGGAAAAGCGACTACCGATTGAATTCGCAACGCACAATGGTGAATTCACCGAAGTGAATATCACAGGTGTACGCTACGTCAATTAAGTTAGCTTTTTAGCGAATGGCGTTTTTTATCAACGCACCAGCAATTAGTTGAATGTCTAATTTACACCAAGGGGTCCGAAGTTTTTAGAAGAGATTTTATTTTAGGCGATTTTTAGACTCAGAATTCACACATTTAGATAGAACACAGGGAACACACTGAGAGCGAGTTTCTAACCAGCGGTACAAAACCTTCGAAAAAACTCCAAGAAAATGAAACCGAAGCAATTTCGACTGAATCGACCCCTACTCTAAATTACGGTACGCTTTTATACGCAACAACATAAGCCAAGTCCAGACAACACTTCCACATACCACGAGAAGCATGCTTACAAACGACTTTACAGACACACGGAATTTTAAAACGGGCATACCTAAAATTATTCACGGCGTCAGTTTACAGGATACGTCGATCAACTACACAAAAACACAAAGAATTCACGCGCCAAAAATCGGGTTGGGAACAAGAGCGAGGATAAAAATAGAAAATGAGAAAATGAACGAATGCGACAAGAATAAAAAGAACAGGAAAAACACACGAGATACTGTAAAAACCTGTTTTAGCGCGAAAAAAATGGCGGGCGATTCAAATTTTACTCAGCGAACTCTACCGAAATCCCAAAACCACCTCCACGAACGGGGAAACACACAGCAATTAGCGAAACAAATAAACACGCGAACAATAATCCCATCAGCAAAAAGAGCGTATAATAAATGAAAATGACGTTGATATCCAAAGCGTAAGAAGCACACGTATTATTAATGCACAACGAAAAAATGTCGTAAGTGGGATAATCCATGATAAAATTAGGATACCGGTAAGGCGAATGGAACTAACTTTCACACTGACTGTCAAGGAAAAAATGAATTACGGTACCGTTTTAAAGACTCTTAGCGGAAATTCTATCAGAGTGATTAAATAACTACGCACTCAAATCAGATCACCTTTACACTTATCAAAATATTCGGGGAAAAAACAGGAAAAACAAGCGGCTTATTATTTCATCTCTTTGTATAATAAAGATCAACCACGAAATTTGCATAAATTCCTAAATATCCAAATGTCAAGTTATCAGTTCTCTAGGGGAAAGGGAAATACAAAAAAATCAATCTAGGATTAGGTAGATAAAAAATAGCGAAGTTGCAAACGTAAAATCAAATAAAAATTAGCATACTCGAGTTTTACCTATTCCTCACCAAACCTAAAGTCAAAATGAAGTCGGTATAACGCTTAACAAAAATACGAACGCAAATGATTGGCAACTTGAAAGTTTATAAATTTCAATCTTTGTAGCTTAAATGCATGTTTGGATTGCATGACTTTTTGAAGTTTAAAACTAATAAACAACAAACTCAAGTGAATCCACTGCCACATGCCAAAACGCAACAGCCATTAACTACCGAAGGCACTTATCACGAAAATGACCACTCTCGCTGCTACACCACTCATTCTGCTACCAGAATATTAATTAGTCAGCCACGGCTTTATGATCCCATACGCACTGTGCAAAAACCACACCCCGAAAATACCGAACTGCTCAACTCACTCAAAAATAGGTACACTTGTCACTGTATGGGTGCTTGTTTCGATGAGATCGGCGGACTGGGCTGTTCTCACAACAAGCCAAGGGAGTAGGCATTTAGACATGCGATCATGCCTGTCGAGTTAGACTCGATTCTTTTAATTACCTCTCATTTTCAACACCAATCATCATCGCACCTCTATAATCAGTGTACCTTTGTAAAATCGCGTGTAAATTAACTTTTGTTTCTCAATCCGGAAATGCAGGAATGCACAGTACATACTAGATCAATAGCCGCGACCCTCACGCAAAAAAATGCAACGAGAGTTAGTCAAAATTCAACCTATGTGCCCTCAGTTATCACTGACCATTCACGCACTACGACACGTAACTGCAGCGTCACTCTTTTTACTTAGAGGAAATAACTGAAACTTTGTTATGCAATCCAAACCGCTAAAAAAAAAAAATATTACTTTCAAATTAAACTGTCACAATTAAAATTGTTGCCAATTCACTTGTCTCACTTTCTAAAAAAAAACTACCTAATTAAAAAATCTAAACAAATAAAAACAACTATTTACATCACAGCGTCAACTTTGTGTCAGATCCTCAATACCTCCAATCCTTTCCTTGGCCAGAAAAAACACACATAACACAATGGGGCACCGGAAAAACGGAAATGCACGTTGCCACGTTGCCAACGTAGCGCAGCAACGTAGCCGAAAACGTCAACGCCACGTTCGCCCACCGAATCGCCCAAAACCATCGTCGAAGTAGAACTGAAATGTTTAAATTATTGTAAGCTCGGAAGTGTAAACAACCCTCTACATAAATTCATTAAGTAAACTATATACACATTTATACTTAAAATTTTGGAAATTTTACAATTTTTTGGACACCCACTTTTGCTCACAAACTCCACCAGCCATACATTTTACCTCCCGGCTAAAATCGAAGCACAGCAAAACTATTAAAGAAACGAATTAAACTAAATTCCCGTTTTTTGAGAACTATTTTAAATCAATTTTAAATTTGTTGACAACCATTACGCATTTTTCCATACTTTGTTGAGAACACAAAAAAAAAACTTTTGAACCGGTAAAACTCAATAAAAATTCAATTTTCAATTCAACAAAAGCTCAATTCTACTGGTAAAACGTTCGCTCTAACAAAAACAACTAAAAACAAAAACAAAAAAATTCCTGTACACCTAAATTACCATTACTCCGCTTCCATCTCCTCCTCTGGCTCCAAACCTGCCAAAGTTGGAGTCACTGGCGGGGGCGGACTCTGTTCCTCTTGCAGTGGCGGTGACGCGCCAACTACAACAACCTGAACAGGTTGCTGCAGCTGCTGTGCGGCCACTTCCTCAGGCTGCTCTTGCTCCTGCTCATCTTCCTGCATGGGCTCAGCAGACTCATTGGCCTCCTCCTGGATGGCGTCCATTTGTCTTAGTATCTGCCGGTCTGGGCTCATGGACTGTTGCTGTCGCTCAGCGTCCAACTCGGTGTTCAACTCGCCCGCCATTTGAATTAACTCATCCAATTTTTCTCCAATAATTGCATTATTGGCCTCTTCAGTATCTGGCTCTGGTTCTTGCTCTTGCCGTTGACCTTCCATTGTCGGCTCCTGCTGTTGAGCACCTTGTTCACCTTGCTCCTCCTGTTCCACCTCCATCACCTCCTCCTCCTGGGGCGTTTTCTGTTTGTGTGCCGGTACGGGCGGCGCGTGTTCAGACTCCGAGGCCGAATCGGTCTCACTACTCGATCCCGATTTTGACGAACCCGACGAAGAACTAGAGGAAGAGGAAGAACTCGACGAGGGAGAGCGACGACGACCGCGATACCGACGCCGAGACCGAGAACAACTCGCTTTTTCATCCGCGCGCGGCTGAACTTTCTCCGACGACTCCTCCTCCTGCTCTTCGGGCGGCAACATTTGCACGTCTGGGGAATCGGGAGCGGGAACGACATCGGCGTCTGGCTGAGGGGACACTCGCTGTTCGCGGAAAAAAGTCATCACTGCCGATCGAGCGCAAGCTCGTGAAGCGCACGTGGTGATTGTGTCATGTGTGAGGGGCAGCGCGCCGCGCGTGGACGCTACTGGACACCCGTCGCAGCGCGAGCGCGATGTGATGGACAGAATTGGCTTTTTGGCGATGCCGGAGCGGTGCAACGTGGCCACGTCCCGCGCCAAAACGGCCAGAGTCGTGATTATGAACGCCGCTACCGTGCTGCATTCTGAATTTTTCTGGCGCTTTGTGGCGGTGGAATTAGGAAAGGGGCACGTTTTTGCGTACCACGAGCGACATTTGTGGGAAAGTGACCCGTTGGCTAGGTTTCTGGGCCACTGGAGAAGTGCGCCGGTCGATCTGCCAGAACCCGCTCCGCCCGTGCAAGAAGAAGAAGAAAATGAGGTTCCGCCGCCGCAGGAAGAAGTTCAGGAGCTTTGTCTTCTGTGATCGTGCACATGGGTTTCGAAACGAGCGAGGGCGTGTCTGTTAAAAATTTGACGGAAGTGGACATTGTGGTGCGCGTTGTGCAGCAATTTGTCATTTTGGCGCTGAACAGCGAGGGCGAGAATGTCGTTCCGTGGAGTGATTTAGAAAGCGCCGATTCGCTGCTGATTGTGTGTTTCTATTCCGCGCAGGAGAGAAGAGTGATTGACGAATTGGTGCGACTGAGCTGGGCGCAGTTGTTAGGGGGTGAGGGGTTCCCCGCTCACATCCAACCTGATCGGCACCGCAAGCCATGAGCGGCAAAGTATCTTGCCACTGGCTGTATTCGTGGAACGCGCGCAATTGGCCATCGTACGCAGCGACTGAATTCGCTTGAATCAGCGCGTCGTGGCCGCGGAAGACAGTCTCGAGCTTCAGAATTGGGCACAACACACCTTCCACCAACCTATTGATCAGCGATGGATCAGGTTTCAGGATCGGAGCGATCCATGAATGCGGCCTGACCATTCGGGTCAACTGCTTGCTGTCGCCAAACAAAAGCACCAAGCCATTGTGGGGGAGTCGAGCGTTTGAAACAGCGCCAAAAATCGCAGTTTCGTCCGCCAAAGACGCCTCGTCCACAAATACCGCGGCATATTTCAAAACTTGCAATCGCTTATCGCGCGATGAATCCAAGGTCACATGGACTTGGCCTGGCTGCAGCACATTCAACACCACCTTATGCAACCTAGTAGCCACCCTAACGAGGCGTCGCATTTCGCGCTTGTAAATTTTGCCCCACACCTGGTTGTCATCGACAAAGCCAGCCGCGGCCCCCCACGCCTGCACGCCCTCCTCTTGACCATCGTCCAGCGGCACCAGGTCATCCTCGTCGTCTTCGTCGATGGACAAACGAACCAAAGGCAACTGCGACCGAATAGCTTCGAAAATGTCGGCGGGGTGCTGATTGTTCGCGATGATCTCGTTCAAAGTGTCACAAATATGGCGTTGAGCGGTAAAGCGTTCATAGGCAGTTAGCCAGTGGTCATTCAATCGGATCACATGCATGGGCATGTTTTGCACGATCAAATTCAGCAGCGGCAATTGCTGGAGCGTCATATCGACGTAGCGATCGTCAACTTCCAACAATGGACTCAGCACGCGAATCGCGAAAGCGGCGCGCACCTGACAAAAACGCGCATAGCCAGGTGTTTGAAAATTTGGCTTATCATCCATCGCAGTCCACCTCTCCCTATCGCGCAGCAAAACTTCCACGACCGTTTCCAAATTAGGCAGACCAATGTTTGCCAAACTTTGCAACGACCGTCTGGCAGACTCATCAGCGGCCGAATTCACACTGCAAGTAGTCATTGTGGAGTGGTAAAGCGCATTTTTGTTTGCATCAGAGGGCAATTCCCTCTTCAGCGGGTTCGGCGGGCCATTTTTCTCAGTAAATTTGAACGCAACCGCGTACGCACACTGACTTTGCACAGTCGTTTTACCGGAACCGAACGGTGAATCACACATCAACAATAGCGGCGCAGTTTTTCGCACAGACTTGATAACTGACGCAATCACACGCCCCTGCCCCTCCTGCGGCCGAAAATCACCCTGCTGCGCTTGCAATAAATCTTCGCATGTGCCTCTGCGCACCTCGGCGTACAACCCGTCAGACTCAATTTTGTCGAGCGTGCGCTGCCAATCAGTCTCAACTTGGCTCAACTGCTTGTGCAGCACTACCGCCATTTTGACCTGGTCTTCCACAGCGAGCATTCCGGTGTTGCTCTCGGTTGGCCGGTAACCACTAGGCCCCATTATGCACAACCGCTCCAAAGTTTCCATGCGGCCATTGTAGCTAGGCGACAAAGCGGAACCGCGCACCATGTAATCGCAATTAGGCAGCAAATGCGGCGACAGCGCCTGCGGCACCAACACATCCGGCTTGGCGATCAACTGCACCGCCTCGGCAGTGATGTCGGCGCTGACCGTACGTAAATTTATTTGCGGGCGGCCAGTCAAAGCGCGCTCCTCCCCCCGGGGATCAGCTTCGACGATTTGTAGCGACGACATGGGCGAAGTAAAATTCAACATGTAGCCCTGCGCCTTATTCCTGTGCCACTCGGCCGTGTCGCGCATCGCAGCAGCTGGATTCAAATGCACGCGCTCCCACCTAATTATCGCAATTAATCCCCGCGGCCCATTTTGCCAAGTCACCTGCGCGCGCACCGCTTTCGCCCTAGTCGCAGTGTATCGCAAATGCGCTTCGTGACACACGCTAGCGGCGGCCAAAAAGATGGAACGAAGCTGCAGCTGAGAGGTGAGGTAATCTCTATTCATTTCGCCCTTCCATTCCATACCAGCCTCGATTTGCCGCGCCGAGAAAATACGCACGCCATACGCATGACCCCAATAAAAGTTGTTGACTTTGCCGGCGTCATCAAAAGCGTGATATTCTACATGCGCCACACCTAATTGTCCGGCGTGCGGGTGTATGTCACTTTCCATGACATTTTCGCTGTGCGCAAAAATTAACTTTTCAGGGCCCGGATCCCGCTCGTCGGCGCCTTTGAAGGGGGGTGCACTAATGTACCGCGAAGGGGTGAACGCTGCCCTCAAACGCAAGTATCTCCACTTGGCCGGATAAGGATGATATCCTTCGCGATTTTCCTGTCCTCTCTGTGAAATTTCCGATGCGGGCTCATCGACGGAGAGGTCAACCTGTCCTTGCGAAACGATAACAACAGGGCGGCCCAAAAACAATGGCATTTGAGCGTCATTTTTCATAATTGTGACGCCTCGCAATTCCCAATATTTCGGATTGGCGCTAACCCTACTGATACCAGTCGCGACAAAATGCATGCCGTGGCGGACAAGCGGCAAAAACATGTCGTAAGCTTCGTTAGTCTCGCGATATTCCCTCAAAATTTTCTGCACCGACCGCTCACGAGCGCGCTCCGCTTTGTTGACCGAATAGGTGAAAAAGGGATAAGCCGTTTCCGCTTCCGACCACTCCGGATAACTTTCCAAAAGCGCCTGCGCATCGCCGTCGAAACGAATGTGGCATTGATAACTGGTAGGACGCGGCTCGTTACCGACGTGAACTCGATCCACTATTCCCGACAACTTCTGGTTGATGACAAATTCAGGACAAGTCGACCGGGCGTTTCGAGGAGGATTGTAGGGCAGCGGCGGAATAGTGTCACCGCCCTGTTTTCCATGAGAAGTCCACGACTTGAGCGGCGCTTTGGCTATGCGCCCGCCACGGTACGAACTGGAACTCGCTCCATACCCACCCATGGGTACACCACCCGAACTAGTCATATTTCACACTTCAAAGTAGAGCACCGGAAAACACAACTTATTGCTACTTAAAATGCGCCACCCAGAATGTCGGCACCGAAATGCACGAAGGTCTGAGCGACACCCTAATCGAAAAATTGCGAATTATTTCCAACGCACTACGTTGAACGTATTGCGCCAAAAATAATTTTTATTTTGTTGCGAAATGGGCGAAAATGAGAACGAAATTAAAGAACAAATTTAGAACGAACTAAATGCGATAATATGAATAACTGGTGAATTAAAACTGCGACGACAATTAGGAACAAACAATTAATAACACTTATGAAATTTTCGCGCTTTACCTTTTTACATAAAAAAAACCAACTTTTTGCTACAAAATTATCTCGCGCACAACCAAAAACACAAAAATTGCAACCCCGAACTCACCACGAATTGACGGCCGAAATTAAACGCGAATAATCCGAATAAAAATGAAAATGAATTTTAATTTAAGTTTCGAACGGAATAATTGACTTGGGACACTTTAGGTTGAAGAGCGGAAAATCTCGGGGTTTTTTTAACCGAAAATCTGCGAATAGGTGGGATTAACTGGTTCATTTGTTAATTTAACGCGATCAGCATGAACGGTATAAGTTTTCTTAGACAACCTATTAAACACGGTCACAATGGGATGCACATAATCTAAACATTCATACGGGCCAATATAATGATGCGTGAATTTCTTAACGCGACCTAACTTTCGAAGAATTCGGGGCGAATAAACACGAACTGATTGACCGGGCTTCAAATTCAAGCGGCGCGCACTGCGATTTGCATAAAAACACTCTTTTTCTTGCGCGCGCTGTAAAGCCGAATGCGCGGCCGTGCGGACGTCCGAAAGTCGCGCGTCTAAATTTGACACAAAAGGACTGTACGCCGTCGGCTTATCGGTCTTATCGGTGCCATTTCCCGTCGGTTCGATCATACGCTCCCAAAGTGACGGAGAATTTGATCCAAATAGCAACGCATATGGTGTCACTTTCATAGAGGGGTGCATAGACGTATTATACGCATAGACAGCGGCGCCTAAGTGTTTGTCCCAATCCGAATGCGAGCCATTCACATAATGCGAAATTATTTCCATTAAGACGCCATTCCTGCGCTCAACCAAACCATTTCCCTTTGGCGTGTAGTTGAAACACTTATGCTGCACTGTATTTAGATAACGCAGCAATTCCGCAAAAATGCCGCCAATGAAGCTTGGTGCATTGTCGGATAAGATTACAGCGGGCACACCAAAAATCGGTAACACATGTTGCAAAAACGCAATAGCCACAGTATCTTGCTTCAAATTAGGAACAGGCACTGCTAAACCAAAACGCGTACATTGATCCACAAATACCAATACATGCACATTCCTTTTTTCGGTAATTGGCAATGGCCCTACTGCATCAATCGCAATAAAATCACCAGGAAACTTAGCGATTTTCCGGCTCTGAATTTGAGTTTTCATTGAGCGGCGCAATCCTTTCTTCGCGTTGCACGAAGGGCAAGTAGAAACCCATCTAGCGCATTCTGGACGCATATTTGTAAACCAAGCAAATTCGCGCAATCTTTCAAACGTTTTCATCACACCTAAATGTCCAGCAGTGGGATGATTATGAGCCAATTCTAACACAGTGACAACTAGTGACTGGGGAATGCACGCAGGGTCGTATTTCCTTTCACCCACTAATATTGACGGTTCTGCATCACGCCTAACAACATCAAATTGATCAATGAAAAACGGTGGGGCCCTACGCAAAGTAGATTCCTCGCACATACGACGAATTGTAATTATATACGGTTCTTCTTTTTGCAAACGCGACAACTCTTCAATTGGAGTAATGGGAGGAGGTAAAGCATCGAGTTTTTCCGGTTTCTTAATTAATTGAACAGAACGGCGGCCACCAGCCATTAATTTAGGCGCATCGTCACCTTTGGGCGGCGATTTCAAAGCATTTTCAGAATTGGACTCCACCTTCTTTTTACTTCGCACGCGCATTGTCATTGGATGCGGCGCCCGCACAGTAGCAACGCTTGCCACTGGCAGTTCAGTAGCTACCGTAACTGACGGTTCCAAAGACTTCATTTTCGCATGTTTCAGCCAATTTTGAGCAGAAGCCAATCGCGCCATGGCCTTAGCTACCGCTTGACAAGCCAAATGTTCCTCAGATGTTAACAATGCCATTTCCTCAGTCAAAATTCTCGCCAATTCATCAACAGGTATATCAAATGCATATTCTTCAAACGCTTCGTCTAAATTAACACGCTCATCAAATTCAACGGGTGCATCACGCCGGCGCGACAAAGCATCAGCCAATTCGTTACTTTTCCCACGCAAATGCTTAAAAGTAACTTGATATGATTGAATAGCAAGCGCAAATCGGTGCAAACCCGTATGGGGATGGGTTTCCAAATTTGGATTTTTCACCCATGAAATACTTTTCGCATCAGTCCAAACTTCAAACGGCCGACCCGCTAAATAACAATGCCAATTGCGTATGCTCTCAAAAATAGCACATGCTTCTTGCGTAATTGCAGGCCATCGGGATTGCGCTTCAGAAAGTTTTCGACTATAAAATGAACACGCATGCAAAGCGGCGGCAGGTTCAGCGCGTTGTACTAAAATGCCAGCTAATGCAACTTTAGAAGCATCGGTAATAATTATAAACGGTTTACTGGGATCAGGATACTGTATACAGGGACTTTCAGCCACCATCACTTTCAACTTATTAAAAGCTTCCAAAGCGGCGGGGTTCGCATTTAAATCTACGGGAGTACTTCCGCTATACTTTTCAGTTCCTAATTCAGTTTTCGTTCGAGTTAAATTAGACAAAGGAGCGGCATATTCAGCACATTTATGAATTAATCTCCGGAAAAACCCAACGGCACCCAAAAACGCTTTAACTTCACGCACACACACAGGTAGCGGCCAGTCACTCAAATACTTTCGCTTATCATCGGGTATACAAATCCCTTCACGCCCTACCATATAACCCAGGAATTTAACAGCAGTTGTACGCGCGAAAAAACACTTTTTTGGGTGTATTTTAAAACTGCTACTTATCAAACGCGACAAAACCTGACTTATATCACTCAAATGATCTTCCCATGACCTACTGTAAATGAGCAAATCATCTATATATACCAACACATTTCGATGCAATAATCCAGCCATTGTAACTTCAAAACAGCGCTGCGCTAAAGCCGGGGAACACTTTAATCCCATCGGCAAACGTTTCATCTGAAATTGACCAAAACAATTACGAAACGACGTAATATGTCTATCATCCGGATGCAGCGCAATGTTGTAAAACGCTTGATTGATATCGACACTGCTAAAAATATTTGCAACTGTGCAATGACTCTATTGTATCGTCTAATCTGGGCAGCGGAAATTGGGGAGCGTGAACTACTGCATTTAATCGTCGATAATCTATCACCATGCGCTTGGCACCATCCGGCTTAGTAACAACTAATGTCGGCGCGCAGTACGGACTCGTACTGTGTTCAATGACGTCATGCTCGAGCAGGCAACTTAAATGCTTTTCTAAGTACTGCTGGTCATCCAAACTCAACCTATACATTCGACACGCGACCGGAATTTTACTAGTCAACTGAAGTCGATAATCAACCAATTCACTGTATCCCAAATCATACTTATCCCTGGCGAAAGCATCCTGATGAGTCAAAATTAACTCTTTTAATTGCTGGCGCTTAATTTCGTCCAATTCAACTGGTACTTCAAAATCCATTTCCCTCCCATCGGCACAAACCACTTTCATAGTCGTATTCGCTGCTTTTGAAGGTACAGTGCCCTTCGTTGGTACTTTTCCCTCACTAGCTTCAAGTATAGTATCGGTAAAACTCATATCACGCTCGCGGCACTCTCGCACCCACTCAGCAGGCGGATCACCTCGTCGCACTTGTAAAACACACTCCACTGGCTCTACGATGGCAATTTTCTGGCCCACCTGCAACTTTACTGGCACCTCAGTCACATTAACACACCTCACCGGAAATAATTCACTCGCGCTTTCATAAACAGCATTAGCTGCAAACACACCCGTTTTCACATGAAATTCGTTCAAAGGCTCAATCGCAAACGTCAATTCATCAATTGGTTCAGATAATTTCGCACTAATTATCGTTTCATGCCGCGGCTTAATTTCAGTCGGTTCAGTCACAACTGCATAAATATGCCGTTCTTGCACTACAGGCGCTGGGTTGTCAAAAGGCACAGTCAACTTTTTACGCGCATCGCCACTCTCAATTCGCAACTCGCGCGCAGGCATATCAATAACCATATGCCTCAATACGTCAGCGCCTAATAAAATGTCGTCCGACAAGCCGCTAATCACCTGAAATACAATAGAAAACGCTTTCCCTGTAATCATCACTTGAAGTTCCAACTGACCCTCAATTTGCAATTTGCATTGAGACGCGCTTTGCAATCCCCCCACAGGCGTGACCTCATCAAACGCTATGCAATTATTTCGATGCCTAGCCAACACCAGCGGGCTGCACAATGACCTCATCGCACCTGTGTCCAACAGACACCTTTTGTATTCATTCCCCTCAATTTCTACCGTAATCGACGGACTATAGTAAATTGGCACGAGTTCTTTACGCTTAGCCGTAATACTTTTGATGTTCGCAATTTCTTCACTGGTCAGCGTGACTACATTCACCTTTTCCATGACGGCAGAACCTTTAGGAACGCGCAGCGGCGGCAAACGCTTGAATCTACTCACTGGCGTTTCTTCAATATCGGCACCATACCCTGAACTGTCAGCGCTACCTGGATTTAACCTTTGCGGCGGTGTCACGGGGGTCGCACCCCTTGCAGGATTACGCCTATTTTCTATTGCTAACATGCGATTTAATTGAACCCGCAACACTCTCATTTTTATCCAATCACACACTGTGAACACTAAATACAACACCAATTCACACAAAGCGGGCAGAATATATCTCAAAAACACGGAAGTACACATTCCAGCGATAAATCCCTCAAGAAAATTTCGCACGGTCAAAATCCACTCATCTGACACTCCTTTTTTCTTAACAACGCCACCACTTGGAACACCCAGGGCGTCAGCACTTGCAAAAAACGTAAATAGACAGCACAGGAAAAACACACGGTTCAACACACTGGGCAACATACTCGGTTCCGACCACGTTCGGTACAAAGTCGGCACGCTCGCTTCACAATACTCGGACAACACATACAATTCAGAGTCAGATGACGTTCGCGACAAACTAATATCCGGCGGTTCACACATAAATGTATGCATGGTCAATTCTAGCAGCGCTTCTAACTTAACGTACGTCAACGTGTCCTCAGGGTCATCATGCGGATGCTCATCAGCATGCTCACAAAACCCGCTTATATTCAACCCCTGCAAACCCATGTGTTGCAATTGAGCCCACCACTTTGTTCGAAAAATCATGCTATCTAACGAACGCGCATAAACCCAAGGCATAATCCAAGCCTCTCTTTCAAGCATGAATTGATGTTCTTGCGGCGTTATTTCAGGCGGATTGCATGGATCCTCTGCTTCCTCATCTGAACTTTCAAGACCCGGTACAACCCTAATCATGCGCACATATTCCTTACTTTCTTGCACGCTGCGTGCATGATTCACTGAGTTCGCAGACACGCGCGTCGGATTTAACGCAGTCAATTCAGTTGACGGAGGGGCCGCAATGGCCATTTGCGATGATTGAACTTGTTGCACTGGAGACCAACTAGTAGTTGACACTTGCGCGGGAGGGGGATAATACAGGTAAGGCGGCGCTTGCATGGAATATACAGGTTGCTGTGCAGAGCGCATCATATTCGCTGGACCTCTGAAGTTATTCATCGGTCGCTGCGGCGGCCCGCGCCGAAAATTTCTAAAGCGCGCTTTTTCCTCTTCTGTCAATTTAGGACAATCAGAGCGAAAGTGATCATCTGCCCCACATTCATAACAGCCCTCATCAAATTTACGCGGCCTAAATTTGGAAACTGGTTTCGCAGCAGTGTTACCTATCAATTGCTTTTCCAAGTCAACTAAACGCTTATCCTTATCCTCTAACTGCCTAGAAAGTTCTTCCAATTTCAGTCGCTGTTCCTCAAACTTTGGATTTTCCGCCGCCGCCGGAACGGGCGGGGAATTTCCGAAAGCTCCCGCACCCCCTAAAGCAAAAATTCGCTCGATTACCGAATTGGTGGCTTCTGAAACTAATTCAGCGTTGGATTTTGACTTTTTCTTACCACCCACTTTGTCCTTATCAATTTCCAGAAAACTTTCTTGCGTGCGCGCATTATTGACTACGTCTTGAAACTTAGCCCCGGCAGTAATAGATACATTCCTACGGATGTCAGGATACAATCCACTGACAAATTTCGCCACTGCCATCTTTTCGCGTTCAATTTTTGAAAGTTTCGGGAAAGCGCGTTTTATAATTTTCTCCAGCCGCACTGACCAATTTAACACATCTTCATCTTCGCCCTGCTCACTACTAATCACTTCCCTTTGCGCATGATGCTCCGAAATGGGGTTAGTATAATAACGTTCCAAAGCATCCATGAACTCCTCATAATCTAAATTAATCAATTCACTCTTATGCGACATGTAAATCGAACGCGCGCTGTCACGCAAATAAACCGGAAGCAACGATTTTCGCTCATCCGTCGGAATTTGCAACGCCTCACAAACTGCGTCCCAATTTTTACGCCAATCAGCAAATTTATCATCAGCGCGCCCCTTAAAAGGTATCACCTGTCCAGTAAGCGCGGTCATGGCAGCAGCATAACCCTCCCTACTAGTAGCAATCATACTCACAGCAGGTATAGGTGGTGTGGTAGCGGTAGAGCACCCTCCCGAATTAGAAACAGCGCTAATTACAGAATTAATCGCTTGCATATCAGGCTTTTCTAAATGAATATACTCAGCAAATGCATTAATCGCGTCCGCAATTTGACTCACATCATTTCGCAAATTATGGCAGTCAACACCTAACTTTACTAATGACACTAATTTTTCGTCATTATCACTCATGTTTCCATTTTCCAGAGAACTCATGGGTCGCTGATTATACAAATAAGCGGCAATACTCACCGTTTGAGTCACGACCTGACTAAGGTTCCATTCTGACCCCTGAACCGAATTCCCCACTATCGACGAATTAATTTGATTCAAAGTCAAATTTTTCGCTTGAATCAACAATTGCACCACATCGGGACCCGTGTTCACACCACTACCGCTCGCATGCGCCATACTCAAGGTAGAATACCGGAAAAACACACACTCACTCGACGACTGGGTACTCGCGCTTCGGTACCCGGCACTCGCGCTTCGGTGCCCTAACTTACTTTGCCCTACGGTCGGGAATGGCACCTCCGCACCCGCACTTGGCTTGCCTTGCTCACAGGTCGGGAATGACTCCTCCGCACCTCTTTCAGGGACCGGTCCTTCCGCGTCCACCCAGCAGTTGACGTCAAAGTCGTTAGGTTCGTCACTCAACTCAGCGGTTCCCGGTTCAGAACAGTGCGCGTCCGTACTGAACTGAACCGATTTCGGTTTTTTCTTACTTTTCCGCTTTTCCCTTTTTTGCCCACTAATAATTTCGTCAGTTTCGCGTCCCAAAACAAAAATATCCGTGCTTATCGGTTGCGTCGATCGGGTAGCCTTCCGTTCCTCCAGCCGGGCGGTGGTTCGTTTGTTCTCACCAGCGATTGTCAAACGGTGATCAGTCGCCTGAACTCACTGGGAATATTAAACAAACCACTCGCTGCTACCAGTTGTCATGAATTTTCACCAGCTACTTTTCACTCAACCAAATTCCACTATGGCAAACTGCCAAGTTTTACCGATCTCACACCTACTCGTTGGATGAGCGACAAAGTAAGGCAACGGAAAAGCGACTACCGATTGAATTCGCAACGCACAATGGTGAATTCACCGAAGTGAATATCACAGGTGTACGCTACGTCAATTAAGTTAGCTTTTTAGCGAATGGCGTTTTTTATCAACGCACCAGCAATTAGTTGAATGTCTAATTTACACCAAGGGGTCCGAAGTTTTTAGAAGAGATTTTATTTTAGGCGATTTTTAGACTCAGAATTCACACATTTAGATAGAACACAGGGAACACACTGAGAGCGAGTTTCTAACCAGCGGTACAAAACCTTCGAAAAAACTCCAAGAAAATGAAACCGAAGCAATTTCGACTGAATCGACCCCTACTCTAAATTACGGTACGCTTTTATACGCAACAACATAAGCCAAGTCCAGACAACACTTCCACATACCACGAGAAGCATGCTTACAAACGACTTTACAGACACACGGAATTTTAAAACGGGCATACCTAAAATTATTCACGGCGTCAGTTTACAGGATACGTCGATCAACTACACAAAAACACAAAGAATTCACGCGCCAAAAATCGGGTTGGGAACAAGAGCGAGGATAAAAATAGAAAATGAGAAAATGAACGAATGCGACAAGAATAAAAAGAACAGGAAAAACACACGAGATACTGTAAAAACCTGTTTTAGCGCGAAAAAAATGGCGGGCGATTCAAATTTTACTCAGCGAACTCTACCGAAATCCCAAAACCACCTCCACGAACGGGGAAACACACAGCAATTAGCGAAACAAATAAACACGCGAACAATAATCCCATCAGCAAAAAGAGCGTATAATAAATGAAAATGACGTTGATATCCAAAGCGTAAGAAGCACACGTATTATTAATGCACAACGAAAAAATGTCGTAAGTGGGATAATCCATGATAAAATTAGGATACCGGTAAGGCGAATGGAACTAACTTTCACACTGACTGTCAAGGAAAAAATGAATTACGGTACCGTTTTAAAGACTCTTAGCGGAAATTCTATCAGAGTGATTAAATAACTACGCACTCAAATCAGATCACCTTTACACTTATCAAAATATTCGGGGAAAAAACAGGAAAAACAAGCGGCTTATTATTTCATCTCTTTGTATAATAAAGATCAACCACGAAATTTGCATAAATTCCTAAATATCCAAATGTCAAGTTATCAGTTCTCTAGGGGAAAGGGAAATACAAAAAAATCAATCTAGGATTAGGTAGATAAAAAATAGCGAAGTTGCAAACGTAAAATCAAATAAAAATTAGCATACTCGAGTTTTACCTATTCCTCACCAAACCTAAAGTCAAAATGAAGTCGGTATAACGCTTAACAAAAATACGAACGCAAATGATTGGCAACTTGAAAGTTTATAAATTTCAATCTTTGTAGCTTAAATGCATGTTTGGATTGCATGACTTTTTGAAGTTTAAAACTAATAAACAACAAACTCAAGTGAATCCACTGCCACATGCCGAAACGCAACAGCCATTAACTACCGAAGGCACTTATCACGAAAATGACCACTCTCGCTGCTACACCACTCATTCTGCTACCAGAATATTAATTAGTCAGCCACGGCTTTATGATCCCATACGCACTGTGCAAAAACCACACCCCGAAAATACCGAACTGCTCAACTCACTCAAAAATAGGTACACTTGTCACTGTATGGGTGCTTGTTTCGATGAGATCGGCGGACTGGGCTGTTCTCACAACAAGCCAAGGGAGTAGGCATTTAGACATGCGATCATGCCTGTCGAGTTAGACTCGATTCTTTTAATTACCTCTCATTTTCAACACCAATCATCATCGCACCTCTATAATCAGTGTACCTTTGTAAAATCGCGTGTAAATTAACTTTTGTTTCTCAATCCGGAAATGCAGGAATGCACAGTACATACTAGATCAATAGCCGCGACCCTCACGCAAAAAAATGCAACGAGAGTTAGTCAAAATTCAACCTATGTGCCCTCAGTTATCACTGACCATTCACGCACTACGACACGTAACTGCAGCGTCACTCTTTTTACTTAGAGGAAATAACTGAAACTTTGTTATGCAATCCAAACCGCTAAAAAAAAAAAATATTACTTTCAAATTAAACTGTCACAATTAAAATTGTTGCCAATTCACTTGTCTCACTTTCTAAAAAAAAACTACCTAATTAAAAAATCTAAACAAATAAAAACAACTATTTACATCACAGCGTCAACTTTGTGTCAGATCCTCAATACCTCCAATCCTTTCCTTGGCCAGAAAAAACACACATAACACAATGGGGCACCGGAAAAACGGAAATGCACGTTGCCACGTTGCCAACGTAGCGCAGCAACGTAGCCGAAAACGTCAACGCCACGTTCGCCCACCGAATCGCCCAAAACCATCGTCGAAGTAGAACTGAAATGTTTAAATTATTGTAAGCTCGGAAGTGTAAACAACCCTCTACATAAATTCATTAAGTAAACTATATACACATTTATACTTAAAATTTTGGAAATTTTACAATTTTTTGGACACCCACTTTTGCTCACAATGGCACTGCTAGACCATGGTAAATACTTCACTTGATATCATTTTTCATGTTTTACACGAGGAGAGGGGTGGTAATTCTTTGTTTTACAGAAATTATTGTCTTATTACCTACAGTTATTATGTCAACAGTGAAAGTATTCTTTTTCATTGTAGTTGCACGTTTTATGTAATTTTTGAACAATTCCGGGCTCCTAACCGAAACATTTGATAAAATGTGACATTGCAACCATCCCACCCTTAAATTCTCACCAATCAAAAACATCTGTAGGACAATTTAGGGTGAAGCACAGTTACAAGATCCTGTCAAAATTGTAGGTGCATGCATTTCAAAGAGCTATTTTAAATACAAAAATATCACTTGATCATTCACATCATCCTTGGGCCCAGTTCCAATTACTCAGTGCATGTTCCACAAGTCTTGGGACAGTCCTTCCTCAATTGCGAATCGGAACCACAATCGCTCTTGTATTTCTCGCACGAATGCCAATGGTCGCGGCATTTCGGTGGTACACCCACTTCTGAATAATTAGAATTTATGGTTAAAGTTTTGATGTATTTCTATTTTACCTAATGATAGATAGGAATCACTTAAGACTTAACATTGAAATTTTGAAATTCTTAAAGTCTTAGGCGCCTTTACACTGTGAGACTGTGACGACAAAAAATGCAATTTTTCAGCCATTTTTGTTGGATGCATATGAAATATTTTACATGTGTGAAGCCTCAATTGATCATGACTTGATCAGCCCCACTGCCTAAGACAAACATCAACAAACATCAGACGACGTTGTATCGCTGATTGTGGTTCTTTCTTGATGAAATGAAATGAAATGAAACATCAAATTATATAAAATACATTGCATGTTCATGCACAGGGTTGGTTTTATAAAAATTCATTTTAGTAAAATTGTATAAAAATTGTATAAAAATTTTATTTTATTTTAATTTTATTCTTGTTTCATTTTATTTTATTTTATTTTATTCCCAAACATCATTAATAAAATAAAATGACACCATTTTACAAAAATTGTACAAAAATTTTACAAAAATTTTACAAAAAATCAGAATCATTCATGCAAGGCCAGAAAAATGTTATAATCAGACCTATACATGAAAAACCTGTGACAAATTTTTCCCTTACTTTTCAAAAGTGGCATGCAGTAGGTATTGTTAGCTAGCTGCAAGTGTAAAGTTACAATTGTTGATAAGAATAGTTTGCATTTTCAGTAGAAGGACTACTGGAGTTTGCTGGGCACATTTGTAAATGACACATTTGCATTTGTCATGCAAAGTGTCAATTGTCATGACAAATGTAAAGTAAAGTGTCAATCGTCATGCAAAATGTCAAATGTCATGTCAAATTTCAAGCAAAGTGGCAATTGTCATGACAAATGTCATGCAAAGTGTAAATTGTGTATCAAAATTTTGTGTTTTTGTATCCATAGTATGTTTTGTATCCAAATATTATGTTTTTGTATCCAAATGTTTACATAAGATTTGGATTCAACAACAATGTAATTTGGATACAAAACATAAGATTTAGAAATAAAACATAAGATGTGGATACAATTTGCCTGACAATTGATACTTTAATTTTAAAAATGTGATGACAATTTATGCTTTACTTTACATTTGCCGTGACAATTGACACTTTGCATGACATTTTACATGACATTTGACACTTTACAAAGCTTGGGACTGCCCCCAGATCCATGAAAAAAAATGTAGAAACTCAAGCAATGTGATAAAATTTTACAAAAAATATGAATTTTTATACAATTTTACAAAAATACGAATTTTTATACAATTTTACAAAATTTTTACAAAAATTCGAATTTTTATACAATTTTTATTTTTATTCCTCAATTTTCCATTTTATTTTATTCTTAAAGTTTCCATTTTATTTTTATTTTATTTTTATTTTATTTTTATTTTGTTCTGAGATTTTGCCAACCCTGTTCATGCACACTAGATCACACTTTTTTGTTGTCGGAGGCTGTTGCTGTATTTGTTCCAGGGGCGTTGTCGGCGGTCTCGTTAAAGGGGCTGGCGACAACAAATACAGCGACAGCCTCCGACAACAAAAAAAGTGTGATGTAGTGTGCATGAACACGCAATGTAAACACCTTCCCGATCAAGTCCGGCCCCCAATTTTTTATTTTACTTCTGCCATCCTATCTACAGTTCTAGGATGCGCCAGAAGCTAAAACTTGGGGTAGATATTGGCGCAACCCCCCTCTACTTCGCATGAATTGAAGGGGTCGCGGCGACCCCCTACAGGGTGGGTCGCCGAGTGCAAAAATTTTTTGCAGCTTTTTTAGTGTCCCACACAGGTCCGGCCCCCACTGATTTCTTTCACTGCGGGTCCCGTATCTCCAGCTGTGGGAGGGGTATAGATCTAAAATTTTTGGGGATGTGTCGCCAACACCCCTCCCCTAGTATACACTGGCCAGGCGGTTTTTGGCAACTCACCACAGTGTGGGGTGCAAAGTTTAAAATTTATTCAAATGTTACTGCCCCACACAAGTCCAGCATCCAATTGAATTTCAAAAAATGAACACTTTTGTGTTGTTTTAACACTAATGTGGTTGACAATGTGAAATACACATGAAATATCCTCTAAAAAATATATCTTATCCGACCTAAAACTGCCCACCACACGAACCCCTCAAGTGGGTGACAAAAAAATCACTTTTTACAACTTTTTCATTAGACACTTGAACTGCTGGTTTACAATTATTTATAGAGGAAGGTTAAAGGTATCAAATTGTGTAAAAAACCTTACCTCAAAAATGCCTTCATAAGAAAATTTGCTGGGGGTAAATTTAAAATTGTAAATTTTGCCTTTTTTTGTTCCTGCAATGATGTCATTTTTACAATTTGAAATTCACCCCCAGCAAATTTTCTTATGAAGGCATTTTTGAGGTAAGATTTTTTACACAACTTGAGACCTTTAACCCTCCCCTATAAATTATTGTAAACCAGCCATTCAAGTGTCTTATAAAAAAGTTGTAAAAAGTGATTTTTTGTCACCCACTTGGGAGAAGGGGTTCATGTGGTGGCCAGTTTTAGGTCGGATAAGATATTTTTTACAGGATATTTCATGCTTATTTCACATTGTCAACCACAAAAGTGTTAAAACAACACAAAAGTGTCCATTTTTTGAAATTCAATTGGATGCTGGACTTGTGTGGGGCAGTAACATTTGAATAAATTTTTAACTTTGCACCCCACACTGTGGTGAGTTGTCAAAAACCGCCTGGCCAGTGTATAGTAGGGGAGGGGTGTTGGCGACACATCCCCGAAATTTTTAGATCTATACCCCTCCCACAGCTGGAGATACGGGACCCACAGTGTAAGATATCAACCGGGGGCCGGACCTGTGCGGGACAGTGAAAACGCTGCAAATTTTTTTCACGTATATGGCGACCCCCTCTATAGTGAGTCGCCGCTGCCCCATTTATTCATGAGGGGTAGTGGGGGGGTTGCGCCTATATACCACCCAAGTTTTAGTTTTCCACCCCTCCCACAACTGGAGATATGGCCTGTGAAGTGAAACAAAAAATAGGCGGCCGGACTTGATCGGGAAGGTGTTTATATAGTTTGATGTTTGTCTTAGGCAGTGGGGCTGATCAAGTCATGATCAATTGAGGCTTCACACATGTAAAATATTTCATATGTATCGCACAAAAATGGCTGAAAAATTGCATTTTTTGTCGTCCCGGCTTCACAGTGTAAAAGACGCCTAAGACTTTAAGAATTTCAAAATTGCAATGTTAAGTCTTAAGTGATTCCTAAACAGTGTAAGAGGCGCCTAACTGGCATGAAATTTAAAAAAATAGCGCTATCATTTTTGATGAGTCACTTTTCCACGCGAAATTCTATCCAAGGGGCAGTCCCCGACCCTGTAAAATGCCCTGTAAAGTGTCAAATGTCATGCAAAGTGTCAAAAGTCATGAAACATGCCCTGCAAAATGGCGACTCGGTTGCCATTTTGCAGGGCATTTCCCATAACTTTTGACAGTTTGCATGACATTTGACATTTTACAGGGTCTGGGACTTGGGAGTGGCACCAAGTTGTCATGTGTGGTGGTTCTCACACATATCTGTCATAACTTTTCTTAACCATAGTTTGTTATACCTTCACAAATTGATCATTGTATTTACATTAACATTCCATGCATGCAGCCTATTTTCCAGCCTAAATTCTCCATATTGTTTTGCTTAAGAGAGTTTGAGCCAGCTCAGGTCCCTTTGATATACAGACCTTTTGGTGGTGTAGAGTCCACATTTTTAATGTGTTGATTTATCCAATCAACAAAATTTGGCACATGCGTAAAAATTGCAGGGTCCCTGCTGCTTGCACATACAGCACATGAATTGATGCCAGCCAGCACATATTTTCCATCTTTATAAGCCAGTTGAGGCCCACCGCTGTCCCCCTGCGTAGTTGTAATGTTGTAATTATGCATTTATTTACTTTTACTTGGCGGACCACGGAGTATGCGCGGAATCGTACCATAATTTTATGAATAAAATCTTGTGATAAATGTCGTAGTTAACTATTCCCTAGTAAAAACGAAATACACTACCGTGCAGAATAGTTGGGACTTTTCCCAATAGAGAAATGGGAGGCCGTGGGTTCAAAACACTTCTGTCGCTTCCCAGTGACTTGTTTCTTGCCCAATTTTGATGCCATTCGAGTATGTTGGGTTTGAGGTTGGGGCTACTGCTAAAAAAATTTGTTTGCTTGAATAATCCCCCAGGCCAGAGATAAGCGGGGTCCATAAAAGGGTGGTCGAAGAAAACAATAAAAATGGCTGATTTGGATGATTGAGTTTAAAGTTTTATAACTCAACCATTTCTGGGCCGTTTTGCATCGTTTAACACTTAAAATGATCAGTACAACCTGTATATTCCATTTTTGCGGTCGTATAGATTCCGTATGCTTATTTGCCATGTTTTTCATCATGAAAAATATGTGTTTGTCAACATGCTAACATATACTTTAGACAAAAGGAATTCATTTGGCCCAAGAATCATTTCAATATCTCTTTCCAATCAAAAGTTATAGCACTTCAAAGTTATCACTGGTGTCTAAATTCCTTATGCTGATTAGACTTATATAGAAACATTTTTTTACATGCTATTATTTACTTATGACACACATAATTACTATGCCAAAAAATTATTTCAATATCTCTTCCCTCTCAAAAGTTATAGCACTTCAAACTTTCTTCCATACAAAATAATTGCACATTACATGATAGTTGGGCCAACTGTTCTCCCCAATAGAGCAAAGCCAAAGCCTCAAATTTACACACCAAATAACCCCACTGACTAGTATGCCTACCTCCATTTCCAAGTGGCTGGCAATGGATGCAAAATGTAGCTTTAATAAATACATACCACAGATCCCCATTTGCACTACCATCTCCTGTTCTAGCTTAAAAAATTCCCTGCTGATCACAGAGCTTAGCAACACAGTGTGGCAGTCACCATATTGAAAATTTTGTTTGAAAATAAATAGAGGTATTGAATACAGACTTTAAAATAAGAAACTGGGCAGCTATTGCCCAAAACAAGCAGAGTCCCAACTATTCTGAAACACAAACAAAGTGAGTGCATTATGTTACTGCACTAAGAATATATGCACATACAAACTTGAGGGCTGGCCATCCTGGGCACATGTAGCCAACCCCCCAGAGTACCCACGAATGGTATCCAAACATTGTACACATTCATCATTTTGAACTTTTAGCAACATTTATCCTGCAGCATGCACAGTCCCAACTTTTCTGCACGGTAGTGTATTATGCTGAAAATCTATATACCTAATTTATGGTTCATTATTCAGATGGGTTATGGTACGTATTCACCCACACTAAGTGAATTCACTATATACCGGTCTACCGAGTAAATTCACTTAATTTGATCATGAGTTCTCATCAGGTTTCCCACTTTCCTGAAGTGAAATCATTGAAGCTTTTGAATGGGAACACACTCATAGATACTGACAGGTAAAACATATGAATGTATGTGGGAGAATACACATTTTTGTAAATATTTGAAGAAAAGCAGTGATGTAGATAGGTATACCCATTCGGTTTTGCCAACCCTGGTTCACATTGATTATTTATGCAAAAAATTTAGACATTCCAAAATCATATTTTAAAACAGGCCCATGCAATTTACCTTGCACACTGTAATTTGTGTACCCACACCGCCAAAGCCGCAGAACTCAGTGTCGGCGTTGGCGTGACCCCTGGCGATGTACCCATTGTTGCAAACGGTCAGCGACGTCTCAAATAGCGCTTGCTGTAGCAGGTCTGCCGAGTTTTTATTCGGTTTTGTATTGCCCCAACCTGCATAAATATATTTGAAATCGAGTTGTGTCTTTTATCCACTTGTCGGTTTAGCAGTCCATATATTTATACTGTATTGCCTCGAAATACCCCTGGATTAATTCGCTAGAACATTTTGAGAGGGGGGGAGCATTCGAGGGGAGTTTATTATTTCATCAGAAATTTTCGTGAAGGACCATATTAAAGAATAGGCTTTAACACACTTACACAAAACTGGTAATAAACGTGACAAAACTGGATAGAAATATTTGGACATCTATCTACACAAACTAATAGTATAAATATGTGTAGCTGCTATGCAAACTGGCAGCAATGATATACATCCTTCAAAACGGGGGTATTTCCAGGGGGGTTTACGTTTTCCTCAGGTCGCTCATACCTGGGGGTATTTCGATCAAGCGTGGGGGGGGGGTAATTCGAGGAAATACGGTATTTATAACGAATAAACTACCGATTGCCAAGATCTTCTCCCCATCATTCTTGTAGTCGTCAGACTTTTCCGGCAGACACAGCGGCTTCACTTTGTCTCTGAGTATTTCACCACGATTAACAACAGTAATGTCAAATCAAGTGGTAAATATTGAGTGGACAATGACATAACCCAGGGGTCTTGGATGGAGGAACCCCCCCAAACCCCGGAAGCAATTTTTTTGGCTACTATCCTTTGATCCGCTCCCCCAAATCGCCCGGCTATCTGTATAGCTAACTATCTGGAGCAATTTTTGAGAAATTTTACCATAACTTTCGCTCAAAATGGCTAATTGTTGTACCTTTATCCAGATTTTCACCTTCAAAATCACTGATTGATGTGTCTCATTGCCTATTTTCGGCTATTTTCGCACTGCACGTGCTTATATACCCATTTTTAGCTGTTTTTCAACTATTAGTAGTTATTATTCCTTTTCGTTCTTCTACACTTCCCAAAAGCCTAAATCTTGAACCCCTGCGAACCCCCTAACTCCCACCGCCCAAAAAATGTTTTTGAGCTATCCATCCCTCGGGAAAGGCAATTTGCTATCCATCCAACCCCCCTGGGGGTCAAAATTCAGGATACCCCCGACAAAACCCACGTAAACTTGACGGGATGGGCGAGCTTTATGAGGGCGATATCGTTGCCGAAGCCCTTGCAGGCGCCCTTGTAGTCCGGGTGCACGATCACCTCAGCGCTCTCCACCCAGTCATATTTACTAGTTGGTGCCCTCTGGTGTGTTCCGATCGCAGAACGGACTGACTTACTAAAGAGTTTCCTGCGAGATTAGGTGGCTAGATAATTAGGGTATGTCTACTTCAATGTGCCTGCGCACACTAGTTTTCACCCGGGGGCAGTCCCAGACCCTTCGGTTGCCATTTTGCAGGGCATTTTACATGACTTTTTACACTTTGCATGACATTTGACATTTTACAGGGCATTTTAAAGGGTCTGGGATTTGCACCCGAAATTTGGAAAACTCATTATTCGGCTTTGCACGCATTTGAATTTTCTACAATGAGGTGTCCGTCAACTGCAGTTGACAGATATTTTAAGTGACTCATTCTTGAAAACTCAAATGCGTTTAAAGCTTATTTATAAGTCATTCAAATTAAGTGTGAAAACTAGTGTGCTCAGGGCCAATGCACACTAGTTTGTACCGTGACTGGGTGAAAACTGAAATGGCTACATGGCAACATCCAGTGTACACTTATTGTAGGAAATATAAATACAGGGATGGGCATTTTCAGTTACCGCTGGAAAATGGCTAGAATGGGACGACACCAAAGACCGGTGACCCCCCTCCCTCAAATGCCACCCTCGATTTATTCTATGGGTGACGCCGCCAACTCAAAATGCCCACCCCTGTATGTATTAATTATCAAATTTTCAAACAAACTTTCATTAATTGGAGTATAAATTTTTATTCAATTTTATCATTCAACCGAGTTAAAATTTAGTCACAGTTCTCACCGAATTCACGGTGTAAACTAGTGTGTGTAGGCACATTCGAGTTGACAAAGAAAATTATGTGAAATAGTGAAAATTGGTTAACCCAGTGTTATCGGCGACACAATGTGCGGCAGTGACCAGCCATTGTTTATTCACCAATGAAGCGCCACAAGTAGCCAGACTGACCTGTGTGCGTTTGTTTCTTCTCATGTGAATCATGAATGTGATCGTAGGGTCTCTCCTAATTCAGGACACAAGCAGCCACCAACATTTTTCACTTTTAAACACTCATTCTTTTCTCTATTCACTATTCTATTCCCACTTTGTTGTATTTGAATACTTCCGCCCTAGCATCATATGCACCAGCGCCTACGTTACTACCGCAGACTTTTTTAATAAGTGTACCGGGTGGGTGGCACCTAAAGTCGCCAAGGCACGCACAGGCACCGGTGCTGGTGCCTTTCAGTCCCAGGCACCGGTGTCTACAAAAGATTTTACTACTGAACTTTGGATGACAATTGAAACTTTACATTTGTCATGGCAATTGACACTTTGCACGACATTTGACACTTTACAGTGTCTCGAATTGTCAGCTGGTTATTGCAAACTGACCATCCAAGGGAACGAGTTTGGCACGGCCTCGTGCCCTCCGTGGATTCCTTGGGTGAGCCCCGCAATTTTGCCACCGGAAATTCTCACTGATGGAGGGTGTGCCTTGTCAGGCACACCGCAGTCAGAATTTCCTGACACTAAATTTATCATAGCCCATGATAGAATAATTACTGGGTACATCATGGCTGCTATATTTATGGTGGATGTATTTCTTTTATTATTTTTTTTGCCTGGCGGCTTGTGGTGAATGGCAATTTGCGATAGCTGCCGAAGGCTTTTTAATGTGGGTTTTGTGAACACAACTTGCAGGTGTTTTGCAGCAAGATGACATTATTTTACTTTTATTCTATTTCTAACATGTTGAAGGCGCATTTCCTTACAGAAATGTTTATAGCATTCTGTGTACCTAGTGATGGAAAAGTGCAAGGAAATCATGCGCCATTCTAATAACTCGTGCTGGGCACCTAACGCTGCCAAAAGATTATTGCCGACACAAAAGGGTCCTAGATCCTAGGTAGAATCTCTCTGAAAGTTTTTGAACCTCAAGAATTTCTCTCAGCAATTCAATTTTATTTTCCAAATTCCACAGAGAGATTCAATTATATTTTCGTTTACAGAATTTTTTTGAAATTATCTTCACGGTAATGGTACTTTCTCAAAACCGCCCATTTTTGGAACACTAACAGTACATCTTATTCAATTGTTTACACTATTTGCAGGTGTGACTGTCTGTCTGTGTTTGAGATATGCGGTGATTTTCAATATTTACCTATGACTGTGCTTTCGGTAGGAATGAAAATATGGATCTGAAAAAATGTGCTCGTCAGACATATTTAATCTACTTCCAAAAAGTCAAAATAACACAAAATTCAGCTTTGAACGCATTTGAGCTCACCGGGGGGGGGGGGGGGTATCCGTCAACTATTATTTACGTGGCAAAGCTTCCACAGTACTGTCATGTAACAGTATCCCACCCATTTCAGCCACCAGTACTGCCCGGTCGGAATGCAATGCCCAAACAGAGTGGAAATGTCCCAATTCCGATCACCACTGTGTCCCATTGCGTGTTTTATTGGATCGGCTGATCGATTGTCCCAATGGTGAGGATGAAGATCCGAGTTTAGTGGGCGACCCGTGTCGATTGAGACACTTCAGGGACAGGTAAATGGAATTGTTTTTTTCTACACAAGGGAAAAACGGTGCAATTGATGTAAATACATACAGGGGTGGGCATTTTCAGTTACCGCTGGAAACACGCGATAGCTTGAGCTATGGTTGAGCTATCACAGTGAAATTTTAACACAATCGAGTAGACTCCATAGGACACCTATTCTGAAGTTTGCAACCAAAACGGCCACATTTTGTGTGGGTTATGGAACACACAGTTTTTTTGTGTAATTTTGTGTCTTAACCCCCTTTATCTCGGGACTGGGGTACTGTTCGAGAAAAAAAAAGAATTTGGTCGTAGCCCCGACCCCAAACCCCAACATATTTACTCAAAGGGCATCAAAATCGGCCAATGTACGACAGATTGGGACGACGCCAAAGCCAGTGACCCCCCCCCCCCCCTCAAATGCCACCCTTGATTTATCCTATCGTGACGCCGAGTCACAAAATTACACTAAAAACTGTGTGTTCCACAACTCACCCAAAATGTGCCCGTTTGGGTTGCAAACTTCAGAATAGGTGTCCTATGGAGTGTACTCTATTGTGTTAAAATTTCACTGTGATAGCTCAACCGTAGCTCAAGCTATCGCGTTTTTCCAGCGGTAACTGAAAATGCCCACCCCTGTATAAGGCGTTCAATTATAAAAGTGGACAAGTCCATAATATGACAATTTTGTGTTGAGCCCAGAAACGTCATCTGGGGCGTCTCCCGCACATTTTTATAATTTTCCATAAATTTTTTGACCTCACATGACTATATACGATAGTTTTAAATTTGACATTTTTTGGGAAAAATGCAAACAATTTGGGCAAGAAGTCGACAAATCGATCCTCTGCGTCTGCCTCCTTTTTGTTGAAAAAAAACGAGTAATGTGATAAGTCCACTGTGGACACGAATTTCTGAAAGTCGACAGGTCCATAAATTCCCCATAACGCCTCCCCAGGATATTGTCCCCCCGGGAACAAAAATTTTGTCGCGTGCAAGAAGTCGACAAGTCCATTTCTCTCACCCAAAACAGTTTTGCTGTGTCCAAATTCGATTTTATGGACACGCAACTTTCACATATATTTACCTACGTTGAGAGCAGGGGCTGAAAAGTTTACGCTTTAATGTCAACATTTGAAACTTAATGGTAGGCGACAGGGAGCCAAATTGGACACGCAGCTCGGGCCGTCAATTGTATCTGAAACTTAAAATGCGATTTACGCGAAATCGCATTTTGTGGACTTGTGGACTTTTAGAATTAGAGGCCTTATAAATACGTATTGGGCCCACACACACTAGTTTACCAACATGAAATGCTCGACCATTTTGGTAGACTGTTTTGACAAAACAGTGCGAAACACTGTATAGATTTGTACGGTGTTTCGTGCTGTTTTGTCGAAACAGTTTACCAAAATGGTCGAGCATTTCATGTTGGTAAACTAGTGTGTGTGTGTGTGTTGGCACACACACACACCGTATAAATAAATGAACACCTGTCTGGCGTGATTACTATTACACAAATAATGTTAAAATACAATGTGAATGCGCTTCAATTGACAATATAATGCATACAATGCACAATTAATTAGCCATTTAATGACTTTCGATAGTTCGGTGTACCTAGTTATCGAATGGTGCCACGGCGATGGCCACATCTGGGGTGGGGGGTGCGCCATTGACACGCCTTCTTCTGTGGCGTCCTTGGCAGTGTGCAAATCACACCAACGGCGACAAGACAACACTCCCAGGATGTTATTTTGTAATTGTGAAGTTGGTATTGCAATAGCACGTTCTACCTTTCATTCAAAACATCTGATATTATTTAACCACCTACTAGTGCTTCTCCACAGTTTTAAACTTGCATTTTTAACTCCTTGACACCCCCCCCCCTCCAGCTGTGCCACCTCAAACGTGACGTGTTCCCCAATCGAAAACTGGCACCCTGCCAAAGATTCTGGACCTCCAATCAAGTGTGTCTGCAAACCGCCACTCGTTGGCGATCCTAGTACTGCTATAGGTTGCAAACATGTGGATTCAAAGCGTGTGCCCACCTTGGTTACTGGTGCCAGTTCCAGATTCTGCAAATGACCCCATAAAGTGTAAGAGACCCTGTAAATGTAAGAGACCCTGTGTCATGTACAAAGACCCTGTAAAATGTCAGGTGTCATGTAAGGCACCCTTCATGTGTCATGTGTATCCAAATCTAATTATATATTGTATCCAAATCTTATGTGTTTGTATGCAAATCTTACTTTTGATCACAAGAGTTGGATACAAAACATAAGACTAGGATAGCATACAATAATATTTCCATACACATACTGTGCAGGATATTTTACATGACATTGGATACTTAACAGGTCTTTTACATGACACCTGACATGTTGCATGGTCTTCTACACTTTAAAGGTTTTTTTACAGGTTCTGGGACTGCCCCCTGGTAGTACTGCCAAAATGATAGAATGGAAGACCACTGACATTGATAAAAATGTCAATGGGCTTGGATCTACACCCATTGCCTCAGAGGGTTCAGATATTGTGGTTCAGACCACTACATCTAAAAGTGATAGTTCACAAGTGACCAATTTATTTGGACAAGTTCCAACTACTGAGTCCCACCAACCATCCAGTGGAACTAATAAAGTTCACTCTATTCCAACCAGTATGAGGCCATCTGAAGCTACTAGGTTAACCTATCATTCATCTGATAGAAGTCCATCTATAATTTCATCTACACCAGCAATTAGTTTTAATTCAACATTAATTAGTGATGAAATATGGGAAAGTTTAATGAAAAATGGCAGCAGCTACATTAACTCTACATTGGTGGATATTTTGCAAACTTCTATGGGATTGCCATATGATAGTGTAAAAAATTTGAGCAGTGCATTGAGAATTTGCTCACCAAATAAAACATTGGATAACGTGTTTTACATGTGCAAAAAATGGTCAGAAAATTCAAATTTGATAGCTGATTTTCTTTGCATTAACGTTGGCAATGTTATGGATGGAATTGTGGATTGCCCAAGTGGAGACGATGAAGGTTTGTATTATAATTATATATATTTATATACTGTAAATACTTGAGTAGGGATGATTGATATATGTAGTACTTTGTTCAGTTTATTCAGACAGGCAAATCGAAGCTTGAATTACCAAAAACTGCCTCCATCCATTCAATGGATCAGTGATTTTTAATGGGAAGCATGTAAATTTGTACTCTATCTATTGTATGTAAATTGTGGAGTACATAAATAGGTATGTTTATGTGTTCTTACATTCAACTCCGATTCTAAGTTGCAAAAAATGTAATTGTTGTAAGTGTATTGTGGGTTATTTCAAGAAATTTACCACGAAAGTGTATTGTTTTAAATATTTTTCAACACGCTTTTTCCGAGTAATTTGCAAACCGCTTTTTTCAATTTTTTGCCATAATTTTACAGTGCACAAAGAAATTGCAACTATTTTACAGACGACTGCATTCACATGCCTCACCAAACGTCATGCGTTTGTCCCCACGCGGCACAGTTGGAAAGTTGGCACTGTCCCAACGATGGTGATCAGGTCGATAAATCCGAGACACGGCTGGAAAATATGCTTGTCCTGACTGAGGAAGGTGGGTGTTCCCGTCCCGTGCTTTTCCTGTCTAGCCGCCGACAAAGTATGCCGGGTTTATTCAATTTCGTACCAAGGCTGTTTACTGTATGGAAATTTGAAAGCGCACGATAAACCGGAAGCATTTTATGCTTCAGGTACAGACCTTACAAATGTGTCGTAAATAGTTGTGAATGCATGTTTATGATGTCTGCCTTTCTTCTATGACTTAAGTTACAGATTTTCAATAGCTTGAACCATTGCTCATTCGCAAATGCGAATTAGTTGAAATCGTTGGCAAAAGACGTTGATAAGAATGGTATTGAGTATTTTTGGAGAATAAATGTTCAATATCACTTTTAAAACAGAAACATCGACAAACAGTCACAAAACCAAATTGCAGTCAAATAAAAAAACAAAACGTAAATCCATTCTGAAGCGAACTCAATCCAACCTCTCATGAACAGTGCGTACACACCTGTGATTTGAATCAGCCTGATATAGCTAAAGCGGAAGGAACCCATTTCGTCGGTGCATGCGCTCACTTAGGTCCACTTGCACAATGCACACTTGGGAACTGCGCACGTGTATATGCGGGCACTGCGCAGCGGCGGGGAATTTACTTAATCATTTTTGAGCATAAATGTTTGGTTTTGTGGTCATAGGTTTTTTATTTGTGAGGTTTTGCGCATGGCACCGTGGATTTATGTACTTTTTATGTGAATTTACTATGCGGGCAGTCCCAGACCCTGTAAAATTAGTTGCCATTTTGCAGTGCATTTTACATGCTTTTGACACTTTGTAAATATGACATCAGACATTCCACAGGGCATTTTACAGTGTCTGGGACTGGCACCAGGGTCGTGAGTTCGAACGTTTACTAATGTTCACACTCAGAAGTACTTTTGACATTTATTGTTTTTTTTTCTCCTGGCATTTCCAATGCTAAGCAGAAGTCAATTCCAAAAATGGACAAATTGCAAAAAAGGTTATTTTGATTTATAAGCAGAGGTAGCTAAACGTTGTAAGTAAAGTGACTAGCTAACTTAATGACAGTCACATAAAAATCTACTTCCCTCTTATCTTTCTGATAAATAATCTCTTGTCACTTTACAACATGTCCACTTGTAACTATAGTCCACTGACGCCACACTTTACAATTAGATCTGCCACAACCCATCTGAATAAAAGGACAAAAATTTTATTTTCTCTCATCACAGCACATTGCTCCAACTTTGGGTGAATTTGGTGCTCAGTTTATCACGTGACCTTATTCATCAAAATATGGTATCATTCATTGTATAGCGTTCTGTCCGTCTAGTACACAATTGAAAAAAACTGAAATAAAACTTACAATTTTCCGTCGCTGCGTTGCACTGAAACCGGCCGGTTGCCTAGGTGAAATCCATGTTGATGCTGGTGTTGGGTCTTTTGTTGCCCCGAACTCGAATCACTCAAAATTGGCCCTTTTCTCTCGTGGGAACAAAAGGGTCACGCTTTTGGTGCTATGTTATTTGTGTTTTTGTGTGTGTTTTTTTTGCTGAAAATGTTGCATGCATGCATACTTATGATGCATGAAAACATAAATTCTTGGACAAATTTTGAGCTTATCTTTTCAGCCAAACATCATTAATTTTCTGATCAATTTACGCTATGATTCAAGCGTCAACTTATAATCGAAATGCATCTGTATGATTTCGAGTCAATCTTATCCAAAGAGCGCATATTTACGGTCGGGTTATTTTGGCTGTACACGTTGGCACATTGCCAAAGATTGCAGAGAACTTTTCGATCTGGCTGGCCCGATAACGATGGTAAAAACGATCTGTATATTTACATAAATTTTTGTTGCACGACACTATGAGATTAAAAATACAACTCAATTTTTTTTGTTCCCTCTTCAGAAGGGTATGACAGCTTTCAAAGTAAATTGATGGGGCGTTTTTCCAAATTAGACTAAAAAACAGTTCGGTATATTGTTGTTGTTTTTAAAATATGAATAAGCACTTAGTGTGGACAAAATTTTACACCCCATGAACAGTTAGCCGGTACCTCTCCCGGTGGCTTTTACTTTGGTCCTGGCGCTAGCACCGCACCGCACCGGTACCAGTGCTATTTAACAAAATGGCACCGGCACCGGCAGGGCACCCTAGAAAAAGGGCACTGCACCGCACCAGCACCGGTGGTGGTGCCCTTCGGTGCCCAGCACCGGGGCACCGCTGCCCCGGTGCCTTTCCATCATTACCTAGTCACCAAATGGCCCTGGGGCTTGGTCGTTTAAAAATAAGTACACCGTATTTCTTCTAATAGAAGGGGCCGTTCTATTTTTCGACTATTTTTCTACCCATCCTTCTTTGATACGAATATAAACCTTCTATTGGAGGCCGCCCTTCTATTTATTTCGTAAATACAAAATTCTAACTACAAAAAGTAGAAAAACGTCAAAAAGTGTACCTTCTATCGGAAGACGTCCTTCTATTGGAGACCCACTCTTTTAAAAGAAATACGGCATCTCATCCATACAATCACCCCTTACTAATCCCCCCCCCCCTCAGAATTTTACTACCGCATCCCGGGGCGCTGTTTGGCTGCGGTGCGCAAGACTGGCATGATGCAATTTGACTGCGGCGACGGCAAGTGCATCAGCTTGGACAAATTCAGGGATGGCAACCCTGATTGCAGCGACAGCAGCGACGAGTGTGAGTTCTCGCTTTTTTTTTGGGGGGGGGGGGGTGTTGTGAGGTTTTGAGAAATTGATGGGGTTTTTTACTTTTTTTTGGGAAAAAGGTTTTTGAGACATTTGCGCCAATGTTTGTACGAAACTGCTAATTTTCGTACCTTTTTATAGATTTTCACCTTCAAAATCATTAATTCGTGTTCCATTTTTGCTTTTTTTCAACTACCTAGGTATGTATTTTTGGTTTACTGTATATACGCATTTTGAGCTATTTTTCACATTCTTTTTTTTGCGATTTTCCCCCTTTTCTGCCTTCTACTCCTTGAAAAAGAATATATTGAACCACCTCAACCCACCCAAACTTCCCCCACCCAAAAAATTTTTTTGCAGCTATCTATTCCTCCGGTAGCAATTAGCCATCTATCCAACCCCCGGGGGGTCGAAAACTATAATAAAAACCCCTGGGTACAACATCCATACCCCACAACTTCGCAACCCTCCCCCCCCCCCCTAGGGTGTTTCTACGACCAGGTGAAGTGCGGCGCGCAGTGTGTCAACGTGCGCGACTACAACGCGACGCAGTGCAGAAGGCGGTTAGATTGCACCGTGCCCGACGGCGGCAGGAAGCCCAAATTTTGCAGAATGTCCAGTGGGTTTGGGGCGGTGCGACCTTGTGCCGGCGGCCATGTAAAAACGCTGGCCAAGTAGCGTGAAGATGTTTATTTTTTATGTTTTTTTTACCTTTTACTTGACGTGAATAGTGATGTAAAAGCGCCATGGCGCTGGCGCTTGGCGCTAGCGCCAAAGTAAAAAGCGCCATGGCGCTGCTGGCGCTTCGCGCTAAACTCGTGTGGTGCCATTGGCGCCTGGCGCCGTACATGGGAAAGCACCATGGCGCTTTTGGCGCTTGGCGCTAAAGTCCTGGCGCTTTTTACATCACTAAAAGTGAAGATATTCCTTGAATAAAGTGAAAATGTGATGAGTAAAGATTTCTCATCATGGTCTACATTACCGCCGGGTAGAATTACATATCCGCCCGGTCTACATGGCCAGCGGGTTTACATGACCAGGGAGCCTAAATCGTCTTTTCGCTTATTATTTATTTTTTTCAAATTTTCTGGCGATTTTTCGTCGCTTCTTCATCGTCGAACATCACTTATTTGACGTTCCAGAAGCGAAATTGTGCAAACTGAATTCCACCGAAGTTGTGCCGTGTCGGGGATATGGAGAATGTGTTATGAGAAGTTGGCTGATGGACGGAGTGAACAACTGCTTAGATAAATCTGATGAAGGTTCGAATTTTTACGAGATTTGGTTTATGTAAATTATTTGTATGAATAACTCACGAGTTATTCGTTTGGGGCTTTTCGATCTGAATTTCTACCGTGACACAAACCGTGACTCACGATGGCGAACCCTCAGAAAAGCGTCAATTTTTGAGTTTTTTTGTTTACCAAATGAGTTTTCGAATTGGAATTTTTCCCAGAAAAGGTTTTCAAATTTGACCAACTACACATACCATTTTAGAAAAATATCATTTATTTTACATTACGATATCCAACAAACCGTCGCACCTGAACATTTTTTGTTCTGTCCTATCTGAACAATCGTTTTTTTTTGCATGAAGAATGTGTTTTCCCACACTTCGCAGATCCAAACTACGCAACATTTTTCAAGAATAGAGGAGATTGGTCCGAAGTCACCGCAGGAAATACAAATACGAATAATGGCAATTTTGGCGGAAATCAAAATTCAAACGGTGTGTATACGAGCCCAAAGTCGCCCACAATTTACACTTCGAGCGTATCCAATAAACGCTTGGTATTCACCACGCCGCCCGGGAAATACTGGCCATTCGCTACGCAAGATTTGTCGGAACAAAAAACAGTCACCACTAGTACATCCGCGACAAATTTTGGCACTGTGCCAGGAAATTTGGAAAGCGTAAAAACTCTACTCCCTGATGACATTGAAAGTGGCGATTTTGTCAGCAGGAGGACATTGTTTCCCGCAACGTTAGAACCTATCAAAGTTGTCACCATGACGACAAAATCTACTACATTGTTGTCAACAACGCAATCTACCGAAAAATCTACAAAAATATTGTCTAAAACAACTGCCGCGACAACTGTGGAGTTCAGTGTTGCCAGTTCAGGTAGAAAAGTATTGAATGGTGTTCTCCTGATGCACCAAATAACCCACAACACACCTCTTTTGGATTTTTTTCGGCACTATCAAACAACCCCCTTGATTTTTTTTGGCAATTCTCCACCAATGAATGAGCATTTGCGGTGATTTTTCCACATAGCACATCGCGCATGAACTGAGTACATTATTTAGAATACTTTTGCTATTTTCGAATGTTCCTTTGGTGATCCTTGCCGTTGTACCCTTTATTTTCATTGGCATGCGTTTCATTTACCCCGATTTATCTGTTTTCAAACATTGCATTCCCATTGGCGCTACGCACACTGAAGCCGAAATATTCGGCATACGCACGTTTTCATCTGCCGAATCCGAATTGAAAAATTGCCGTTCGGACGTTTTAAATTCGGCATTTTAGGGGCTGCCATATTGAATTTTGAAAACGTGCGCATGATATTCGGACGAATTCGGACGAATTTGAGCGTTATCAGCATTCAACATTTCATTTGATTTTGCCGAATGGTTTCCGCATGAAAAAGTGTACGCATCTTTTGAATGCTGAAATACATGCTGAATTGACAAACCGCCACATTTTCAAGAGTACGGACGATTTGAGTTCAGCAAGTTTTTTTCTATTCAGCATTTAATTCGGCATTTGTCAAAAACGTGCGTATGCCGAATATTTCGGCTTCAGTGTGCGTAGCGCCATTGTGTCGTTGAAAATTCATCCCAGACAAAAGGACAAATAATTACAAAACCACTCAGGCTTTGCCGGTGGCGGTACAGGAACCTCTCAAACCGGATCATCATCCGGTTCCGGTTTCGGTACAGGATCTTCCGGTTCAGGTGGGGGCGGCTCCACTCAGAGTGGATTTGGGAACGGTGGTGGAAACACCGCTGGAGGTGGATTTAACTCTGGAAGCCCTACCACCGGTTCCGGTGAGAGCTTTTTTCTTATTCTGTGTAGTGCCTTTTTATTGGACTGTTTCATTAAAAGGATTCGAAATATGGCAAAAAAATTTGCCGTAGTTCTATATTTTGGAATACATACAGTTGCAATAACTTTTTTACATTCAAACGAAGAATACATAAATATACCTACTTCAGTAAATACCTAATATATGCATTTAGGTATACTCGGCGGACATGACACTCTGCCCTCGCATTCATTTATGTCTCACGTTGGAACCGTGCCAATGATGATAAAGCGTGCGATTTTTGAATAAAATATGAAAAAATCATTGTTGTGCATAAGTTTTTTCAACTTTTCATAATAAACGACTTTTTCAACTTTTTGTAAGAATCGCATGCGTAAAAAAGTCATTGGCATGCTTCCAGCGGGAACCACCCGTGCAGGGTGTAAAGTGACTGGAGTATACAGTTATTCACAAAAATTAAATGTGCCGTATTACTATTAATTACCCCCCCCCGCCTTGAATTAACCCACCGTTGAAATACCCCCAGGTCTGTGCGAGCTGAGCAAAAAATAGACCCCCCTAGAAATACCCCGCGTCTGGAATATTGTACACCATGTATGCAATGTAATTACATGATGTATTAATTGCTGCAAATTAGCGATGCAGCTACACATAGATAGATATATATTGTGTAGATATACTTGTGTAGATATATATTTATGTATACATGTACAAATATACGTAACCTGTTTGGGCACATTTATCACCAGTTTTAGGTATGTAAAAGCCTAATCTTTACTATTGTCCTTCGCGAAAATTTCTGCCGAAATAATCATCCACCCCCCCCCCCCCTAGAATATGCCCCCCTCAAAATTTGCTGGCGAAATAATAAACTACCCCGGGGGTATTTAGAGGAACGACAGGTACTTGCATATGAATATCTGCAAAATTTTCTCCAATTTTACCAAACTGATGCTGGTGTGTGATCTTTTAAATGTGCAAAATGTTCAACCTAACACAGGGTCTGGCGCTGGCGGCTCGGGCACAGGTGGCAACCAGGGCTCCAATTCAAATTCCGGAATAACCCCATCTGGCGATGGCTTGGGCTCTTCTGGTAATGCAAACAACAATGGTTTAAGTTCGCAAGTGATCGGTGATTTGGGATGGACACCGGAACCGGGATCGGGTACCGGAACCACTCAATCTTATGAAGATTGTCGCAACGATAAAATAAGACAGGCGGAAAATGAGAAGGGTGTGTGCGATTGCAAAAGTGGAGACAGCCCGAGCGGGAATTGCGATGGTTAGATTTGGGGGGATGTGGGAGGGGGGTCATTATACGTTCCCCAAATCCTTTTGCGCAAAATTCAGAGCATTGGATCATTGTATTGTATCAGAAATTTAGTAGAGTTATCCTCCGGAGCTTCGGTATGGTTTCGATGTGTTCTACACTTTCATTGCAAAATCTATCTACCTAAAAACGCCAAACCGACCACGCAAACAACACAAGCGTGGTGGAGAAATAGTCTCCAGTGCCTATTTTTTTACGCAAATTGATTTGAAAGCCATAAGTGAAGGCCTTGTAGTTGACCATATGTTAGCCTCGTGCCAGTCCCAGACCCTGTAAAATGTAAAATGCCATGAAAGTGTCAAAAGTCATGTAAAATGTCCTTGCCATTGTGCATTGCCATTTTGTGGAGTTGCCAGTTGAGTTGCCATTTTGTAGGGACTTTTCCATGACTTTTGACACTTTGCATGACATTTGACATTTTACAGGGCATTTTACAGGGTCTGGGACTGCTCCCTGGGCTGGTAGGTCACAACTGTGTCATCCAAACCCTTTCCTATTTGGGGGGAGGGCGGGTGGTCGGTCATACGTGTGCGATGTGTCGGTGTCGGGTTGCCTGAAAAAAGTGTCATGCAAAAACTCACCTTTGGTCATTTTTCATTTTTTAAATAATGCAGTGGTTATAAAACCATCATATTTTGAGACTATTTTGAAGTATATCTTACAATGGAAAATTCTTAATTCAAATATCAGACGCCACCGGCAGTGCCAATATGGTGGAATTAAAGGCGCTTTCAATATGCGGTCGCAAAGTCGATGTTTACGCAGCCTTGCAAGATCCGGAATCGAGATTTTTCAAACAAACTGCCCAGATGATCGTTTTTGCGGTAGGTTTTTAAAATATTTTCGCTGGTATTTCGCATATCTGAATATTTGGACAGAAATTAACTGTCAATCCAATCCAACTTTGCAGCTGAAGGAAATTTTTCGAAAGGCGGGGCAAACTGAAATCACAGACATTTGCCTCCCGCCGGTCACGATGAAAGCGGGCAGCATTATATTCCAAACTGCTCTCACTGTTGGTCGATTCTATAATTGTCGAAGTCTAATACCGTACTTCCTCGAAATACCCCCCCCCCCTCGATATACCCCCCCCCTCATAGTCATGAGGACACTATGAATTTATTAACCCCCTTCAAAATTTCCACTCTGAAAAATTAAACCCCCCGGGGGTAATTCGAGGAAATACGGTATTTTACGTACACGTATTTTACATACAAACATTTTTCGGTGTAGCACATGCTACTTGGTGCTATGTATTTTTGTCATTTTTTGGGAGTAAAGGCCTTGATTTTGGTAGGGCCTTGTAAACACCTTCCCGATCAAGTCCGGCCCCCAATTTTTTATTTTACTTCTGCCGTCCTATCTACAGTTCTAGGATGCGCCAGAAGCTAAAACTTGGGGTAGATATTGGCGCAACCCCCCTCTACTTCGCATGAATTGAAGGGGTCGCGGCGACCCCCTACAGGGTGGGTGGCCGAGTGCAAAAAATTTTTGCAGCTTTTTTAGTGTCCCACACAGGTCCGGCCCCCACTGATTTCTTTCACTGCGGATGCCGTACCTCCACCTGTGGGAGGGGTATAAATCTACAATTTTGGGGATGTGTCGCCAACACCCCTCCCCTACTATACACTGGCCAGGCGGTCTTAAGCAACTCACCACATTGTGGGGTGCAAAGTTTAAAATTTATTAAAATGTTACTGCCCCACACAAGTCCAGCATCCAATTGAATTTCAAAAAATGGACACTTTTGTGTTGTTTTAACACTTATGTGGTTGACAATGTGAAATAAGCATGAAATATCCTCTAAAAAATATCTTATCCGACCTAAAACTGCCCACCACACGAACCCCTCCCCCCAAGTGGGTGACAAAAAAATCACTTTTTACAACTTTTTCATTAGACACTTGAACTGCTGGTTTACAATGATTTATAGAGGAGGGTTAAAGGTATCAAATTGTGTAAAAAACCTTACCTCAAAAATGCCTTCATAAGAAAATTTGCTGGGGGTAAATTTAAAATTGTAAATTTTGCCTATTTTTGTTCCTGCAATGATGTCATTTTTACAATTTGAAAATTCACCCCCAGCAAATTTTCTTATGAAGGCATTTTTGAGATAAGATTTTTTACACAACTTGAGACCTTTAACCCTCCCCTATAAATTATTGTAAACCAGCCATTCAAGTGTCTTATAAAAAAGTTGTGAAAAGTGATTTTTTGTCACCCACTTGGAGAAGGGGTTCATGTGGTGGCCAGTTTTAGTTCGGATAAGATATTTTTTAGAGGATATTTCAAGCTTATTTCACATTGTCAACCACATAAGTGTTAAAACAACACAAAAGTGTCCATTTTTTGAAATTCAATTGGATGCTGGACTTGTGTGGGGCAGTAACATTTTAATAAATTTTAAACTTTGCACCCCACACTGTGGTGAGTTGCCAAAAACCGCCTGGCCAGTGTATAGTAGGGGAGGGGTGTTGGCGACACATCCCCAAAAATTTTAGATCTATACCCCTCCCACAGCTGGAGATACGGGACCCGCAGTGTAAGAAATCAACCGGGGGCCGGACCTGTAAGGGACAGTGAAAACGCTGCAAATTTTTTTCACGTATATGGCGACCCCCTCTATAGTGAGTCGCCGCTGCCCCATTTATTCATGAGGGGTAGTGGGGGGTTGCGCCTATATACCACCCAAGTTTTAGTTTTCCACCCCTCCCACAACTGGAGATATGGCCTGCGAAGTGAAAAAAAAAATAGGCGGCCGGAGTTGATCGGGAAGGTGTTTATTTAAGCGTGCCCCACCGTGGCTGGCAACTCAGCAGCTGCACCACTCTTTTTAGGAATAGTGTGTTTGAACACCCTGTTTCATCATGCTCTTGACAAGGCGCTTGGCGCCATTTTATGGCCGTTCCCATGCCTATTTCATGGCTCCTAAACACAAACGCTTGACCAAATCCCCGTAAAATTGTGTCACCCCCTTATTTACCCCCACTTTCACAGTGCACCGACCGGTGTCCGGGCACCGAGACGCTCAAATCAGCGCTCAAATCGCCCGCCAGCGAGTCGTTGCAATTCGACCCCGACTACATAGTCGACGTGAACGAGTGTGACCCTCAAATTGGCGGACACACTTGTCACGCAAAGGCGGATTGCGTCCAGGACGGGCTGGGCTACAGGTGCCGGTGTCCGCCAAGCATGTTGGACATAAGTGTCAAAAGTGGACTTCTGCCTGGCAGGTGGGTGCGGGGGTTGGACAGCTGGATTGAAGGGGGTTTCGTGGTAATTTTGGGGGATATTGTTGATCGAATAAGCTGTACCCAGACAAAATAGCCTAAAATAGCTTAGAATAAGGCGTCATGCCGCTACTTACCTAGGTATCCCATCAAAGTTCTCACATCGAGTACTCAATAGACATTATACTCGGTGGACATCACACTTAGTATCACAAGCTACCATAACCCGTCTGAATAATGAACCAAAACTTATACAGTTTTTCATCATAATATTTCGTTTTTTTACCATGGGAAAATCAATGACGCAATTTATCACAACATTTTCTTCATCAAATTATGGTAGAATTCTGCGCAAAGTATGCGCTCCACTCTGTATACGTAAAATGTTCCCAAAAATTCAGGTTGTGCACAATAAAACCGACCACCGAAACGTCATCAACGAACAGAACGACCGAATTGCCCACTACAACAACTTCGATATTATCTTCCACTGTTCTTTTAGATGTGGCCGGAGCGGGACCTTGTGTGGACATTGAGATTTTCGGCATGTGTCTCAGTTTGATACTGGTTATATTGCTGGGACTTTTGGCCGGTTGGTGGGTGTGTGGTTTGTTCACGACCCCTGCGATCGTGGGGGGGGTTAGCTGCGGTCAAAATTTTCAAGCATATTTATATCAACTCGTTTAACGAATTATGCTTAAACGAATTATTAACACAAAAAGTGCCATTTTTGTTAAAATTATGCACAACAAATTTATCAAATCTCATAAGGGGTAAATTATTCAGGGGGACTATTTATTTCTTACTCGTCTTACAGGGGGATTATTCGTAGAGGGAAATCATTCAGGGGGGAACTTTTCAAGCGATATACGGTATTTGAGAAATTTAAGTCTCAAAATCAACATTCCCTAAATATCTACCCCCTTTCACAGTCCTTTGCCTGCTGGTGCTGCTGTGCATCTTGTGGTATTTCTGCATCCGGGAGAAATGTTTGGGGGAAGATGATTACGAGTCTGATGATGATGAAAGATCGCTGGGTCAGCCGCACGATGTCAGGACTAGGAGAGAGGTGCGCGGATTTTATGTTTTTTTTTGTTTTTTTTCTAGTGTTTATGGCTCTTACAGTGTTTCCTCGAAATACCCCCCTTTGAATAAACCCCCCTCGAAGTACCCCCTGGTGTTTTTAGGCTGAGGAAAAAATAACCCCCCTCCTCGAAATATCCCCCGTCTTGAATGAGGTACATCATGTATCAAAGATACTGTTGTATGTGCAATACACTTAGATTTTCCGCCCTTTCCTAATGCATTTTCCAGCCATGTAGGTAAATTCGTATTTTGCTATTTGGCGCCAAAATGTGTTTATGTAGATGGCTTGCATTCTTGCAATAGCATTTTCTTTGTGTAGATTCTACCTAATTTGAATAGGGCTGATTCATCTGTGATTTTAGTGGAAAATTTGTGATTTTAGTGGAAAATTTGGCTAGTTTTCTTGAGCCAAAAGGAAATCAAATTTCGATAGTTCTAATCAATTTGAATTATTCCTGCTCGTTAACTGTTGCCTAAACTAATTTATTGCCACAATAAAAGCTGAAATGTATAATTGTGGGCCCTAATTAATTGGCTTCTACTAATCAATTTAGTTCACCACTAATCCAAGTCACCCCAAAAATAAATATGTGTACTAATACACATAATAATACATGATGTATTTACTTATTGGGGCCAAATCTCATCGCAGCTATACATAGACATGATTAATGATATAAAAACCACAACTCAAAATCACAATCAAACCACCCAAAACCTTCAGGCATGGTCGGCATCATCAAAGAATGCCAGCATGAAGACAAAAACGCCGACACCCCCAGCCACCGTACCCCCCACCGCTGGCAGCCAAGAACCGGTGCCAGTAGAGACCGTTCAGAAAGAAATGGCACCGATAACTGTGAGACCCGTGGGTCCCGTAAGGGCACCCAGTCAGGAAAGCAGTGGGAGTAGTGGGAGCACGGCTAAGGTTTGTCTTGTTTGGGTTTGGAGTTGGCACCAGAAAATGCACCAGAAAAATGTGTCACAAAGGCACCAGAAAATGGTGTCATGTGCCAGTGGCAGCCATTTGGGAAGATGGCGCCAGCTGAAAGGGGCGGGAGAAACTCTCAGTCATGTAAAGTTCTCCCAGTGCACGTAAACTATTTATCAATGCATCTAGTTTGCTTGCTCCCAGTTGTATTGCAACATGGATCATTGGTCCCACACACGCTAGTTGACGCCAAAATTAGCGTCAACTCAGAGTCAACTGGTCAAAAATTCAATTGACTCTGAGCCATTTACAATATGTATCCAAAAAATCCCCTTCTTTCATTCTACATCAATCGACTTCTCAATATTTCTTAATCAACACAGGTAAAAAATTAAAAATAGTTATACTTAAAACAGTTGACTCTGAGTTGACTCAATCGACTTCTAAAAAGTAGCGTCAACCACCGTGTGGAGCGCCATTGAGGGGGCAGTTATTTTTCCTCACGCTCACAACAGGGGAGTTTTTCGAGGGGGACTTAATGGAGGATATATCGTAAATACATAAGTTTTTTACATATTTTCAAAGATTTGCGGGAGGTATACATTTCATATAAACCCACTGCCGCCAATCCCCTGCCTCTCATGTTCGCGTTCTAATCCCCAGCCCGCTGTTCATCCTCACTCCTCCCCAGACGAGCAGCGGGTATAGATGGGCAGCGGGTCTAGATTAGTAACTGGTTTAGATGACTACCGGCACAGGGTCCGCACACACGAATACACCAGAGAAATGTTGAACATGAAACAATGAAAACTTCGTACAGTTAAAATACTTCATCATTCAAAGTCAGAATTTTCCAGAAACGTTGTTTCAATTTGATATTGCCAACGCAAAGATACCAACACAGGCACATCAAGTGAAAGCGACGATAGTGGATAGCAACAACAGGAGAATGCTGGACACCCCAACGATTTGGGAAACGTACAAGCGATTTGCCGTCACTGACACCGCTAAAAGCGTCTCAGCGAAGGGTGTGTTTTTGAACTAGGTGCAATTAATTATGAATTTCATATTTAGAGTGTGGGTTTTCATGGTTTTCTGATGAATGAAGGAGTGAGGATGTCTTACATCGTATGGTTATCATTCATGGGTACGGTAAATAGATGATAACACAAGTGAAACCTGTGGCATCCACACAAATTTACGTACGCCTGCCATTTTGCCTGACTTTTGACAATTTGCATGCCATTGACATTTTACCAGGCATTTTACAAGGTCTGGGAGTGCCGCCGGGAATTTACGATCTAGATGAACCGCATCCAAAATTTTTGCGTTCAATCAATCAATATTCTCAGCCGACCACATTGCCCAAACTTGAAAATCTCTAAAACTAAGTGTACCCCAGTCACCAAAAAACCCAGGTTCCCGCCTGGCGCCCTCCCGAATTTCCTCACGACGTTCATCACTATCTTCAATGATATCGTCGACAAAAAGCGACATTTCTTCCCTCAAGGGAAGCACCCTGACGAGTGGAATCGCAAAAAGAGTGAAAAACGCCAAAAATCGGGTAGATACTATAGCGGAAAATGTTCAAAGCGAAATTTTGGAAGCTGGGGGGAATGCGGTGGATAATAGTGTGAAAACGGGCAAAAATGTGATGGACAAAGTTTCTGGTGAGTTGATGTTTCTTCTGGTGAGAAAATGGTTTTTGACTAGTAGTTAGTTAGTTACGTGTAACGAGATATGGAGCCATACCTCCTGGAATGTTGTGCTCCTCTCAACTCTCACTCAACTCTCACACATCTACTTGATTCATACATTTTCTTATCATTTTATCGCACAATATTCTATGAGCATGGTAAGTGTTTGATTGTAGATACCCCGTTCGCCATAGGCAGGGTAGTATATTTTCTCGGATTACCCGCTTCCGCCAGGTCGGAGTGAGCTGGGGGAGATTCCCATTAAATAACATTGATAAAATTTAATAATAAAAAATAAAAAAATTTCTGGCGAAATCATGCACCCCCTCGAAAAACAACACCCCCTCGAATTAACCCCCCTCAAAATTAACCTCCTCAAGTTACATATTTTTGCTATCGCTACATTGTCGTTACTCAATGGTGCAATACCATTTGCACCATTGCAGGTACAGCGAGCAGCGTGACTGACGCCACGGCAGATGAGTACGCCAAATGGAAATCAAGAGTCAAAACCACAGCCAGTTCTGTGTCCGCGTGAGTAAATTCCCTTTCACAGGGTCTGTGAGTAGTGATGTAAAAATGCCATGGCGCTGGCAACTGGCGCTAGCGCCAAAGTAAAAGGTGCCATGGCGCTCATGGCGCTTGGCTTCATTTTGCTCTGGCGTCAGGGACAACCGCGTGGCGCTCGCGCTTGACGTTAGCGCCAAAGCAAAATGCGCCATTTTTCTCTGGCGCCATTGGCGCTTAGCGCTGGAGGTTGAGAGAGCGCAATGGCACTTGGCGCCAAAGTTCTGGCTTTTTTACATCACATCTGTTACCAAAATACTCAGTTGAAAATCGTTTGTTTCTTTCCAGGGTCACCGGCTCCAGCCATCCATTCCAGCCGGAGCACGACGGTGGCAAGACTTGAATGAGCGAAATAAAACTTGAAATTGATATTTTAATATTTAAATTACCATATATTTTTTTGGATAACCTCACATTGAACATTTCTGGAACCAGCTTCAATAAAAGTTTGGAGTAAACAAAGTGCAATATGTAATTCCGCAAAATATTGTCCCCCCTCAGCGTCGGGTCACATCACATCACATTTCATTCTTGAGTAATTTGAGTAAACGTGATGCCTTACAGGTCTGGTAAATAAACATACCGTATTTCCTCGAAATACCCCCCCCCCCCCTCGAAATACCCCCCCCCCCCAGATTGAGTGAAAAGAGAACGTACATGCCAAATACTGCAGTTTGTGTTCTGCGTAGTGCAGAACACACGTTAAAACAATGTCGGAATCACGTTAGAACAGTGTTTATACCATCTACGTACTAATATTAGTCTACATAACCTTATAAATGGCGGTTTTTTGTTGTATTTTTCGACGTCTGCGTACGTTTCAGACGACAATTTCGTACTGGGATTTAAAAAAAAAATTTGTGAAATAACCCCCCCTCGAAATACCCCCCTCGTTCTACCCCCCCCCCTCTCGAGACCACTTTGAAACCATCCCCCCTGGGGGGTATTTCGAGGAAATACGGTAGTTGTTACAACGTATTTACTTTTGCCCGGTAAATATGTATACTCGAGTACTGATTAAATATGTTTATGTTTCTCGTGAAAAAAGTACCTGCACTTGCTTTTACATACCGTATTACCTCGATATACCCCCATGGGTTTATTATTACGCCAGCAAACTTTGAGGGGGGAGTATTCGAGGGTTTTTTTATTATTTCGTCAGAAATTTTTGTAAGGATCGTAGTAAAAAGTAGGCATTTGCGTACCCACAACATGTAATAAATGTGTCCAAACAGGATATACCTATTTGGACATAAAAACGTAGATAGCTAGCTACACAAACTACCGTATTTCCTCGAAATACCCCCGGGGGGTTTATTGTTTCAGAGTGAGAATTTTGAGGGGGGTTAAACGAGGGGGGGGGGGTATTTCGAGAGGGGGTTTATTATTTCGCCAGAAATTTTTTGAAATCCCAGTACTAAAATGTCGTCTGAATACGCAGACGTCGAAAAATGCAACAAAAATCGCCATTTATAAGACTCTAAAGACATTTATAAGTGTGTAGACGTACAAACACTGTTCTCACATAACAGAGTCATCGTTTTTAACGTGTGTTCTGCATTGTCGGGATGACAAACCGCAGCCTTTGTCATTTACGTTCTCTATACACTAAATTGGGGGGGGGGTATTTCGAGGGGGGGGGGTTTATAAGTTCATAGTGTCCATTTTGAGGGGGGGGGGGGTATTTCGAGGAAATACGGTGGTCTATGTGTAGTAGCGATGCAAATTAGCGGTAATCAATTTAAGCAAATTGCATACATGATGTACATCATTCCGGGGGGTGGTAAATATTTCGAGGGGGGTTAATATTTCCCCAGCCCAATTTGAGGGGGGGGGGCGGTGTTAATTCGAGGTAATACGGTATACTTTTTGAATGTACTCAAGTACATATTTTTTGAATGTACTCAAGTACAAACTTTTTGAATGTTCTTAAGTACAGAAAACGTATTTCGGAAAACGTATTTCCAGGGAAAAGTACGTTTACCCATGTTTACTCATGAGTAAAAGTAAAAAAATTACTTTACGTTTTTTGTACTCAGGGGGTGAGTGAAAAATAAATAATTTACGTTCACGTATACTTCGAAAAGAGGTCGGTTCTTTTAACTCTGCAAATTTAAAACTGGCGAAAAAACTCTTCGGTGCTCAGTCAAGAATACAAAATGTGTCCACGCACACTAGTTTGCACCGTGACTTCGGTGAAAAGTGAAATGGCCACATGTCGCCATCCAGTGTATAGTTTTTGTATGATATTTCTGTGTGTTTTAGTTATCAAATTTTCAAATGTACAGTTTTAAATATTTAAATTAAATTTAATAATTCAACCGAGTTAATTCACTTTAATTAGAATTAAATTTCAGTTTTCACCATAGTCCCGGTGCAAACTAGTGTGCGCAGCGGCATAATTTGATACACAAAAATTCTGCGAATTATAATTACTATCGATCATGGAGAAAAATACTTTCCTGGGCAACTTGCGTGTGACACGGTTGTCTTTTGTTTTACTGTGTGTAATTTAAACGCCATTGGCGTAGAATTTGCAAAAAATCTTCACTAGAATATCTATAAATGTAAGGGATTATCCAAGAGATTTGGCAGCGAATTTGTAAGAATTATTCACCAGAATATCGATAAATGGATTGCTGGAAACGCAGAATCTATGCGGGCAGCACAAACGGCATACCGACAATAAAATTAATTACTCATTAGGTGTTGAAAAAGTCAGCAGGCAACGTATTTGTTACTGTCTGTTTGTAGACGTTGGTTGAATAATTATGATTTTATAAAGTTTTTGTATCCAAATTGACACTGAAATTCCGCAATTTCAAACTTCAGTCAAATCATACCCCCCAGGCCAAGTCCTTTTAATAATTGACAGTAATAACTGACAGTCTAGCGACTTTACACCTTGCACGCTTGATTCGTGCTGGAAGCGTGCCAATGAGCTGTGACGCATGCGCTTTTCATAAAAGTTCAGTTCATGAAGAATTCATTGCTGTTATGACATTTTACGTTAACGTATTCACAACAATGAATTTGCATTTTTTACAAAAATCTGATTGTTTAGTTTTCTTTGGCACGCATCCAACGTAATACATAAATTGATGCGAGCGCAGAGTATCGAGTCCCCGGAGTTATACTTTATGTACATTTACCGTATTCCTTCTAATAGAAGAGCGCCATTCTATTTTTTTCGTCAACTTTTTATCCTGCCGTTCTATTGGTAGTGCCGTTATATTGGGGGCTGCCGTTCTATTTTTTCAGCAATCTTTTTCACACATTTTTCGTTTGAACATAGTGTTTTTAATGAAACATAAGGAACATTTTAATATTAAAGCGTCAATTCAAAGAACAACAAATGTGAAAACAACCCCTGAATCATAGTTCTGAACACCTTTGATGTTCTCACCACCTATTTTTCAAATATTTCTGTGTTTGGTACTCGCCCAACATCATTTTCTACAAGCCGTTCTATTTGAGGTGCCGTTCTATTGGCGGCTGCCGCCCTATTGTTTTCGTGAGTTAAAAAATGTGCCAAAACCTGCCATTCTATTGGAGGTATGCCGTTCTATTAGAAGAAATACGGTCTATGCAAAACGATCCAGATTCAACTTCTGATTAGGATGTTTGACTTTGAAATCGATCCTAAGTTTGAGAAAGTGCCACGGCGCACTGTCTCTCTTTGCTATCTCTTTGCGCGCGCCGTGACATCATCTATATTTTTTTTGGACTTTGAAAAAGTGCCCGCGTGCAAGGGCATTTAAATATTTACTGCCTACATTTCCGTGTGTGTTTCTTAGGTTTTTCTGTCTTTCACGAGTAGCGATTGAAAAGTACGAGAAAAAGTGCCAAGCGCCAATGGCGCCAGGGAAACAGGGCACCATCTTCCGATGGCGCCACAGAAAAAAGGGCGCCAAGCGCCAATGGCGCCCTCAAATGGCGCCATTCCATCACTATAGTCACCGGTCAAGTTTTTCAGTCGGCTGGCAGTCAATGTGCTTAGTTTACACTCTAGTTTTCAACCTAAATTTTGAAGACTAATAAATCAGCTTTGTATGCGTTGCAGTTTTTAACCCATTTTTTTTTAGAACGGGCTATTTTTAATCTCTGTCAACTTAAGTTTATAGAACCCTAGTTGTGGTAAACTAAAATGCATTCAAAAATGATCACGGTATTTCTTCTAATAGAAGAGCGCCTTTCTATTTTTTCGTAAACTTTTTTACCTGTCGTTCTATTCGAGGTGCCGTTCTATTGGAAGTCAATTTTACTTTTTGCACACGTTTTTTATTTGAACACAGTTTTGTTTTTAATCTGACTTGAGCAACTTTTTAATATCAGAGCATCAAGTTGTAGTTTATTATTGATATTTGGATGCCTTTAATGCTCTCGGCGTCCAATTTTTCTATTTTTGTGTTTTGGCACTCTTCCAACGTACTATCTATCTGCCGTTTTATTGGAGACTGCCGTTCTATTGGAAGCTGTCAGTCTCTTGTGTTCGTGAGTGTAAAAAGAGTAAAATCCTGTCGTTCTATTGGAGGTACCATACAATGGGAGGTTTGTCGTTCTATTAGAAGAAATACGGTAACGAGTTTTTCCCTTGAAATTTCCGTTGAACTAGTTTTGGATACTACGATATTTTGCTTTTTTTGCTGTCTACCTATTAAGGTGCTGTCTTGGATACTACGATATTTTGCTTTTTTGCTGTCTACCTATTTGCTGAATGATTGTCTACCTATTAGGTAAGGTGCGATTTCAGCTGAGCTTCTTTCGTAAAATCCTGATGTAAAATATTTATTTTTAAAAATTTGAGTCGTAAAATGTGTTTCGCGTATAACTAATGTGCCTACACACACTAGTTTTCACCGTGACTTCGTGTGAAAACTGAAAAACTTTTAAATGCAAATTGATGAACACGGTTGAATGATTAAATTTAAATAAAATTTGAATTTAAACTAATAAAAGTAAATATTAAAAAATTTGTAAACTAAACCACATACAGCATACAATAAGAGTAGGCTGAATGTCGCCATGTGGCCATTTCAGTTTTCACACATGTCACGGTGAAAACTAGTGTGTGTAGGGCCATTATGTTCAATTACGACGCATATTTGAAAAATTTAGCGATTGTATTTATCACTTGCCTACAATTAAAACAAACTCATGCGTGGTTGAACTTAGACTTTCTTTGACTGTAATTACAACGCCGTATCCTTAATTATTCCCACTGTAAATAAGTATATTTTACGCCCATATTTTACGTTATACTCTTACGAAAGAGATGAACGCGAAAATTTAAAAATGACAATTTTACCTGAAAATTTACGCCGGGTGAAGTAAAACCAATTTCACGCAATAATGTCATTAAACTTTATACTTTTTTACTTTGTTGCACGCTAATTTCTTTTGGTCAATGTCGTCTGAGTATCGGTTTAAATCTGTTAGTGAAAAAAACTTGCAGAGTTGTCAAAATACATGTATTTTTTGAAAATGTAAACATATACATAAATACCTTTTCTTGATCTGGTTATTTATACTAAATCGTAAAATACTTTTAAAATACCGTATTTCCTCGATTTACCCCCCTTGAATTACCCCCCCCCCCTCGAAATACCCCCGTCTGGAATTATGTACATGATGTATGCAGTGTACATACATGATGTATATGTTGGTCGCAGTTTGCATCGCAGCTACACATGTACTAGTTTGTGTAGGAGCCCAGACCACTTCAAATGCCAGTCACTTCAAATGCTGCCAAAAAAGCTCACTTCAAATGCTGTAAGGCGACAACTACCTACAGTTAGTAATTATGCCACCATTCAATCATCTCGTGCTTGCTCATCTGCGGCACTAAAATGGACTTCATGAGCATTAGAAATGAATAGAGTAGGTAGTGAAATAAGAAGTGAATAGAATTTTAAATTTTTTTGAAGCATTTCCTTGTCACTTGCCATTTGTTTTTTGTTTTTCTACTTCCCAATTCACTTCTCATACCAATTCTAGCACAGTAGCATTTGAAATGATGCACTACAGCATTTGAAGTGAGCTGTTTGGCAGCATTTGAAGTGACTAGCATTTGAAATGATGCACCCCCTTTGTGTAGCGATGGACGTTGATAAGTCCAAATATACCCTACATAGACACGTTGATTACCTGTTTTGTGTATACACTAGCGGCCAGAATAGTTGAGACTCTCCACCGTTGTCTCATAAGGGAAATTTTTTCAGGTGAGGTCCGACTGTGTTTGCATGCACGTCACTCCTCAACCGCTGAGCGAAAATAGTTGATATTAAAATATAATTTAATTTTATGTGGGGGCTAACGTGAAAATCGATGGCATCTTTCTATGACCCCCCTGACCCAAGATATGGTGGGTCTGAAAAAAAGTAAATTTTTCTAAAAAAATTTGGGTGTCACCCAGAAATAACAAAATTTGCATGTCAATAACTTGTTCACTTGTCATCCGATTTTTGTCAATCAAATTTTAAAATGATTACAAATGATTGGAGAGTTCATTTTTGAGGTCAAATAGGTGATGTAGAATTGTGCATATATCGATCTGGGCCTGCAGTTATTGATACAGATGAAAGTCAGAAGTTTGAAGTGCTATAACTTTTGATTGGTAAGAGATATCGATCTGCGTTTTTCGATATTGTGTTTCTCTCAATCCAGATTATAAGATAGCATGTTCAGAAAAAAATTATTATTTTTTGTGTTGAAAAAATGGGTCAAATCGGCATATGATACTTATACATCACTAATCTGACATCAAAAATGGACTCTTCAGGTTGTCCCGATCATTGTAAGAGTTAAATGATCAAAATCGGTCCAGAAATGGCCAAGTTATTAAGCTTCAGATTCAGTTATTAAGTTAATCACCCAGATTGGCCAGATTTTTTTGTTTTGATTGACCACCTTTTTATAGACCCCCTTATCTAGTCACTGGGGGATTATTCAAGCAAACAAATTTTTTTAGTCATAAGCCCAACCTGAAAACCGAACATACTCAAACAGCATCAAAATTAGGCCAGGGACAGGCGACTGAGAAGCAACAAAAGTGTGGTGGACCCCCAGCCTCCCATGTGGTGAAAAGTCTCATCTATTCTGGCTGCTAGTGTATAAAAGCGTAATCTTTACTATTAATTTCGTGAAAATTTCTGACAAAATAAAAACCCTCGATCAAGCCCTTTCGAAATACCCCCCTCAAAATTTCCACTGTGAAAAAATAAACCCCCTGGGGGTATTTCGAGGAAATACGGTAACTGGAATACTGTATTTGATTGTATGCCCCTGGAGAGTTATTATTTCGTCAGACCTTTTTTTAGGGAAACTTCGTGGGGGGATTATTCAAGAATTGTTATTTGATCAAGTTATCAAGCATTATTCTATCAAATCATTTCTCTAAATATGCTTGATAACACAAAAACGTGCCATTTCTGTTAAAATTGGGCACAGCACATTCATCAAATCTCTTAAGATTCAAGGGGGGAACTATTCAAGCAAATACACTATATTTATCTACCTATATCGCTACAATGCCAATACTCAAATACCAGATTTTTCGTTTTTAATTAGTGCATATTTTACAAAACATCCTGCAAATTACGAAAAATTTTGGACACCGTTTTTAGATAATTTCCAGGTGTTGCATTTAAAAAATATGAAAACAACAACACTTTCTTAAAATTTTCAAAAAGTACTTAAACTCAATAAATACGTATACTCCAATACTGCGTAAATACGTTTCTGTTTCATCCCGAAAATGATACCAGTACTCACGTACTCGCGTACTTGTATAAAGTACACGAGCACCGAAAACGTATTTCCTAAAAATTACTCGGGTGCATTATGCGCCGTGCATAACAAGCAAAAACGACTTAAACGAATTGAAACTGCTGCGAAAATGACAGCGGAAATGATAAAATTTGCAACGGGTGAGTAAAACAACGACTGACACAAGCTTTGACTCACTTTTATGTTTTCCTGGGTACAAAATCGAAAAAATATTCACTTTTATGTTTTCCTGGTGCAAAATCGAAAAAAATACGCACTTTTGCGTTTTCCCTGAGAAAAATACTGGTACCTATTTACGTTTACGCAGCGTTACAAATAATTTACTTTACGTTTTCTGTACTCAGGGCTCAGGGGTCTGCAAAAATAAAATACTTTACGTTTTCTGTACTCGGGGCTCAGGGGTGTGTAAAAATAAAATACTTTAGTTTACTTTGAAAAAAGTTCAGTACTTTTAACAACTCTGCTTAAAACGACACTTGCCAATTCCGGTTCCATGAACGTGGTGTTCATGAAAACATGGTTATTAGTGAGCGTTTTCCTTTTGACTCTAGTATGTAATTGAAAAATACGTATTGCACAAAAATTGACGCTGAGTTATTACGTCTGTGTTATGTCGTCATTTTAATTGGTGGGAATCGTCTCCGTGACCTACATACTACCGTATTTCTTATAATATACGGACGTCCTTCTATTTTTCCATCAACTTTATACCCGCCTTTCTATTGCAGACGCCCTTCAGCTGAAGCCGCCCTTCTATTTTTTCGCCATATTTTCAGGCAATTTTTTCAATTTCTGCCAAGGCTTTTCAAACTGTTAAGCCGGAATTAGAGCTCAGCCTCGATTCGACGTGAAATGACGACGTAAAATTAATTACACGAGTGTGGATCATGCTACGGGTCTACAATTTTCTAAGGATAATATATGAATCAATACCAATTGCAAGCAACCGTTGACGTGAAATGTTAAGTTAGTTCCCTGACGTAAAATGATGACGTGAAATGATAAAAATTGAATTTTTCAATTCGCTCTAGTTGTGGCTGATAACACTCAGTATTGGACACGATTAAGGTATTGATTCATATATTATCCTTAGAAAATTGTAGACCCGTAGCATGATCCACACTCGTGTAATTAATTCCACGACGTCATTTTACGTCGTCATTTCACGTCGAATCGACGCTGAGCTCTAATTCCGGCTTTACGTCAAAGACGATTCATAGATTGATCATGATTAAGTTCATTTCACCATTTTATCTTTCAATAGCCTAAATCTTTGAAAAAGACTCCAGGGAGGTTATTTTTCGTCAGAATTTTTGAGGGGGAGTTTTTCGATAATTAGTTATTAGGTATGCGGTTTGTATACTCGGTGGACATGATACTCTGCCCTCGCACTCATTTATGTCTCAAGTTGGAAGCGTGCCAATGATAAACCATGCGATTTTTGTATAAAAGGTGAAAAAAATCATTGTTGTAAATTACCTAGTTAACGTTTAGCATTATAACAACGATTACTTATGCAACATTTGATGAAAATCGCATGCAGAACAAAATCGTTGGCACGCTTCCAGCGGGAACCACGCGTGCAGGGCGTAAAGTAACTGGCCTATAAGTAGGTAGGTAGGGATTGGAAGTAGGTAGGTAGGGATTGGAGCGGTACACCGTAAATGTGGATAATCGCCGCTTGCATGCAGGATAAGATATTCTGTCGTGTAGGCACTCCCAAATGCCACATTTTTATTTTATTTATTTATTCGAGGGGGGAGTTTTTTTTCCCTCAGGAAACTAGGACTTACTTCATTGTATAGACGCAGTATGTAGACTCATGTAAATGATTCAGGTAATAAATACCTTAAATTTTAACTGTCCAACAACAACAAAAAGATGTTTATACACTGCATACACATCATGTATCTGGTGTCGCTACCGTAGTCTAATATTCTTTTATAGTTTTGTATTGTATCCTTTTCATCCAGAGGGAGAGTTATTTAAGAGGGGGACTTATTCGAGGGGGGAGCTTATTTTTTCCTCACCTGGCCAGCATGGGGAGTTATTCGAGGGGGGTCTTGTTCGAGGATTTGCGGTAGTCAAAATCAATGGACCAAAACCACTAAAACACAGTATCCGCTGACATTTTTTTAAATTTTTTATGCCTTTGGCACATTTCCAATAGTTTTTGAGCGTTCTATTGGAGACCGCCCTTCTACCAGAGTTGTTAAAATACCGGTATTTTTGGAAAGTGTAAGTGTAAGTGTAGATACACTTTCCAAATTTTGAGTATGGATACCAAAAGTGTAAGGTATTTAAAAATACCTAGGAAAGTGTAAAAAAAAGTGTAAGTGTAAAAAATTTTTTTAGAAAGAGCTCTCACTGTTGAGCATTAGAAAGCACCGCTGTTCTCACCTTTAGATCAATTTATTTATCATTTTAATGCATTATTGCACATTTTACAGCTTTTTATGAAACATTTCAGACTGTAACAAATACTGTAGTGGTATGAAGTTCCCTAATAATGGCAGTTTTTCAGTGTTGATATTTTACTGATTAAGCAATGCGATACACACTGTTTAAATGCAAGAATGGACATGCAGCAAATGTCAATGCAAAAGTTGACTGTGTGTCCAGTTGGTGAACTTCCATTGATCTTTTCCTTTTTACAAAAGTATGATGAAACTGTAGAATACCATGAGTACTGATCAAACGTTGTATTTAGATCAAAGGCTAGTTTGTACATTTGCCATATTTTCTACATTCAATGCATTTTTTGTACATGACCCTATTTTATGCTTTCTCAAAAGCATTAAACAGGGCCATCTGAAAGAAAAAAATACACTTTCTGTACCCGGGTATTTTGCCCAGGAAAGTGTAAAAAAAAGTGTATGGGTATTTTATGAAAGTGTAAGTGTAAGTGTAAATATAAATACCCATTTACCCGGGTATTTTGGGTAAGTGTAAATACACTTTCGCAACTCTGCCTTCTACTTATTTATTTCGAGGCCAAAATAATATCAAAAAGTGTACTTTCTATTGGTGATGCCCTTCTATTGCAGACCTGCCCTTCTATTTGAATAAATATGGTACCTACCTCATGTAACTATTTCCATACGACCACCGTGGTCGGACCACGTGGGGGCAGTCTCGGGTCCTGTAAAGTGTAAAGTGTGTGTCAAATGTCATGTAAAATGTCAATAAAAATAACAGATCTTGTTACTGAACTTTGCATGGCAAATGACACTTTGCGTAACATATGCGTGACAATTGACAAATTTGTATAACATTTGACACTTAACTTTACACTTTACAGGGTTTGGAACTGCCACCTGTGCGGGATTTGAGTGACGCTAACGATTTTTAAAACGATATTTTAGCCGATTTTTTTTTGTGATTAATGGCTTTCCACTTTACAAATCAATTTTTCGATCGTTGTCTATTACATCTTCTATTTAGGTGTTTCGCTGTAACCGGGCGATTACGAAAAAGTTTTTGGAAAACAGTTTCTAAATGTTGAGATATTTCAAAAATAAACACCCGTTTTTTGAGCTTTGTGCTAAGACTTGAGTTTCTGTTTTTTGTTTGTTTGTGAAAACTCAAGTTTCATTTTCCATTTTATCAAAGTTTTTACGCAGAAACAGAAATACAATCTAAACTGTGGGCTGTGATGTGTACTCATTTTCGTTTATCACACTTAAAAATACTTAAAAACGCCCTGGAATGACTCGTTTATGACCGCATATAGCGTTCCAAAAATCTCTGGGAGATTTACCCACCGTATTACCTCGAAATACCCCTGGGGCCAGATTCAATACTCCTGTAAAATAATACGGAACTTGTTGAAGTGACTTGTGAACTAGCTCCTATTCCTAACCGAGGAAGAGGACAAATGTGAACGTATGAAAGTTGACGTGAAGCGTCGTCTCTTAGTTGACGTTCCGTTATTTTATCAAAATGTGATTAGTTGAGTTGAAGTGAATTGACGTGAGTTAGTGTGAAGCAAATTTAGATTGTTTACCAAAGGTTTTGACGAACGTTTTTATTTAGACAATTAAATACAAAGAAATAAGTGTAAATAAAATATATATAAAATTATACGTAAACAAAGGAATTAATTTACAACTAAATTAATTACTTAAATAAAACGTAAAATAAGCTCTTATTACCGTAGAAATAAGGCAATTTAAAGAAGGCACTTAATTACGAAAAAAGGCGATAATTAAGTGGCGCGGTTGTGAGAAAAGCACCTTAAACAGCGCAGGTGTGAATAAAGCACTGAGGTGACTTAAAGCACCAAGAGTTAAACTTAGCACCAAAAACAAGCGACTTAATAAAGTGACAACGGCGCTTATTTAGATCCTAGGAAGAGATTCTTGTGAAGTTGACGAGGTTGCAAACACTGCCGATTCTAGCTGTGAAATCGGCTTTTAAGGGCCAGACCGATGGCGATTGACTTGGCGCCAATCGGTCGGCTCTAATCTCCGATTTTTACCCAACATTTCCAATTGTGAAAGTTCAATCCTTGCCCGCTCGCTTCTCCGATGAAAAGCGAGCTAAACTGGCAAGATAGTGAAAATGTGAGACAAGCCAGACAGCATTTGAAATGGCGCGCGGGCACGGCCCCCCGCTTGGGGCGAGCCCGCCACTTAACATAAACATGACGGCGTATTTGCGTGCTGCTTGTCAAGGAAATGTGGCGGAATGTGAGCAATGACTAAGATCTAAATATGTGAGCGATGTAAAGCGCACGTTGTAAACAACGTCGCTTGATATATTAAATGACGAATGTGAAAATGTTAAAAAATGGAATGTGAATTAAAATGGAATCTTAATAAATTGAATTAATTAAATATAAAAGCGAACATAAGAACGTCAACATAAATATTAAAGGTTTTACATTTTACGATAATGTTACACACTCCCGAAACTAGAATAAAAATTAAATCTAATTTAATTTTATCTCAGCCAATCTCGGCAAATTGATGTGAAACAAAATCAAAATCAAACGCCTGTGATACTCTCATCACTCCTGTGGTAGTAGATCGTCGGCGTCTTCGACGCCGGCATTTTCCCGGCCCTCCTCATGATGCTCGTCCATGGGTTCGACGGCATCCTCCTCAGGCTGGCTGCCTTCCCCGTGCCCGGTCGTCTGGTCTTCTGGGGCCCCGGCTGGTCGACCTGGCCAGTTGGGGAGCTTCTCAGATTCCTCGACGAGCTGCTCGAGGGCTTGTCGTAGCGTGTCGGTCTCGTCGACGCTCGTCTTCGATGGCTCGGTGGGCTGCCATTGTTCCGTTGCTGCAAGCGGTTGGCTTGGTAGCAAGGGGACAGGGGAGGTTGTGAATGAGGTCGTACATTGTGAAGTGATTGAGTTGAATTGGTCAAATGGTACGGAGGGGGATCTAGATCTTGAACGTGATTTTCTTCCATCTCTCCGAGTTCTATGTCGGACTGTGAAGGTGTTTGTCTGAGGAAGGTCACGGATCTTTTTAGATCGTTTAACTTTTGATTTGACCAGTTTTTTATTGATGTTATTGAATTTGTGAAAAGTTTGGGGTATAAAGGAAAATGTCTGGTGTGACGATTGCTGCTCACCTGGGAGCCCTGCGACTCCAGCGAATCTCTTGAGTCGCTTTTGCAAGGGCTCGCGGTCAGGGAACGCGTCTTCCATTGTGACCTCCGTTGTGACAGGCTCGGTGACTGTGAGTCTGGCGTTTGGTGACGAGCTCTGCGCTTGTGACTCGCAGGGGGGTGCAGGTTTTGTGACCCGGCGCGCACCCGTCTCCATTCTGATTTCTTCAGCGCGCTCGGTGCTATAACCGACCGGGGGATCCGATCTAGGCTGTACCGAGCGTCCTGAAAGCCGTTTGAATGGAGAAACTCGCTTGAGGGGTGTGACAAACTTTGAATGTAACTGTGACGAACTTGACGATTGAGTGACGGTTTGACTTGACAAAGCGGGTTTGTTGAAGCCGCTTTTCGGTTTCTTCTGGCGGTTACGTCGCCGTCGCTTACCGATTTTTCCTTGCTGAACGGGTCGGGGCCCTTGTTGTTTGGGCTTCTGTCCCTTCTGCCCTTTCTTTGGAAAAAGCCCTTGATGTCTGGCAGCATACCCCTGCCGGTTACGAGCCGCCACTGCATGTAAACATAACCAATATACCCAATACAAGCAATTGTGATAATAATGAGTATGATGTTCACAGCTGTTTGAAGTGGCCCAGTAAGTAACGTGTCTAATGCAGACACACTACCTGTGACACTACCGTGAATAATGTGACCCAATTCTTTTCCTACACCTTCAAAATATGCACCAACCCCTTGGCCGATGCCAGCAATATATGCTTGCATGGCTTTAGGATCGTTGGATTTTGTTGCAATATAATCGACTGAACGTGTGACTTGTTGTTCGAGTCGTTGCAAATTTTGAAAGTGATGATGTGCAGCCATGATACTGAATGCAATATCAGTCATGCTTACACCTGGTGACCCGGAAACGTTTAGTGTGAATGGTTTCCACGAGCCAGCCCAAATTAATTCGATTGGGAGTTTTGTGACGTGTAAATTCGTTGGTCCGTTTTCGTTAGCCCATGAGTTATCATTTAATTGATAATATTTGTGGTCTTTCATGAGACAATGATCTATTGGTGAATGTGTGATTAGATCATTGGTACCAGGAGCAACGAACATTATATGTGGGTGATCTGTGACTTTGACCGGCAGAAATTTATAACAGGTATTGTTATATTCATGTTGAAAATAAATCATTTCTGCTGTGACAGGTTTACAATCCCAGAACATCAATATATCTCCATGCCATTCAGCATAGAGATTTTGACGTCCTAGCAACGCTCGCAAGCCAAGCATGGGATTGAATGTGACAATTGCATGAATTATATCTAGCTGGGTCTGACGGATGTGACATAATTGTTGCCAGATGGATCCAAATTGTTTTTGTTCCAGATGTGCAATTTTGTCAACTTCATATTGTTGACGGGCTGTGAGCAAGTGAAATACACCAACATCAAGATTTGGTGCAAGTTTGAAATGAAGAGGAGCTTTTTCGGTCTCAGGTTTTTTCAATTTCTTAAGTTGATATCGAAGAAATTGAATGAATGCCGAGCCCTGGTCAATATATTTTGCGTCTTTTGGCACACATTCTGCATTATTTGGAAATTGTTGTGATCTCCATGTGACTGAAAATGCAGCTTGCAATGAAAATGCAGCTTGGTGTCTCAATGTGATCGTAAACAAGACCCATTACTTTGATGTATTGTGACTGTTTCGGGTTGAGATCATCAGGTTTGATTTTCTCGGAAACAATACGCGAATTTGTCATCCATTCGCGCATGTTGAAATTTGCTCTTGCAAAAACAGCTTTAATTAAGCGATAGAGCTGTATTGCATATTTTTTATCATCTACGCTGATAACTAAATTATCAACGTAAATGCTGTTGAGCAACAGTTCCAATTTCGCTCGTTCGTGTGAATCAGCGGGATGCATGTGAGCTAATTCCGCTTCCAGGTGATATTTAATAACAGTCGACAAAATGGATGGACTGCATGTGAGACCAAATAGCACCCTTGTGAATTGCATCATTTGAATATTGTCTTCGTGAGTCGGAATAGTGTCATCACGCAGCCAATAAAATTTTGTGAAAGCGCGTGATTTTGGGTGAAGAGCAATTTGTAAAAATGCTTTCTCAATGTCTGCTAATAACACTACTTTTCCGGCTCTGAAACGAAGCATTAATCCGAGCGCCAGTGGTGTGAGAACTGGGCCTCAAAATAAGCAATTGTTGAGACTTGGCTTGCCTGCAGAACCATCATACACTATTCGACATGTTGTCGATCTGCCAGGTGTGATGACAGGTTGGTGAGGTAAGATGTGTTCTTGCAAACCATCTTGTGAACCATAGACGGGTTCTATGACACCCTTGTGAAGTTGATCTGAGATGACTTTAGCGTATGTGGCGAATAAATCGGGATCTTTTCGAAACCGTTTCAACAGTGACAGAAAGCGGCGAAATGCTTCTGAATTGTTGGTTGGCAATTCGTGAATTGTTGATTTGAATGGCCAATCCACGCTATAGCGTCCAGTTTCTGTATCAAGAGTAATTGATTCCAGAATTAACTGTTCAGCTATGTCATCATCATGTGATAATGGATCATCTGTGATACCTATTGACTCGAGACTGTGAAATTGAAATAATGTCTCTTGGCCAACAGCAACAGCTGATGATGCATGTGAACTGCATGATACCATGAATTGATGTGGCGAAATGTCGGGTGTTGTGACAAATGACTGTGATGACGCATTTCCGCCAAGCATCAATCCAAGTATTGATTCGACGATGATCAATCCAGATGGGAGTTCGATTTCTGTTGGTCGAATATCGAACTTCCAATAATAGTCTTGACCAATGACCACATCTGGTTGACATAGTTTGTGACAAAACTCATCAGTCATTTCTGTCAATTCAAGCGGTTCCGCGAATTGTTCTTGTGCATGTTCACCGTACACAATATAAATGACTGTTTTGTCATCTTGTGACAAAGGAGGTGGGCATGCATATGTTGCCAAATTATCGACTGCACGTAAGGTGAGTGGAATTTGTAACATATTGCCCTTATTGTCAACGTGTTTGTAAATAGGCATGACTGCCTCGATCAAAAACGTATTGACTGTGACAGGCGTTTTTGTCGCAAACACGTTCATTTGAAGAACAACATCTCCTTTGTTTTCAAAGTTATACTCATTTGCCACGGATGCTTTAATGTATGAATATTTGCATCCAGTGTCAAAGAATATTAACAAAGGGTCTGTGACTCGATTTAATTCAGCGTCTTTATTAATTAATGAAGCCTGGGCCACTTGCAAACGAACAATAGGCGCAAAATCGAACTCACATTCTTGTTCGGCCTGCTGCCTTGTAGCGGTGTTGGGGTTACCGTAACCCGCTTGTGCGCTCAGCACCTCCACTGTGGGCCTGTGACTGGGTTGAAGTGGCACCGACGATGACATTTGGTTCGGGTTGAGGTGTGGGTACACCTCGTACCGTTTCTGCTGGAAGCCGCGGATTTTAGCTTCAACGGTCTCCATGTCCATGCCGTCCTTGATGAGGTTGGCACGGAGCGTCGTCCACAGCTCGTTTTCGCTGTGATACTTGCGGGCTTCCTCTTGAGCTCTCGCCTGGAGCTCGTTAACGGGCTTCGGCCATTCGCCCATGTCCAGCGGACCGTCCATATCCATTTGATACAGCGTCTGCTGTCTCCACCGAAAATCGTTCTCGTCCGGGGGGATGACACACACGCTCATCGGTTCCGTGTGTGAAGGCGGATACGATGGCGGTGCATGTGACGAAGCGGCGCCCGTTGTGATTACCTGAGCGTTGACAAAATTAGCGCTTGTTGCTTTGACAAAGACCTGTTTACCTGTTGTTTTAATTGTTTACCTGACGCCTTGCGGGTGCCTGTCTAGTAGGACAGAACGCCCCGTGATGCTGGCCGATCTGGCGACAATAGTAGCAACTCAGTCTTTGAGTGCACTGTTCCGCTTGATGGCCTCTGCGTGTGCATCGTGTGCACACATCGCCCAAAGCTTGCAACCGTTCGATGCGCTCTCTCGGTGTGACGTATTGAGGGCAATCGGTGGTGTAGTGCTCTTTGATGCCACAGAACAAGCACTCGAATTTCGGCTTGCGATAATCAGCAGCAGGTTGTGAAAACTGCTTTTGACTAATCGCTCCGCTCGCGGGAGTTCTGGGAGGTTGAGTGGAATTTTTATTTTTTCCTTGTGGTTTACCAATGTTAGCATTGGTACCAGCAAAAGCAACCGTATTGTGAATAGGTTTTTGTTTTGAAAAGGTATTTTGTGATTTATTTCCCTTTTTCTTTTGCTGTTGCCAACCACCTCCATTTTGTGGCTTTTTTAACGATGAACTTTGTGATTTCTGAACAACATTTGAAGATTGTGAACTTTGTTGTTCAGTTTTCATCGCATCTAACCGAGCACGAGCAATGGTAGTTAATGCATCAACAAACCTGACGACTGTGAGTTCTGTGTCGCCGGTTACAGCAGTGTGCATCGAATTCCGGTGTTCTTCTGTGACGGCAAGAACAATATTATCGGGGAGATAACCACGAATTATTCTTAACACTGCACCAGAATCGACACTTTCACCCCTTTCTTTTAGTTGATTGAGAGTTGATAAAAGGGTTCGTGTGAAATTTGTGAGGGAGACTCCTCTAGACGAAGGCTTTTCAAGTGAATACAATTTATCCCAAAGGGCTGCTTGTACCCGATGCGTTTCACCAAAGTTTGATTGTAACATGGTGACCGCTGTGATGTAATCTCGACCATCACCTTTTAATCCGGCCAGCAGTTCCGCTGCTGGACCGATAAGGCTGAGCTTAAGGTATGTATATTTCATACCATTTGACAAATTAGCTCGGTCGTGAATTTGAGCTCGAAAAATTTCCCACCAAGCTGCCCATTCTAACGGATCGCCGTTATATTTAGCAAGCTCGATTTTAGGTAACTTTAACAAAGTTTCCGGTTGTGAAGGTTGAGAACTACTTCCCATGTTGACATTGTTATAGGGTGGTTGTGAAGGGGGTTGAGTAGTTAAATCAACAGTTGACTGACCTTTCAAGGAAAGTATCAACCTTTCCGCGGATTTGATTTGCGCTTGGGCGGTCGCCATCCTCGATTCCAGCTCATCCATGAGCATCATCGCGTTGTTCGAGCCCGAGTAGAGCGCGCGCTCCAATTTTGCGTTGGCGCTCTTTACTTCCTCGGCCACTCCGTCTTGGTCTCTGTCCAAGCTTGTGATGTGATCTTGGACAATAGATGTGAATCTGTCCATAGCTGTAGACAGGTCCGAGCGTTTCAGCTTGGCTTGGTAGACGTAGGCTTGAAGTAATTCTAATACTTCCTCCGCCGAGCGTAAGTTTACGGCGGTGGGTTGTGACTCGTCTTTGACGATTTTAGGAATCGGTTTGGTTGTGAATCGTAGCACACCGTTGCGCACTCCAGTCAATGCCCGGCTATGTTGAGTCAACGGATGAGTTGTGTCGGACTCATCTACGTTGCTCAAACGCATAGCTGCGGCGGCTGGGGCGCCTCTTTGAGCGCGTAAGCGTTCTTCCATGGCAAATTTCGATCGATGGTTTGCTTATTAGCAATGTGGTAGCTAGCTGTGAACGAAATAAAATAATAAAAATAAATATTTCGTTACTTGTGACTTGTACTTGTAAAATCGTAAGTAAATATGCACGCGCTACTAACGATTTTGCATCCAAAACCGTGTTACCGTAACCTCGTGCGTGTGACTCAGGCTGTGAAACTCAATTTCCAATGAAATTTCGCGCGAGACGACTTAATTAGAGTGACCAATTAGTTAATTAGTCACCCTGCTCGCTGCGCCATGTAAAATAATACGGAACTTGTTGAAGTGACTTGTGAACTAGCTCCTATTCCTAACCGAGGAAGAGGACAAATGTGAACGTATGAAAGTTGACGTGAAGCGTCGTCTCTTAGTTGACGTTCCGTTATTTTATCAAAATGTGATTAGTTGAGTTGAAGTGAATTGACATGAGTTAGTGTGAAGCAAATTTAGATTGTTTACCAAAGGTTTTGACGAACGTTTTTATTTAGACAATTAAATACAAAGAAATAAGTGTAAATAAAATATATAAAAAATTATACGTAAACAAAGGAATTAATTTACAACTAAATTAATTACTTAAATAAAACGTAAAATAAGCTCTTATTACCGTAGAAATAAGGCAATTTAAAGAAGGCACTTAATTACGAAAAAAGGCGATAATTAAGTGGCGCGGTTGTGAGACAGCGCAGGTGTGAATAAAGCACTGAGGTGACTTAAAGCACCAAGAGTTAAACTTAGCACCAAAAACAAGCGACTTAATTAAGTGACAACGGCGCTTATTTAGATCCTAGGAAGAGATTCTTGTGAAGTTGACGAGGTTGCAAACACTGCCGATTCTAGCTGTGAAATCGGCTTTTAAGGGCCAGACCGATGGCGATTGACTTGGCGCCAATCGGTCGGCTCTAATCTCCGATTTTTACCCAACATTTCCAATTGTGAAAGTTCAATCCTTGCCCGCTCGCTTCTCCGATGAAAAGCGAGCTAAACTGGCAAGATAGTGAAAATGTAAGACAAGCCAGACAGCATTTGAAATGGCGCGCGGGCACGGCCCCCCGCTTGGGGCGAGCCCGCCGCTTAACATAAACATGACGGCGTATTTGCGTGCTGCTTGTCAAGGAAATGTGGCGGAATGTGAGCAATGACTAAGATCTAAATATGTGAGCGATGTAAAGCGCACGTTGTAAACAACGTCGCTTGATATATTAAATGACGAATGTGAAGATGTTAAAAAATGGAATGTGAATTAAAATGGAATCTTAATAAATTGAATTAATTAAATATAAAAGCGAACATAAGAACGTCAACTTAAATATTAAAGGTTTTACATTTTACGATAATGTTACACAACTCCCTACAGATTTGTAGGGTAGGGCGTACGCCCGACAGATTTTTTAAAGTTTAGCCGCATCGACGCACATGCACCGAGAGCAAGGCAGTTTGTAAAATATACGAAACCATCCCTTAAGGTTGCCGATATTGCAATATGACCTATATCACTTCGATTTTGGCCCGGAAATCACGATTTCGTCATTTCCTGGCCGTCTGCCAATTCGTTTTTTATTTTATTTTGTCGGGCGGGTTACTCGCATAGGTCACGCTTTTGTGTAGTCAGGTGGTCACTTTTTTAGTGTTCACTGTCTGCAACCGAAACCATGAGGGCAGCGACAAGAAAGAAATGCATGCACGAGCGTACAAAAGCGCGACTTATGCGAGTAACCCGCCCGACAAAATAAAATAAAAAACGAATAGGCAGACGGCCAAGAAATGACGAAATCGTGATTTCCGAGCCAAAATCGAAGCTATATACGTCATATTGCAATATCGGCGACCTTAAGGGATAGTTTCGTGTATTTTATGAACCGCCTTGCTCTCGGTGCATGTGCGTCGATGCAGCTGAACTTTAAAAAATCCATCGGGCGTACGCCCTACCCTACAAATCTGTAGGGAGTATTAAATCTGGCCCCAGGGGGTTTATTATTTCGCCAGCAAAATTTTAGGGGGGGGGGGGTATTTCGAGGGGGGGTCTATTATTTCGCCAGAAATTTTTGAAAATTCCCCATACTCAGACGTAAAAAATGTAGATGTAGATGTATATGGGTTTATAGGCATATATATACATATATTTATATGTATATACACATAAACCCTTCCCTAACGTGACTCAATCATCGGTTTTAACCAAAGTTGTTAAAAGGTACGTACGTTTACTCGAAAAATACGCGTACGCGAGTACGCTGTAAATACGTTTACATATACTTTTTTTTAAAGTAACGTACTCACGTGTACGCATACGTTTTTGAAGCATACGCGTAAAGAAAACGTATTTCTGTGAATTCAATGTGGGACATATTTATAAGGTGACTACACTGCAATGTACTCTATTTCCTCGAAATACCCCTCGAAATTGTTTCATAGTGTTAATTTTGAGAGGGGGGGGGGGTTAAACAAAGGCGGGTATTTCGAGGGGGGTTTATTACTTCGCCAAAATGTTTTGGGACTCTCAGTGCTAATTCGTTGTTTGTCATGTACGCTGAGGTAGAAAATATTCACCACGTACAAGAGTATACCTATGTATTTATAGAGTTACCTATATAAGTATGTATGTAAATGGTAAAAACCCTGTTCTAACGTGACACGGTCATTGTTTTAACGTGTGTTCTGCATTTCACAGAACACAAACTGAAGGTTTTGTTATTTACGTTCTCTTTACACTCAATTTGGGGGGGGGGGGTTCGACGGGGTCTATTAGGTAATTTGTAGTGGCCATTTTGAGTGGGGTACTTCGAAAATGTACCTAGTCCTACATATTCTATGAAGAAAAGTGATCGCGTTTGCAATTTACTGGGAATAAATTTTGTACTCGCATTGACGCGTACGTACAACTAAAAATAAAGTATTTTACGTTTTCTATACTTTGTAATGAGTAAAATAAAAATACTTTACGTTTACATATACTTTGAAAAAAGTTCAGTAATTCTAACAACTCTGGTTTTAATGTGTGTTCTGCATTGTAAATACAGATCACAAACTGTGGTATTTGTCATGTACGTTCTCGTTACACTAAATTTTAGGGGGGTATTTCGAGGGGGGTTATTATTTCCTCAGCCAAATTTTAGGGGGGGGGGTATTTCGAGGGGGGGGGGTATTCAAGGGGGGGGGGGGGTAATTCGAGGTAATACGGTATATTTGAAAAATATCAGAAAATAGGTATAAAAAAAATTTTGTTCTCGTCTTTTTTCCGGTTTGAAATGAAAATTTTCATCGGGTTTTACCAGAGAGATTTAATTATAGGTATTTATTTTCTGAGAAGAAAGTATAAAAAATCTCTCATTTATATTTTTTGTATTTATTTATATTTATTCTCCGCATTTTTCAGAGAGATTATATTTTATTTTATTTTTGAGAGACTTTCTGAGATTACTGTATATCCTCGGATAAGTCCCCCGGGAAATTATTTGTTGGTCAGAAGTTTCAGTAAAATGTATGATTTATTTGATAATTGCACAAATGAGGTAGATTTGGTAACTTAAATCATTTGTAGGAATTACAATTCAAGCACTGAAGTCAATGCGAGTGAACTTTAGCTGCAAGATAATACATACCTATATTTACATATTAAATACACAAAAAGTTTTTTGTTAATGTGAAATGTTGTGGAATGTTTTCCACCCATAAATGTTGGGGGGTTATTTAACGGATTTTTTCCTCACACGCGCAAGAGGGGGGACGTATTCGAGGGGGGCGTTATTTGAGAGGGGGAATAATTCGACGATATACGGTATATTTAAATATATTTTCTGCAAAAACACCCATTTTTGGAACGCTAACGGCACATCAGTTGCGACTTGAACCAACGGTATTTGCATCATCACGGATGTTGTGCACTTGAAATACCGCGAAAACGAACGATTATCAATCACTTGCCGGTAGCCGCCCAATAATTGTTTTCGCCACGCTACGTTTCTAGTTTTGTAATTTAGGTATACCGTAAATTCTCAATTAATGCGATTGTCGCTTTTATTGTTTTCAGCACATTTTTAGGGGTCACACTATTGGAGGGGTCATACTAATAGGGGGTAAAGGCTTGTTCAACGTGTAAAAGGTAGAAAAGAGAGAAAAATCGCCAAAAGTAGGCGAAAAATAGCTCAAAATATGTATATAAGAACATATAGTACCAAAAATAACTCGAAATAGGCAGTTAACGAATGGTTTGTAGGCCGGGGGTCGCATTATACTCGCACAACGTGCCCAAAGTGGTCGCACAATTGGAAGGGGTCGCTGTATTAGAGGGGGTATCAATAATAGAAAATTTACGGTTTGCCTGCAAGTTTTTATTTTTTTTGTTTGTAAATATCCTTTACCCGCGAGCGAACGGCGACGCGTGACGCCAGTGACATTGTTAAATGGGATGAAATGCATTAATTTTTAATTAAAGTACCGTAGTACCTCGAATTATCCCCCCTTGAATTAACCCCCCCTCGAATCATCCCCCCCCCCCCCTCAAAATGGGCTGGGGAAATAATAAACCCCCCCTCGAAATACCCCCCCTCATTCGGAATGATGTACGTCATGTACATAATAAATACGTCATGTATGCAATGTGCATGATGTATATTACTGTTAATTTGCATTGCATTCATTACAAATATGATAAAAATGAATTTGTGGACACGTTTATCTTTGTCGGTTCACCTTTTATTTGTCGTTATGCTGTAACTCATCTTAACAAATACCACACCTACAATTGCAGATGGAAATTCCAGAGACCTTCTGCAGCACTAGCAATGGCCCTAATCACACTAATGACACATCAGAGTCTCAAATCGAAACAAAAAATTCCGCGTCGACACATTTTACCGGCGTGAAGACAAAACAAACAAACAAACTTTCCATTTTCAAGAGAAGTTGTCTTTCCGAAGACTTTACTTTCAAAAAATGGATGGCACACGTTTTCTCACAATTAGGATATTGGGTGGCTAATCATTCTACATCGGTGATAATCGTCACCGTTTTAATTGTGCCTTTCGCGTGTTTGGGACTGATCAGATTTGAGCCGGGTCAGAATATTCAATTGGATTTTGCACCGAGGGACGCCAGGTGCCAGTCCCAGACCCTGTAAAATGCCCGGTAAAATGTCAAATGTCATGCAAGTGTCAAAAGTCATGTAAAATGTCCGTTGCCATTTTGTAGGGCATTTTACATGACTTTTGACACTTGCATGACTTTTGACATTTTACAGAGCATTTTACATGACTTTTGACACTTTGCATTACATTTCACATTTTGCAGGGCATTTTACATGACTTTTGACACTTGCATGACTTTTGACATTTTACAGAGCATTTTACAGGGTCTGGGACTGCCCCAGAGCAATTACGGAGCAGAGAATCATGTCCAAGTTTTATAGCAAGAATGGACATTTGTATCATTTTACGGTTAGCCACGCCACGAGTATTGGTCCACCATTACTTATCTACCATTTCACGTGAAAGTTCCCTTTTCATGGTGGAGATTTGTGTTTTTTCATAAGAATTACACATTTTCCCGGAAAATCCCTACCTCCATATTTCTTGTAATTGAAGTGCGGTCTCCAATAGAATTGTCAATTTTCGAACACTGTTGGAATGTGCCTACACACACTAGTTTACACCGTGACTTCGTGTGAAAACTGAAATTTTTTCAAATGCAAATTAACGAACACGGTTGAATGATTTCATCTAATTTAAATTTGAATTTACATTAATGAAAGTTGGAATTTGAAAATTTGAAAATTAAAACACATAGCATACAATAAGAGTAGGCTGAATGTCGCCATGTCGCCATTTCAGTTTTCACATCAGTCACGGTGAAAACTAGTGTGTGTAGGGCCAATTGTGCCAAATGCATAAAAATATATAATGGCATTGGACGGCGTAGTTTAGTGATTGGCACTGATCTGGTCCATTGATTTGGTTCTATTTTAAGATCAAATGCCATATCGTTTTATGTTACGTCTGTGACGTAACACTTTGAAAAACTGCAGAACTGCAGATCTGCCCTTGGCAGAACTTGAAAAAATTGGCTGAAAAAATGGCGAAAAATAGATGGGCGTCTACAATAGAAGGGCGGGTAAAAAGTTGACGAAAAAATAGAAAGGCACACTTCTATTGGAAGAAATACGGTGTCCCGGAAAACGCATCACTTAGAAAAAAAGTGATCAAAAATTGTGCCCTACGCAGGCGCCGATTTGGGCCCGTGACGGGGGCAACTTACTGCGACCAAAACACAAGGCTGAACTGCAAAAAGTGATAAACCACATAGAAACAGGCATCACAGTCCCTGTCAATATCGATGGCACCATTGAACTAAAGAGCTACATGGACATGTGCGGCAGTACGTGCGATCTGAACAAAGCTGCAGAATGGATGTTGGACTTTTATAGATATGGAGAGCCTAATAATTCGCCTGAATTCAGGGCTTCTTATCCTAATATTAGGGTGCATGGCGCGAAAAATTTGTATATTGCTGATCATGCCTATGGTGTGGAGTTGGATGAGAATGGGTTTGTTTGTTTTTTTTTGTTTGTTTTTTTGGTGTTTTTTTTGTTATTCCTTATATAAGCAAATGGCAGATAAGTCAGCGTTGTGTACTGTGTACCGAATATTGTGCACCATATTTCCTTGAAATAGCCCCTGGAAGTTTATTATATTTCGGATGGCACATTTTGATGGGGGTATTTCAGGGGAGTTATTATTTTGCCAGTATTTTTGTGAACTCCCAGTACTTTTTCGCAGAGTTGTTCAAATACAGGTATTTTTGGAAAGTGTAAGTGTAAGTGTAAATACACTTTCCAAATTTTGAGTATGGATACCAAAAGTGTAAGGTATTTTTAAAATACCCAGGAAAGTGTAAAAAAAAGTGTAAGTGTAAAAATTGTTTTAGAAAGAGCTCTCACTGTTGAGCATTAGAAAACACCACTGTTTTCACCTTTAGATCAATTTATCTATCATTTTAATTCATTATTTCACTTTTTACTGCAAATTATGAAACATTTCAGACTGTAACAAATTTAGTGGTATGAAGTTGCCTAATAATGGCACTTTTTCACTGTTGATATTTTACTGATTAAGCAATGTGATACACACTGTTTAAATGCAAGAATGTACATGCAGCAAATATCAATGCAAAAGCAGTCGACTTTGTGTCCAGCTGGTGAATTTCAATTGATCTTGTCCTTTTTACAAAAGTATGATGAAACTGTAGAATACCATGAGTACTGTTTAAATGTCAGTGATAGTGCTAGTTTGCACATTTTCCATATCTTCTACATTCAATGCATAACTGCATATGTGCACTGTGCAGTTATTTTCTGTACATGAACCTGTTTTATGAACCCTATCTGAACCTTGAACCTTTCTCAAAAGCATAAAACAGGGCCATCTGAAAGAAAATAAATACACTTTCTGTACCCGGGTATTTTGCCCAGGAAAGTGTAAAAAAACTGTACGGGTATTTTATGAAAGTGTAAGTGTAAGTGTAAATATAATTACCCATTTACCCGGGTATTTCGGGTAAGTGTAAATACACTTTCACAACTCTGCTTTTTCGTTGCTGAAAATGCTTGAAAATGTTGATGACAAGATGCCCCCTTGAATAATTCCTCAATCGAAAAGTCCTTCCTCCAAAAAGTCTGACGAAAAAGAAATTCCCCAGGGGAATTATTCGAGTAAATATGGTAACTCAGTCATTGTTTGTGTAAGCCCGTTTCAAGTCCTTTCAAACACACTCACTTACATCCCACAACCCCCCCCCCCCCACCCAGCATAATGACCTCAATGGCAGTCTACAAGGTCCTTCTACGCACCACCGTGCCCGTGGGGCCACAAGTTGAGGCCCTGGACACCTTTGAGGAAGCTGTGGCAGATTACATGAGACAGGTGCACTATGATGAAAGCGCATTATTGGACATGGCCTTTGGTGGGCACCACATGATCGGTTTGGAATCGATGCAGGTTGCCATTAGGACCTTTCCGTATATCCCCGTGTGTTTGGGTGAGCGGGCTTTTTTTTGTTTTATTTTTCAGGATGGCACATGATGAGTGATGTGAAAAGCGCCAGGACTTTGGTGCCAAGCGCCAGAAGCTAGCGCCATGACGCTTTTCTTACCCCAGCGCCAAGCAAAATGGCGCCAAGCGCCGGAAGCGCCGTGGCATTTGCCGGTGCTATTTTGAAAAACAGGCACCTAGGCACCAGCACCAGGGTGGTGGCGTGGTGGCACCACTGAAAATTGCAAAAAGCACCGCACCCGCACCGGCACCGGTGCTGGTGTACTTTGGTGCCCAGCACCGGAGCACCGGTGCCCCCTGCCTTTACATTACTACCCCCCTCCCACCAGATCGGTCTGTGCCTAACAACAGCGTTCACAATGTTCGCGTCGGCCCGCTTCGGCCGGTGGAGCGATCCGCGCGACAGCAAGCCGTACACGGCGGCCGTGGGCATCCTGGCGCCGCTCATGGCCACCCTGGTGCCACTCCCAGACCCTGTAAAAGAGCCTGTAAAGTGTGAAAGACCCTGTAAAATGTGAAATGTGATGTAAATGACCTTGTAAGTGTCATGTGTATTTAAATCTCATTTCATCTTATCCAAATCATATGTTTTGTATATAAATATTATGTCGAAAAGTAAGATTTGGATACACAAAGCAACATAAAATTTGGATACGATAAGATGAGATTTGGATACAAATGACATTTTTCAAGGTCTTTTACACTTTACATGATCTTTTACAGGGTCTGGGAGTGCCCCCTGGTCACGTTCGGCGTGCTCACCGCGCTCGGCCAGCAGTACAGAGTGATCCTCTGCGCGGCGCCCTTTCTCATATTGGCTATCGGGGCGGATGATATTTTCATCGTGTTGCACGCTTGGAGGAAGGTGGACAAGTGAGTTACCGTATTTGCTCGAATAATCCCACTGGGGGGCTTACTATTTCGTCAGACAATTTTGCGTGGAACTAACCAGGGAGGGAATTATTCCAGTGGGATTTATTTTTTAGTCAAACATGTCAATCGTGTTTCTATCAACTCATTTCACTAAACATGTTCTATTAACAAAATGACAGGCCTTTTTTGTTCAAATCGGACACAAAAATTTATCATATGCCTAAGGCGGAATTATTCGGGGAGGAATTATTTTTTTCCTCGCCCATTTAACAGAGGAGGTTGTTCGAGAGGGGAATAATTCAAGAGGGGGATGTACTCACGCAAATTAAGTATCTGGTGATTGAATAGCATCAACAATTACATCTGGTGGCAATCCCAAGCCCTGTAAAGTGTAAACTAAAGTGTCAAATGTAAAGTCAAATGCAAAGTAAAGTGTCAAATGTAAAGTCAAATGCAATGTAAAGCGACAATTGTCATGCAAAGTTCAGCGATAAAATGTTTTCTTTTTTGTTTTTACTGACACTATACTTTGCATTTGACTTTACATTTGACACTTTACAGGGCTTGGGATTGCCCCCTGTTATGTCTTCCAGTGTAAATACTGCTCTCACATGTTAAAAGTAGTAGCTTTAACATTTTCCATAAAAAGTACCCACTTTTACATGTTCCATTTTACATTTCCAAAGAAAAAATTAATCGATTTTACATTTTCCTGGAAAATGTACCCATGAGTACCTTTAAAAAGTATTCTACATTTTCCGTATTCAGGTGTGAGTAAAAAAAGTATTTCACATGTACATATACTTCGAAAAAACTCCAGTAATTCTACGAACTCAGCTCAAAACGCTCACAAAGGTCTCTGCCCACACCCGACCGCATTCGCGTGACAATGGGCGACGCAGGCCCCACGATCACGCTCACGTCGCTCACCAACCTCATATCCATGCTGTGCGGCACCGTCAACGCCACGCCCGCGATCAGTCAATTTTGCATCTGGCACGGGATTGAGATAGTTCGGATCGTTTTTTTTTGGGCGGGCCTATTTTTGCGTTGGAATTTTGACATGTAGTTGCACGCACTAGTTTACCAATGAAATTATATAAATTTAGTAAACTCGTGAATTCACCTTTAACACATTTGAGTTGACTGGAATGAACTATTTTTATTTCCATCAACTGTGGTTGATGAATGCCTAATTCAAGTAAACTCAAATCCATTCAACTTTGATATGAGAACAATAATGCATGAGATAATGCAAAATGCAACTTTCAGCGAGCACATTACCTACCTTTACGTTTGATACATTTGTCCGACATTTTACATCGCACTGAATACACGTGTACCCATGTAAAAAATTTACCCGACGCAATAACTCGGGCTACCCGAAAAACGATTCGGGCTAATTTAATTTCGTCCCCGGACAGCCGTGGGCGTGCTAGTGAATTGGCTCTATCAAGTGCTTTTTTTCACCGCCGTACTGGCAAAAAGTGCCCCTTTGGAAGACAGGAGATGGGCATCCATTGCGAGCAGCAAACGTTTGTTTGTTGAGTTTTTGGGGGGTTTGGGTTTTTTAGGGGTTTCGCTGGGGCAGTTTGGCACCCGTCTCGTGTTGGAAATCTGGGTGTCTTGCTACCTTTCTCAAAAGGGAATATCGAATGCCAAATTCCTGTGCATCGATTCAGTAAGACATTGTAAAAAATGTACAATTTTGTGGTGAATTTTGTTAACGGCTAATTGGAGCATCTGTGCATTAAGTTTTATAACTGATGAATTTGTTTTAAAGACATTTGAGTTTGCAAGAATGTATCATGTTCGATCACTGTCAACATTCAGTGGATGGACTGGCTATTCTGGAAAACTGAGATGTATTCGGAGCTTATATATCAGTTTCCAAAATTTTCACTGTAAAGTGGTGAGCGTGGCGCTTTTTACGAATGTACGCAGTGACAGCACTTTCATTTATTTTTATCCCTCATTCCATTGTGATTATAACGATATGAAGTTTCAAATTCAAGTGAACTTCAGCACGAACTCTCACTCTCACTATCGCAGTTTTCCGACACTCAAAACACGATCAAACAACGGACAATCAAACAACTGACAAAATCAGCAGTGACAAAATTGCACCGATTCAAGCAGACACCGCTGCGAACACAATCGAGACTGGACCAAAATCTTCGAGTTACTCTTCAGGTGCGAGATTTAGCCAACCCGACGGGTATTTTGTGCAGCCAAATTTTTATTGTGTCTTACATGTAAATATTTTATGCTGCCCGACATTTTTGTCTTTATCTTTATCGTGCGGCGTATAATGTTGAATACCGTATATACTCGAATAATTCCCCTCTCTTGAGCAATTCCTTCCCCCCTCGAATAATGCCCCCGATAGGCAAATTTAATAATTTTTTGGGTCTAATTTAGTGATGGATTGGCGCTTGGCGCCTTTTTTCTGTGGCGCCCTTGGCGCCTGGCGCCCACTTTCTGAAAGGCGCCATGACGCCCTTGGCGCTTGGCGCCCTTTTTCCGTGGCGCCCTTGGCGCCTGGCGCCCTGCCCTAAAACAAAAGGGCGCCAAAATGGCACCGTCCGGGTTTCTAGGTCAGTGCTACGTAAACGTAAAAACTTGTTGTGTGTGTTTCCGTTGATGATTCGAAATTCACTAAAAAATGGACGAAGTGATGCGAGTGGGATTGAAATCTTTCATCCGACGTATATCAGACGTAAATATCTGACGGATCAGAAGCTGGCAATGATGAACCGTTGAACTTGCAAATGTATAAATCAACGGATTCAAATCGTCATACCTAATTTTGTTTTCGTCCATTTGTAGAAAACTCCCCTGGAAAAATCTATTCGAGTGAATGCATTTTTTGAATGACTATTTTCATTGTGTTTAAATTGAATGTCATGTATGAGTATGATGTTATGCAAAAAATTTCATTACTAGTATCGTTTTTGGTGATTACATCCTGGGGAACGTGAATAAGGAAGTGAATGTGTGCACCACAGTGTTGGAGAAACATTTTTAGCACACAGGTAACGATGGCAAAAAAAGATTCGAAAATTCGAAAATATTTTCGAATTTTCGAATTTATTCGGAATTTTCGAATTTTTATTTCACTACTGAAAAAAACACTTAAAAATCGATTTTTTTCAAAAAAATTCGAAAATTCGAAAATTCAAAAATTCGAAAATACTTTTCGAATTTTTCATGGAATTCAGTGAAATAAAATACATTCTTCAGTTCAATCAGCTAAATCGATAGACAATTGATATGCGGTGAGTCTGAAAGAGTTATCGAAACGAAAAATTATGTCAAAAAACGTTGAAATGGCATCCACCGCAGACCCATAGCTGGAGTCGGTGATGGCATTTTAGGGGGTGGGTCCACTAGACTTATTCAAGGGGGACTTTCGAGGGGGACTTATTCCCCCTCAAAAAGTTCTGAAGAAAAAATAACTCCCCTGGGGACTTATCCGAGGATTTACGCTACCTACTTAACAGCTAAAAGCACTTAATTCAATATTTTCCCAAAAAAATTCGAAAATTACCCAAAAAAATTCGAAAACTGCCTAAAAAGATTCGAAAATTCGAAATTCGAAATTTGAAAATTCGAAAATTCGAAATTCGAAAACTAAATTGAGGAAAAATTCGAAAATTCGAAAATTCGAAAATTCATTTAGGAAAAAACACTTAAAAATTTAAATACTTTTTTTCGAAGGGTTTGCCATCGCAGGGTACGCAGCGATTTATCCTGGCGCCCTATTTTTCAAATGGCGCCATGGCGCCCTTGGCGGTTGGCGCCCTCTTTCCGGGGCGTCATTAGCGCCTGGCGCCATGGCGCCCTTGGCGCCTGGCGCCCTTTTTCTGTGGCGCCCTTGTCGCTTGGCGCCCACTTTCCGAATGGCGTCAGGGCCGTGTTGGCGCCTGGCGCCCTTTTTTTCTGACGCTTTTCCATCACTAGTCTAATTTGAACAAAAATGGTATGTTTTGTCCTTAATAGAGCACATTACATGAAAAGAGTTGATGGAAACGTGCTTGAAAATTTTGACGCAATAATAATCCCCCCATAAATATTTCCGCCCCACCTCGAATAGTCCCTCCCTCAAAAAGGTATGACAAAAATAAATCCCCCGGGTGGATTTTTCGAGTAAATACTGTAACCAATCCGGCAGCCTGCGAAAAATTATCTTAGTCAAATCAAATTCCGTTCCAGATCCGTCAATCAGATCAGCGCAAGAATGGCGATCGAAATTACTGTTGAAATACTGCCAATTCGCGTGCACTTGGAAAGCCAGAATTTTAGTCATCACCCTTATGGCGTTGTATTTGGCTGCGGCATCTTACGGATTTTCACAATTAAAAGCTGATTTATCAACGGATAAAGTCGCCGCGAAGGATTCCCCCATGGTGCTATTTGCGAATTTTATCAACGAATATGAGTACAGAGAAGCGGCGACCGTTTTCATTTTGATCGGAAGACCTGGAGATTTCAGGAAGTGAGCGAAATGTAAAATACCTACGCGGTTTTTATGACACAAAAAGATCAGATGTAAATACACTATATCCTCGAATAAAACCCTAGGGGAACTTTTTTTTCGTCAGAAGTTTTTGAGGGGGGAGTTATTCAAGGGGGTTATTCGAGGGGGAGTTGTTCAAAGGGGTTATTCAAACAACAAGAACGAGATGTGTATACACTGCGTACACATCATGTATCTGCTGTCACTGCTGTAGTAGGCTAATATTCTTTTATATTGTATCCTTTTCATCCAGAGGGTGGTTATTCAAAAAGGGGGTTATTCGAGGGGCAGTTATTTTTTCCTCACCTCGCCGGCAGGGGGGGGGGGGGAACTTTTTCAAGGGGGTTATACGAGAAGTTTATTCGAGGGGGTCTTGTTCGAGGATTTGCGAAATAATTTCCCTGCCACTCGTACACAGTGAATCGCACAAAGAAAGGATGGATGGATTTGTTCATGAATTTGAGCACGACGAGTCAGGGGGCGATCACGCGATCGGCCCAAAATCGACACATTACTGGCTGAGGGATTATTCGGACTTCATGCAATTTCATGGCGGGTTCCTTGACGCAAAAGAGACGTTCACTTATAGGTAAGTAAATAACTACCGTATTGGCTTGTTTTAAACCCCGGGCACTGTATTTTTTCACAATGTCCTTACAATGACACTCAATTCGAGCATGGCACTCAATTCGAGCATGGTACTGTATTATTTGGTAAGGCATTTCAGTTCCATTAAGCTGGAATTAGAGCTCAGCCTCAATTCGACGTGAAATGACGACGTGAAATGACGACGTGAAATGTCAAGTTGTTCCCTGACACTGTGACGTGAAATGATGATGACGTGAAATGATAAAAATTGTATTTTTCAATTCGCTCTAGTTGTGGCTGATAACACTCAGTATTGGACACGATTAAGGTATTGATTCATATATTATCCTTAGAAAATTGTAGACCCGTAGCATGATCCACACTCATGTAATTAATTTCACGACGTCATTTCACGTCATCATTTCACGTTGAATCGACGCTGAGCTCTAATTCCCGCTTTATAGACATCGATATACATATCTTGGTACGTATATCGATTCCAGCTGCGTAATTATGATGTAATTGCAACAGCTGCGCCAATTAGATGCAACAACGACCGGATTTTTTTAACAACAGAAGCGACAGAACAGAAGCCACTCGCATGCAGTAACGTTTTTGAACGTACTGCGTTTCCCGCGCCATGTTTGCTTCTATTACTTAGGTGTGGGGGGCACTCAATTCAAGCATGGCACTGTATTGTTTCATAAGGCGGTTACCCTGGCACTGTATTCGAGCATGGCACTCATTTCAAGCATGGCACTCAAAACAAGCCAATACGGTAATTACCTATTTACGCTTGTTGGTAAATGTATTTAAGCGTTTTTCGCAAGAAAAAACTGACTTATCGGTAGTGGTTGTCCAGTGCCTTGGGTCGGGCGTGCACCTTCCTAAAAAATCTCAACTATCCCGGCATGCCTGTGATGCATTTGAATTTATGGGCATGCCTGTCATGCACATGAAATTTTGGGCATGCCTGTCATGCACTTGCATTTTTGAGCATTTCTTCCTATTCCTAATCAAATCTCAACTGTCTCAGCATGCCTGCCAAGCACTTGTTGTTACCAACCCTTTAAATTGCCTCAAAAAGCCCCCCCCCCCCACAACCCCCGCCCCAAAAAAAACCCCACTCACAGACTACTACCAAACTTCCTAAAGAACCCCAGCTACTCTCACTGGGCCTACACAATGCACACATCGCCGGAAAAGTGCGCCAAAAATGAACCCGACTGCATCAGCGCCTTCGTGTTCAGCACCGGGTTCAAAAACGCCGTGGGCTGGGCTCAAAGATTGCGTTTGCTCGCGGGTTGGCGGGACACTGCCGATAGCTACCCGGAATATGGGGTGACTATTTATGAGGATCTAGCCCTGTATTGCGATCAGATGTCCATTATTGGTGTGTTGGGATGATTGTGGGATGGTGTTTTGCGCGCGGTGACATTCGGCGTTTGCAATGTTAAAAAAATACTTTTTACTAAAATTGCAGTAAAATTGTAGATTATTCTTACTTTAGTCATGTTATATAATTTTTTTTCTTCAATTTTTTTTATTTTAATTTTTTTTTTCCTTAGATTTTGTCAACCCTGCTTTTAACAGCACAGGACCAGTGCACAAGTAAACCCGGTGCACAAGTAACAATGTCCGGTGCAAATGTAGACCTGGTGCTTAGGTACAGCCCCCATAATTGAGCACTGGGTCTTTATGGGCACTGCAGGGGTTCAGTATGGGGGGTTGGGTTACCCCCCAAACGCTACGGTTACCCCCCAGCTATCTACATATGTATCTATGGATTTTTCTCCCTTTTTTCTTCTAAGGCTTGAAAACCCCCATGTATTGAACCCCTGTGACCCCCCTCCAAAGACATCAAATATACACATGATTAGTGATGGAATGGCGCCTTTTGAGGGCGCCAAAGTAAGCCGCACCATAGCGCCCTTCTACTACTTTTGCTACTTGTGCACCGGGTTTACTTGTGCACCGACACACCCCCGCTTTTAACCACTCAGCCCAAAATTCCTCCCAAAATTTCGGCCCCATCTCGCAGTCTCATCGACCACATTCTCAATCCTATGTGCCCTGTTCGCAATGTTGCTAGTCTGCTGTATTTTCATCGCGTCCCCCTGGTGCCAGTCCGAGACCCTGTAATAAAACCTGTAAAATTTCAAATGTCATGCAAAGTGTCAAAAGTCATGTAAAATGCTCTGCAAAATGGCAACCGAGTTGCCATTTTGCAGGGCATTTTACATGACTTTCTGACACTTTGCGTGACATTTGACATGTCACAGGGCATTTTACAGGGTCTGGGACTGCCCCCTGGCCAGTCATTGGTGCCCTTCTGTCATTGGTCAGCATTATTTATGGCATGATCGGCTGCATGCAGTATTTTGGCTTTGATCTGGACCCTATGACTGTGGTTTTAATTATTGCCATGGTGGGATACAGCGTGGACTTTGCGGTACACATTCCATATCATTATTATAAAGATACTAATGCTGAGGTTGGTTTGAGCATGATTTTAAGTTTTCAGCCATTTTTTTGCAATATTTTTAATTACTTTTCCTGCTTTCCCTGAAAATACTTTTTGAAATTGAATTACCTAAGCTTTCTGAATTTTTGAGTTTAAAAAATAATTTTAAAATGTTTCAATTGTTTCAACTACCGTATTACCTCGAAATACCCCCATGGGGGTTTATTATTTCGCCAGCAAAATTTGAGGGGGGGTTAATTCGAGGGGGGGGTTTATTCGAGGGGGGGTTTTATTATTTCGTCAGAAATTTTCGTAAGGATAGTAGTAAAAAGTAGGCATTTGTGTACTCAAAATAGGTAATAAATGTGTCCAAACAGGATATATTTGGACATAAAAACGTAGATAGCTACACAAACTACTCTATGTGTAGCTGCAATGCAAATTAACAGTAATATACATCATGTACATTGCGTACATGACGTATTTATTATGTACATGACGTACATCATTCCGAAGGGGGGGGTATTTCGAGGGGGGGGGTTTATTATTTCCCCAGCCCATTTTGAGGGGGGGTTAATTCGAGGGGGGGGGTTAATTCAAGGGGGGGGATAATTCGAGGTAATACGGTATATAATCGCACCTTAAAATTTTTAATACATGTTTATGTTTTGCATAAATACATCAAAGCCATTGCCACAGACAGATTCAATTTATTGTTGTTTTTTTTTACCGCTGACAATAGATTCATGAGAAATTTAAGCTTTGAATCGTGTTTCTGCATTTGATTCAAGTATTTTCAACCAAAAATGCTTTACAAAATTCAAAAACCCTTTCCAAATTCATAAAAAAATTTCTAGAAAGAAATCGTTACTTAAGTGTTTTTATAGTGGCGGAATTAAAACTCAAAAAGTTTCAAATCTTTTCATTTGCCAATGCAGAACTCATTTCATTTGCCAATGCCAATGCCGACTCATTGTTGGCTGTACCCATTTGTGCTCATATATCTATAGCTATACTCGGATGACATTAGGCCGTATATTTATCCGGAGGAAACACTCCATCATGACGTGATCACTTTCGTCGCCGTCATCATCTCTCGCCATCACGTCGTCTTCATCACGTCTTCCATAAGTTCTCGGCTGGCCATCTGCCAGCCGAAGATATAACTCTTATCTGTTTGTAGAGTATTGTGTCTGCCGAGTATAACACATGATCACCATGCAGCGGAATACAAAGCCTTTGGACTAATTAATGTGCGCTACACTCGTTCCCAGTAAAGAAAAAAGTGGGTTATGGTAGTAATGGTTTTATCAAAATGGGACATAAATCTCCCAAAACCAGACACTTTCCGGAAAAAAATACTACCATAACCCACTTTTTGCTTTACTGGGAACGAGTGTAGCGCACACCAATTACACAATAGGTCCAAAGGCTCTTGTATTCTGCTCCATACACATTTACCCCCCCCCCCCCCAGTCCACCCCAATGCGCCTTCACGCGGCGCTGCACTCGATCGGCGGGCCCATGATCCAAGCTGGGGTAACCACGATCCTGGTCATCCCGGGCCTGTACTTCGTCAACTCGTACACCACCGACGCGGTGCTGTACATGCAGCCGTTCACTGTGGTCAGCGGGCTGTTCCATGGGCTGTTGGTGCTGCCCACCGCGCTGGCGGCCGTGGCCCCGGTGAGGCAGAGTGATGGGTGATTGGGGGGGGGGGGGGGTTGCGGTCTATACACTAGTTGACATGACATGTGTGTCAACTGGTCTGTCAACTCGACTTCTCGACTGGACAACTGTGTGATTTCGGCTACACGTGCAGCAGAGGGATATCGCACATGCGGCAATGTTGAAAAATTAATATTACGGCAAGTGCATTGGAACATCCCTCTGCGAGATGTGGAACCGAAATCTGAGTTGACACAGACCAGTTGACACACGTGTGTCAATTAGTGTGTGGGTTGTCATTATTGAAAGTTTTAGTCGGTTTAGTGCACTCCTATTAATATCGAATTATATTTCGACCGAATGTATATGTAAAGAATGGAGGACAACACAAAATTTGAGGATTACATGTGAAGGTGTAAAAATAACACAATAAATAGTAACGATTGCGCGACCATTACTATACTAACTGCCATGACTTATTATTTACATATTGGTGCTGCGCACGCTAGTTTGCCGCCAGATTTTGGTAAACTCATAAATCGGCTGTGAACCCATTTGAGTTTACCAGAATGACGTATCTGTCCACTGCAGTTGATGGGAATTCCGAATAACTCATTCCAATAAACTCAAATGCGTTCAAAGCCGATTTATGAGTTTACCAAAATCTGGCGGTAAACTAGCGTGTGCACGCGCATAATGCGATTACCTAACATATTAAATGAATTGATGGATTGTTGAAAAATTTGAAAATTAATTAATACGTAAGTAGATAACAATATTTTGTCGCCATTTGAAAAAATATTTTATCTATACTCGCGCTAGTGATGTAAAAGCGCCATGGCGCAAGCTCCAAAGCAAAAAGCGCCGTGGCGCTTTGTGGCGCTAGAATTTGGAAGAGCGCCTTGGCGTTTCTGGCGCTTGGCGCTATTTTTGTGTGGCGCCAAGAACAAAACACCTGGCGCTGGCACCTGGCGAATGCGCCAAAGCAAAAGGCGCTGTGGTGATCTTGGCGCTTGGCGCTATTTTACACTAGCATCAGTGGCGCTTGGCACTCGAGGTCGAAAAAGCGCCATGGCCATTTTTACATCACTAACTTGCGCATGTAACTTAAAAAAGCCGAGTTTGAGTAAATAAAATTAAATATATTGGGTAATTATCGAAAATACGATTCAACCTCTCGCAGTTGAAAAAATCTCAGAAGGATGATAGATTTTATCGTCAAGTGTTTTTTTCAGAGGATAATCGGTGATTGAACAAAAACCTGTGTGTATTCCGTGTTTTAGTCCACTGAGTGATTGCGCACTTTTCACCGATATCTACCAAATATCACCAGAAAAAATAGACCAAAAATTATACATTTTCTTGTCACAACTTATTGCTGTTTATATTGGACGGACACACAAACACAAATCAAATACTTTTACGACATGAATTTATTCATCAAACAGCACAGTATGATAGCAGATGAAAGGCTTTTACATTAGTTAGTTTAGTTTTCGGAAGGCAATAGTCAACGTGACAAACTGCACAAAAATGAAAACAATGTAAGCTGAATAATTCAACTGGCAAGCTTTCAGCTTGGGTAGCTTACGGGAGCTTTCAAAGTGAAGTATAAAGTGTGTAATGACTATACCGTGTATAGTGTACCGCAAATCCTCGAATAAGTCTCCCCTCGAATAACCTCCCCCTTGAATAAGCCCCCCTGTTGGCGAGGTGAGGAAAAAATAACTTCCCCTTTAAAAACTCACCCCTGTAAAACGTCTGAGGAAAAAATTACCCCCTGGGGTCTTATTCGAGGATTTAGGGGATTTATCATTAGACCCCGTTTACACGTATTTTTTGTGACGACTGAACAACAATAAAACGTTCAATAAGTTGAGTAAAAAGGTTCCATATTCATTGGAAAAAGTGGTCAAGTATACCTTCTACCTAAGCGAATATGCAGGCCAAATTGCAGACTCGTGCTTGTAGCTCAAGATTTATAATGTTCGAAAAAAGTTTGCTATTGTTGCTGGCTGTCGGAGACAGTCCGACAACTGTCTGACAACTGCAAAAGTTTTCAAACGCCTTAACTCATGAGCTACAAGCACGATTGTGTAATTTGACATGCATATTCGCCTAGGTAAGATGTATAATTGACCACTTTTTCTCATAAATATCGAACATTTTTACTCAATTTATTAAACGTTTTATTTTTGTCGAGTCGTCACAAAAAAATCCGTGTAAACAGGGTCTTATACAACTGTTGCATATGGCGGCGGCAGCGCTGATAGCCGCGGATAGGAGGGCTCAGGATATGATTTCACTGAAAACAAACAACGGATGTTACCTACCGTATTACCTCGAATTATCCCCCCCCTTGAATTAACCCCCCCCTCGAATTAACCCCCCCTCAAAATCGGCTGGGGAAATAATAAACCCCCCCCTCGAAATACCCCCCCCCCTTCGGAATGATGTACGTCATGTACATAATAAATACGTCATGTATGCAATGTACATTATGTATATTACTGTTTATTTGTATTGCAGCTACACATGGACATGTTTGTGTAGCTAATCTACGCTTTTATGTCCAAATATATCTTGTTTGGACACATTTATTACCTGTTTTTGGCATGCAAATGCCTACTATTTACTACGATCCTTACGAAAATTTCTGACGAAATAATAAGACCCCCCCTCGAATAAACCCCCCCCTCGAATTAACCCCCCCTCAAATTTTGCTGGCGAAATAATAAACCCCCATGGGGGTATTTCGAGGTAATACGGTATATCATTTTAGATTCATTGTTGATGTTACACTTGATGTCATCTGTTTAAGTGTTATCTCGAGTTTAGTTCAATTTAGGTCGCAGGACAATTTTCAACTGCAAGAGCGGCAAAGTTGAACAGGAATTCATATTGCCCTGTGCATTTTGAACATGGTTTCGCAACCTATACGGAAAATCTTTATGAAAAAACCCGTCAGATCTCTACAGTGTCATAAAATCGAGTTGACACTGAAACAGTTGACATCCAGTGTGTGTGGCGCCATTATGTCTTTACACAACGTTAATATACAGGGTGCGGCAATTTAGACGGACCCCATAAAGTTTTGAATAACTTGTCACTGGGTAGTCGGATTAACGTCAAATTTTAGGTCAACATTAACAACTAAATAGGAAAGGAGCCCTGAAAATATGGCTGCGATAGCTCCACTTGTTCACAAGTTATTCATGTGAACGCGTAATTGTCACTTTTCCACCACCTTGTGATATTTATCGTTCAAACGGGATTGACTTCTCGGGACCGGGATCGGGATCGGATCGTTTTTTTCAGGGTTTTTTTCTGATTGTCTTTTTGCATCTGCATGCCTAAATGCGTGCACGCCCGCCGCCAATTCGCTATGCCCATAAGGAAATGGGCGGGCGCTTGTGTAATTGGTCGTAAAGCTAGGTGGTGGAAAAGTGACGATTACACGTTTCCATTAAATACATGAGAACGAGTGGAGCTACCGCAGCCAATTTTCAGGGCTCCTTTCCTATTTAGTTGTTAATGTTGACCTAAAATTTGACGTGAATCCAACTACCCAGTGACAAGTTATTCAAAACTTTATAGGGTCCGTCAAAATTGCCGCACCCTGTATGTGTAGCATGTGAAATATCATGGGTGCAACGGTGTGTGTATAAATGGTATGCATTTTTTAAATCAAGATAACCTTCATATCTCACTCCCTCAGAATCGCAATCATCATTTTCGGGTTCCAACTTCACACACTTTGTGATGCAATAGAAACAACAGCAACAGGACACCAAAATAGACAGTATTCTGAAAAGTAGAAGGGTGGAATGGAAAGAGTATATGAAATACTGGGAACAGTTGCAGACCCTGTAAAATGCCCTGTAAAATGTCAAATGTCATGCAAAGTGTCAAAAGTCATGTAAAATGCCCTGGAAAATGGCAAGCGTACGTTTGCCACTTTCCAGGGCATTTTCATGACTTTTAACACTGCAATTTTGCATGAAATTTGACATTTTACAGGACATTTTACAGCGACTGGGACTAACACCTGAACTAATGATCCTTAGTGATATTTTCTGATTTAAGGTGAAAAATGTGAAATTCCCCTCTCACCTTGTGCCACATGGAATGTAGTTTACATTTTAGGTTAGACATAACTTAGTTAACTTTACTTAAATAGAATTGGCGCACAAAAATAGCAATGGGGAAATAAGGGAACAAAATTGTGCAGGGCACTACAACCACTATAAACATGGCGAACTCGGTCTGCCAGTGTAGCGGCGTTGATCTCGCGATGCAGTGCTCTGCCGGGGTACTGCGCAGCCCACTACGTGGCCGCGCATGCCGCGCAGGCCCCGTAGCCGTCGAAAAGCCGCCAAAATTTATGAAAAGATTTATTCAAATTTAATTTACAAAACACGTAACAGTTTACGTTCCATGAATTATTATTGCATTTGGTTGTCTAAAATTTTGTGGGGTGGTGTCTTTCCCATCGTAAAAAACACTCTTACAACAGTTGTCATGAATCCGTGTATTCAGCTGTTTTTTGTCTACACGATTCAGAGCGATTTTACCGCACTATTTCCCCTCTATCTCCACTTCACCGGCCGCTTGCCGCTGCAGTGCACTGCACTGGGCCCGGAGGTCCAGGTTATAAATGTGTGTGTAAATTTTAAGGAAACGTGTCCAAAGACGGTAGGTTTTTTAGAACGTGCAGTGAACCACTCGGGGCTCACGCTGTTCCGTTTCCCGCAGCACGCACAGCGCCTACACTTAGCACAAGCAGCACAGTAATTAGAGCAGTTGTTAATTAGCAAACTTAGGGAAAACAGTTAGTACTTAGTGCCAATACAAAAAGGGGGTCCAAGTTGGGTTGAGAAGAGAGTTTATTTTTTAGGGCGATGGAAGAACAGTAGCGGCAGAGTAGAAGCAAAATCAATTTTCGCTGATTTGAAGAATTGGAGGAAAAATGACAATTTCAGCTACTTATAAGGCAATTGAAACTACCATAATCGACATGAATAAAAAGCTCAAAAGACACAATATTAATAAGACACATAATCAGTTTCAAATCACATAAGCTCAGATGCGAATACTTAGTAAAATCTTGACGTACAATTACTCATAAAAAGCGTAACTAATTAAGCTAATAAAAAGGGGCGGTAACAATTAGGACTAGCTTATAAATGATAACTAAAAAGCTTCGTGCGACATGGAGCTTAACATATTAATTACTGGCTTACTTGGTACAACGGTTACCTACTTCCACAATTACCTACAAATCCCTACTTAATCCAATATAACCTAAAATGAATAACAACACAGTGCAATGCATACTTACAAAAGAAGGGAATAGAAGAAATATGGCTAAGGGCAATTACGACGTCATAAATTACTATAGAAAATCAAGCTAATAAGTAATTAGACAACTAATACAAGCTTACAACTAATGTTAATTAATTAAAATACAAAGGCGATTAATTAAGCTTGTGGAAATGAAAGGCACTGACGTGAAACAATGTGTACTATAATTTCTACATGTCACGTGGAAACTTTGCGCGGGGGCTTTGTATTCATGAGTTACGGTAGCTAACTGAATGCTCGCGGGCGCGAAATGCTTATCACCTCCAACCCCAAGACCCACTATTATGACTATCCGGTGAGCTAGCGCCCGTGAGAAAGGTTTCAGCCCAATGGCCACACCCTTCCGAGCGCGAGGAGATATTTATACTGGGGCGGCGGAAAAGTATTTTCTAGACTGCGACTTGTCACTTGGGGCATTATCAGAAGCTGTTCCTACCACCCACCGGTACTAGATGACACACGACAATCTAGTCAACATGGGGAGGAACGCGGAACAGTATTTATTTTGGTATTTTTTGAGTGAAATTCATTGTTCCTGGCTTCCGGTCGCCACCTACCTATCAGTCGTCAGTCTCCGCCTCTGCCCAAAGATAAGTAAAGGGTGGAATGTGCATTAGACCGCCCATAAAGTCACAACAGCGTGCCGGTGACCTCAAAGGCGTCCACACGCCGCGCCGCGGCATTTTAAGGTGAAAAATGTGAAATTCCCCTCTCACCTTGTGCCACATGGAATGTAGTTTACATTTTAGGTTAGTCATAACTTAGTTAACTTTACTTAAATAGAATTGGCGCACAAAATAGCAATTAAAATGGGGAAATAAGGGAACAAAATTGTGCAGGGCACTACAACCACTATAAACATGGTGAACTCAGTCTGCCAGTGTAGCGACATCGATCTTGCAATGCAGTGCTCTGCTGGGGTACTGCGCAGCCCACTACGTGGCCGTGCATGCCGCGCAGGCCCCGTAGCCGTCGAAAAGCCGCCAAAATATCTGAAAAGATTTATTCAAATTTAATTTACAAAACACGTAACAGTTTACGTTCCATGAATTATTATTGCATTTGGTTGTCTAAAATTTTGTGGGGTGGCGTCTTTCCCATCGTAAAAAACGCTCTAACAACCCACCAGCCATTGCGGTTTACCTCCTGGCTAAACTACTGAGGTGTGACCGGTGATTACTTTTATGATTGCATGCACAAACTTTTTGCAAAATATAAAGTTGTCCATCTTTTCGAAATTTTCAAAAGTGGATGTTGCATGCGAAAATGGCTTGCGTGTATTTTACGATTGAAAATCAAGTCTCAGAGCGCGGTTGGCAATTACAAAAATGCAATAATAAACTGAGAACGGTATGGGAGTTGGTCAATTGTCCTGCCTTTTGCGGTCGGGATTTTATCATGGAACTGCCAATTGGGTTTTCGAGGTATTTTTAATGTTTCAAAATTATTTTACTTTTTACCATTTACAAAATCTCTTTTATTCGGAAAAGTGCCAATTTTGGACGGTCAACTGGGGGCGGCAGTTATGTTTGTCAACTCGGGGGAACAAAACTTGGCCATTTGGTGCCGCAGCGAATGTCTTGGAAACTACTTGGTGTGTGATTTCGAGATACTTAGTTAATTTTGTTGTCTGTTTTATTGTTACTATAGTTTCCATTACATTATCACCTGACTCAAAAAACTTTCAAAAATGTCCTGGGTTTGCTCAAACTCCCTCGTTGGTGCCCTCCATTGGCACATCCTGTTCTGCGGCGGCCGCAGGCTTCATGTCGTCCATGGCGACCGGCGCTGCCGCTGGCACGGCGACTGCCACGGGTTCGTCGGGCTCGATGTTGCCTCCGGGGGCTAGCAACGCTTCCTCCTCCGCCGCAGGGAACGTAGCGCCGTCCCCTTTGTCATCGGACGTGCTGGCGAGGTCCTCGACCTCGTCCGCGGGGTCCTACGGCGGCGGTTCGTCCATGGCCTGGGGTTCGTGCTGCATGTCCGCAGGGAACGTAGCGCCGTCCCCTTTGTCATCGGACGTGCTGGCGAGGTCCTCGACCTCGTCCGCGGGGTCCTACGGCGGCGGTTCGTCCATGGCCTGGGGTTCGTGCTGCATGTCCACAGGCTCGTCCATGTTGACGTCGGGCTGGGCGAGGGCGCGGGGAGGTGAGCAACTGGCCGCCAATCTGTTGACCAGTTCCAGATTCTGGATCCCCAGATTTTTTCAGTGTGATACTGGTAAAGACCAGCCGAACCAAATTCGTAAGAAAAGAATTTATGGACAAAATCAGACCACAGCAAGGTCTCTACGTTTCCACTACTACTCTGGCACAACGCGAGCGGGAAGTGGCCACGTTCCCGCGCTCCAACTGGGCCACAAAGCCGACTCGAGTGGCCTGCTGAGAGTACTGGGTGGTCAACCTGTTGCGCGTGGGTGGCTCACTGCTGCGCACGCAAGACACGATGGTCACCTCAGCTTCTCTCGCTTGCGCCTTGTCGGCAGTGAGCACTCGAGCTGCCCAGAACTCTCGCCCGTAGTGTTCCAAAAACGGATCGGTTGCCAATTTATCGATCAGCGCGCGCTGCTGCGCCGCATAAAAAGTGACCACTAAAATGACATCCGACCGGTTCAGGTCACTCCAGGGCACTCCCCTTATGGTTGACAATTCCACAAAGTGTTTAACCAACTGTACAACGATCAGCTGCTCGGGCACATTGACAGTCGACGTGCCTTCCTTGGTCTCCAGCCCGGTGTGGTTGATCACGGTGGAATCGGGACGTGATCGCCCGGCATGCGTGGTAAGTTGTCATCCCTGCACTGCGACGCTTGGTGGTAGGGGCGGAGCCGGCCTTCGTATGCCGCGTGCGAGTTTGTGTTGATCAGCTGGGGGTGCCCGGGGAACACGGTCTCCAGCCGCAGCAGGGGGCACATTTTGGACGCTGTAAGTCCATCGATCAAGGACGGGGAGGGGTTAAGGAAGGGTTCAACCCATCGCTGGGTCTGAACTTTTCGCGTGAGTTGCTTGCTGTCGCCAAACAGCAAGACTAGGCCGTTGTGGGGGAGCGAGACAGGATTCAGCGCCATGACCATGGAGATGTTTGTGGCGAGGGACGCCTCATCCACTATCATAGCACAGTACTTGATGTGCTTGATTCGCACATCGTGCGTCGAATCGACTGTCACGTGAATCTGTCCCAGCTGTAACAAATCCAGAACGTACTTGTGCAGTCTGACGGTGGCCTTGGCATACCTCCGGGCGGCCCGGCGCAGCACGCGGCCCCAGTCATTGTCCTCGAGCTCTGGGTCGTCCACATCAACTCCCGTGCGGCCCACGACGACCTCGTTCTCGTCGTCATCCCATTCTTCGTCATCGTTGTCACTAGTGACGACCAGGTGCGGTACCTGCTCCATTAGCCGCTTCATCACCTGCTGGGAGGTTTGATTGGGTACCCAAGTAATCAACGTACCCTGGCACTTTCAGCATGTCCTTGACTTGCGCCGCAGGCAGCTCGGCCCACTGCTTGCGGCCCAGCATCAGGCGGCGCATGGCCTTGTGCACGCCTTCGCAGCCGGTGCGCCGCATGTTCTGCACAGCGCGTCTGGCGCTCTCGTCCATCGCCGAGTTGACGGTGCATGTGACGCTGGTGGAGTGGTACTTGGCGTTGGAAGTGATGTTGGAAGAAAGGGTAGAATTGCTATCTGGGAAGGGGCGACCGTTGAACTGGTTAAAGTACAATGAGCACATGTATGCCACCTGGTTCTGCACAGTGGTCTTGCCAGTGCCGAACAGGGAGTCGCACATGAGCAACAGCGGCCACGCCAACTTCAAGGCGGCATAAACGGTTGCCAAAGTTTTCACCTGGCCGCCCAGCGGCCTGAAATTGCTAGGCTGGCTCACCAGCAGCGCTTCGGACGTGCCCTGACGGATTTCGTCTTCTAGGGGCTTGGCCGTGGCGCGAATATGCGAGCACTGAGTGAAAGTGTCGGACAACCGGTCATCATACACTATGGCAATGGCGATCTGGTCGCCCAGTTTCAGGACATTGCCCGAGCGTATGTTGGATGGCTTCCAACCTTCGTTTAGGCGCTCAATGGCGCCTTGCATGGAACGCATGGTTTGTGCATAGTTGGGCGACTCGTTGGTGCTGCGCACCATGTAGTCGCCGTTCTCAAGTTCAGCGGGGAGCGCTTCCTGGCTCAACTTCAAATCTAAATTACCCACAATTACAGCCCGCTCTGGACTAACCTCTAATGACGCCACTCGCAGTTGCAGTTTTGGCCTTGTCGGGTCGGGCCTGTCGTCGTCGGGCATCGCCTGTGCCAGCGTCAGCACCGACATGGGCCCGGCGCCGACCAACAGCTGGGGCAAGGCGTTGATTTGCGCATTCGCGCGCCTCTGTTGTTCGTCCATCTGCTCCTGCTCGTCGTTGACGGCATCGGCCAGGTTCGGTCTGTTGATCGTGATGCGTGCCTTTGCACCTGCGTCATTAACTTCCCACTCGATTAGCGCGCACACCGCCGTAGCGCGTGCCGCTCGAAAACGCAACAACGACTCGTGATACATGTACGCCGCGGTCAACAACACGTACTTAGTGCGCAGGTGCGGCGGGTGCACCCAGTCCAAGTGCACCTCGTGAGGGTCGTGGAAGTAAAAATCTTCTAGCGCGGATTTTTCGAACAGGAAAACGCCATACGCGTGCGCGTAGTAGACGTTATCAAACACGTCGTTGTTCAGATCGTGAAACTCAACGTGGGCAACCCCCAACATACCTGCACTCGGTATCGGGTTGCCGGACATGGTGTATTCGCGGTGCGCGAACGCTAGGCGCTCTGGGCCGCAGTCGTTGCGCTCGCCAGCCCCCAACTCTGGCAGCTCTTTGTAGCGACGTGGCGTGAACGCAGCCCGCAGCCGCAGCGAGCGCCAGGAGGTGGAATAGCGCTGGTAGCCGACCTCATCACGCTGAGCGTCGTACTCATGGTCGGCTGGGGCGCGCCCCTTAACGGTTACTACTACGGGCAATGCCACCAATAGGGGGCTAGCGCTTTTGTTCATGTCCAATTTAATATTGAAAAACTCCCAGTAGTCCGGTTTACCTGTGCAGTGCTGCACGTATCTCGCAGTAAATTTCATGCTGTGTCTGACGAGCGGCAAATGTAACTCTGGGTATTTTTCATTGACATTTGCGTACTGCGTCACCATGACCGACGAGCTGCGCGCGATGTTGGTCGAGAAGATGAAGAAGGGGTATGCGTTGTTGGCGCCGCTCCACTCGTCGTTCTCGGCCAGCTCGGCCAACGTGTTGTCGTGGAGTCGCACGTGGGCTTGATAGTGTTCCCGGTCTGCCGTGTCGTGTCTCCAGTAGACGCGGTCCACCCAGCCAGCGAACATCCTCTTTGCGTAGACGGGTGGCAGGGGTCGCTGGTTCTCAGCCCATTGATGATCTACTCTAGGGGGTGGTATCGTAGTGCCCGGCTCGCCGCGCTGGGTGGTGGCTTTCATGAAGCCCCGCCCCGCGGTGCTGGACCGCCTGCCATTGTGATGCCGTTTGGCGCCCATGCTCCTTGCGGCCATTTTCACGTTTTTGAATTTTTAAGGGAGAGTGCAATTAATCACAATCAATCAGCAGCGAATTTCTTACAAGGGCCGGTCTGCTCTGTTAAGCGCTGAGTGAAAATACGGACTGCATGGCCCGGCTTCAAATTCAAATGGTGGGCGTGGCGATTGGCGTAGTATTGCTCTTTCAATTGGACATTCCTAAGCGCGGTATGCGCCGCATTGCGCGCCGCCGCGAGATGCTGCGCTAGCTCGGTGGGTTCGCCGTGCTTATCTGTCGACTCGGGTAGCAATGCGCCCGGCGCGGGGGGTGTCAACATTCTTTCCCATAGCGACGCGGCTGGGCACCCAAACAAAAGTGCATATGGCGAGGTGCTCATTGCCGGGTGTTTTGACATATTGTATGCGTGCACCGCGGTGCCAAAATGGTAATCCCAATCGGAATGGGTTTGATTGACATAATGGGACACGATTTCCATCAGAACACCGTTTCGGCGCTCCACCATTCTGTTGCCTTTTGGCATATACGAGAACGAGCGATGCTGAAGGGTATTGAAATACAATAACTCTTTTGAATGCCCCTTCGACAAAGCTTGGCGCGTTATCGCTCAAAATGGCGCCGGGCACGCTAAATATGGGAAGAATGTGTAGCAAAAACGCAAATGCTACAGTATCCTAACGGATATCAGGTACCGGCACTGCGATACCAAATCGCGTGCACTGGTCAACAGAAACCAACACGTGTTTATGCCCGCGTCGCGTGCGTGGCAGCGGGCCAACTGCGTCAACTGCGATGACATCGCCGGGAGATCGCGCGATTTTCCGGCACGCCATCAAAGTTTGCATCGACTGCCGAAGCCCTTTTCGCGCACAACACAAAGGGCATGTGGCGACCCAATGCGCGCTTTCCAGCCGCATATTTGGAAACCAAGCGAATTCCTGCAATCTTTCAAAAGTTTTCATTATTCCCAAATGTCCAGCGGTGGGGTGATTGTGCGCTAGTTCGAACACTAGCGGGCACAAAGAGGCTGGAATACACACTGGATCATACAACTTGATCCCCGGTACTATTGAAGCCTCAGCCCTTTTTTGCATGATTCCATACTGATCAATGAAAAACGGTGGCACGCATTGCCCAGGCGCATCTTTACAAACTTCCATCAAATTCACTATATACGCCTCTTGCATTTGCAATCGCTTTAATTCAATTATGGGAACAAACGGGGGCAAAACGTGATCAGTGTGAAACCCATTTACGCGCACTTCAGTGGCCGCGGGGCCACCAGCCATTGTTTGTGGACCTACGGTAGTGAGTCCGGTAATTGGCTCCACCCCATTGTTCGCCGGCTGTTGCGTATCCATTGTCCCGGGGTCGCTGTCGTGCGCGGCAGACTCTGCTGTCGCCCGTGCACGTGTATTCATTGGTTCCTTGGTGGGCGCGCGTCTGGAAACAGTAGCTACCATATCCCACGGATCGATTGCGGTCTGCGTTGCGACATTTTTGTTGTGTGACATTTTAATTAGTGCAAACTGTTCAAATGCCTCATCGAGCTCTAATTTTTCATCGAATGCTATCGGCGCGTCGCGCCTCCGGGATAGAGCGTCGGCTAACTCATTGCACTTCCCTTTCAAGTGCTTAAATGTGATTTGATACGGGGCAATAGCCAACGCAAACTTATGCAATGTGGCGTGCGGTGTGGCTTCCAAATTAGGGTTTTTCACCCATGGGATACTTTTTGCGTCGGTCCACACTTCAAAGGGGCGTCCCGCCAAATAACAATGCCAGTTTTGAACGCTTTCAAAAATTGCGTACGCCTCCAGAGTGATGGCGGGCCATCTGCTCTGAACCTCGGTCAACTTCCGGCTGTAGAAAGCGCACGCGTGCAGCCCAGACTTTTTGTCGGCGCGCTGCACCAGCACTCCAGCGACCGCAATTTGTGATGCGTCTGTAATTACAATGAAAGTTTTATTTGGGTTCGGGTATTGCAAACAGGGGCTGTGTAATAGGCCTCAGGATTATCATGAAGGTCTACTGGCGCGTTTCCATCATAATTCTCACGTGCGCCAGTGCGTGTCAAATTTGATAGCGGCACTGCAATTTCAGCGCACCTATGGATCATGCGTCTGAAAAATCCCACTGCTCCCAAAAACCCTTTGACTTCTTTGACAGTTTTCAGGAGGGGCCATTCTGAAATAATATTACGCTTGTCCATGGGAATGCAAATGCCCTCGCGGCCGATCATGAAACCCATAAATTTTACCGCAGTGATGCGCGCAAAAAAAACATTTACAAGGACTAATTTTAAAGTTGTTTTTGATCCAATATTTGACCAATATCACTTAAGTGAGTTTTCCAGTCCTGACTGTAAATTAGAAGGTCGTCAATGTACAGGAGCACATTGCGATGAATCAGTCCCGCCATGGCAAGCTCAAAACATCTTTGCGCCAAACTTGGTGAACATTTTAATCCCATCGGTAATCTCTTTAATTGAAATTGGCTGAAAATGTTACAGAAGGATGTGATGTGTCTGTCGTTGGGGTGCAGTGCAATATTGTAAAACGCCTGATTGATATCGGCACTGCTAAAAAAACTTGCAGTTGCTCAGTGCGTCTACAGTGTCATCCAATCTTGGCAGTGGAAATTGCGGTGCATGCAAAACCAAATTTAGTCGCCTGTAATCGATGACCATTCGTTTAGAACCATCGGGTTTGGAAACGACTAATGTGGGAGCGCAATATGGGCTTGTACTTGTCTCAATAATGTCATGTTCAATCAGACAGCGCAGGTGCTTTTCTAAGTACTGTTGGTCATCCAAACTAAGCCGATACATGCAACACGCAATTGGTTTTTGATCAGTTAATTGCAATCGGTAGTCGACTAATTCACTGTACCCTATGTCGTACTTGTGTCTTGCGAAGGCGCCTTTATGTGTCAAAAGTATTGCAGCAAGTTCCTTGCGCTCGCCTTCCGACAGCGTCTTAGGCACAGAAAATTCCATTTCATGTCCATCAGGACATTTCACATGCAATGGCTCACCTAGTTGGTCCTCAATTACTTTTTCTGGGGCGCTCAAAGATGCTGGTTCCACTGTCTTGTTGGCATGGCATTGTCGTACCCATTCCTCAGGGGGGTCGCCGGCCTTGACTTTCAGGACGCAATCGACGGGCTCGACCAAACCGATTTTCTGTTCCGCCTGCAAAGTAACTGGTTGATCACGGACGTTTGCGACCCTAATTAAGAACACATCGTCGCTTGTCTTGTATGCTGCAGATGCGGCAACTATTCCATCTTTCAAATTTACGGATTCCAGCCCGGTGACAGTAAATGTACGGTAGCTAACTGGGGCTGATAGGCGCGCCGGCACCATTGCTTCATGCCTCGCCTTGATTTCGGTAGCCGCTGAGACTAATGCAAACACGGCGCAAATCTGTACATCGGGTTTATGATTGTCAAATGGAATCCTGACACCTACTGATGGGATTTTTTATTGGCGCGCGGGCATGTCAATTATCATGTGCCTCAGTACATCCGCACCCAAAATTAGGTTGTCAACCAGACCATCAATGGCTTGAAAAACGACACGAAAGGTGTGTCCGCCGATCATGATTGGCATTTCCAACTGACCAATGATCATTAGCTTGGAATCCGTGGCGCATCGCATGTGGGAAATGGGAGAAGTTTCTTCGACTGCGTCATGCCCATGACGATGCTCATGAAACACATCTCTGCTGCGTAGCGAATGCATGGCGCCGGTGTCCAGTAAACATCGGTGATACATGATACCGTCCATGCACACGGGCACTGCAGGACTGTAGTAAACATGCACGGGTCCATTTCGCCTCGCGACGACAGATTTTATATTCTCCTGCTTGTCTTTTGATAATGTAATCATTCTGATTCTCTCTACCGGTGGGCTCATGGAAATCTCAGCCATTTCGAGTTGATGATTATATTCAATTGATGGAAACATCTGTACCGTTACCGTGTCATCTGGTGCGCACTCGGGCGCACCTGTTGTCGGGTTTAACACGGTCAATTGGCCGTCATAGCTTTTCATAAAGCTTCGCTTACCGGCGTCTCTGTGTCTGGTAATTAGCGGTCTCGACTCCCGCCGCAGTTGTCGGCGCGCACGCTCAATTAGTGTCGTAGCTGCTGGAGGCGCGGCGGCTAGCAGAGCTGCTAATAAATACTGACAAGTTACTACGGCGCACACCAGATAAATCCATATCTGCAGCCATGACCTCAAGGCTTCAAAATCCCAAAATCCTACACTCACCATTGACCTTGCCATTAACCAATGCGATTGTAAACTTCCGTCGACTGCATGTGCCGGCATTCCATGCACGCGCCGTACAATCACGTATGAATGCCACACGTCGTTCAGCGTGGTGGTCGGCAGCAATTCGGACAAATTGTACATTGTTGTTGCGGCAAAAATCTGATGGTGCACATCGGTAGGTCGCTCGAGCTGCCATCTGTGTGGGAAACTGTGGGTGTTGTAAACTGGGATATGCTCCAGAGCGCCTTTCTCAGGTAAATACTTATACCATTGCCCATGCAATTTCAGTACACGGTTGTGGCGATTTGTGCAGTTTCCCATAACCGGCTGAAAGAGAAGGGCATTTGTAAGTGTATTCAAATGCAAAGTCACATTTTGTCCATGTAATTTCATTCGAATGGGGACCGTGGCGTGGCACGCGCCTTTACCTGTTTCAGTACCCAACTGATAAGTCTTTACCGCAAAGCACTTATGCACTAAAAATCCATCTGGCGCCGCCTTGGCTAGAATCTCATTGTCGCGCATGTACCAGCGTGCCGTTGTCGTTGGATGTTCAGTCATGGCTAGGTGGAGAAGTTCCTGGAAGTGTTGTACATGCCTACACGTAGACACGGCCTGCGCGCGCATAGTTTGTTCTGAAGTCTCAGACACTGCCTGCATCGCTGCAGCCAAGTGACCGGTGTCCACTACTCCAAATCCGGGGCGCGCAGCACGACGCTTCTCACACACATACCTAATTTGGGGGATTTTGAATGGTGCCACAACAATGTCCTGATCTGATTTCCATAATTTTTTACCACATGAAATTACTTCTTCCTTTGATCGAAATGACAACGCCAAAGTGTGATCACGCGCCAGCCAAATATCTTGTCTAATTAACCCGGCTATTTCTTGCCATTTTTCATAAGGGCATTCCGCCTTCGGATTTGGTTTCCAGACTAATTGGCTGCCGTCCGGCAGGGTGCATGTGCCCTCCTCGTAATTACACTTTGACACTTCCCCTAACGTACTTTGCATGACCTTGGCGCCGTAGCGCATGCATACATCTCCCTTAAACAACCCACACTGCAGGGTTTTGGTAATTAGCCAACTACAACAGTACAGGCCATGCCCCGAATAACTCACGTTTGTCGGATATTGTGTATCCCACACATTGCTCAGCTTGTCAACCGGCTGGAGCGCGCCGTCGTTACACTTGTGGTACTTCATCATGCTCTCGCACTCCGAGGGGTCTACAGCACGCGGCTGTGAGTCAAAATGTTCTAAAGTGACGTCACCCCAGAAGTTCTGATATGTATGGGCTGACCGTGTGGCCGCCACACATCGATACACGGTGGCACAATATTCTACCATGTTGCGTTTGTAAATTGTGAGTTTCAGGGGAACAGGCTTAGTCAAAGACACAGCAGAATCAACTAATGCTGTGCAGTTAGGCAAGTCGGGATAGGTGTACAGGTCGTAGTGGTCAGTCAAGTCGCTACACAGCAACGGCGTGTCTGGCATCGTTGAGGCCGCCGCCATGGGCATCAAGCTCAAGCACGCCATCACCAGTGTGATGGTGAACACTGTAAACAGAGCGTCAGAATAAGCTCGCTGGCGCGGCACTGCAGAGTTTTGTCTCTGAATTTGGCCATTTTATCAACGCATGTGCTAGAAAACATACGTGGGGACAAAATCACGGGGGGTTCATTTAGAAAGGGGTCTAATGGGGCATCACGCAAAACCCTCCACTCGATCCTAGTGAGCGTGTCATTGTGATCGTCATGCGGGCGACAGTCTGGGAGCACCACACAATCTTCATCTTTTAGATCATGCATTGCAGTGCGCCGCAGATAGTCCAACCAGCTTGTACGAAACAGGATCGACGTGGGTTCGCGTTGATACGCCCAGTGACTAATCCATTGTTCCCGATCTACCATGAGCGCGTGCATTTTGTAATGAAGACTAGCTGCAGATTGCTCCTCCATTTCCTCCTCTTCTTCTTTGGGGGCTTCCGGTTCCAGCCCTTGCAGTGTCAATAATTGATCATGATGGAAGAGAATCCTAGCATACGACGGCGATGACTCGGTCACCGCCTTATAAGTGCATTCACCCACCTGTGTCACCATCGTCGGGTTCAGCAACGGCACACTGCTGCTCTGGCCTTGCTGCGATTCCAACGGCCGTTGCGCCGGCTGCGGTTGCGGGCGCCATCTGATGGCCGCAGGCTGCTGATTCTGGACGTACACAGGCTGCATCATCTGCGAAGAAGGCATGGTCATAGGTTGACTTAATTGCATTGGTACCCATCCACCTGGATACCCAAAATTTTGTGGATATTGTCCTCCCTGTCCACAGCCTCGCCCTCTTCTTCTTCAGGGGCTTCCGGTACCAGCCCTTGCAGTGTCAATAATTGATCATGATGGAAGAGAATCCTAGCATACGACGGCAATGACTCGGTCACCGCCTTATAAGTGCATTCACCCACCTGTGTCACCGTCGTCGGGTTCAGCAACGGCACACTGCTGCTCTGGCCTTGCTGCGATTCCAACAGCCGTTGCGCCGGCTGCGGTTGCGGGCGCCATCCGATGGCCGCAGACTGCTGATTCTGGACGTACACAGGCTGCATCATCTGCGAAGAAGGCACCGTCATAGGTTGACTTAATTGCATTGGTACCCATCCACCTGGATACCCAAAATTTTGTGGATATTGTCCTCCCTGTCCACGGCCTCACCCTCTTCTTCTTCGGGGGCTTCCGGTTCCAGCCCTTGCAGTGTCAATAATTGATCATGATGGAAGAGAATCCTAGCATACGACGGCGATGACTTGGTCACCGCCTTATAAGTGCATTCACCCACCTGTGTCACCGTCATTGGGTTCAGCAACGGCACACTGCTGCTCTGGCCTTGCTGCAATTCCAACAGCCGTTGCGCCGGCTGCGGTTGCGGGCGCCATCCGATGGCCGCAGGCTGCTGATTCTGGACATACACAGGCTGCATCATCTGCGAAGAAGGCACGGTCATAGGTTGACTTAATTGCATTGGTACCCATCCACCTGGATACCCAAAATTTTGTGGATATTGTCCTCCCTGTCCACAGCCTCGCCCTTGACCACCACCTCTACCGCGCGCGCGAAAGTCGCCTCCGCGGCTGCGCTGATTACTATCATTGCCGGCAGACGGCTCGGGAGGGGGCCGATTTGGACACTGATAATGGAAGTGATCAGGAGATCCACATTCCCAACATCCATTTTCAAACCTTTTGGGCGGTAACTCACGCCTCGGGCGTGGCGCGCCCTTCATCTTAGCTTCCTGGGCGTCGAGCTTTTTCTGTCGCTCATCGAGTGCCCGTTCCTTGGCCTTGAGCTTCGCATTCTCTGCATTCTCGGCCTCCATCGACTGGACCGAGGGGTGCAGGTTCATGGCCATGATGCACTCCATGACCTGGTTCGACGTCTCGGCGACGATCTTGCTGGCTGACTTCGCGTGTTCCTTCTGAACGGTTTCAAGATTTTTGTAACTTTCTTGCATGCGCGCATTATCAACTAATTCTTTCCAACTTATATTGGTGTGCACCGCCAAATTATGCCTCATGTCTTTGTCTAACCCCTGGTGAAATTTAGTTATGCACATGCCTTCCCTCTGGGCAGAATGCAGCATTGGATAAGCGCGTTTTACCGCACGTTCCAATCTGGTTGCCCAGTCTAACACAGATTCATTGGGACTTTGTGTTGATTCAATAAATTCGTGCTGCGCATGATGCTGAGCGTTCGGGTTTGCAAAAAGTTCTTCCAAACGGTCTATCATGGCTTTGTAATCAAGCGCACTCAATTTCCGCCTTCTAGCTACAAAGATAGAATTCGCATTCTTTTGCAAAAAGATAGGCAGTAACTTTTGCCTAGAGCGCATTGAAACACCTAGCGCATCACACAAAATATCCCACTTACGTCTCCAATCCTTGAAACTTTTATCAGCCCTTCCAGTGAATGCATCGCACTGCGTAGCCAGGGCGATCAGCGTGGCGGCCGTGCTGTGCGGCACCTGGTGTTGAGCCAAATAGTCTGGATCCGTAGGATTAGGTGCAGGTGATAGCAATCCTGACGATCCTGGGGAAGAGGGGCCGGGCTGCCCTGCCAAATTTATTACACTGGTAGCTGGCTGAGCCGTAGCATTAGCCCCTGCAGGCGCCGTTCCACTGCCACCCGCCGATCCGCTCCTGCTTGCCGGTGGGGGTACAGCCTGCGCTGTTGTGTTTCCAGGGGTTGTCACCGCGCCTACTGTAGCATTAGCTAAGGACGCAATGGGCGCAAAGTATCCCCTATTAGAACAGTACGTCAAAAATTGTGTAGTGGCCTGTTCCAGCGCACTTGGATTGCCTACGCTGGTGTACATGCTCATACCTAGCCTAATAGCCTGTAGCTTATTTTTATCTGCTGTTGAAGCATTGATTGAAATCGCCGCGGGTCCCGCTCGAGTAAGTTCCCCAGACCACTGGTGCAATAATTGTATCATGCCCGGAAAGGTCCAACCTTCTCTGGTGTACCCTGTGGTTTCCCTGCCCGGATCTGCCGTGGCCGCCGCCGTCAGGATCTGGCCTGGCGTCACTTGGTTGGGCGTCGTCGCCGGGGTGGTCGTTATCGTGGTGAGCGTCACCGGCACAGTCGTCACACTCGTGCCTGGGGGCAGGGTGTTGGTCATTCTACTTTGATTTATGGGAGACGGTCCTACGATTCTGCGAAGTGCTCTATTCGAAGAGACACCACTTTGAATCGACCCTTGCGCTGAATCAAGCTCACGTGGTGTAGATGAACTTCGCGGGGCACTTAATTGAAGCTCCCCCAATGAATTTTCCGCCTCTTCGAGCTCTTCAGCTAACGAGGGAAATTCAATGTTTATATCTGGGATCGCTACTGGGGTGTCAATTCGATTTACGGAAGTCTCACCACTTCTGCGCTGGTATGCAGACAAACTCACGGGCTCGTCTTCACCAGCGTACCCTGCTGAATCAGCCTGTGATCCAGACCCTGTCGACACCGGGGAACTACGGCCGCTTTTTCCCCACGGTCGTCGAAATTAACCCCACTTACTTGATTTCCGCTGCTCTCAACCAGGTTCAGCACTTACCGGCCTGTCTGGTCGCAGGAGCGGACTATCTGGTGGGCGTTCTGCTTCTGTGCCTCCACTGGACACTCGTCGAGCCGCCCCAGTCGGTAGCGCACCTGGCGCGCAAGCCGGCGTATCCCAACGGCTGCTGCCTGTTCCTGCACGTGCAATTCCAAATTGCAGCACTGGCCGGACAACGGGAGTGCTATCCTCTGTGCGTCTGGTCCACGTTGCTGCTTCCTGTGCGCGCTCGGCTTCCGCTTCCTGCGCACCTACTGCTTCAACTCTTACCTGTTCAACCTCAGCGTCCTGCGCGTCTGCAGTCTGCTGTGCCCTGCGCAAAGCCGCCTCTCGGCGCGTGCGCTTCTGTAGCTGTTCTGCAGCTCTCCACACTTCCTCAACTGACCCTGGGATCGACGCTGGCCCACCTGACCGCAGCGTTTCCACCCGGCGCGACAGATCGTACATTGGTTATCACTTAACGGCTTGGCATTGATCAGGCGCCGCACAGTTCACTGAAGTGAATTTTAACGAACCACTCGTGTCTGCTACCAAATTGTCATGAATCCGTGTATTCAGCTGTTTTTTGTCTACATGATTCAGAGCGATTTTATCGCACTATTTCCCCTCTATCTCCACTTCAGTGGCCGCTTGCCGCTGCAGTGCACTGCACTGGGCCCGGAGGTCCAGGTTATAAATGTGTGTGTAAATTTTAAGGAAACGTGTCCGAAGACGGTAGGTTTTTCAGAACGTGCAGTGAACCACTCGGGGCTCACGCTGTTCCGTTTCCCGCAGCACGCACAGCGCCTACACTTAGCACAAGCAGCGCAGTAATTAGAGCAGTTGTTCATTAGCAAACTTAGGGAAAACAGTTAGTACTTAGTGCCAATACAAAAAGGGGGTCCAAGTTGGGTTGAGAAGAGAGTTTATTTTTTAGGGCGATGGAAGAACAGTAGCGGCAGAGTGGAAGCAAAATCAATTTTCGCTGATTCGAAGAATTGGGGGAAAAATAACAATTTCAGCTACTTATAAGGCAATTGAAACTACCATAATCGACGTGAATAAAAAGCTAAAAAGACACAATATTAATAAGACACATTATCACTTTCAAATCACATAAGCTCAGATGCAAATACTTAGTAAAATCTTGACATACAATTACTCATAAAAAGCATAACTAATTAAGCTAATAAAAAGGGGCAGTAACAATTAGGACTAGCTTATAAATGATAACTAAAAAGCTTCGTGCGACATGGAGCTTAACATATTAATTACTGGCTTACTTGGTACAACGGTTACCTACTTCCACAATTACCTACAAATCCCTACTTAATCCAATATTACCTAAAAGGAATAACAACGCAGTGCAATGCATACTTACAAAAGAAGGGAATAGAAGAAATATGGCTAAGGGCAATTACGACGTCATAAATTACTATAGAAAATCAAGCTTATAAGTAATTAGACAACTAATACAAGCTTACAACTAATGTTAATTAATTAAAATACAAAGGCGATTAATTAAGCTCGTGAAAACGAAAGGCACTGACGTGTAACAATGTGTACTATCATTTCTACATGTCATGTGGAAACTTTGCATGGGGGCTTTGTATTCATGAGTTACGGTAGCTAACTGAATGCTCGCAGGCGCGAAATGCTTATCACCTCCAACCCCGTGACCCACTATTGTGACTATCCGGTCAGCTAGCGCCCATGAGAAAGGTTTCAGCCTGATGGCCACACCCTTTCGAGCGCGAGGAGATATTTATACTGGGGCGGCAGAAAAGTATTTTCTAGACTGCAACTTGTCACTTGGGGCGTTATCAGAAGCTGTTCCTACCACCCACCGGTACTAGATGACGCACGACAATCTAGACAACATGGGGAGGAACGTGGAACAGTATTTATTTTGGTATTTTTTGAGTGAAATTCATTGTTCCTGGCTTCCGGTCGCCACCTACCTATCAGTCGTCAGTCTCCGCCTCTGCCCAAAGATAAGTAAAGGGTGGAATGTGCATTAGACCGCCCAGAAAGTCACAACAGCGTGCCGGCGACCTCAAAGGCGTCCACACGCCGCGCCGTGGCATTTTAAGGTGAAAAATGTGAAATTCCCCTCTCACCTTGCGCCACATGGAATGTAGTTTACATTTTAGGTTAGACATAACTTAGTTAACTTTACTTAAATAGAATTCGCGCACAAAAATAGCAATTAAAATGGTGAAATAAGGGAACGAAATTGTGCAGGGCACTACAACCACTATAAACATGGCAAACTCGGTCTGCCAGTGTAGCGGCGTCGATCTCGCGATGCAGTGCTCTGCCGGGGTGCTGCGCAGCCCACTACGTGGCCGTGCATGCCGCGCAGGCCCCGTAGCCGTCGAAAAGCCGCCAAAATATCTGAAAAGATTTATTCAAATTTAATTTACAAAACACGTAACAGTTTACGTTCCATGAATTATTATTGCATTTGGTATTCTAAAATTTTGAGGGGTTGTGTCTTTCCCATCGTAAAAAAACGCTCTTACAGTACATGATGTATTTGCATCCATTTTGCATTGCAGTATACGCTAGTTTGTGTACGTAAACTGCCGGTCAATATAAACTGGCTTTCACTCAAATTTTTTTCAAAAGTTTGTAGTTTGATCCAGGAAGGGAGTTCAGCCAAGGTGTTTGTATTTTTGGATAGCCCTAACATTTGTCTACTCGCACCCCCGGGGGGACCCCTGTGACTGCACTCCCGCTGCCACAGGGGTGCCTCCCATAAATTTTTTTTCATATTTGAGTTGGTCAATATAATCAAGCTTTTTGCGGCATTTTTTTTGCTCGCTTTACACGGAATCTGTAAAGGGAGCAAAGCTATCTGATTTGGATACTTCAGGTGTAGAAATTCATGCTCTTTCTTTTGAGCATGGATTCAAGCCCTGTATCAAAAAAAAATCGTGACTTTTTAAAGTTATCGCTGATAATAATAGAAATCAGTCTATTGTTACTGAATCTACAGGGTGGGGGTAAAAATTTAACTGTGGGGGTGTGAAAATTTAACGATGGGGGTTTAAAATTTGACATAGTATACAGAAAACTATGGTGCACATTTTGAATACATCACCCCCACACATCTGTACACACAGAAAAAACTTTTGTAAGATAAAATTTGAACTTTAAACTCACGTTTTAGTTTCCTCCTCCGCCCCTGGACAAGAAAAAGTTCGTTTAAATTTCAAATTTTATCTTACGAAAAATTTTTCTGTGTGTACAGATGTGTGGGGGTGATGTATTCAAAATGTGCGCCATAGTTTTCTGTATACTATGTCAAATTTTCAACCCCCATCGTTAAGTTTTCACCCCCCCCCCCCCCACAGTAAAATTTTTACCCCCACCCTGTAGATTCAGTAACGATAGACAGATTTTTTTTAAATCAGCGATAACTTTAAAAAGTCGCGATTTTTTTTGATACAGGGCTTGAATCCACACTCAAAAGAAAGAGCGTGAATTTCTACACCTGAAGTATCCAAATCGGATAGCTTTGCTCGCTTTACACATTCCGTGTAAAGCGAGCAAAAAAAAAGCCGCAAAAAGCTTGATTATATTGACCAACTCAAATATGAAATTTTTTTATGGGAGGCGCCCCGGTGGCAGCGGGGGTGCAGCCACAGGAGTCCCCCCGGGGGTTCGAGTAGACAAATGTTAGGGCTATCCAAAAATACAAACACCTTGGCTGAACTCCCTTCCTGGATCGAACTACAAACTTTTGAAAAAAATTTGAGCGAAAGCCAGTTTATATTGACCGGCAGTTTATATATATTACATTTGTGTACGTATATATATTACATTTGTGTACGTATATATATTACATTTGTGTACGTATATATATATATTGTCTATGTGTATATATTTACGTTTACTGTATTTCTTCTAATAGAAAGGCATACCTCCAATAGAATGGCAGGTTTTGTCAATTTTTTACAACCACGAAAAGCGCCAAAAGCGCCATGGCACTATTCATGGACATGGCGCTAAGCTCCATAGCATGGTAGCACCATGCGCCAAAAGCGTCATGGCTCTTTTTGCTTTGGATGCATGGATGTACACTACCGTGCAGAATAGTTGGGACTTTTGCATTATAGAAAAACAGTAGGCTGGTGGTCCACCACACTTTCTGGGCCGATTAAACACTTAAAATGATTAGGACAACCTGAAAATTGTTTTGGCATGCGAGCGCCAAGCGCCAATGGCGCCACAGCAAAATAGCGCCAAGCGCCAAAAGCGCCATGGCGCTTTTCTAGACCATGGCGCCAAGCGCCAATGGCGCCAGGGGATGATGGCGCCAAGCGCCAATAGCGCCAGCGCCAAAAAATTTTGCTGCATAACGTGCAGCGATGCAAATGCAGTGCTATCTATTTGTTTGTCAACAGGTTCCCATTTCAATTCAAAGGTTGCTGACAAGTAACACTATCCAGTGTTGTATACACATAAATATGCCATATTTCCTCGAAAAAAAACCCTTTCAATTACCCCCCCCCCTCGAAATACACCCCGTCTGGAATAAGGTAGATCATGTATTCAATGAACATGTACCTATATTTATAGCTGCGAATTTACAGCGCAACTATACATGGCTTTGTTTATAGAACGATCTATGATAATATGACCAAAATATATCATATTTGGTCAATTAATTACGTTTTGGGTCAATTAATTACGTTTTGGGTCAATTAATAAAAAACTGTACTATGACCCTTCATAAAAATTTCCCCCGAATAAGCCCCCCTCGAAACTCCTCTAAAAATTTGCACCGTGAAAAAATAAACCCCCTGGGTGTATTTCGAGAAAATACGGTAGGTACTTCCTGCCGGTACTTCATACCACAGCAACAATACAACTTCATTTGCAATATAATGCAACACTATGCATTTGAACGCTGTTCGTCAGCTCGTCATCAAGCCTTGAATTGGGTTGAAAACCAGTTGACATAAAATGTCGTTGAAAACTAGTGCGTGTAGGCCCATTTTTTGGTGAAAGTTTTGAATATCCTTGCAATTGCATGGTCATGGTTTACAAAATAAGCAAGTAGAGGGTTTGTTCTTCCTGTAACACACTTACAGAAACACATTTACTTATGTAACTCATGCAGGCAAGGTCTGTTTACATAAGAAAAATGATTAGATTATTTTTTGTACTACTTGGCGCTTTTTTGGCGCTTTATAAAACGCTAGCGCCAAGCGCCAATGGCGCCACGACATCATAGCGCCAAGCGCCAAAAGCGCCATGGCGCTTTTTGCTTTGGCGCTAGCGCCAAGCGCCAGCGCCATGGCGCTTTTACATCACTAACCCGGACCCAACCCCCTGTAAAATAATACGGAACTTGTTGAATTGACTTGTGAACTAGCTCCTATTCCTAACCGAGGAAGAGGACAAATGTGAACGTATGAAAGTTGACGTGAAGCGTCGTCTCTTAGTTGACGTTCCGTTATTTTATCAAAATGTGATTAGTTGAGTTGAAATGAATTGATGTGAGTTAGTGTGAAGCAAATTTAGATTACAAAAGGTTTGACGAACGTTTTTATTTAGACAATTAAATACAAAGAAATAAGTGTAAATAAAATATATATAAAATTGTACGTAGACAAGGAATTAATTTACAACTAAATTAATTACTTAAATAAAACGTAAAAGAAGCTCTAATTACCGTAGAAATAAGGCAATTTAAAGAAGGCACTTAATTACGACAAAAGGCGACAATTAAGTGGCGCGGTTGTGAATAAAGCACCTCAAAACAGCGCAAGTGTGAATAAAGCACTGAGGTGACTTAAAGCACCAAGAGTTAAACTTAGCACCAAAAACAAGCAACTAAATAAAGTGACAAACGGCGCTTATTTAGATCCTAGGAAGAGATTTGTGTGAAGTTGACGAGGTTGCAAACACTGCCGATTTTAGCTGTGAAATCGGCTTTTAAGGGCCAGACCGATGGCGATTGGTTTGGCGCCAATCGGTCGGCTCTAATCTCCGATTTTTACCCAACATTTCCAATTGTGAAAGTTCAATCCTTGCCCGCTCGCTTCTCCGATGAAAAGCGAGCTAAACTGACAAGATAGTGAAAATGTGAGACAAGCCAGACAGCATTTCAAATGGCGCGCGGGCTCGGCCCCCCGCATGGGGCGAGCCCGCCGCTTAACATAAACATGACGGCGTATTTGCGTGCTGCTTGTCAAGGAAATGTGGCGGAATGTGAGCAATGACTAAGATCTAAATATGTGAGCAATGTAAAGCGCACGTTGTAAACAACGTCGCTTGAGATATTAATTGGTGAATGCGAAGATGTTAAAATTGGAATGTGAATAAAAATGAAATCTTAATAAATTGAATTAATTAAATATAAAAGCAAACATAAGAACGTCAACTTAAATATTAAAGGTTTTTACATTTTACGATAATGTTACACACCCCCCAGGATACCCACCTATGGTATCCAAATGTTTTGCACATCAGGGGTCTCGTATGGGGGGGGGGGGGTTGGTTGCAAAGAAAGGCAGTAAAGTGTGCTCACTAGCGTAAATACACACATGCCAATTTGAAGATAATTTGGGCCTGTCATTCAAGATTTACTTATGTGCATTTTGAAACTAATTTCAGTTGTCGGTTTGGTTTTTGTTTTGAAACCAAACCGACAACAGAAATTCGTTTTAAAATTTGAATGATCAAATTATCTGCAAAAAGGCTCAAATTATCTGCAAATTGGCATGTGTGTATTTACGCTAGTGAGCACTGCCTTTCTTTGCATATATAATACGGAACTTTATTCCGGAATTATGGAACGTTTTCACTATTTTTAATGGTACTATTCACACGAAACCGTGTGAACACCGCAAGCATGTGGAAAACGAAATCCTAAAAATGTAAGGAAAATGTTTTTATTTTTATTCGATTTAGGACTTAGGTATGTGCACAAAGCTAAATGTTTAAATGCTTCCCCCGCTGCGGCTATGAACCGCTGCCCAGCGGGTCGCGTGAATATTTTTTATGCGTGTCATATGTAGTGATGGAATGGCGCCATGGCGCTGGCGCCCTTTAATGGCGCCAAAGGGCGCCAGCGCCATGGCGCCATTGGCGCTTGGCGCCCTTTTCTCTGGCGCCTGGCGCCATTATTTCGAATGGTGCCATGGCGCCCTTGGCGCTTGGCGCCATTTTTCGCTGGCGCCAATTTGGCGCCCGGCGCCATTGTTTTGGATGGCGCCAAAATTCCGCGAATAAATGTGACCAAATAGGACATTTTTGGACGTTTTATCGTAGATCGTTACACAAAGTACCGTATTACCTCGAATTATCCCCCCCCCTTGAATTAACCCCCCCTCGAATTAACCCCCCCTCAAAATGGGCTGGGGAAATAATAAACCCCCCCTCGAAATACCCCCCCCCCCCCTTCGGAATGATGTACGTCATGTACATAATAAATACGTCATGTACGCAATGTACATGATGTATATTACTGTTAATTTGCATTGCAGCTACACATAGAGTAGTTTGTGTAGCTATCTACGTTTTTATGTCCAAATATACCCTGTTTGGACACATTTATTGCCTATTTTGGGTACACAAATGCCTACTATTTAATACGATCCTTAGGAAAATTTCTGACGAAATAATAAAACCCCCCCTCGAATAACCCCCGCCCTCGAATTAACCCCCTCTCAAATTTTGCTGGCGAAATAATAAACCCCCATGGGAGTATTTCGAGGTAATACGGTAGTCATTGTATTTTACCATATTTGGTACCATATGTATTTAGCCATCTACAAATTTGATACATCCTTTGATTTGATAAATTTGATGATTTGTATTTCCTCGAAAAAACCCAGGGGGGTTTATTTTTTCAGAGTGAGATTTTTGAGGGGGGTTAAACGAGGGGGTTATCATTTCGCCAGAATTTTTTTGAAATCCCAGTACTAAATTGTTGTCTGTAACATACACAGACGTCAAAAAATGTAACAAAAACCGCCATGTATCCGCCATGACTCTATAGACTTACCTAAATATATCCTGTTTTGTCACTTTCATTACCAGCTTTGGGTAGGTAAAAGCCCATCTTTACTACACTCTGTCTCAGACATTTCTGGGGAAATAATACAACTACCCCTCGAATAAACCCCACACCCCACAAAATGCCCCCCCTCGAAATTTTCACTTTGAAAAATAAACCCCCTATGCCCTATTTGTATTTCGAGGAAATACGGTATAGCTGCGATGTAAATTGGCAGCCATAGAAACATGTTCTTTGCAAACATGATGTACCTCACTAGTCATATGCAAATTTGGCGCTGATGTACAGCCATTCCTTTTTCGCTTCTATTTATTAAATATAATGGAATGCGCTGAAAAATCGTGCCACCAATTAAAACTGAACTACGGATCCAAAAGTGGCGGTGATTGTCACCGCGATGACACCTCATTTTGCGGCGGTGACATCGGAAAAGCAGGCGGTGACAATCACTGCGTCACCGCCACATTTTATGTCACTGACACCTACCATTGCAGATGGAAACTCCAGAAACCTACTGCAGCACTAGCAATGGCCCTAATCACACTAATGACACATCAGAGTCTCAAATCGAAACAAAAAATTCCGCGTCGACACATTTTACCGGCGTGAAGGCAAAACAAACAAACAAACTTTCCATTTTCAAGAGAAGTTGTCTTTCCGAAGACTTTACTTTCAAAAAATGGATGGCACACGTTTTCTCACAATTAGGATATTGGGTGGCTAATCATTCTACATCGGTGATAATCGTCACCGTTTTAATTGTGCCTTTCGCGTGTTTGGGACTGATCAGATTTGAGCCGGGTCAGAATATTCAATTGGATTTTGCACCGAGGGACGCCAGGTGCCAGTCCCAGACCCTGTAAAATGCCCGGTAAAATGTCAAATGTCATGCAAGTGTCAAAAGTCATGTAAAATGTCCGTTGCCATTTTTCAGGGCATTTTACATGACTTTTGACACTTTGCATTACATTTCACATTTTGTAGGGCATTTTACATGACTTTTGACACTTGCATGACTTTTGACACTTGCATGACTTTTGACATTTTACAGAGCATTTTACATGACTTTTGACACTTGCATGACTTTTGACATTTTACAGAGCATTTTACAGGGTGTGGGACTGCCCCAGAGCAATTACGGAGCAGAGAATCATGTCCAAGTTTTATAGCAAGAATGGACATTTGTATCATTTTACGGTTAGCCACGCCACGAGTATTGGTCCACCATTACTTATCTACCATTTCACGTGAAAGTTCCCTTTTCATGGTGGAGATTTGTGTTTTTTCATAAGAATTCCACATTTTCCCGGAAAATCCCTACTCCATATTTCTTGTAATTGAAGTGCGGTCTCCAATAGAAGGGTCAATTTTCGAACACTGTTGGAATGTGCCTACACACACTAGTTTACACCGTGACTTCGTGTGAAAACTGAAATTTTTTCAAATGCAAATAATCGAACACGGTTGAATGATTTCATCTAATTTAAATTTGAATTTACATTAATGAAAGTTGGAATTTGAAAATTTGAAAATTAAAACACATATAGCATACAATAAGAGTAGGCTGGATGTCGCCATGTCGCTATTTCAGTTGTCACATAAGTCACGGTGAAAACTAGTGTGTGTAGGGCCAATTGTGCCAAATGCATAAAAATAAATAATGGCATTGGACGCTGTAGTTTAGTGATTGGCACTGATCTGGTCCATTGATTTGGTTCTATTTTAAGATCAAATGCCATATCGTTTTATGTTACGTCTGTGACGTAACACTTTGAAAAACTGCAGAACTGCAGATCTGCCCTTGGCAGAACTTCAAAAAATTGGCTGAAAAAATGGCGAAAAATAGATGGGCGTCTACAATAGAAGGGCGGGTAAAAAAGTTGACGAAAAAATAGAAAGGCACACTTCTATTCGAAGAAATACGGTGTCCCGGAAAACGCATCACATAGAAAAAAAAGTGATCAGAGACTTGCCCTACGCAGGCGCCGATTTGGGCCCGTGACGGGGGCAACTTACTGCGACCAAAACACAAGGCTGAACTGCAAAAAGTGATAAACCACATAGAAACAGGCCTCACAGTCCCTGTAGACATCGATGGCACCATTGAACTAAAGAGCTACATGGACATGTGCGGCAGTACTTGCGATCTGAACAAAGCTGCAAAGTGGATGTTGGACTTTTATAGATATGGAGAGCCTAATAACTCGCCTGAATTCAGGGCGTCTTATCCTAATATTAGGGTACTTGGAGCGAAAAATTTGTATATTGCTGATCACGCCTATGGTGTGGAGTTGGATGAGAATGGGTTTGTTTTTGTTTATTTTTCATTCTTTAGAAAAAAATCCCACCTTATCATGGCAGATAAATCAGTCAGTAAATTCAACGTCACCAAAAAATTAGTTATTTTCATTTTTTCAAGACTTTTTATTAAAAATTCATGTTTAATAATCAATATTTTGCAAAAATTTATCATGTGCGAGATGTGAAACTCGAATTTGAATGAAAAACGTTCGATGAAAAATGGTCCGCCGTCAAATCAATTGTGCGGTGATGCCCTAAAATCAATTTGTCGGCAGTCATTGCATGCAATGGCCATCGACAAATTGATTGATTTTAAGGCCTCACCGTGAAATTGATTTGACGGCGGACTATTTTTCATCGAACGTTTTTCATTCAAATTCGAGTTTCACATCTCGCATATAATAAATTTGTGCAAAATATTATTTATTAAACATGAATTTTTCATAAAATACTTTAAAAAATGAAAATAAGTAATTTTTCGGTGACGTTGAATTTGTCGCATCACCTACTATTGATCGTTATGCTGTAAATCCGGCTTTAAAGTCATCAAAAACCCATCTAAATGGGGTTGAACTTGTACCCTGGGAGAGCTTACACCCAACCGTTGCGGAACTCGCTTAGTATTCAGAAGTGTAGAAGACTATGAAACTCGACCGAAGGTCTGGAGAGAATCCTCCTAGTAACTATATTACACTTGTGCATTATATAGCAGAGTAGATCAAAGCACAAGCCTTGTTATGAGCAGGGTTGGTTTTATAAAAATTCATTTTAGTAAAATTGTATAAAAATTGTATAAAAATTTTATTTTATTTTTATTTTATTCTTGTTTCATTTTATTTTATTTTATTTTATTCCCAAAAGTCATTAATAAAATAAAATGACACATTTTACAAAAATTTTACAAAAATTGTACAAAAACTTTACAAAAAATCATAAACATGCATGCAAGGCCAGAAAATTGTCATAATTAGACCTATACATGAAAAACCTGTGACAAATTTTTCCCTTACTTTTCAAAAGTTGCATGCAGTATGTATTGTTAGCTAGCTGCAAGTGTAAATTTACAATTATTGATAATAATGGTTTGCATTTTCAGTAGAAGGACTACTGGAGTGTGCTGGGTACATTTGTAAAATGTCATGCAAAGTGTCAATTGTCATGACAAATGTTAAGTAAACTATCAATTGTCATGCAAAATGTCAAGTGTCATGTAAAATTTCAAGCAAAGTGGCAATTGTCATGACAAATGTCATGCAAAGTGTAAATTGTGTATCCAAATCTTGTGTTATTGTATCCATAGTATGTTTTATCTCCAAATCTTATGTTTTTGTATCCAAATGTTCACATAAGATTGGGAGTCAACAACAACATAATTTGGATACAAAACATAAGATTTTGAAATAAAACATGAGATTTGAACACAATTTGCTTGACAACTGATACTTTAATTTTTACATGTCATGACAATTTACACTTTACTTTACATTTGTCATGCAAATTGACACTTTGCATGACATTTTATATGACATTTGACACTTTACAATGCTTGGAACTGCCCCCCCCAGATCCATGAATAAACAGGTAGAGACTCAAGCAATGAGACAAAATTTTACAAAAAATGTGAATTTTTATACAATTTTACAAAAATACTAATTTTTATACAATTTTACAAAAATTTTACAAAAATTCGAATTTTTATACAATTTTTATTTTTATTCTTAAATTTTCCATTTTATTTTATTTTATTTTATTCTCGAATATTCCATTTTATTTTTATTTTATTTTTATTTTTTTCTGAGATTTTGCCAACCCTGGTTATGAGTACTGAACTTTTTCAAAAGTACGCATACTGGTAAATACTTTCCTTTTTACACATGCTCAAAAATACCCAGGTAAAATACTTTTTACCCAGTACTTGAGTAAAATGACATAAAAGTATTTTCAAGTATTTTTCAGTCATGGGAGTGTAAAATTGATTATTTTTGGGGACATGGGTGCTTAAGAAGTGACACTAGGTTGGTGCATACTTGAATATTCTGAAATACTCAGGAGTACCCAGTACTGATGAAAAAATACACGTACAGATGGCACTGATACTGTTTAAGTATTGTACCCCATGAGTATTTACCCAGTATGCAATTTTCCGCGTATTTCCGAGAAAATGTAAATACACACCATCAGCTCTAGCACAGGCCACATTCCTTCAGCACAATAACCCTTCTTCAAGTCTCTCCAAACACACTCACTTACATTCCACAACCCCCCCCCCCCAGCATAATGACCTCAATGGCAGTCTACAAGGTCCTTCTACGCACCACCGTGCCCGTGGGGCCACAAGTTGAGGCCCTGGACACCTTTGAGGAAGCTGTGGCAGATTACATGAGACAGGTGCACTATGATGAAAGTGCGTTATTGGACATGGCTTTTGGTGGGCACCACATGATCGGTTTGGAGTCCATGCAAGTCGGTATTAGGAGCTTCCCGTATATCCCCGTGTGTTTGGGTGATGAGCGGGCTCTTTTTTGTTTTATTTTTCAGGATGACATATGATGAGTGATGTGAAAAGCGCCAGGACTTTGGCGCCAAGCGCCAGAAGCGCCATGGCGCATTTCTGACTGCAGCGCCGAGCGCCAATGGCGCCACAGCAAAATGGCACCAAGCGCCTGAAGCGCCATGGCACTTTGCTGGTGCTATTTTGAAAAACAGGCACCTAGGCACCAGCACCAGAGTGGTGTGGTGGCACCTCTGAAAATTGCAAAAAGCACCGCACCCGCACCCGCACCGGTGCTCGTGCACTTTGGTGCCCAGCACCGGAGCACCGGTGCCCCCCTGCCTTTACATTACTACCCCCCCCCCCACCAGATCGGTCTGTGCCTAACAACAGCGTTCACAATGTTCGCGTCGGCCCGCTTCGGCCGGTGGAGCGACCCGCGCGACAGCAAGCCGTACACGGCGGCCGTGGGCATCCTGGCGCCGCTCATGGCCACCCTGGTGCCACTCCCAGACCCCGTAAAAGCATCTGTAAAGTGTAAAAGACCCTGTAAAATGTGAAATGTGATGTAAATGACCTTGTAAGTGTCATGTGTATTTAAATCTCATTTCATCCTATCCAAATCTAATGTTTTGTGTATAAATATTATGTCGAAAAGTAAGATTTGGATACAATAAACACATAAAATTTGGATAAGATAAAATGAGATTTGGATACACATGACATTTTACAAGGTCTTTTACACTTTACAGGATCTTTTACAGGGTCTGGGAGTGCCCCCTGGTCACGTTCGGCGTGCTCACCGCGCTCGGCCAGCAGTACAGAGTGATCCTCTGCGCGGCGCCCTTTCTCATATTGGCTATCGGGGCGGATGATATTTTCATCGTGTTGCACGCTTGGAGGAAGGTGGACAAGTGAGTTACCGTATTTGCTTGAATAATCCCACTGGGGGGCTTACTATTTCTTCAGACAATTTTGCGTGGAACTAACTAGGGAGGGGATTATTCCAGTGGGAACTATTTTTTAGTCAAACATGTCAATCGTGTTTCTATCAACTCATTTCACTAAACATGTTCTATTAACAAAATAACAGGCCTTTTTTGTTCAAACGGACACCAAAAATTTATCATATGCCTACCTAGGGGGGAATTTTTTTTCCTGGCCCATTTAACAGAGGGGGTTGTCGAGAGGGGAATTATTCAAGAGGGGGATTTACTCACGCAAATTTAGTATCTGGTGATTGAATAGCATCAAAAATGAAATCTGGTGGCAATCCCAAGCCCTGTAAGGTGTAAAGTAAAGTGTCAAATGTACAGTCAAATGCAGAGTAAAGTGTTAAATGTAAAGTCAAATACAATGTAAAGTGTCAATTGTCATGCAAAGTTCAGTGAAAAAATCTTTTCGTTTTTGTTTTGATTGACACTTTACTCTGCATTTGACTTTACATTTGACACTTTACAGGGCTTGGGATCGCCCCATGTGTAAATTCCAGTGTAAATACCCAGTGTTGTTCAAATACTGGTATTTTTGGAAAACGTTAACGTAAATACGTTTTCCAAATTAAAAGTATAAATACTAATACGTAAGGTATTTTTAAAATACCAAGGAACACGTAAAAAAACGTAAACATAAAAAAATTTATGCGTACTATTTGACATTGTGCGTTGGAAAATACCATCATTTTCACCTTTAGATACCGTATTACCTCGAATTATCCCCCCCCCCCTTGAATTAACCCCCCTAAAATTCGGCTGAGGAAATAATAACCCCCCCCCCTCGAAATACCCCCCCTGAAATTGAGTGTAAAGAGAACGTACATGACAAATACGGTAGTTTGTGATATTTACAATGCAGAACACACGTTAAAAGTGATGGCTAAGTGACGTTAGGGAAGGGTTTATGTATATATACAGTTATATATGCCTATAAACACATATACATCTACGTAATTGTTCGATTTTTCTACGTCTGCGTATGGGGAATTTCTGGCGAAATAATAGACCCCCCCTCGAATTATCCCCCCCTCAAATTTTGCTGGCGAAATAATAAACCCCCTGGGTAGTGATGGAAAAGCGCCATGGCGCTGGCGCCTGGCGCTAGCGCCAAAGCAAAAAGCGCCATGGCGCTTTTGGCGCTTGGCGCTAAACCGCTCTGGCGCCTTTGGCGCTTGGCGCCGGGATCTCAGAAAGCGCCATTGCGCTTTTGGCGCTTGGCGCCATTTTCTGGTGGCGCTATTGGCGCCTGGCGCCGGCATTTTTAATGGCGCCAAAAAAGCGCCAACCTTGATTATAAAAATTGCTATGATACTGTGAAATTGAAACTCCAGTTGATCAACTTTGAGGGCAACTGAATAAATTTTGATTGATGTAAGGGTGTTGTAAGAGGTGATTTATTATTTTACAATTTTACATTATTTATAAAAGATTGATTAATATTAGGAGACAACTTTATTTGCATCGAATTCAATCAAAAGTGTAAAATGGTGCTCTTTTCAAAGGTTCTCATATTACTTTAAATACCTTAGTTCTCACAAAAATGTACTGGTATTGTATCCACTTTTATTCATTTTAAGCCTCAACTGATAAACATTGATGATTATTTAAGACACAAGAGATGATTGATTTCAAGAAAATGGATTTTTTCTAATCACTGAACCCCTTCCAGAATTTCTCTTCCCCTTACATGGTTGATTGAACTTTAATGGCCAAAGTTGAATAGACTACATCGACATCAGCAGTACGTCACAGTTATGTATTCATAACTCTAAAAACGAATTGAAAAAAAAAATTTTGGCGCTGGCGCTATTGGCGCTTGGCGCCATTACCCTCTGGCGCCATTGGCGCTTGGCGCTGAGGTCCAGAAAAGCGCCATGGCGCTTTTGGCGCTTGGCGCTATTTTGCTCTGGCGCCATTGGCGCTTGGCGCTGTAAGTAGGAAAAGCGCCATGGCGCTTTTGGCGCTTGGCGCTAAAAGCCTGGCGCTTTTTCCATCACTACCCCTGGGGGTATTTCGAGGTAATACGGTATGTCAAACTCTATGTTATTTCTTCGTGTTTTAACACTACATTAGTGATGGCGGAAAAGCGCCACGGCGTTGGTGCCTGGCGCTAGCGCCGAAACAGAAAGCACCACAGCGCTTTTGACGCTTCGCGCTAGAATGCTCGGCGCCGGGATCTGTGAAAGCGCCGTATCACTTTTGGCGCTTGGCGCCATTTTATTGTGGCGCTATTGGTGCCTGATGCCAGCAGTTTGAATGGCGCCAAAAAGCGCCAACCATGATCGTAAATTTTTTTTAGAATACCGGTAAATCGATACTCCAGTTGATCAACTTTGAAGACAACTGAATCAATATTGACTATAACCATAAGTAATCGCAAAGATATCTCCATTTCCAAAAATATTCAATAACAACAAAAACGGTCTACTTCACATGCTTGGCATACGAACACATTGATTCATTTTTATGTAGCCCGTATTCTCTGTATGACTGCATGTGTACAGTCATGTTTTATTTATACACCATTTTTCTTTTTGTATACATTTTACGTTTTTGCAAAAACGTGAGAATTTCGTTTGCTTGGCCTGATGCGGCCAATTTTATCACCTGAACGCGTCATTGATGGGAATTTTTTTACGTTTTTGCTTGTACCCGGGTATTTCGGTCAGGTATACGTAACAATACGTAATGGTATTTTCTAAATACGTAAACGTAAAAATAAATACCAAAATACCCGGGTATTTCGGGTAAACGTAAATACGTTTTTGCAACACTGTAAATACCGCTCTCACATGTTAAAAAGTAGTAACTTTAACATTTTCCATAAAAAGTACCCACTTTAACATATTCCATTTTACATTTCCAGGGAAAAAATTAATCGATCTTACATTTTCCTGGAAAATGTACCGATGGGTACCTTTAAAAAGTATTCTACATTTTCTTTATTCGGCTGTGAGTAAAAAAGTATTTTACAAATACCTAGATTTAGTTTGAAAAAATCCAGTAATACTACGAACTCAGCTCAAAACGCTCACAAAGGTCTCTGCCCACACCCGACCGCATTCGCGTGACAATGGGCGACGCAGGCCCCACGATCACGCTCACGTCGCTCACCAACCTCATATCCATGCTGTGCGGCACCGTCAACGCCACGCCCGCGATCAGTCAATTTTGCATCTGGCACGGGATTGAGATAGCGAGGATAATTTTTTGGGCGAGCCTGGTTTTTGCCTTGGAAATTTTGCGATGTCGCTGCACTCATAGGTAGTTCACCAATGAAATTATTTAAATTTAGTAAACTCATAAATTAACTATTAACACATTTGAGTTAACTGGAATTTTATTTCCATCAACTGTAGTTAATTAATGCCTAATTCAAGTAAACTCAAATCCATTCAACGTTGATTTGAGATCAACAATGCAACTTTCACCGAGCACATTACCTTTACATTAATTACATTTGTCCGACATTTGACATTTTAGACATTTTAAATCACACTGAATAGGTATACCCTTGTAAAAACTATACCCGACGCAATTAATCGGGCTACCCAAAAAAACGATTCGGGCTAATTTAATTTCGTCCCCGGACAGCCGTGGGCGTGCTAGTGAATTGGCTCTATCAAGTGCTCTTTTTCACCGCCGTGTTGGCGAAAAGTGCCCCTTTGGAAAACAGGAGATGGGCATCCATTGCGAGCAGCAAACGTTCGTTTGTTGAGTTTTTTTGGGGTTTTGGGTTGGGTTTTTTTTTTTTTTTTGGGGGGGGGGGGGTTCGGCACTCGTGTTGGAAATTGGGGTATACAATTTATGGACTTTGTCCTGTTTTGGGGAAGTAAGAAGTCGCTGCCCATAGCGGACTAAACGCTGAACAGGAAGAACACGCTGAACACGCAACAAAGAACGCTGTACACGATGGAATCGTCAACATTTAGACCAAACTAAGTGGACTTGTCGACTTTACCCAATTCTTTTTGCATTTTTTTCACAAAAGTGTCAAATTTGAGACTATGTAAAAGGGGTATGTGAAGTCCTGAAATTTATGGAAACTCGTAAAAAACGTGCGGGAGCAGCCTCAGATGACGACGTTACCGGGACTAATTTAAAATTTACATAATGTGAATCTATCGACTTTTAGAATTGGACGCTTGTATGGAGTTTCAAATTCAAGTGAACTTCATCACTAACCCTCAATCTCACTATCGCAGTATTCCGACACTCAAAACAGGATGAAACAACGGACAATCAAACAACTGACAAAATCAGCAGTGACAAAATTGCACCGATTCAAGCAGACACCGCTGCGAACACAATCGAGACTGGACCAAAATCTTCGAGTTACTCTTCAGGTGCGAGATTTAGCCAACCCGACCGGTATTTTGTGCAGCCAAATTTTTATTGTGTCTTTCATGTAAATATTTTATGCTGCCCGACATTTTTATCTTTATCGTGCGGCGTATAATGTTGAATACCGTATATACTCGATAATTCCCCTCTTTTGAGCAATTCCCTCCCCCCCCCGAATAATGCCCCCGATAGGCAAATTTAATAAAAAATTTTTGGTCTTATTTGAACAAAAATGGTATGTTTTGTCCTTAATAGAGCACATTACATGAAGTGAGTTGATAGAAACATGCTTGAATATCTTGACGAAATACTAATCCCCCTTAAATATTTCGCCCCCCCCTCGATTAGTCCCCCTCCCCTCAAAAAGGTATGATGAAAATAAATCCCCCGGGTGGATTTTTCCAGTAAATACTGTAGCCTTAAGAAAAGCATCTCAACCAAATGATTTTCATCCCAGATCCGTCAATCAGATCAGCGCAAGAATGGCGATCGAAATTACTGTTGAAATACTGCCAATTCGCGTGCACTTGGAAAGCCAGAATTTTAGTCATCACCCTTATGGCGTTGTATTTGGCTGCGGCATCTTACGGATTTTCACAATTAAAAGCTGATTTATCGACGGATAAAGTCACCCCGAAGGATTCCCCCATGGTGCTATTTGCGAATTTTATCAACGAATATGAGTACAGAGAAGCGGCGACCGTTTTCATTTTGATCGGAAGACCTGGAGATTTCAGAAAGTGAGCGAAATGTAAAATACCTACGCGGTTTTTATGACACAAAAAGAGCAGATGTAAATACCCTAGATCCTCGAAAAAAAAACCCAGGGAAGTTTTTTTCATCAGAAGTTTTTGAGGGGGAGTTATTCAAGGGGGGCTATTCGAGGGGGGAGTTATTCAAGGGGGGTTATTCGAAGGGGGCGTTATTTCAACAACAACAACGAGATGTGTATACACTGCGTACACATCATGCTCATGCATCTGCTGTCACTGCCGTAGTAGGCTAATATTATATTATATTGTATCATTTTCATCCAGAGGGGGGGGGGGGGTAATTAAGAAGGGGGAGTTATTCGAGGGGTAGTTATTCTGTCGTCACCTCGCCGGCAGGGGTGGGGGGTATTCAAGGGGGGTTATTCGAGGGGTGTCTTATTCGAGAATTTACGATATAATTTCCCTGCCACTCGTACACAGTGAATCGCACAAAGAAAGGATGGATGGATTTGTTCATGAATTTGAGCACGACGAGTCAGGGGGCGATCACGCGATCGGCCCAAAATCGACACATTACTGGCTGAGGGATTATTCGGACTTCATGCAATTTCATGGCGGCTTCCTTGATGGAAGTGAGACGTTCACTTATAGGTACGTAAATACCTATTTACCTATTTACGCTTGTAGGGAAATGTATTTGAGCGTTTTTCGCAAGAAAAAAGATTTCTTATCGGCGGTGGTTGTCCAGAGCGTTGGGTCGGGTGTGCACATTCCTAAAAAATCTCAACTATCCCGGCATGCCTGTCATGCACTTGAATTTTTGGGCATGCCTGTCATGCACTTAAATTTTTGTACATGCCTGTCATGCACTTGAATTTTTGAGCATGCCTTCCTATTCCTATTCAAACTCCAACTCTCTCAGATGCCTGCCAAGCACTTGTGGTTACCAACCCTTTAAATTGCCTCAAAAAAGCCCCCCCCCAAACCCCCCCCACTCACAGACTTCTACCAAACTTCCTAAAGCACCCCAGCTACTCTCACTGGGCCTACACAATGCACACATCGCCGGAAAAGTGCGCCAAAAATGAACCAGACTGCATCAGCGCCTTCGTGTTCAGCACCGGGTTCAAAAACGCCGTGGGCTGGGCTCAAAGATTGCAATTGCTCGCGGGTTGGCGGGACACTGCCGATAGCTACCCGGAATATGGGGTGACTATTTATGAGGATCTAGCCCTGTATTGCGATCAGATGTCCATTATTGGTGTGTTGGGATGATTGTGGAAGTGTGTTTTGCGCGCGGTGACATTCGCGTTTGCAATGTTTAAACAATACTTTTTACTAAAATTGCAGTAAAATTGTAGATTATTCTCACTTTAGTCATGTTTAATTTGATTTCATTTTATTCTTCAATTTTTTATTTTATTAAATTTATTTTTATTTTTCCTCAGATTTTGTCAATCCTGCTTTTAACCACTTCGCCCAAAATTCCTTCCAAAATTCCGGCCCCATCTCGCAGTCTCATCGACCACATTCTCAATCCTATGCGCCCTATTCGCAATGTTGCTAGTCTGCTGTATTTTCATCGCGTCCCCCTGGTGCCAGTCCCAGATCCTGTAAAAAAACCTGTAAATTTTCAAATGTCATGCAAAGTGTCAAAAGTCATGTAAAATGCCCTTTTTTTCACCAAAACAAATAAACAGCACTCACGCAAAATGGTAACATACCGCAACAAGCTCGCAACTCATCGGCAAATCCTCCAGGGTAATTGGATATGCACTTTAAAGCACTTTTTCACATGCACCTAGCACACACATCCACATCCGTCCGTAAACAATCCACTCAACTTCAAACCCCCCCCCCCTTTTACAAACCAATATGACAATGCACAATAACAGTTCACACACGCATGCTTCCGCATCCGGGGTAACCGATGCCCAAATGCGACTTGTGAACTACAAAATTGCGCACAAACCAAACCCAACAGCTCTCCTCAGAGCTACCCCGAATCATGAAATGGGCTGGCACATAAAAACAGTGCCTACCTTGACAGCTGAAAAAGTGAGCTTACAAGAAGGTGCTACCCATACTAAATGCGGGTCTGCAAGGTGCCAGGCTTGCATGCACATCGCTTCAGATAGATGTTACCATTCTAAAACAACTAACCAACTTTTTATAAAACACAAGGACTTAAGCTGCAAATCCACCAACGTAATTTACCTGTTAACATGTGGCTCATGCAACATGCAATATACAGGTGAAACCAAACAAGAAATGCAAAAATGATTCAGTCAACATATGTTGAATATAAAAAATGCACTCAACAAAAAAACGTATGCAGAAACACACTTCTACAACCACTTCAAAGACAAACAGTGCAATCCAAATGAGATAAGATTGGATATATTAGAAAAAATCACAGAAGAGAAAATAGGAACAGAAAAACCTAGAGAATTCACAAATAGCGAACTGGCCTACATAAACTTGCTATGCACGGCTGCCCCCATGGGCGGAAATTCCATTATTAAAGGAAAAGGCAATATACTAGACAAAGACATAGAAAATCTTGCAGAAAGATTGCCATTCCTGAACTTCAGCCTACTGAGGGAAAACAAAATACGACCAAAACGAAATAAAAACCACCAATATATACCCCTTAATGCTCTTGACACAGACACCAATCACAATATCTATACCAAAGTTCTAGCAGTCAAACACAAACACAATGAAACTGCAATCCATGAAATAATAGAACATTCAAGGGCTGGTAGCTTAAATACAGAAATATGCAAAAAATACATAGCCATGCTAGCAGCAAAAAGGCAAAAAATTAAGGCTAAAAAACCTAAGCAAAAAATGGAGAAAATCATAAAATATGAACACACGAATCCCATTGACAATCATAACGCACTTTCTAAATCTATACACAGTGAACACACAAATAGGCATCTTAGCCCCAAAATCAAAGACACACTGTGGAAAATAATGGTAACTAAAGTTTACCCACCCCCCTTTGCACTCAAGGCGCATAGCTACAATTCACTACTAAAAAACCTATCAGCAGAGGAATATGCGCAAATAATCAACACACAATGCGAATGTGAAAATAGCCCTTTTAAGGACACCCACCACAAACACATTGTCACAGCTGACGTAAAAGTGTGTGAAAACAGAAACCTCAGGGAAATACTCAGCTTTGGAGCAAACTACAGACTTCCAGAAAACCCAAATCCAACAAAAACATGCAAAAAAACATACACCTGTCTGGATGAAATAAAAACATATCTAACACTAAAACACCCACTGCTTGACGAGGAAATATCCCTGTGGCACTATAAATCCCGCTCACTTGTCAACAAAAAAAATAAAATACAGAAAAATCACACCAACCAAAACATATGACAAAACCGAAATAGCCAACGCACTGCAAACCCTACACAAAACAATAGTTGTCACTCCAGTTGACAAAGCCGCAGCCACATACGCCTTTGTATGTAAAAAATACTATCTCCAAGTGATAGCAAAAGAACTTGGAGTAAAAGGCACTACGTGGTTGGGCAGTGGCAATGACACTTACACACACATCACATCAGCAATTCCCAAAATCAACAAAATCAACAAACGTCTGGAAAACACCACAAAATCAGTGAAAGGTGAAGACACAAGATTTGCAAACACTTTTCCAGTACTATATGCTACCGTGAAATTTCACAAATCGCCAATAAAATTCAGATACATAGCAGGGAGCAAAACATCAAACATTAACAGTATGGCCTGGGACCTCCACAAGATCCTACAGTACTTAACAAAAAGACTGGAGTCATACTGCTCCACTATCGTAAAGCGCAACGGCACAAACCGCTACTGGCTCTGTGCCAATAGTAAAGAAGTCATGCAGTCGCTGAAAAGCCAAACAAAAATACATTCCATACACACATACGACTTCTCCACAATGTTTACCACACTACCCCACAACCTGATAAAAAACAACATAAAATTCTTGCTGGACCTCATTATCAAATCCAGCAGGGTGCGTGTGACGACTCGACAAGCCTTTACGAACACATCTGAAAAAACGGGTAAAATTTTGGATACAAAGGGAATCGAATTTTTACTGGACCAGGTCCTTGACAACACGTACATCAACTTTTGTGGCCACATATACAAACAAACCAAGGGCATCCCCATGGGGGGAGTGCGTCAAGTGACATTGCAAACTTGACACTTGCCAGCCTAGAATATTGATACCTAGGGGACAAACAAAACTCCCTACTAGCCAGAACCATGAAAAATTCCAAAAGATATGTCGATGACATACTTATCATAAACTACCCAAAATTCATGGATTTAGTGCCTAAAATCTATGGAATGAAACTAAGCCTGGAACCCGACACAAACAAAATAGGTAATAAAGTGCACTTTCTTGATCTTGACATCCAAATCGAAAACAATAAACCCACATTTAAAGTCTGGAACAAAACCGACGATTACACTTTTGGGATAGTAAAAAACACACATTTTTCCAGCAACATACCCACCCAAACAGCGTATAACACGCTGTATGCACAAGCCAAAAGATTTCTAGAAATCTGCACCAATATCGATGATGCCACGATCAGGATAAAACTGCACATAAAAGATATGCTAAAAATGGGATACGAAATTGACAAAATGATCTCCAGTTTAGTCAAATTAACTACAAACTACAGAAATCTGATGTCAAAACATCACCTCCTCCAGCATAAAGACATAATTATGTGGATTCACAATACTTTCGCTCAGGTAGACATTTGATGGCCCAGCACCGAAAATTCACCCACCCAACCCCACAAAAACTTCAACGTTTTTCCCAAATTTCGGTGCACTTGCATTTTCCAAAAATACATAATCACAAATAAATGCACCTACCACAGCGTAAGTACAATTAACGTAACCACACACGCCAATCCACTAATCCCCCACGCGACGCAATTACGCAATCAAAAATGCCAAGACCCCACTAACGCTCAAGTTAATGCATGACACAGCCCAGCTAAGCGTCTTGATAAGATCAAGGCCATGCCGATACGCAATCTGCGCAAAATTTAGAAACAATTATCTCTTTGTCTAACAACACCTGGCCTAGTATAAAAGCACGCAAAGTCAGAATATCAAACATTCGAACTTCACGAGCTCTTGACTACCGAACTTAGCTCATTCTCCGGTCGAAAATGGCACCATCGGGTCGCAGCAAGTCGGCGAAACGGGCAGCGAGCCAAACCGCATCGCAGCCGGGCACCAGCGGGGGCAGCAGTACTGCCGCAAAGAAGTTTAAGCGTTATGCTGAAGGTTTTGAGGTAGATTGGTAGTTATTGACAGTTTTTGTGAGTGAGTTGTGCTTCAAGAGAATTGTGCTACACTCGTACCAAAGGTTTTTACCTTTCCACATTCTGTTTACAAAAAATACATAAGTATCTGAAAATTTACGTTCCATCTGCTGGGAACGCTTAATCTAGAGCGAGGTGCTAGTCACTCTAGACTTACTTCAACTTTCAAAAATTTCTATAGAAGACTAGACGATAAAAGCTCGTCACCAGCAAATAAAAAAACCCACATTTAACAATCTTTCAAATTTAGAACGTTGTCTGAAAATGGCAACCGAGTTGCCATTTTGCAAGTTGCCATTTTGCAGTGCATTTTACATGACTTTCTGACACTTTGTGTGACATTTGACATGTTACTGGGTTTTTTACAGGGTCTGGAACTGCCCCCTGGCCAGTCATTGGTGCCCTTCTGTCATTAGTCAGCATTATATATGGCATGATCGGTTGCATGCAGTATTTTGGCTTTGATCTGGACCCTATGACTGTAGTTTTGATAATTGCCATGGTGGGGTACAGCGTGGACTTTGCGGTACACATTCCATATCATTATTATAAAGATACGAATGCTGAGGTTGGTTTGAGCATTTGATGGGGGTATTATGAGGGATTGTTTTGGTTTACATATGTTGAATACGATTAGAGCGTGTTCACACGTTTTTTTTTGTGATGGCATATTGTTTTCACCCATATTTCTGTCATAAATATTTTAAATGACTCTCAAGTTTTTTCCAGAAGTAGTTTTTGAAATTGAATTAAGCTTTCTCAATTTTTCAAAACTAAAACTACTTAAATTTTTGGATCTTTCCAACTACCGTATTTATTTTCATATTTCCTCGTAATATCCCCCGGGGGTGATTGTTTCATAGAGCAAATTTTGAAGGGTGTAAACGAGGATGTATTTCGAGGGTGTTATTATTTCGCCACAAATTTTCGTGAAATGCATAGTAAAGAATATACTTCTAAGTATCTAAAACCGGTAATAAATCTCACCAAACGGGACATACTGATTAGAACCAGAGTTGCGAAAGCGTATTTACGCTTACCCGAAATACCCGGGTAAATGGGTATTTATACTTACGCTTACGCTTACGCTTTCTTAAAATACCTGTACGCTTCTTTACGCTTTCCTGGCCGAAATACCCGGGTACTAAAAGCGTAAAAAAATTTCAAACGGGCCAGTTTTACACCTATTTGAGAAAGTGTAAAATAACAAAATATAAAGTGAAAGAGAACGTGTAAGATTGGAAAAGTCGCTGAATTAGTGTGCAGCAAAATCAGAAAATGATTCCGATGCATTTTGGACAAAAATTTCAGTGGGTAAAATACTAATTGGTTTGTACACTATATTTTCAGCCGCTTTATAGTATGGCGATGCTAGTTACACTAGGTAAACACATGCTGCTCAGCTTATACTTATGCCAGAAGTTGGCAATGAAAGCAAACTCGATAAAGTCAGCAAATTCGATAGAGCCGAATGTAGGATACCCAAATGGCTGAAACATTTTTGGGGAGTTGGAGATCGATAGATCGTTGCGCCTCAGGACCGATAGCTGAACAACCTCTGGGATAAATAGATAGCTGGAGCGTTTTGTGTGTAACCCCCAATCTCCCTGTCCCTAGACAAGTGTGTTTTCCTATGCTCCACAGCAAGAGCACTTTCTAAAAAAATTTTACGCTTACGCTTTTTTTTACGCTTTCCTAGGTATTTTAAAAATACCTTACGCTTACAGTATCCATACTCAACATTTGGAAAGTGTATTTACGCTTACGCTTACGCTTTCCAAAAATACCGGTATTTTAACAACTCTGATTAGAACATACAAATGTAGATGTTTACACAAACTACTCTGTGTAGCTACAATGCGAATTGGCCCAAATAAATACATCATGTATTTACATTGTATACATTTTATATGATGTACCTCATTCAACACGGGGGGGTATTTCGAGGTGGTCAATTCAAGCGGTGGGGGTATGTCGAGGAAATACGGCAGGAATACAAATAGCCTAACACATCACCCCACCCCCAGTCCACCCCGATGCGCCTGCACGCCGCGCTGCACTCGATCGGCGGGCCCATGATCCAAGCGGGGGTAACCACGATCCTGGTCATCCCGGGCCTGTACTTCGTCAACTCGTACACCACCGACGCGGTGCTGTACATGCAGCCGTTCACCGTGGTCAGCGGGCTGTTCCATGGGCTGTTGGTGCTGCCCACCGCGCTGGCGGCCGTGGCCCCGGTGAGGCAGAGTGATCGGTGATTGGGGGGGGGGGGTTGCGGTCTATACACTAGTTGACATGACATGTGTGTCAACTGGTCTGTCAACTCGACTTCTCGACTGGACAACTGTGTGATTTCGGCTACACGTGCAGCAGAGGGATATCGCACATGCGGCAATGTTGAAAAATTGATATTACGGCAAGTGCATTGGAACATCCCTCTGCGAGATGTGGAACCGAAATCTGAGTTGACACAGACCAGTTGACACACGTGTGTCGACTAGGGTGTGGGCCGTCATTATTGAAAGTTTTAGTCAATTTAGTGCACTCCTTAGTAATATCGAATTATATTTCGACCGAATGTATGTGTAAAGAATGGAGGACAACACAAAATTTGAGGATTACATGTGAAGGTGTCAAAATAACAGAATTTAAAATACCTACATCAGAGAAACAGAGAGCAGATAAATAGTAGCGATTGCGCGACCATTGCTATATATACTAACTGCCATGACTTATTTTTACATAGGTATTTACATATTATGCGATTACCTAACATAGGTATTAAATTAATTGATGGATTGTTGAAAAATTTAAAAATTTATTCATACGTAGGTAGATAACAATATTTTGTCGCCATTTGAAAAAAATATTTTATCTATACTTGCGCTAGTGATGTAAAAGCGCCATGGCGCTGGCGTCTGGCGCAAGCTCCAAAGCAAAAAGCGCCGTGGCGCTTTGTGGCGCTATTGGCGCTAGGATTTGGAAGAGCGCTTTGGCGTTTCTGGCGCTTGGCGCTATTTTTGTGTGGCGCCAAGAACAAAACACCTGGCGCTGGCACCTGGCGAATGCGCCAAAGCAAAAGGCGCTGTGGTGATCTTGGCGCTTGGCGCTATTTTACACTAGCATCAGTGGCGCTTGGCACTCGAGGTCGAAAAAGCGCCATGGCCCTTTTTACATCACTAACTTGCTCATGTAACTTAAAAAAGCCGATTTTGAGTAAATAAAATTAAATATATTGGGTAATTATCGAAAATACGATTCAACCTCTCGCAGTTGAAAAAATCTCAGAAGGATGATAGATTTTATCGTCAAGTGTTTTTTGTCAGAGGACAATCGGTGATTGAACAAAGACCTGTGTGTATTTCGTGTTTTAGTCAACTGATTACCGTATTTCCTCGAAATACCCGCCGGGGGGGTGATTGTTTCATAGTGGTCCCGAGAGGGGGGGTTAAACGAGGGGGGGGGGTTGTTATTTCACAAGAAAAATTTTCAAATCCCAGTACGAAATTGTCGTCTGAAACGTACGCAGACGTCAAAAAATACAACAAAAACCGCCATTTATAAGGTTATGTAGACTAATATTAGTATGTAGACGGTATAAACACTGTTCTAACGTGATTACATTGTTTTAACCTCTGTTCTGCACTACGCAGAACACAAACTGCAGTATTTGTCATGTACGTTCTTTTTACACTCAATCTGGGGGGGTGATTGTTTCATAGTGGTCTCGAGAGGGGGGGGGGGTATTTCGAGGAAATACGGTACGCACTTTTCGTCCATATCTACCAAATATCACCAGAAAAAATGGACCAAAAATTATACATTTTTTTGTCACAACTTATTGCTGTTTATATTGGACGGACACACAAACACAAATCAAATACTTTTATGACATGAATTTATTCATCAAACAGCACAGTATGATAACAGATGAAAAGCTTCTACATTAGTTAGTTTAGTTTTCGGAAAGGCAAAAGTCAACGTGACAAACTGCACAAAAATGAAAACAATGTAAGCTGAAAAATTCAACTGGCAAGCTTTCAGCTTGGGTAGCTTACGGGAGCTTTCAAAGTGAAGTATAAAGTGTGTAATGACTATACCTAGCAGCGATAATCATCAATGTAATCAGTGTACCGCAAATCCTCGAAAAAGTCCCCCCTCGAATACCCCCCCCCCCTTCAATAATCCCCCCCCCCTGTTGGCGGAAAAATAACTCCCCCTTGAAAACGCCCCTTTAAAACGTCTGATGAAAAAATTACCCCCCTGGGGTCTTATTCGAGGATTTAGCGGATTTATCATTATACAACTGTTGCATATGGCGGCGGCAGCGCTGATAGCCGCGGATCGGCGGGCTCCGGATATGATTTCACTGAAAACAAACAACGGATGTTACCTATATCATTTTAGATTCATTGGCGCCACACACTGGATGTCATCTGTTTCAGTGTCAACTCGATTTTAGTTCAATTTAGGTCGCAGGACAATTTTCAAGTGCAAGAGCGGTTAAGTTGAACAGGATTTTATATTGCCATGTGCACTTGAACATGGTTTCGCAACCTGTACGGAAAATCTTTATGAAAAAACCCGTCGGATCTCTACAGTGTCAAAAAATCGAGTTGACACTGAAACAGTTGACATCCAGTGTGTGTGGCGCCATTATGTCTTTACACAACGTGAATATATGTGTAGCATGTGAAATATCGTGGGTGCAACGGTGTGTATATAAATGGTGTGCATTTTTTAAATCAAGATAACCTTCATATCTCACTCCCTCAGAATCGCAATCATCATTTTCTGGTTCCGACTTCAAACACTTTCTGATGCAATAGCAACAACAGCAACAGGACACCAAAATAGACAATATTCTGAAAAGTAGAAGGGTGGAATGGAAAGAGTATATGAAATACTGGGAACAGTCCCAGACCCTGTAAAATGCCCTGTAACATGTCAAATGTCACGCAAAGTGTCAAAAGCGTACGTTTGCCACTTTCCAGGGCATTTTCATGACTTTTAACACTGCAATTTTGCATGAAATTTGACATTTTACAGGACATTTTACAGGGTCTGGGACTAACACCTGAACTAATGATCCTTAGTGATGACAAAAATTGCAGTGAATGTTAGCAGCTTACATGACTATCCACTTGGCACTGCTCCAACTGTGTTTGTATTTGCAACATTCGGGCCCACAGCAGAATTTGGAACTACCGCATCTGGAGTAAAAAATGAAATTTATTTGGAAAAAAGGTGTAGCACAGAAAGAAAGTATCTAATTCAAATCAATCAAACAAACGCGAAAACAAGTTTCTCCACTTTCACGGTTCTAGTCTTTGGCTTATTTGATCTGTACACTTCAAACCGTTCTGTAACGTTCATAGTGTATATTGGAATTGTTTCATTGTAATACACATTTCCAAACTGTCCATCATCAGTGATGTCATACGAGCATGTTATCGCCTGAGAAAGTAACATAAAGTCGGCGGACATTTCACCCTACAAAATCGGAGAGTTAGAATTCGCTCGTGAATAGAGCGAACAACGAAACTTGTGTCCCACGCGGACGCTAGAAATTGAAAAAGAAAACCATATTAAAAGAAAAATGGACGTTTCGCTGCGTCCGTGTGTGCCGCGCCCTAGTTATCTACATTTTCAACGTTGCTCGTGAAGAATTTGACCGTTCAAACTACGGTTTTACCGTTCAAACTACCGTTTTTGTTTTTATTTTATTTTTTCATTCGTTGGCTCCGTTCCAACAGAAGAGAACTTGGCAGCCGGCCAAAATTTCGAAATCCGTTATTAATATGAATAAAATAGGCTCACAATAGCTATATAACCATGTATATAAACAAAAATAGCGATTATGAAGGTGGAAATTGGCAAAGCGAAGCAAATTTTAACGATTTTTAGCTAACTTTCAGTTTTCACTCTCATTTGTATAATACGCAACTGGTAACTGGGATAAGGGCCAAGTTTTCATACGTGACCCAATCTATTCCAATGGTTAAAATATTGCGTCACAATACCTAATGCCGTCATGCACTCTCCACTGGAGAGACTGACGCAAATGTTTGTAGGGCGATACGTCTGCCGACTTTACATACAATGGATAACCGGTGTCAGCATAGTGATGGAAAAGCGCCATAAAAAGGGTGCCAAGCGCCATGGAGCGCCATTCGGAAAAAACAACGCCAGGCGTCGTGGGATATTTTTGACAGAAATCACCCGGAAAACGTAAAGTAATTTTTTTTACTTTTACTCATGAGTAGTGATGTGACACTTGGCGCTATTTTTGAACGGGGCCAGGAACAAAATGCCTGGCGCTGGCGCTTGGCGCTAGCGTCAAAGCAAAAAGTTCCATGGCGCTTCTGGCGCTTGGCGCCATTTTGCTATGGCGCCATTGGCGCGTGGCGCTAGTGGTAATAAAAGCGCCATGGCGCTTTTGGCGCTTGACACCAAAGTTCTGGCGCTTTTTACATCAATACTCATGGAGTAAACATGGGTAAACGTACTTCTCCCCCGTAAAACGTAAAAGTTAGTCTTTTTGAGAATAATCGCCTATTTTTTTGCTCAAAATCACTACCTAATGTTCATAATGCCCCATTTTTAGCTATTTATGTGCTTATATACCTATTTTCAATTATTTTTTCTTATTTCCAGCATATTTTCTTCATTCTGCACTTCTATGCGTTTAAAAAGTCTATGTAAAAGGCTATCTTGACGTTTTCTGTACTTGAGTACTTTCAAAAAGTATACGTAAACGCGAGTACTGGTACTTTTTTTCAGAGGAAACGTAAACATATTTACTCAGTACTCGAGTATACGTATTTTTCGAGTAAAAGTGAACACGTTTCAACCTTTCCCTTTCCCCACAACCTAAATTGCATTGCTCCACCCCAAATGGACAAACACTGACCTCAGAGGCACCGCCACCATAATGGTTGTAAAAGTATTTATTTCCTAGATAATAGTTGTAGTAGTATGGACTGCTGAAATGAGTTCCACCAGTTTCATGGGCTTTAACAAATCTCCTGCCGCCAGTTTTCAGCAAATTTGCAGCTACCACTCCTTTCACAATGTTGCTGGACCTGCTTCTTGAACCAACGCCTGAACCAACTGCGAAAGTGTTCCTGTAATCAAATATAGGTAAGCGTAATGAATGTCAGGGCTCGGGGGGGAGGGGCAGTCCCAGACCATGTAAAGTGTAAAGTAATGCCAAATGCCATGTAAAATGTCATGCAAAGTGTCAATTGTCATGACAAATGTAAAGTAAAGTGTCAATTGTCATTTGAAATGTCATGTCAAATTTCACACTTTTCAGGGTCTGGGACTGTCCCCAGGTGCCGGGATATAGACGTAAAATGCTGCAAAACGGCATGCTTCTAAATGATAGTGACTAGTGAGGAATCGTTCTATTCACATACAAATGAGACAGTGTGGTCCATTGTGATGTGATTCAGGGCACACTGACTTGGCAAATATATCCGGCCAATTGAATTTGGCGCCATGAGTAGTGATGTAAAGGCACCGGGGCTGATGCGGTGCACTTGCAATTTTCAGAGGTGCCCCTCGGTGCCGGTGCCATTGAACAAAATAGCCGGTGCCATTTTTCGGAATGGCACGGGTGTCGGTGTGGTGCACTTTTTTGCCAGTGTCGAAGGTGCCAGGAAATTAACTTTTCCAAGCAATTGCAGGGGTGTCAGTAGGGTTCAAACGGGATTGACTTTTCGGGATCGGGATTCACTTTTTGAGATTTCGGGATCGGGATCGGGATCGGGGTTTCGGGATCGGGATTGGTTTTTCGAGATTTCGGGATCGGGATCGGGATCGGGATTGGCCGGGATTGGGGTCACGGGATCGGGATTGGGATTGGCATTTTTCCGGGATCGGGATTTGGTTCTAGTGATAGAGATTTTGGCCATTTTTCTGGCATTCACAGTTGTTCATAAAGGTCTCAAAACACTGGCATGCCAGAAAAGTGGCATAAAATTGACACTGGGGGTTTGCATCCACATTTTTGCATGCAAAAACGTCATTATTTAACTTTTTATAATTTCCACTAATTTTTCCGGGATCGGGATCCCGGACTTGGGAGTTTCTCGGGATCGGGATTTGAAAATTTTCGGGATCGGGATTGGTATTTTTGGATTTCGGGATCGGGATTGGGGTTTCGGGATCGGGACTGGCAAATCCCGGAATTTCACGGGATCCGGGATCGGGATCCCGTTTGAACCCTAGGTGTCAGTGCAGTGCCATATTTACCAGGTGCCTTTGACACCAATAGCTGGAAAAGACTATGATTTCCCAATAAAAACATGCCCAAAACCTACCTCCCTACATAGGTAGTCCTTGGTTTGCTCCTGGTTGTCCACACACTCGTACCGCTGCCACCACCGCCTCCACCAAAGAAACTCTTGAATGCTTTACCCAATCCTGTGTGTGAAAAGGTGTTGTCCAAGCATGGGGTCAGCACATTGCCACAAATGAACTAATGTGGCACATTTGATCATGTTATTTTTAGTTTCTACCTTTACCAAACTACCGTATTTCTTCGATATTATTGACGTGTTCATTCACATTGGCTTGCTCGATTAATTTGGCGGGTCTATCGAGCATCTGAAAAATACAATGCCGTGCTCGAATACATTGACGTATGAAAAAAACAGACGTTGCATGATCTGATTTATGTTTTGATGTTCGCCGCCATACATATTTATGCACACCGTCTGTTCTGCCTACCGTATTTCCTCGAAATACCCCCCCTCGAAATACCCCCCCCCTCGTTTGACCCCCCCCCCCCCTCTCGAGACCACTATGAAACAATCACCCCCCCCCCCTCGAAATACCCCCCCAGATTGAGTGTAAAGAGAACGTACATGACAAATACTGCAGTGTGTGTTCTGCGTAGTGCAGAACACACGTTAAAACAATGTCGGAATCACGTTAGAACAGTGTTTATACCATCTACGTACTAATATTAGTCTACATAACCTTATAAATGGCGGTTTTTGTTGTATTTTTCGACGTCTGCGTACGTTTCAGACGACAATTTCGTACTGGGATTTAAAAAAATTTCTTGTGAAATAATAACCCCCCCTCGAAATACCCCCCCCCCCTCTCGGGACCACTATGAAACAATCACCCCCCGGGGGGTATTTCGAGGAAATACGGTATGTTTTGCTTTCGCCATCTACTCATACGGTATTGAGCAGCGTTATGTCACAAAATGACAATGATTTGCACTTATGTCATTAATTGCACTTAAATCATGAATACGATCTGAAACATATATTGCCGTGCTCGTTTACATTGCCGTGCTCGATTACATTGACCCCCCAAAACCGCTTATGAAACAATACATTAGCGGTCAATATGATCGAAGAAATACGGTACTCTGCTTTTCACACACATCCCAAAGAAAATTACCTACTTTATGGGTTCTTTTTCAGAGTGCAAATTTCGGGCGGGTATTTCGAGAAGGGGTGGGGGCTGATTCAAGGGGGGTTATTATTTCGCAAGGAATTTTCATGAAGGAGCGAGTACACAATACCCTTTTACATGCCAACATCTGGTAGTAAATGCGAATAACTGGGTATAACATACACCGTATTTCCTCGAAATACCCCCCCCCCCCCGAAATACCCCCAGGCGTTTTCGAGCTGGGAAAAAAATAAACCCCCCCTCGAAATACCCCCAGTCTTCAATGAGGTACATCATGTATGCAATGTACATGATGTATTTATTGGGGACAAATTGCATCGCAGCTATACATAGAGTAGTTTGTATAGCTATATCTACGTTTTTATGTTCTAATAATATGTCCTGTTTTGTAACATTTATTACCAGTTTTGGGTGTGTAAAGCGCATTCTTAACTACTAAAATACGAAAATTTCTGACGAAATAATAACCCCCCCCTCGAAATACCCCCCTCAAAATTTCCACTCTGAAAAAATAAACCCCCTGGGGCCAGATTTAATTCTCCCTACAGATTTGTAGGGTAGGGCGTACGCCCGATAGATTTTTTAAAGTTCAGCCGCATCGACGCACATGCACCGAGAGCAAGGCGGTTTGTAAAATATACGAAACCATCCCTTAAGGTCGCCGATATTGCAATATGACGTACATCGCTTCGATTTTGGCCCGGAAATCACTATTTCGTCATTTCTTGGCCGTCTGCCAATTCGTCGGCCAAGAAATGACGAAATCATGATTTCCGTGCCAAAATCGAAGTGATATACGTCATATTGCAATATCGGCAACCTTAAGGGATGGTTTCGTATATTTTACAAACCGCCTTGCTCTCGGTGCATGTACGGCGATGCGGCTCTACTTTAAAAAATCTATCAGGCGTACGCCCTACCCTACAAATCTGTAGGGAGAATTAAATCTGGCCCCTGGGGTTATTTCGAGGAAATTCGGTATACATATCAAGGTAAATCGCTACACAATTGTGTAACTATATTGCAAATTGATCACAATAAATATAAATATCATGTACATTGCATACATGACGTAATACATTCCTGCCGGGGGTATTGTGAGGGGCGATAGTGAGTTAGAGCCTCAGCTCACACAGACGTGGGACCATTTCTAGGGGGCCAATTCGAGGGGGTATTTCGATGTAACATGGTATACAATTGCAAGCCAACAAACCACCCCGTCCACGGCCACCCTTGCCGCGACTACCAACGATGGTAAAAACACACAGAAACTCCATGAGCTATTGTTGTTTATTGCAATGACTGGCTTCCAACACCGATGGATACTGGGATCTGAATTCTGAGGAGAAGGCTTGTTACAGAAATTTCTGGGCGACTTTTAAATACCTATTACCCATATCAGTTCCCTAGCATGTTGTCATAATCAATTTCTATTAAAAATGCAATAAAAAAACAATGCATGAACTTTCGAAGCAGGGTTTATCTGCAGGCTCCCCTCACAAGCCGTCAAAAGCCTTTCATATGATAGTACTAGCTGGTCAAAAAGTTGGGTGTTCCACCTGGGGGCAGTCCCAAGCCCTGTAAAGTGTAAAGTAAAGTGTCAAATGCAAAGTCAAATGCAAAGTCAAATGTAAAGTGTCAAATGTAAAGTAAACTGTCAATTGTGTATCCAAATCTTATTTTTTTAATATCCAAATCTTATGTTTTGCATCCAAATCTTATTTTTGACATAAGATTTGGATACAAAAACAATTGAACAAAGACATAAGATTTGGATATGAAAAATAAGATTTGGATACACAATTGACACTTTACTTTGCATTTGACTTTGCATTTGACACTTTACTTTACATTTGACTTTGCATTTGACACTTTACAGGGCTTGGGATTGCCACCAGGTGGTTATTTTTCCTTCTGCATAATAACAGGAAAGTAAGAACAAAGTGCAGATATGGCACAATTTTGGACAGGTGCCAATATTTAATAATGTCCAAACATGTTTCCTAATAAATACTGCATCATAATTTTTTTTGAAAAACCAAAAACACAGAAAGTGGTTTTTTAAAGAAAAATCCCATCATTCCTGATCACCACTCCTGCCACGGCCCCTACTACCCCCGCCCCTGCCGCCCTTTGCAAGGGCCATGTCTTGGATTTGCAAGCAGAGTAGAAGTAGGACTGAGATAATGGGAAGGGTAGGCACTTTCATTTGGCTGCAGTTGTATTTAATTGAGAATTTTTTGTTGGATTTATATTTCTAGCAGTTTGATTTTTGCTGTTAATATTTACTATTTTTGCCCTTTTGTAGCTGCATTTGTTGTGATTCATCATTATTCTCGAAAATGTTTTTTTTCTACATCCGAGTCTGGGCACGTTTCGAGGCAGTTGCGCAATCCGAAATCAATATTCAACGCAGTGTTGCGCTTTTTATTTGAGTTATATAATGCGCAGTAAAAACAGAAGTAGATGCACAGCTGAAGCCAGTTCCGCAAAATGAGAAGTGAGAACGAGAAGTGAAATGGCAAAGGCGAAGTAAAAAAAGAAAAAGAAAAAGTAATTTCTATTCGCTTTTGCCATTTCACTAGCCTTTGCGCTTTTACTTCGCATTAGCCATTTCACTTCTCACTTATCATTTTGCGGAAATGGCACCTGGATTATTATTTGACATGTTTTTTAATACGTTTTACTCAAATTACTTGTCTTCGAGCCCAATTTACAATAATATTATGTTGTCCTCACTCATCTTACAGGGGGGGGGGGGTATTATTCAAGAGGGGGAATCGTTAAAGGAAGGAACTAGGTGTGCAAGCAAACAAGTATTCAAAAAATCTATTTTGATGTGGTGATGTGTATTATTCAATTTGACGGGGTTTTTTGTAGCTCAAACGTTATACTAGAAGTGAAAGTTTTAGATGTACAGGGTGGCGCGTCAATTCTGAATAAAAAATGCTCAAATTTGGTATGGCAGTAGAGCAATGTAACCCATTTAAATCAAATTTCAGTGCAGTTTGTGGTGGTGAGATGTAGTTGAAAAACATCTCGCACACTTTTTTAACATACAAACATATCGTACCTATTTACACACAAAATAATATTGTACAAGATACATGATTAGCATTGGAAACATTCTGGGAGATAAAAAAATTTTCTTAAAAAAATGAAAAATGTAAGATTTATAAATTTATATTTTTCGCCATATTGTAACCAACACTGGGGATAATCTCAAATCATTGCAGAATCTATGACTAGGGATGGAACAAACTGGTTTTTAATGACCCAGTATTAACTAACGATGGCAAACCTCTGGAAAAAGTGCTAAAATTTTCAAGCGTTTTTTTCTAAAACGACCTTCCGAATTTCGATATTTTTCCAAAAATAGTTCTAGAATATACCGTATAACCTCGAATTACTCCCCTAAAATTTGGCTGAGGAAATAATAAACCCCCACCCTAAAATTGAATGTATTGGGCTGTCGGGAAAGTTCGTTCCGTCTCCCCTTTGAACGGGGTGCATTGTGAGGTTTGAGTCGGTGTATAAAAGCTGGAATTATCGATGAATGTAAAATTCAAGGATTATAATTAACCGCGAAATTGATTACATAAAAGTAGATGATAATACATATCTCCAACTTTATGTTCCCAACTGATTTGACGTTGAAATTTCATCGAAAAATTGAAAACTCCAGAAACGGTGGATCGTGCTTGTCGAGTTGAGGGCATTATTGAGAGATAGATTAGCGCTGGATCGACTTTTACCTTATCAATTTTGCGGTAAAATTTTACGCTTGACTAATTTCCAGATTATATACCCCAGCTGAATCCCCACTGATCGTCCAGGACGATCCAATCTGAGACGAGCTTGAAACGGAACGAAGTTTCCCGACAGACCAATAGGTAAACATAACGTACATGACAAATACCGCGGATTGTGATCCGTATAATGCAGAATGCACGTTAAAACCGATGACTGAGTGTGACGTTAGGGAAGTGTTTATGTTATATGCAGTTATGTATGCCTATAAACACATATACCGTATTTCCTCGAAATACCCCCAGGGGGTTTATTTTTATGAGTGACTATTATGAGGGGGGGGGGGTAATTCGAGGGGGGTTTATAATTTCGCCAGAAATTTTTTGAACACCCTGTACTAAACACGTACGCAGACGTAGAAAAACGCAACAAAACCACCATGTATAAGAATCTATAGCCTTATACAAGTATGTAGATGACATAAACCATGTTCTAATGTGCCTACACACACACTAGTTTTCACCGTGACTTCGTGTGAAAACTGAAATTTTTTAATATGCAATTTACCGTATATCCTTGAATAAGACCCCAGGGGCGTTATTATTTCGTCAGAGGTTTTGGAGGGGGAGTTATTCAAGGGGGGGTACTATTCAAGGGGGGGAGTTATTTTTTCCTCAGAACTTCCAGGAAAACTTTCATGTTATTCATTGTTTGTATGCATTCCGTCAACACATCTAATGCAGAAAATGACCAGTTCAACAAGAACAAAAACAACGTATCCATCCTAAAATTCGTGTTCATCGGCGTCTGAATCATTCAAATTCATTCAGAATTCAAATACACATTGTCGTTTTACCCAGAGGGGGGACTTATTCAAGAGGGGGGAGTTATTCAAGGGGGGGCGTTATTTTTTCCTCACCTGGCCAACAGGGGGGTGTTATTCAAGGGGGGGGGGGTATTATTCAAGGGGGGGGGGGTCTTATTCAAGGATATACGGTAATGAACACGGTTGAATGATTTTTTTTTTTTAAATTAGAAATTAAATTAATGAAAGTTAAAGTTTGAAAATTTTAAAACTAAAACACATATAGCATACAAAAAGAGTAGGCTGAATGTCGCCATGTCGCCATTTCAGTTTTCACATCGGTCACGGTGAAAACTAGTGTGTGTAGGGCCGACGTAACACAATCATTGTTTTTAACGTGTGTTCTTCGTTTCCCAGAGCTTTTATCATCTACGTTCCCTATACACTGAATTTGGGGGGGTATTTCGAGGGGGGGGGGGTTTATTAATTCAAAGTGTCCATTTTGAGGGAGGGATTTCGAGAGGGGGGGTTTTTCGAGGGGGGAGGGGTAATTCGAGGAAATACGGTATTTACATCTATGTAATTGTTCGATTTTTCTACATATGAGTATGGGTAATTTCCAAAAATTTCTGGCGAAATAATAGACCACCCCCTCGAATAAGCCCCCCTCAAATTTTGCTGGCGAATTAATAACCCCCCTGGGGGTATTTCGAGGTAATACGGTATCTTGAATTTTCGGATCTTTTTGATTTCTTTTTGAAATTTTTGGCGTCAGCTCATTGCATTTTCAAATTTTTCAGGTGAATTTTGAAAACAGTCATTTACCGTATTTTCCCGAATTACCCCATAGGCGTTTATTTTTCATAGTGGATTTTTTTTGGAGGGGTTATTACTTCGCCAGAAAATTCTTAAACTCCCAGTTCTAATTTGTTTTTTTTTGTAACGTACGCAAACATAAAAATGCAACAAAAAATGCTATGTATAAGAGTAGCGATGTAAATATGTCGATGGTATAAACTTTTTGTTCTAACGTAACTCAATCATTGTTTTTAACGTGTGTTCTGCATCGCCCGTAGCTTTTGTCATTTACGTCCCCGTTACACTCAATTGGAGGAGGGGGTATGTCGGGGGGGGGGGGAGGGTTTATAAATCCATAGTGCCCATTTTGAGGGGGGGGGGGGGTTTCGAGGAAATACGGTATATATGATGTATAAGACGTATAAGCCGAACTTTCGAAGTCTTTACGGCAGAAACAAGTTACAAGCGATGGCATGGCATTACAACATAAAACGAGAGATTTCTAACTTCATCAGAAAAATCATACACGATTTCACAGTTAAAAATGCTGACACTCCGTAAAAATATGCAATTTGTGCAGTAGAAGCTTTTTTTGGCAAGATATAATCATTAATAGCAGACGGTTGCGTGTGACGTGAAAATTTAAATTGCGGATTTTCATAAAAAGACAATAAATGCAAAAAAGGCATCGAGGTGTGATAAATGCATAAAATATTATACTTGCTGAAAAGTTGAACCGAGGACACGAGATACGAAGAAATCCAAATACCGAGTACGAAATGAGCTTGTACATATCAGTGATATTTAGTAGAAGGGGGGGGGGTAAACGGGGGGGGGGGCTTAATGCGTTATGGTATCGTTCCTAGAATAATCCCGTGCAGCGAAGTTTCAGCGTGTGAGATAAACAAAATATTCATACCGTATTTGCTCCAATAATTCCCATGGAAAATTATTTATGCGTTAGACTTTTTTGAATGGGGAACTATTCGAAGGGGAATTATTCAAAGGGAGGAATTATTATTTCGTCAAAATTTTGAACTTGATTGTATGAACTCATTCCACAAAATAATAACGTCACCTCCACAAGCCACAACACAGCAAAATGCCGTTTTTGTTCAAATTGAACATAGCAATTCGATCATATGCCTTAACGGGGGGACTATTGACGGGGGGACTATTGAAGGGGGGACTATTGAAGGGGGGACCTTTCAGGCTCAATGGAGTTAGATACATACTGGGTTCAAATTTCGACAAAACATTTTGGCAAAAAATATCGCCAACTATATTCCAGTCTGATTCCACAACTTATTTAGAGTACAATCTAACACAAATCTTTAGTCGCCCGGATATTATTCAAAGAACCATAACACCAAAAATAATGTTGCATAATCTGTACACACCGAGTTATCTAAATGAACAGAAAAAAGTAAAACCTTTGACACTATGAGAAACTCCAAAGGCATTGCACCATGCATACACGTACTTATACACATAAGCATTTTCAAGCGAACAAAATCAAAGATAATAAACTGTTATACTGGTAGATGATGACTGTCTACTGGCTCTACTTCCCGGCATTAGTTCAGATGCCATTTTACTGACACTTTTGTCACCACTTGTATCTGGAATTGATGTGAAATTAGCAAATTATTAAGTGAGAATGCTGTGACGGTATTTACTGAGCGCACTGGTAAAATTATTTGTTACTTCAAGTTCAAACAGTCCGGATTAAAACCTAGGCATAATTTCAAACGATTTACATACCGTCAGGTGACTTCTGAAACCACCAACAATAATTTTGGCTGGCAACAATAATTTTGGAGAAGCTGGCAAAGTTCCAAAATAGTTTCTTTTTGAAAATGGATTAATCGTTTTGATGCGATTCAATCTGTAGTTTTGAACTGACTTCTGTATTTTTAACCGGATTGTTTCAAGGGATAAACGATTTCCCCAGTTTGCGCAGGCACAAAAAGAAAATTTTAGGAAAACGCACCATTTCCACGGCATTTTTCCGCTGAATTTCCATTTTTCCCAACACTATGCTGAATTTTCTTCTGCTCAATCTCAAATTCAATATCCCCATCTACGCAAGATTCCATAACTGAATCGCGGTGACGATTGCCCCTTTGAAAATGTGGTTCTAAAGTGGGCGGAGTTAAATGGTCGTCGTTGGTTGGCTGGATCAAAAGGGATCTGCAAAAGGGTGTATGTGTCTTTGAGCGTCATTTTTTGCACCATTTTGTCTATTTTCACCTTCAAAATCGCTATTTTGGGTTATATACATGGTCATACATGGCTAGGGTGTCAAATTTTTTTTACGGATAACGGAAAATTTTTGCACTTGCCGGAAAATGGAAACGGGCGTCCCCCCCCCCCCCCCGGCTACGCACTGCAGCCAGGGGCGCTTAATGCAGGTCATTTTCCTACGGAAACTACTTGTGAAATCGAATAACGCTATCCTTAATTCTTGTTCACACTAATCTGGGCAATATAAAAAAACAAAACCAAATTACCTGTGCTCGCCCAACATAGGCGTGGGCGGGGCCGACCGCATTCCGGCATGATATCGGGAACCAATTTGTCCTTTTACACTAGATTTCGCGGTAGAATTTCCCCTCGGTGAAGTGGGCGTGGCCAACGGTTCGAATTTTCCCGAAATCTGATGCGTTGGCGATGACATGACGGGCTTCTTGAGGCTGTAAATTAGAGGAATAGTAAATAATTGCACATAATCATAACACTCAACAGTTGAGCACCGCGAAATGTCTAGACGCTATTTCTGGCGCCCAAAAACGAAAAATTTAAACGATAATCCAGATTCTGTTAGTGAACACATCAGACTGGGCCCCGGAAATAGTCACAGTTCCTAAACACGGAAAAGTCACGACAAAAATGAGTCTTCACGAGTCCGATCCGAACTCCGATAAGGTAATTAGAACATTTGAACTTAAGAAAAGACAAGTTTCACAACAAAACGATGAAAAACCTGTGTCTGTTCTCAAGTTCCACCTTCCACTCGGCCACCCCCAAAGCCAACGACCGTCGTTTCCACCCTCCAGTATCAATTTGGCCATCCGCACCAAAAGTGACACAATGGTCGTCAATGTGGGCGGAGTCGGAATCGATAGCAGCCAATCGGAACGCCGATGCGAATTTGTGCGTCGCAGGGTCGTATGGCTGGAATTTTAGGAGAATAGCTGTATTTTAACCTATCTAAAATTATGATTTTTCAAAAATTTTCACCACATATTGTAATATTCTGCCTGATTTTGAAGCTGCGATCATAAAATTTGCATACACAAATATTTATCTGTACAAATAATCAAATCCAAAAGATCGAGAAAAAATTTCCTTCACAATTGATTCATTTGGGGGAGTTTGTTTTGGTATAAGAGGTGTCGATTCCCATATTACGCGTTTAAAGGGGCAAATAATTTGTTAGAGAGCGTGGACGCATTGTCCCAGCCCATGAAAAACTGAAAAAAACAACCATGTAAAACCAACACAATCACTATCATAATGGCATCTTCTCTCCAAAGCTGCCAGTCCGAACATTTCTGGAACACCGGTTATACACTGGGAAACTCGCGTTTCATCTGGTAATTCACTGATAACCGATTCGCTCCATTGACTCTTGCTCGGAGGCGACTGCTGCGGACATTTTGGGCTAAAAGTTGGCAAAGGGCCAAAAGTGGAAAAATGGGAAACTATGAATAACCGATTTAGCGGGGAAAACCGGTGAAATTTGGGGTTTTTCGAACCAAGCCGACGGTGCATCGAGCAGAACGGATGCGTTTCCACTCGAATCCAGGGGGTAGGTTGGAGTGACGCCTGAAATTTTGGATGATTTTTTAGAAATAGAATTTAGAATAAAATAGATTTTTTAATAAAATTGAGAATGATGGGGCGGGGGTTGTCAAGTTTTTTATAAGTTGGCAAATTTGGTTGTCGAAAGTTCACTTGTGAAAAATACCTTTGATGCAGTAGATAATTTTGATGACAAAAATGCAAACATTGTGACTTTTAGAGTGACGCCTAATATTTTGAATGATTTTTGGCGCCAAAATTTTTCTAACAAGACATCAAAGCAACCTTCAAACGCGGGTGAAGTGGCGTCCAAAGATCTGTGCATAATTCCTTTATCCTCGCTACTGACATTTCCATCCGTACTGTCGGCAGTGGCATTCGTACCCTCAGTGGCTGCACTCGTTTCCAAGACGCTAAACTCCGCCCCTTTTGCGGCACAATATTCCCCCTCGATCCACGATCTTCTAAACAATTTCGGCGGCGATTTTTTGGTCGCATTTTGAACTTGGCGGATGGAGTCATTTTCCGCCAAAGGGCTATTTTGTAGCGAAATCGGTGATCGGGCGACATTTTCAAGGTCGATTTTGGCGTCGATCGATTCGGCGCTGCGCACCACGCGCAAGGGGGAATTTCTGCAAGTTCAGATGGTGGAAATGAGCTGTCAATTTTAAAAGCGGAAATGCGCGATATGGCAAAAGGGATTTAACGAGTTACCTCTGTTCGGTGTGAATAGCTACCGTATTTTTTCGAAATACCCCCTGCTCAAAATGGCCACTATGAATTAATAAGCCCCCTTCGTTTAACACCCCTCAAATTTCCGCATTGAAAAAGTAAACCCCCCGGGGGTAATTCGAGGAAATACGGTACATACATTTGAAATATACGAGCTTATTTTCAATCCCTCAATTTGCACCCAACCCACCTATCAATCTTTTTCACTTTCTCACTCAGGGCAACATTTCTGTCCATCCTCTCACTTCCTCCAACATCGCGTATCGATTTCAGATTATCGGGATAAAATGCATCGTTCACCAAATTCAGCGGCAACGAAATCTGACTGGGGTCGATTTTCCGCCTGTGCGCAGCGTCGCTCGTTTGCGCGTTTGATGATGTTGAAGACTGGGCAAATGTGTTGGCTGTGGTTTCCATGCACACTCGCCGCACTTTTTCGCCCTGCATTTGGAAAACAATAACTTTTTAAATTCGCTCGATCCTTGAATAACTCCCCCATTTGGTCTTGTATACCCCCCCCCCCCCTTTGTGATATTTAGGTGTAGAACATGCTGCAAAAATAAAAAAACGATCGATCTAGTCAAACAGAGGAAAAAACTAAGTCTGGAGGGCTGATACAACGAATGGAAATACAGAGCAGTGTGTGAAACGAAAAATACAAAAGAATGGTAGCCTATCGCAGTGGCAGTTGTACGATGAATAAAGTCCAAGTTTTCCTGAAACTTCTGAGCGAAAGACAACTCCACCACTTGAATACCCCCCCCCCAACAGTCTGTCAACAGCTGCTGAGTTCCACCACTTTTCGGAAGTTTCCAAAACAACGTCTTGAGTTTAGCAAACAATCATCCAATATCCACCAACCTTCCTTTTCAACGACGCATACAACGACTTCTCATTTCGATTTCTCAAAACAACTCGATTCCCGCTAGATGGCACAGTGCCAATATTCTCACTCTCTGGCACAATCGCGTCGCCAGTTTCACTCAACTGATCACCAGCACAATGCGATCTCATTTGGCCCTGCTGCGGCCATCTGAGCACTTTTTTGAGCCTTCCCGATGCACTGTGAGCTCTGGAACGAACTTTGTCTTTCAAGTTCACCGCGTCAGGTGGATTTGTATTCGGCGGGTTACGGTAGTTCGCGGCGACGGCGGTGGATGGTGACAAAATTGAATTGAGCCAGTTTCCGGCGCGAGTCGATGGCCTGAGCGATGTTATCTTGGTTGGGAGATGTTTTTTCATTTTGCAATCTACATATTATACTCTAGCGACATTACACCTTACAATGAAATCTACCATATCCCTTCTGAACAAAAGGACAAACATTGGACAAAGGACAAATTTCTCATCATATTTATCACATTGCTTCTACTTTTGGTGAATTTGGTGATGTTTTCAATGTGACCTTATTCCTCAAAATATGCTATTATTCATTGTAGGCAGGGCCGTATCCAGGGGGGGGGGCGGAGGGCTGCGGCCCATGTGCAGGAAAATGCGATTTTCAGTATCAATTTTTTTTAAGTGTTTGCAAAAAATTTGCGCGCAGGCGTTTATATCGCTGTATCCCAAATACCCATTACATGTACACAAACATAAGTTTTTCGCTCTATATGTATGCATATTTACATACATATACAGCGGTTCTCGGCGCCAGCGCTGACGCCAATGGCGCCATAGCGTGGCGCCTAGGAATTTCACCATTCAATTCAACACCATTCAATCACCATTAAGGTAAAATTTTAGGGGGGGTCAGCCCCCCCCCCTCGCCGGGTTCCGTAAACAAGCAGCCCCCCCCCGCTCAAAAATCCTGGATACGTTCCTGATTGTAGGGTGATCTGTCCGCCCAGTTTACCGTATTTGCTCGAATAATTTAACCATGGAATTATTTTTCATCGGATTTTTAGGGGAGGGGCTATTCGAGGAAGAAAAACTAACGGGTGGGGTATTATTTTGATAAAATTTTCAAGCATGTTTCTATCGACTCATTCCACAAAATATGCTTTATTTACACAATAATGTGCCATTTGCGTTTGAATTTGACAACGCAAATTGATCTACCTTTAATAGGGAGGAATTATTCAAGGGTGCATTATTTTTCCCCACTCGTCTTACAGGGAGGAATTATTCAAGGGGAATTATTCAAGCAAATACTCAGATATTCCGGACACCGTACTCAATTAGATTTACACAAATCCTGAAAAAAACGCTAGAGCACTGATCCAGGGTTGAAAAATGTTATTTTTCAGACACCCCCATCGCATTTTTTAATTCAAAATTAACGCGGGTCACTTTTCCTCACCAGAACCATCGGAATTAATCAAGCTTTTTTAGATTTTAAACGTTTCAAAACCAGCTCACCTGCCTCTCCTATCCCTGCCTCTCAACTCGACAACGTGCACATTTTCTGGCGCTGGGCCCAAATCGATCATTTTGCCAAATTTTTCGAAATCCGTGACGCCAGGCGCCACGTTTTTGGAGCCGAAATTCGACGCGGTCCAAGATTGCGCGTAAACGCGACTTTCACTAGAAATTCCAGTTGATGTAGAGGCTACGGGCTGAATTTCGTGACGCGTCATGGCGCCTGCATTTTTTGGAGGGTGCTATTTGTCAATGAGCAGAATATTGACAAAATCTAATGTAGTCGAAAACAACAAAATTTTAGATAGGTATCTAGTCCAAATCGGAATTAGCTGCACTATTTCAACAAGAGACAGGAATCATCGAAACTGTGTTTTCCAGGCTATGAAAATGATCTAGAGCTATCATTCAATGTCACTTTCAAGAATGATGTGAAATTTTTCTAATAATGGCATTCCTGGTGCCATTCAAAGCCCTGTAAAGCACAGGTATCAACAAATTTCACTACAAATATCATACAAATTTGTCAATTGTCATGCAAAGTGTCAGGCAGTGTCAATTGATATGCAAAGGTCACACATAAAATCTTTTCTTTTGATTGACATTTTACGACATTTGACACCTGACTATACACTTCACGGGGCCCCCTGGTGCTCGCTAATAGACTACATATACACAGTAGCTGTTAACTAGGAACTTGAGAAGACGTTGTTGACTTTTTAATCAATTTACAGGGCAAAGGATAGCTAACCACCACGTTCCAGCGCCTTTCTTGGCACGTTGCCAGATAAATTCTCCAGCTCCCTTCTGCGTCTGTCACATTTCTCATGCGCCAAAAAGATGTCATAACACCGGCTAATCATAAACTCGAGAAGAAATGAGGACAGTTCGAAATTGTCCGAGTTGTCATGCCCGTCAACCCGTGGACGATTTCTGCGCATAAAATACATATTTTATACATCACATAGAAAAGTGAGCCTGACTTTTTTAAATCGTTTTTTTTCTTCTTCTAAAACCCATCCCAGCGCACTTTGTTATAAAGTGCCAAGTGTCAAACCCAGGTTCAGTTATTATTTGAAAATTATTAGAAACTTTACACGCCAGATGGCAGCACATCAGAAACTTTACATGTTACTTAATGACGCAGAATTTGAAACTCTGTTTGAAAAGTTGACCTCCGCTGTCAATATACAGGGTAGGCACATATTTCTGTGAGTAGTGGCTTCGAGCAGGGCCGTATCCAGGGGGGGGAGCCCCCCCCCCCTTCCCTGGGCGAGACCAGAAAGTGACCGAAAAACGCGACTTTTTCAACGTCAGTGCAAAAAAATTTGTGCGCATTTTTCACCACACAAAGGAATTATTATCAGCTCAATGTGGCCAAAAATCGTTATAAATACACTCAATGGTGTTGCTGTTTTTGTATGTATATTTACATACATATACAGCGTTCCATAGCGCTGGCGCCAATGCCAATGGCGCCATGGCGTGGCGCCTACTAATGGCGCCAGCGCCATTGCCCCACTCCGCCATTCTGTAGGTGAAATTTCAGGGGGGCTGAGCCCCCCCCCCCCGCTCGCCGGCCTCCGTAAACAAGCAGCCCCCGCTCAAAAATCCTGGATACGTCCCTGGCTTCGAGCGCATATTTATGCCACATTTGGCTCCGCCCACTCGGTCCGGTCAAAGGTCCCTGAACCGCGCGTGTGTCCAATGCACTTTTATTACAGGGGGCAGTCTCAGACCCTGTAAAGTGTAAAGTCAAGTGTCAAATGTCATGTAAAATGTTAATCAAGACAAAAAAGGAAATGTTTTTTTACTGAACTTTGCATGACAATTGACATTTTAATAAACATTTGTCATGACAATTGACACTTTGCATGACATTTGATTTTAAACACCTTCCCGATCAAGTCCGGCCCCCCATTTTTTATTTTACTTCTGACGTCCTATCTCCTGTTCTAGGACGCGCCAGAAGCTGAAACTTGGGGTAGATATTGGCGCAACCCCCCTCTACTTCGCATGAATTGAAGGGGTCGCGGCGACCCCCTACAGGGTGGGTCGCCGAGTGCAAAAAAAATTTGCAGCTTTTTTAGTGTCCCACACAAGTCCGGCCCCCACTGATATCTTTCACTGCGGGTGCCGTACCTCCACCTGTGGGAGGGGTATTAATCTAAAATTTTGGGGATGTGTCGCCAACACCCCTCCCCTACTATACACTGGCCAGGCAGTCTTTGGCAACTCACCACAGTGTGGGGTGCAAAGTTTAAAATTTATTAAAATGTTACTGTCCCACACAAGTACAGCATCCAATTGAATTTCAAAAAATTGACACTTTTGTGTTGTTTCAACACTAATGTGGTTGACAATGTGAAATAAGCATGAAATATCCTCTAAAAAATATCTTATCCGACCTTAAACTGCCCACCACATGAACCCCTCCCTCCAAGTGGGTGACAAAAAAATCACTTTTTACAACTTTTTCATCAGACACTTGAACTGCTGGTTTACAATGATTTATAGAGGAGGGTTAAAGGTTTCAAATTGTGTAAAAAACCTTACCTCAAAAATGCCTTCATAAGAAAATTTGCTGGGGTTAATTTAAAATTGTGAATTTTGCCTATTTTTGTTCCTGCAATGATGTCATTTTTACAATTTGAAATTCACCCCCAGCAAATTTTCTTATGAAGGCATTTTTGAGGTAAGATTTTTTACACAACTTGAGACCTTTAACCCTCCCCTATAAATTATTGTAAACCAGCCGTTCAAGTGTCTAATAAAAAAGTTGTAAAAAGTGATTTTTTTGTCACCCACTTGGGGGAAGGGGTTCATGTGGTGGCCAGTTTTAGGTCGGATAAGATATTTTTTAGAGGATATTTCATGCTTATTTCACATTGTCAACCACATTACTGTTAAAACAACACAAAAGTGTCCATTTTTTGAAATTCAATTCGATGCTGGACTTGTGTGGGACAGAAACATTTTAATAAATTTGAAACTTTGCACCCCACACTGTGGTGAGTTGCGAAAAACCGCCTGGCCAGTGTATAGTAGGGGAGGGGTGTTGGCGACACATCCCCAAAAATTTTAGATCTATACCCCTCCCACAGCTGGAGATACGGGACCCGCAGTGTAGGAAATCAACTGGGGGCCGGACCTGTGCGGGACAGTGAAAACGCTGCAACTTTTTTTCACGTATATGGCGACCCCCTCTATAGTGAGTCGCCGCTGCCCCATTTATTCATGCGGGGTAGTGGGGGGTTGCGCCTATATACCACCCAAGTTTTAGTTTTCCACCCCTCCCGCAACCGGAGATATGGCCTGCTAAGTGAAAAAAAAAATAGGCGGCCGGACTTAGGGTTGGAAAAAAAACGTTTTTTTTTAACTCGATGTTTTTAAAAAAAAAAAACGTTTTTTTTTAAAAGCTCCCAGATATGACCTAGTGTCAACATATATAGGTATATCAGACACTGGCAATACTCTGTGATGTTAAATATGACCATATAATGGCTGTGGAGCCATGGGATAGCATTATAAGTGGTGATTTGTGTCAAAAATATCCATTTTTTGTCGACATATCGTTCGTATATCGCCTTATAATCGAATGTTCGAGATGTGATGAAGCCACCGAAGTCAGCGTCTTCTACCACCGAATCCGGCAACTCCAAGACCGTACTGAGAAACGGCCTTTAGAGTGGTTGATTTCCCGTTGTAGCCGAACGTCCACTTGTCGACAGCCAAGTTGAGTTTATTTCGTGGTTGCGTGTTGAAAAGGGGTTTCAAGATTGTTTCAGGTACTTTATTTCGATCAGATACAGCGTATTACAAAAGCGCAAAGCCTAGCGAGCTTCCTAGTCGAAGTTTCTATCGCTAGCTTATTTTCGTTCAGTAGCTTGGGGTCCGCAGACTGAAGTAAAAACTCTCAAAGTAGCTAAGACACGGAAATCACGTATAGAAAAACAGCTACAGTAATTTCCTAATACAAATGCACAAATAAGACATGAATGCAACAAATAAACACATCTAGCCGAAACAGTTGCCTTATACCGCGCGTGCATACATTCAAACAATTATGGTAAAGAAATACCAAGTACAAATTGGGCTAATAGAAAACTATTAATCTTGAGAGGCGCGAAGTCGGCAAACTCGGCCGATTTACTAATTTGGTTCAATTTGTCAGAAAACATTGACGCACATTGGAACCAATATGATAGGGTTAGGAAATTATAATTAGTGGTGCAAATGTTCCTAATGACGTAAATAAAACACAACAATAATAATCACTTCCTGAAAACGTATATTTCATAATTAACAAATTGGGACTTATTTGGAGTAAATGGGTATTGTAATTGAGCAGAGTCTTTAATATATTTGATTGAGCGGGGTATTATAATTATTAAGTAAATATAAATAGTTGTGAGCGAGGTTATGACAATTATGCCTATGCGAAGGGCTTTGTACAGTAAATGCTAGTTACACACAGGGCACCATTTCTCTGTTAGGACGCTGGCCTAGATAATTACGCAGAACATAAATATTTACAAGTTTTGACTTTCTCAAATTGCAAGTAAACCATGTAAATGTATATATAATAATAATCAGAAAATTACGGCGAGTTGAATGAGCCTAATTTCATATTAATACACCTAATAATAACTTATTTGACTTTTTAACCTAAATATTTCACATAAACATATCTATTAATCATAAAACACTTTCCTAATTAAATATTCTCCATGGATAAATAATATAGTGCAGGAAATATAATTTGATATCTTGCGTGGTAAATAAATATAGTGCATGAAAAGTAAATTAGTGCAAATAAGTAAATGTGCGAATATGAGCCTAATTATCAATTCTCTGTATTTCTTTATCCATCCATTTTGCCACGGTCAGCACACTCCGGGCGGAAGAGTTGCTGCACCCCGTTGTTGCAGCAACGTCACATGCTGGTGGTGGTGGGCGCCAAAGTGATGAGTGGCGTTTCCACAGTCGCCTCGGTGGTGAACGTGGTCGTGCGCGAAGTCGTGGGTGTGCGTGAAGTTGCAGGTCCGGTTGTTGATGATGCCAACGCCGACCTAGCCTGATGATGAAGCAGGTAGTTGCCCGTGTCGCTTCCTGCGCGTTCGCGTGAGGTGAATTTGCGGATATCGGGCATGTGAACACTGTCTCTGTTCCTGGCTCTGACTTGTCCTTCATCAGCTGAACTTTCATCTGGTTGAACGTATGCTGATAGTGACTTTGCCATTCTGTCCTCTGTTTCTGCTCTCCTGGCAAATCTGACGGACTGTGTTGAGTTGGATCTGGCTCTCCTCTTGATTGCTGGTCTCAACTCTGTCTTGCGCACTTTTCTTTGTGGATAATTGGTCTCTTTCTGAGTTGATTTCTTGATAGTGTATCTGATGGCTCTGAAGCATAGCCATATGCATTTGAATGGACACACTATGCATTTCCATATGCATGTGTATACACACGGTGGAATCACTGGTTTCCCTGTGGCAATCCTCCAATTGTACCACAGGTATCCTGCAGCTACAATTCCGGCTATCAGGATTGTGATCCCCAGCAGCATTGCGATTGTGTTGATGATCACTTGAAAGGGTCCTTTCAGCATTCCTCCCATAAAGTTGGTGTACCCTTTTGACACTCCAGATATATAGTGACCATATGCTTTGCCGATTCCTGCTGCTGTCTGTCCAATTCCAGCTCCAATGCCTTCTATTGAATTTCTGATCACTCTGGGATCCAATGACATATCTGCTGTGTAATCGATCAACTGGTTCTGCACATGCTCTAAATTCTGTAGTCTCTGAATCTGGCCTCTGACATCCATGAAATTGGTTGCTCTGTTGACAATGTTGGTGAACAGGTGAGGCGCGTCAAACGTGAAGGCCTGCCACTGTCCTTTCCATGTCATTTCAATTGGCGTCTCTGTGACATGCACCATTCCATGTGCGGACTTCCACTGTCCATGCTCATTTCTGTACAGGTGCGGTGTGGTGTGGCTGCAGTCCTCTTCTGGTGATTTCTCCACCAAGTCTCTGCTGCCTGGGCTCTTGAACCACAAGGGCCCGTCTTTGTCCAATCTCATTGGTGTGTATTTGTAGCATGTCTCTCCCACTTTTCCCGTTTGATAAATTATGTATGGCTGCACTTCCTTGCATTCCCAAAACATAATTGCTTCTCCAGCCCATTCTGCATGAACATCCTGTCTTCCCAGCATGGCTCGAATTCCCAATGTTGGATCGATGCGGAAAAGCTGAGTCAACATGTCCAGCTGGTTCTTGCGAAGTTGACATAACTGATGCCATACAATCGCAAATTGTGCCTGAGTCATTTCTCTGACCACATGTTGCAGGAACTGAAACTTGGAGTTTCTGTCGTCCAATCTGGCATACAATGTTCCACTGATTGTTGACTCTCTCGCCTCCACTATCTTTCCTGGCATTGCCCATTCCACAGGCACATCTTCTCTTCTGTCAAACTGGATGAATACACCTCCTTGATCGGTGTAGTATGTGTCTCCTGGAACACATTCTGAGCCAATTGGCCTCTTTGTCTTGTTGCTGTGGGAGTATGCTGCTTGCAATTTTGATACAATAATTGTCTGGCCAGATATCTCTGATTTGAATCTGCCAATTCTATCATATGCACATTGATGCTTGAAGTTCTCTGTATCCCACACTGTGATTCCATAATTGTGGTCTCTGCAGTGTCCCATCATGGCTCTACACTGGCTGAAATCTTGCAAGTCGCTGATTACAGTCTTTCCATCGAGTGAAGCCACGGTTCCTTCTTCCATGTAGAAGTTACTGACGACATTTTCTTTGTCATGACAACACCATGAATATTCCACATTCAAGGTTTGATTGGTTGTCCACACTCTGGGTTCCATTTCCACCAAAGGTGTTCCTCTGAACATCTTGTGAATTCTTGCATAGTTACAGGCTACCACGCCAACTTGCTGGTATTTCTCAAAATTGCCTGTAATGCCTTTTGCTCCCCAGAAACTGGTGTGTGTGATGATTTCTTTGATTCTGATGTAGCATCTGTATGCTTTCTCTTTCTGTGGAATCTGTCTCTGTGCATAAAGTGTAACCTTCATTGCCTTGACAAAATTCCTTGGTGGGATATGGCACTGCACTTCTTCAGGAACTGTAAGCGCATGTCCATGCCTTCCACTGGTGCAAATCTGATACTTCTGGCTTTGTGAATTGATCACTTGTTCCACAGGATGATCCTTAATTGCATCCTTGAATCTCTCATAAGTCTGCATTTCTCTGACAGATTTTGGTGGCCATTCTGAAGGCAAAGGCGGCAATCCGTGATGCGCTGCCAATGATGGTGGCCTTACTGTCGAGGTTTCTAGAACGTATGTTCTGGAAAATACTTCGCTGTAAGCCTTGTTGGCTTCTCTCAGCGTTGCTGACTCTGACATGCCTGTCAGCATCAACACCATGCACAGCATTCCAATCACCAGACTGCTGGTGGTTGCTGTGGCTTTCCCTGTTGCACTTCTCAGGACTCTATCCGATGCTGAGTTCCTCTGAGCAGGGTTTTGTACAGAGTCTCTGTTCGAGCTCTGATTTCTGACATGTTTCTGGACAATTGCTGGGTCCAGTAAATTTACTTTGACTGTCACTGCTGTCTCTGGGATATCTATTGTCTTTGAATTGATTTCCAGCGGATACAATTGATTGAGTGGTCTGCTGACCACATTTCTGTTGGCAGTTCTGACTTTTGCTGAGCGAATCTGTCCATCTTTGCTGGGCTCTAACTGCTCGATGCGACCCATCCTCCATGCACCTCTGGGCATGTTCTCTTCATAAATCAGTACAACTTCATTCACTTTGGGTTCTTGAGTCGCTGTCAATCTGCCATGTTTGTGTGTCACCTGAGTTCTTTCCCTCAAGCTTGGGATATACTCTTGATGCCACAAGTCCCAGAACTTATCCAAAGTTTGCTGGGTTGTCTCCCAATATTTCTGCAGTTTCGCTGCGTTATCCATTCTGGGCACAAATTCTCCATCTTTGTCTGCGTCAAACTGTGGTGCTCCAATCTGACCTTCCCCTGTCAGGAAGTCTTTTGGCGTCAGCACTCTGAGGCTCTTTACATCACCATAGATGTAAGAGATTGGCCTGCTGTTGATCACTGCTTCGACTTCTGGCAGAAGTGTCAACAATTCTTGCAGGGTTAACATTCTGTGCCCCACAGCTGCCTTGAAATGTTTCTTGGTGATGCCCACCATTCTCTCATAGACTCCTCCCTGCCACGGTGCCATGGGAGTCATCATGTTCCATTGGATTTGTTGCTGTGAGCAGTAAGTCTGTACTGCCCCACTTTTGACCATTTCTGACCATTCTTTTCCAGTATTAATGGCCTTGTCAGTGCTTGTGCTGAGCACTTTCTCTGTCAATTTGAATTGCGTCGCATTGTCTGAAATCACTGCCTCAGGCTTTCCGCGCCTGGCGATGAATCTCCTGACTGCATTCAGGAATTCTTGTGCTGTCATGTCCAGCACACTTTCCAGGTGAACTGCACGTGTCACCATGCATGTGAACAAACAAATCCACATTTTCCTGTGATCTTTGTCCACTTTGTACCAAACTGGTCCCAAATAATCCAAACCCGTGTACTGGAACGGTCTGGCTCTCTGAACTCTGGTTTCTGGTAAATCTGGCATTGGTGGAAGCTGGTACGGCTTCGCTCCCAATTTCTTACAGGTTGGGCAGGTTCTCGTCACATTGTAGATCACCCGTCTGCCCTGTGTAATCCAGTACTTTTGTCTGATCGCTGCCAATGTATGTTGCACTCCTGCGTGCATCAATTTCTCATGCTGGTCTCTGACGATCAGCTGAGTCACTGTAGCCGTTGCTGGCAACAGTATGAGTGGCACTGTGACCTCCTGTGGGTCTGTATGCTCCATTCTGCCGTGGCACTTCAGGATTCCATCCTGATGCATTTGCACATTGAGCCATTTGATCAACTGCTGGTCTGCAGCTGTTTTCTTGCCATTCTGGCTGCCTTTGCTGTGGCTTGTTGCCAGAATCTCTGCCACTCCTTTGTAATGATTCTGTTGCGTCACTTTGATCCAATATTTCAACGCAATCTCTCTCTCTTCAATACTGATAATTCCCTGTGGTTTTATTGTACCACAGATACTTTTCATGATTTCTGACAGTCCACTCTGACTGCCATTTCTGCTGCGCTTTTTGTGCATCTGTCGCACAAATCTCATCACATATACTGTTGAATCCAGTAACTTTGTCAGTGATGAGAATCTTTGAATCTCAATTCCCAATGGGTTGCTTTGCTTGCTTTCATCAGCTTGCTCATTGCTGGTATCTGGGTCACTGGCCACTTGCTGTGTGGCGCCCAGGTAAATTGGACTGGCTTTTGGGAACTTGAGCTCTTCTCTCTTAATTTCTGCCATTACTTCTGGCGTAACTGGCTCCACTTTCGGCTCTGGCCATTCTCCAGTCATTAGCCATTCTGGCCCCTTCCACCACAGGTTACTGCCTTCCAACTCTGACATATTCATGCCTCTTGTGGCCATGTCAGCTGGGTTCTCCAGTCCTGCGATGTGTCTGATATGCATGTTCTCTGTCTCACTCTGAATTTTCCTGATTTCATCCAATCTGTTCTTGACAAAACATGCTAGTGGCTTCGCGGTTGTCAACCACTTCAGACAACAGGTTGAATCTGACCATACAACTGTTTGATTGAATTTGACGTCCTTGAGCTCTTTGTGAATAAACTTTGACATTCTGCTGCCAATCAACATTGCTAACAATTCCAGCCGTGGAATTGTCACTTCTGGTTTCTTTGGAGCTAGTCTCAATCTGGAGTACAGCAGGCTTGACGTGCCGCTGTCATTTTCCGTTTTCTGGCATATGTATGCCGCTGCGCTGTATGCCATTGCTGAGGCATCAACGAAAATGTGCAGTTGTGCATCTGCACCACTCTGATAATTCAAATTTCGGTTGAACTTGATCTGTCCAACTTTGAGCAACTCTGTCTCTAATTGCTGCCAAATTGCTGTCTGTTCCTCAGACAGGGGTGTGTCCCATTCTTTGGCACTTGGTCCTGAATGCCATAACGTTTGCAAAAATCTTTTTGCTGGCAGTAGGACAGGACTGACGAGTCCCATTGGATCAAAACATCCCACAGTCACCTTTGCAACTGTCCTTTTCGTGGGAAGTTTGATTTTCTGGTCAGTTTCTGATAACTGTGATTGCTGAACTGTCTTTGGCGTTTTCAGCCACATCTGGTCGCTCTCTGTGTCCCATTTCATTCCTAGGACTGTTGTGACAATTTCCTTGGCCACATCTGACTCTGCCAATTGCCAAGTAAAGCTCTTATTGTTGCTGTTCCATTCTCTCAGATTCATCTGTGCCTCTGTGAACAGCACTTTGGATTCCTGGTACAATTCGATTGCTTTCTGCTCTGTGTCCACACTGAGGATCAAATTATCCACATACAGATTTTCATCGATCAATTTTGCATTTTCTGTGCCAGCTTGATTCAGGTGGTATCTGACTGTCAGCGCCAGCAGCGCTGGACTGCAGATTATACCAAATGGTACTCTGGCAAATCTGTAAATCTGAATGTTGTCCTCCATGGATGGTTTCGTGGGATCCTTGTACCACAGAAATCTTGTCACATCTCTGTCACTGTCCTGCAGACTAATCTGCAGAAACGCTTTCTCTATGTCTGCGACCAGGGCGATTCCATGCAACCGGAATCGCATCAGCATCCCTACCAGCTGTGGTAGTATCACTGGACCGCGGTACATGCACTCATTCAAGCTTGGCATGCCTGGCGGTTTTGCTGAGGCATCATATACCTCTCTGACCTTTGTGGTAGTTTTCTCTGGCGTTATCACTGGTTGATGAGGCAAAATATGGAATTTTCTGCCATCCATAATATCCTCTTGAACTTTCTCAATCACTCCTTGCTCCTCTTGTGCTTTCATGATTGCCTGAATTTTCTCCAGTAATTCTGGGTCTCTCTTGAGCCTGTTGGTGAGGTATCTGAACCTCTTGAACGCCATTGCTTTGTTGTCTGGTAGTTCATGCAAATTTGGCTTGTACATGAACTTAACAGAGTACCGTCCATCTGGGTTTCTCTGTACACTCTCATTGAATTGCTTGATGGCCTCATCATCCTCGACGAGGTCTGGCTGGTCCATTATGCCAATGGTATCCAGTCTATCCATATCTTTGACATTTGGTACAGGAGCAATTGACAACGGTGCTTCCTCGTACCACTTTTCTCTCTGAATTTGATGCACAATTGTGTTGACCACCACCGGATATGCACCATCCGTGGTCCATTGATTTCTGTTGCTCGTCAGCTGCCCACCTCCCATCAGCAATCCCAATTCTGATGGAATGACATACAATCCTGACGGAAGTCTGGTGGTGCTGGTGTTTCTGGACATCAAGTCCCAGAAATAATTCAAGCCCACTATAATGTCTGGCTTGAACTTGCACTCTGTCTCTTTTTCCTTGGGAATTCTGTCTGCAAAGTAACTCTCATCCGGGAAGTACTTCTGCAGGTACTTTTCGTCCTGTTCTGACACAGGCACTTTGATTTGTTCTGTGGTCAACGTCGGGACCACATCTGCCACCATTTCCACTTTCTGGCCATTTCTGAGCCGCATTCTGAATTCCACTTGCTGTACTACTTTATAGTGCGGCTTTTCATTTCCGAATGTGTACACCTGGATGTGGTGTTCACCTGTACTCTTCAAATTGAGTTTCTTGGCCACTTTCTCTGACATGTACGTTCCCTGGGATCCTGTGTCCAGGAACGCTTGGATCTGTAGTGGTGGCTGTTCAGGCTCCATCTCTGTATCCATTTCTGAAGCTTCAATCACGGTTCTGGCTGTCATCAGCATTGACATATTCCTGTTTACTGACAGGTTCACTGACGTATTCTGTTGCTTTGTATTTGGTTCTGTGACCACTGTGCTGGATATGGTCTCTGTCTCTACCACTTCTGGTCCAGCTTCTTCCACAGTGACACAATTCACTGTGGCCTTTCTCTGTTGGCTCTGTGCTAGTCGACCGGCCGTCGGCACAGACTTTCTGCCATTGTTTGCTGATTGCTGGCCATTCTGTTGACCATTCGCTCTGAACGCTGGAATTTGCCGTCCAGCGTTTCCATTGCCATTGTCACCAAATTTCTCTGGGCACACCGCAGTGTGGTGCCTATTGGACTTGCAATAGAAGCAACTTCTCGTAAATTGACATTGATTCATGTAATGCCCTTTCTGCAGGCATCTCAGGCATCGCTCTGCCTTTGACAAAATCACTCTCCTTTCTCTGGCAGTTTTGAACTTTGGACACTTATCATTAAAGTGTAATTGCTGTGTGTCATTGCAGAACACACACGGCCTCCCAGGATTCATGAATCCAGCCTGTGGTGCACTCTGACCATTCTGGATCACAGACATACTCCCTGTGCTGGTCCTTGGGTTCTCTGGCCCTCTGAATCGATTCCCATTGCCTTGGAATCGATTATTGAATTGCTGTGCGCGAGGATTATTCCCGAATCCCTGGCGCGATTGCTGAACTGGTGCCTCAGTTTGCTGTGCGTGCTGTACAGCCTCACTGAGCGCTAGCTGCTTGCCAAACAGCTTTCTGAAATTTTCCACCGTCAAGGCTTCCTCAGTTCCCTGTTCCTTCTGGATTTCTCTGAGAACCTCGGGTGGCACTTTCTGTTGCAGCTGGCTCAACAGCATTGGATGTTCCACTGATTCACCCAGTGACTCCAACTGCTGGAGCAGCCTTTCAATTGCATCAAACAAAATTCTCATATCCTGACAGGTATTCCTGGCCTGTCGCAGCTTCATGATATTACTCATCAGCGTGTTTCTGACCACAACTGGCTGGTCATATCTCTTCTTGAGCATTGCAATTGCGGGTGCATAATTCTCTGCGGTCACACTCAATCCACTGATCATGCCAAATGCTGAGCCTTTCAGCAAGCTCCTCAAGTATGAAAACTTGGAAATGTCCTCCAAATCTGTCCGATTGTGGATGTGGGATTCGAACATTTGCCACCATGATCGAAATTTGACAATTTCCCCAATAAACTGTTCCACTTCCAGTTTCTGTAATTTGACGCTCTTTGCAGTGGTTGCATTGGTTGAACTGGCCCCCGGAGCAGCTCCCTGAGCTGTCAGAGCCATCTGGGCAGCCATCTGCTGTATGAATGCTGTATTGACTTCATACATGGTATTTCCGCTCTGTTGCTGGATCATGTCTTGCAACTCTTCGATGTATACATTCATGGCTGCCATTTTCTGTGTCACCAAGTCTGACATATTTGCATATTCCTCATATGAGTCTTGGTATATCTTCTGTTCTTGTTCCAACTGGTCGGGCTCGTCAATGTCCTTGACGATATCCCTCCATGCGTCAAATTGAGTTCTCACTGCAGTCATTGCACTTTCCAATTTTGCACCCTCCTGTTTGATAGTTGCAATCACTCTTCTCATCTCTGTTCTCTTATCTTCCTTTGATGCTTCCGCAAATAGCTCCAGGTCATATTTGGCAAATTCTCTTGCCAATCTGCTTTCCACCCTGTGCTTTGCTGGCCCCAGGGTCTTTCTGATGTGACCTGTTGGCGAAACCATTTTTGCTGATGAATTTTTCCTTCACTGTTTCTCTTTATAGTACGTCTCCTGTGACGCTTGTGACGCTTCTCTGCGTCTTTTTGTGCAGTGCTCTGCGCACCACGGATTTGTTGTGCCACGCACAATACCAATGCAGTCCTACAGGCCCCTGACGTGTTCTCACGCGTTGACCTTTACTGCACTGGCACCAGGTGTGTTCCTAAAGCCCCTGACGTGATTGTTTACACGCGTTGACTTCAACACACCGGTCAAATCCACCTGGACAATAAACAATTTATTTGCCCAGCAGTGTGCGCCCAAAGAGGGTCCGTACACACTCTTCCTGAGCGCTCTGGCGCTCTTTCTGGCACGCCTGTGTGCCTTGTGACCACGCCGGCCACTTGCTTTCCTGAGCGGCTCCTGTGCCGCTGTGCGCAGTGCTGCGCTTGCCGTGTCGCCCGTGACACGTTTCTGTGCACTCTGGTGCACTTTCTGATTCTGGGCAGTGTTTCTGTACACTATTCTGCAATTGCACCTGTGCAATGCAGAATTTCTGGCACTTTTATGCTGTCTGATCTGATGGTACCGAGCAGGCACAGCGTGTATATTTGATGGGAGCTTCGCAAAGCCCCTACACGCTACCAAGTATCCTAATACTTGGTTTTCAAATCCACTCTCTGTCAGCTACAGCCCTCTGTCAGCTACAGCCCTTTGTACACTGATACCCCTACTTTTGCACTTCCGAGGTATGAGTCCACTCTTACCCAGTGGAGCGAGGGACCTCCGCGAATGCCCAAAAAACAGCCCTTTGACTAGCGTGGCTCTGTGGCGATCCTGTCTCCGTCAGGTCACCCTCCCTTGGCATAGGAAGGACGTGCGAGCGGTCACTGGTGTCCAGATATCCAGGAGCGTCCAGCGAAAGTTTGACCACCGTCCGACAATGACTCCTTGTCAAATGCCGGTGCCGCCCAGCGTCTAGCACCTTGCCAGAACACTGGTGAAAGCTGCCTGAAATCCTGACAGGCTTGTCAGAACTCCAGTGTCCTCCGCGCGTGAGCGTAGAACCGCTCCCAGGATGTAGACAGGAGTGCCGTGACTTTGGCACAATGCTGTCTGCAAATCAACAGCCAACGCTCAGCCAAGGCCAAATTGATGTTCAGCAGGACTTTTGAAGTTCTGCCAACTGCCGCACAATGTTCGTTCCGGCTTGGTGATAGCACAATGTCATGCAATCACCCTGCTCGCTGCGCCATGTGATGAAGCCACCGAAGTCAGCGTCTTCTACCACCGAATCCGGCAACTCCAAGACCGTACTGAGAAACGGCCTTTAGAGTGGTTGATTTCCCGTTGTAGCCAAACGTCCACTTGTCGACAGCCAAGTTGAGTTTATTTCGTGGTTGCGTGTTGAAAAGGGGTTTCAAGATTGTTTCAGGTACTTTATTTCGATCAGATACAGCGTATTACAAAAGCGCAAAGCCTAGCGAGCTTCCTAGTCGAAGTTTCTATCGCTAGCTTATTTTCGTTCAGTAGCTTGGGGTCCGCAGACTGAAGTAAAAACTCTCAAAGTAGCTAAGACACGGAAATCACGTATAGAAAAACAGCTACAGTAATTTCCTAATACAAATGCACAAATAAGACATGAATGCAACAAATAAACACATCTAGCCGAAACAGTTGCCTTATACCGCGCGTGCATACATTCAAACAATTATGGTAAAGAAATACCAAGTACAAATTGGGCTAATAGAAAACTATTAATCTTGAGAGGCGCGAAGTCGGCAAACTCGGCCGATTTACTAATTTGGTTCAATTTGTCAGAAAACATTGACGCACATTGGAACCAATATGATAGGGTTAGGAAATTATAATTAGTGGTGCAAATGTTCCTAATGACGTAAATAAAACACAACAATAATAATCACTTCCTGAAAACGTATATTTCATAATTAACAAATTGGGACTTATTTGGAGTAAATGGGTATTGTAATTGAGCAGAGTCTTTAATATATTTGATTGAGCGGGGTATTATAATTATTAAGTAAATATAAATAGTTGTGAGCGAGGTTATGACAATTATGCCTATGCGAAGGGCTTTGTACAGTAAATGCTAGTTACACACAGGGCACCATTTCTCTGTTAGGACGCTGGCCTAGATAATTACGCAGAACATAAATATTTACAAGTTTTGACTTTCTCAAATTGCAAGTAAACCATGTAAATGTATATATAATAATAATCAGAAAATTACGGCGAGTTGAATGAGCCTAATTTCATATTAATACACCTAATAATAACTTATTTGACTTTTTAACCTAAATATTTCACATAAACATATCTATTAATCATAAAACACTTTCCTAATTAAATATTCTCCATGGATAAATAATATAGTGCAGGAAATATAATTTGATATCTTGCGTGGTAAATAAATATAGTGCATGAAAAGTAAATTAGTGCAAATAAGTAAATGTGCGAATATGAGCCTAATTATCAATTCTCTGTATTTCTTTATCCATCCATTTTGCCACGGTCAGCACACGAGACTTCAGGTAAAGTTTGGCACGAAATGGTGATCAAACAAGGTTATAAAAGGAGGTTGTTACTTTGGGAGTGAAGTTACACACTGTGGAGGTACATGGAAGCACATTACCTCAATATTATATATTACAGCAACATATGTCGGCTTATTCACCCATGGTAGCACATAGAAATGGATGTTTTGATACTAAAAATGCAACAAAACCAATGAAAACAACCACCAATGTCAATTTGTGTGTGAAATTGCGCGCTTGCGCGCAAAAATTTTGCAAAATACCCAGTGCTTAGTACTAAAAATTTCGGCCAATGTTTTTTTAAAAAAAAAAACATTTCGGACGTCATGTTTTTTTTATTAAAAAAAAACGTTTAAAAAAAAAAAAAACGTTTAAAAAAAAACATCGGCCAACCCTAGCCGGACTTGATCGGGAAGGTGTTTACATGGCACTTCACTAGGGTTGGAAAAATCACGCCTTGATTTAAAAAAAATCAATTTAAAACAAAAATTGATTTTTTAACATTAAAATCAGATTTTTTTCAAATTGCCAAGAATGGGGGTATAGAGAAAAAATATGTGTATATTAAGTGTCTGACAATGTATTGTTATGTCATTTGTAGTGATATTATGACTGTGGAGTCATGGGATAGCATTATAAGCAGTGATTTCTGTCCAAAATATCCATTTTACGTCAACTTATTACATATATCGCCTTTTGTCGAACATTTGTGACTTCAAGTGAAGTTCAGCATGGAATAGTGCTTAAATAAGGTTGTAAGAGAAGGCTAATACATTGACAGTGATGTTACACACTGTAGAAGTATGTTGGGGCACATTGGTTAGATATTATATACTACACTAGCAAATCACGGCTTATTATACTACGGTAACATGAACAAATGGAAGATTTTACACTAAAAATGCCCCAAACCAATGAAAACACCACAAATGGTAACATGTATGAGAAATTGCACGCTTGCGCGCAAAAAATGCAAAATACCTAGTGCAAGTCTACCAGAAATTTTGACTTTTGATTTTTTTAAATTAAAATCAGTTTCCACCCTTTGATTAAAAAAAAAATCAGATTAAAAAAAAATCAGTTAAAAAAAATCAAGTGCCAACCCTACACTTCACAGTGTCTGGGATTGGCACCAGATCCGTGATTTTTTTGCAAACAATGTTAGTGCGCGATCGCGCGAATTGGCCCGCGAGCATTCGCCACAATCGCATTGATGAGTGGGCGGAGCAAAAATACGCCGTCCAAGCAGGTGCACGCAAAAAGTTGGTGTGCCTTGTAGACAATTAGTGAGACTATTCATTTATGGTATACTAAGTTCAATTTCGCTTTTTTGGTCGCTTTCAACGTCATAAGTGGCGGCACATCCACTCACGACCATTAAAGCAATGGGTTTTCTAATAAATTTGACGTAATCAATCACCCCCGCCCCACCCCCATTTTATATTTATTTATCATAGGTTTGCATTGACCGTATTTACTTCGAATGCCCTAGAGGGCATTATTTGCACTAATGAATAGTTGAGTTGAGCACAATCAGGGAGAACGTATTTAAATACATTTATTAGGTAAACTGACGTTTAGTCTACCACATTTCATATGAATAAAAACCAAAATTTTTATATCATTTTAAATATTTATAGCTATTGATTCACTATGCGTGAATTTGATGCATAATTTATCGTGAATTTAATCATAAATTTAATTTTCTCCGGACAGTATGCATTTACATTCCGATTGCAAGCACGAAATTTTCTTGAAATAAATAAGCTATTTATTTATACCACTTCCCTGGGGTATCTTGAATTTCGACCCTCCGGTGGTTGGATAGATAGCTGAAACTTTTTCTGGGGGGTTGGGGGGGGGGTTCGTGGGGGTTCAATATATAGGCTTTTTGGGGGTGTAGAAAGACGAAAAGAGAGAAAAATAGCTAAAGTAAGTGATACATCGCTAAAATAGGTATAAAAGCACATAAATAGCCAAGTATAATAGTTGAAAATAGGCAATAATGAACGTATACTAGCAATTTTGGAGGTGAAAATCTATTAAAAAACAAAAGTAGCGATTTTGAGAAACAATTTTGGTAAAATTTTGCAAAAATCGCTCGGGACAGATAGTTAGCTGGGCGATTTGGGTGGTGGGTTCAGGGGAAAGTAGCCAAAAACTTGCCGCCGGGAAGGAGGGTTACCTACCCCCAACCCCCCACCCCCATTCGAGACGCCTGCCACTTTCACAAGATCCTATCCACTACCCAATCAAGCACAGTTAAACATTTTCACCTGTCCTAAAATCAATTAAAACTGTGGCTAAGCGCATCAGCTGAATGACAAATTACACAATCATGTAATTTTTCTCAAAGAATTTTTTCATCTGCTCTGAAATTACATATACCTATTTACAATTTTTGCCATTCTGATAAAAAGCTTTGAAAACAACATATTATATCAAATGGAATTCATAAATTCACGGAATGGAAATATTCAATTCAGTAAGTCAGCGAAAACTTTCAATTTTAAACTGGATACCTGGTGTCAAGTCTGAGAGACCGAGACTTAATTAACTCCAGACTAGTGATGTAAAAAGCTCCATGGCGGTTTTCCGACCCCAGCGCCACGCGCCATAGAAAAATGGCGCCAAGCGCCATGGCGCTTTATGATTTGGCAGGAATTTTGTTCCTGGCGCCGGGCACAAATAGCGCCAATGGCGCCACAGCAAGAATGCGCCAAGCGCCATGGCGCTTTTTGCTATGGCGCTTTTACATCACTTCACTACTCCAAACACGTTAAGCGTTATTATTTATGGATAAAAAAATTTCATGTTTTATTCAATAATTGATCAATTTACTCAATATGCTTGCTAATTTAAATAGAGCATTTAATCAAAGTAAATTCATCAATATTCAAAAATGTATGAATATAACGTCGTGAATTCGCGTCCTTCAAAACACACACAGTACACAAAATGACGCAATTCTAATTGAGCGGAAATAGACTTAGCGTGTTTCCATGCCAATGGGCTAACTGTCAAAGCCAATACCGTATCTATCGAAATAATTTCCCCGTGGGCTTTAATGTTTAATGTTTTGGCTTACCAGGAGCCAGTTGCGCAAGTGGCAGAGTTTAAAAGTTGGGTAAGTTTTCTTTAAAAAAACACACTTTCTGTGTTTTGAGCCCTTCAAAAAGGAATGCTTGTGATTTGAGTTTTTTATTCTAAAATAACTCGAGTAACTCGTTTTTATTGCCGTGTTTTTGATCAAAACTAGAGCGTTTCTTTCATAAAATGCAAATTTTCATAAAGATAGAGTTTTTATCCAGTTGAAGTGTTCAATGCAAAAACAGTGCTTTTCTCATTACAAATTTGCACGTCTAATGCATACTTGTTAAAATGTATTTACGTTTACTTAATAAGTACGTATACTCGAGTACTGCATAAATACGTTTACGTTTTCCCCTGAAAAAATATCGGTACTCACTCACTCGCGTACTTTTTGAAAGTTTGGTAATTTTTGATTTTGGGCGAAAATTGGGGCAACATTTCTCAAAAATACCCAATTTTACGTTTTCCGGGAACAAACGTTATTTACTCACGTTTACTCATGAGTAAAAAATAACTTTGCTTTTTCTGTACTCAGAGGTGAGTAAAGAATAAACACTTAAGTTTATATTTTTCAAAAATGTTCAGTACTTTTAACAAGAATTTGTTTTCCATGGTGCTGGATTGGCCGCGGCTCCAGCAATCATCACTTTTAAGGCTGCCAGTAATCCGTGGCGCCTTCATAAATTCCCTAATTGCCAAAATTACAAAATTTTGTCAATCAAAATACAAAAAAATTGATTGCTTTTGAATTTGCATTTTGATCAGGGGGCATTCCGGCACCCAGTAAAGTGTCAAAGGTCATGTAAAATGTCAAACAAATTTGTCAATTGTCATACAAAGTGTCAGACAAAGTGTCAATTGTCATTCAAACTTCAGTGATAAAATACTTTCTTTATGTTTTGATCGACATTTTTCATGACATTTGACACTAGGCTTTACACTTCTCAGTGTGCGGTACAGCCCCCAGACAACTGCTGGCATTTGATGCACAGTGGGCACTGATGTTTTCTGGGTCTTTAATCGAGGCACCCGGTAGAATGAACTACAGTATGGAAGATTCGAGGGTGTGCGCAATGCGCGTATCATAAAACTTGAAAAGCACGGCATACATCCTATTGTGAACATACATAATCGTTTGATCCGGGAACTGTTCTGCTATTAAAGTTTATCTGGGACCAACTCGTACACTGTCAAGTGCTTTGTAAAGTGTCAAATTCCAAACAAAGTGGCCGCTAGACATCTTTGACGTCACGAAGTGTCCGTAGGACAATTAACAGAGCCATTTTTCACGACTAGTCAGGACAATTTCCACATCAGGGGTATTCTAGATTTCGCCTCCAGGATAGATAGATAGCTAGCTGAGAACCCGCCGGGATAGATAGATAGCTGGGCGATTTGGGGGGTGGGGTAACTAGGGTTGGAAAAAAAACGTTGTTTTTAACTCAATGTTTTTAAAAAAAAACAACGTTTTTTTAAATAAAAAACGTTTTTTTTAAAAGCTCCCAGATATAACCTTGTGTCAACATATACAGGTATATCAGACAGTGGCAATACTCTGTGATGTTATATATGACCATAGTATGTCTGTGGAGCCATGGGATAGCATTATAAGTGGTGATTTGTGTCAAAAATATCCATTTTTCGTCGACATATCGTTCGTATATCGCCTTATAGTCGAATGTTCGTGACTTCAGGTAAAGTTTGGCACGGAATAGTGATCAAACAAGGTTATTAAACGAGGTTGTTACTTTGGGAGTGAAGTTACACACTGTGGAGGTACATGGAAGCACATAACCTCAATATTATATACTACAGCAACATATGACGGCTTATTAACCCATGGTAGCATATATAAATGGATACTTTGATACTAAAAATGGCACAAAACCAATGAAAACAACCACCAATGTCCATTTGTGTGTGAAATTGCGCGCTTGCGCGCAAAAATTTTGCAAAATACCTAGTGCTTAGTACTAAAAATTTCGGTCGATGTTTTTTTTAAAAAAAAACATTTCGGACGTCATGTTTTTTAAAAAAACAACGTTTTTTTAAAAATAAAAAACGTTTAAAAAAAAACATCGGCCAACCCTAGGGGTAACCCCCTAACCCCCCGTTCCTACCCCTGCTCCACATACTTCTCATGGAGGGCTTTTCAAGCACAAGGTAATTTCTATTTTATACTGTACCTAAGTTTTTAAGGTACCTATTTTATACTGTGCTTGGTTTGCAGACAGTCTATGGAATAAATATACGAAACTTACTGTATTTACTCGAATAATTCCCCCGGGGAATTATTTTTTCGTCAGACATTTTTGAGGGGGGAACTATTCAAGGGGGGGAATTATTCAAGTGGGGGAATTATTTTTTCCTAAAAATTTTAAAGTATATTTCCGTCACACAACATACACATGTAAATATGTCCAATTTCCATTCGTAGTGCACATTCCTTTGCATCCTTACACACCGAATGTGCTGCATTTGTATTCGATGAGTCAAACGAGGCACTGCTATTTTGCTTGGTTTGATTTCATCGATTGTCTTTTTTATAAATGTGCATATTTATTCTCCATCATTATGGGGGGAATTATTTAAGTGGGGGAATTATTTTTTCCTCACTCGTCTAGCAGGGGGGAATTATTCGAGGGGGGGAGAATTATTCAAGTGGGGGAATTATTCGAGTAAATACGGTAATATTCTTTGAAAAGCGTGCGCCTGTCTGTTGGGTATCTTGATGCACCAGAAAAATTTGTCAATTGACAAATTGAGCGGTTGACCCCAGGATAGGGTTACAAATTGTATGGTGCTCTAGTTTTAGCTGCCGCTGCTTGAATAGACCGTTAAAACCATTGGTGGTGTATCTCTCATTAGGATTGAAACGTCGCTTCTGTTTACACGGTGGGTCAATTTAAATGCATTTTCAATGTAAACATGAAAGGACTATATCCTCCGTAAAGCTGAGATTAGAGCTCAGCGTAAAATGATGACGTAAAATTTATTTAAATGATTGTAGGTGACGCTACAGGTCTCCAATTTTTTTATGGATAATATATATATCAATACCTTAATTGTGACCGATACGGAGTGTTATCAGCGACAGCTGTAGCAAATTGCAAAATTCAATATTTTTTTTACATTATTATTTTATGTCACGGAACACATTTTAAATTTCACGTCAATGATTGCATGCAATCATTGACGTGAAATGTAAAATGTGTTCCCTGACATAAAATGACGATGTAAAATAAAAAAAATTGAATTTTGCAATTTGCTCCACCTGTCGCTGATAACACTCAGTATCGGTCACAATTAAGGTATTGATATATATATATTATCCGTAAAAAATTGGAGACAATCATTTAAAAAAATTTTACGACTTAATTTTACGTCATCATTTTACGCTGAGCTCTAATAACGGTTTAATGCTGTCAAAGTTTATGCATGGCGCAAAGCAGGGGTCTCCAATGAGGTGGGGATGGGTTACCCAAAAATCGGCCAGATTTCTATCTACCCCAGAGGCCGCTCAGCTATCCACCGACCAGGAGGCAAAATTTCTGGTGACTATTCCCCGAAATCCCCCAAATCGCCTTACTATGTATCTACCCAGCAAATTTTCCAAAAGTCTCACTCAAAATCACTAATTTTTGCACCTTTTCTGTCAACTTTGAGCTACAAAGTACTTATTTTAGGCTGTATCCATATGCCTATTTTAGTGATTTTTATACTCTTTTGCACCACAAAACATTATATCTTTAACCCACGCGAACCCGCCAACCCCCAAAAAGTTTTCTTAACTATCTTTCCTCAAACTCAAATACCTGTACTGTAGCTTATACCTCAAATACCTATGATGGCTGTAACAACATAGGAGAGTAACATAAGTCCCAAATAAAAATAAAATATGATATGTAGGTGATTTCTCAGGCTCAAATTGCACACATACAACTTCTACATCACAAAAAGAAAATCACAAGTGACATCTCTCTGTAAATAATAAGACATTCAAAAATATAGTTACAAAATAAAAATTATACCAGAAATTTGTTACTTGAGAACTTCAACCAGTCACCAACTTTTTAGTTCAAAATGAAACAAAAGCCCAGCCATAAAATGGACCACCCTGTACATCCATCAGAAGGCAATGAAGCAAACATTTAAAGCTCATGTCCAGTGGAATCAGCCAGAACTGTTTGTTCTAATATTTATGACGTTTTATTTAGAGATACTTTTCTATTTTTAAATGTTTGAGCACCCACAAGGAATTTTTGAATATTTACTTTTATATCACATTACCAGACCAAAGTGTGTTCAAACATTTTGAAGACAGAAATACTTTATGGAAAATGAAGCATTTATATTTGAAAAAATATAATTGTAGGAAATTCTCTTCAGTCCGGTGACATAAAAATGTTAAAAATTCAAATTTCCTTGGACGGATTCTGTTATTTGTTTCATTCAAATTCTTTTACGTGATTTTGAACATGTTGCATTTTTCCTATCTATGACGGCATTTTCTTGTGTATTCGATGCACAGCGCGTTATGAGTAACATGAACGTCAACTTTCATTACAGAGAATTTAATATTATAGAAAACATCTATATAGCTTACAGTGCAGTACATAAAGTAGAGGGGGCGTTACCAGCGCCGCCCCCAAGCCCAAATACTCCAGTTCGAATATCTAAAAAATTTATCTGTCGAGAAGAGAAAATTTTGGCTACTACCTCATGAACAGGGGTTTTGTAGATTTGGATCCCCGCGAGTAACACCCCCCTACTAAACCCCTGCTCGTGAACCACCCACCCCCGCCGTGTATAGACCAGCACATGTGGTAGGCAAATTTTGAGCGCTTTCGCACCAATTTTCTATCAAATCGCTAATTTTTGTACCTTTACATCCGTTTCACATTCAAAATTGCTGCTCTTATTCATATGTGTTTCATGACCTATTTGCAAATATTTTAAGCCTGGCACGTAATTATTTATACACCACATTTCTAGGTAGTTTTCGTATAATTTGAGCGATCCCTCTCCCAATTTTTCTCCATACCTGAAGCCACTCCCAGACCCTGTAAAAGACCCACTAAAGTGTAAAAGACCCTGTAAAATGTCATGTGTCATGTAAAAAACCTGTTAAGTGTCATGTGTATCCAAATCTTATTTTATCGTATCCAAACTTTGTTTTTTCTCTCCAAACTTTATCCAAACTTACAAAAACATAAGATTTGCGTACTGAAAAATAAGATTTGGATAAATATGATACTGTACAGGGTTTTTCTTAAATGAAATGACATTTGACACTTTATACAGGGTCTTTCACATGACACATGACATTTTACAGGGTATTTAACACTTTACAGGGTCTGGGAGTGCCCCCTGGAGTCAGCCAACACATTTAAACCCCGTGAGCCACCGCAAATAGTCCCTGCCCCTGGAGAAATGATTGAAACACCCCGGGAGGGGGGCAAAATACTGGCGAGGCTGAATCGCAGTCACGAAAATCTATGAAACATCATTATTTTTGATGTGTGATGCCAAATGAGGTAAAAAACCTGTGGTCACAAAAACCCCAAAATATTTCGACTGACATAAATTGTAATTATAAAATTCTTAAAACCCCCAAAAATCGTTCAGAAGTACAATTGCTGTCATAAATTCTACTTTTGCCCCTTCAAATGCATTTAAGAAGTAACATTTTCAATAGAAAGCTACAGCGAAACTGATGTGTCAAGCGAATGCATGACAAATTCCAACGAGTATTTGAAATTCATGCAGCGAATGTTGCATGCATAAGCAGCCATTTGGCACCAGGCCAGAAATTCTATTTGGACTTAAAGCGGTACTCGGCGTGAAATTGGACATGCAGCATTTCCTTTCACCTAATCGAATCTTACCCCAGAAGAATACAAGTCTGACATTGTGTTGGCGTCAACTTACTGTTCAAATATTTACCGTATTTCCTCGACATACCCTCAAGGGGTTAATTGTTTCCACAGTGCAAATTTGGGGGGGGGGGATTCGACGGAGGGGGTATTATCTAGCCAGCTATCTTTTGAACTCACAGTATATATTCGTTGTTTTTAATGTACGCAGACGTAGAAAAATTCAACAATCACAGACGTACTCGGCTATCTATCTATCCCAGTTAGCATTGAAGAAATCTCTGCGAGATTTATAAATTTTTAAAAATCTCAAATTTTCTGAGATTTATATTTTCTCCACCATTTTCCAGAGAGATTTAATTATATTTTCTTTTTGAAAGATTTTCTGACATTTTTAAAAATATCAGAAAATATCTCAAATTCTGATATTTATATTTATTCCAGGTATTTTGAAAGAGATTTAATTATATTTTTTCTTGAGAGATATTCTGAGATTATATTGCAAATGCATGTATTTACATGGTGCACACTCATTTATTGTCATAAAACCCACCTGCGTGTATGTGTACCGCACGCGCTGGCACGAGTAGGGTTCTAGTTGACATGTTTAGATAGACAAACTGCTATCTGGACATATCGACATGTGAAACGCTGCGAGTGACTGGTTCACTACTCGAAACATTTCAGTTGAATGAAAATTCCACAGCACCGAAATCGAAAAATTGTACAATACAGCGACTCCATTCCCATGCTAATTCAAATGTGTCTTTTGAGACGCTCATTATTTTTATACGACATCTACTTGATATGTATGCAAAGCTCATAAATATACCAATGAAATGGCATGCATGCATGAAAAATAAAGCGGATTCATAGGCTGCCGCATCTTCAAATTTATGAACTGTGTGGAGTTTTGAATGCAGTGAAACTGTCTCATATTCCTCTATTTCTCTCATTATACAACAGTGCTAAGAAAGCTCAAATTCATATGCAAAACACAAAGCTTTAACATTATTTTACCATTTAAAAAAGTAGGAAGGGGATAATTATCCATAGATTGTTATTTTTCATTATAAAAATAGATTGATATTTATTTTTTCTTATCATTGCCAATATTTTTATTAGACCCCGTTTACACGGATTTTTTGTGACGACTCGACAAAAATAAAACGTTCAATAAGTTGAGTAAAAAGGTTCCATATTCATTAGAAAAAGTGGTCAAGTATACCTTCTACCTAAGCGAATATGCAGGCTAAATTGCAGACTCGTGCTTGTAGCTCATGAGTTAAAGGCGTTTGAAAACTTTTGCAGTTGTCGGACAGTTGTCGGACTGTCTCCGACAGCCAGCGACAATAGCAAACTTTTTTCGAACGTTATAACTCTTGAGCTACAAGCACAAGTCTGCAGTTTGGCCTGTATATTCGCTTAGGTAGAAGGTATACTTGACCATCTTTTCTAATGAATATGGAACCTTTTTACTCAACTTATTGAACGTTTTATTGTTGTCGAGTCGTCACAAAAAATCTGTGTAAACGGGGTCTAATGAAACATAAATAGACCATTTCAAAAATACTTTAAAATGTATGTAGCCTCCCTTTTTCTGTCTTAAAGATGCATACTAAACAAACATAAATATTTATGCAGTTAAAATGGGATCCAAGAAAGTAACAAATTGCTTCCCACTTAACAGTCATTTTAGGAAAGTACGTGAAAAAATCACAATCGAGTATAGAACCTGAAAAATAAATAAATTTGCTCATGAGTAACATCTCCCAGCCAACAGATGTGTGAATATTTGTACATAAAACTTGTTAACATAATTTTTCACCCCCATTCAGATCCCCAAGCCCCATGCTAATCTATTAAAATTAAACTAAATATAATTGCCAAAAGTGCCAAAAATGACCCATGCCACATTCATGACAAATTATAGTAGGCCAAACATGACTAATGTATCAATTTTGCTCATAGCAGTTGCTGTATTTACTACAGTGTCAGCGGTGCCACCCAGCTGGGTGTATAACCCACCGAACAGAGTGAGTTTTACAGGGCAGTTTGGTAAATTGAATTTTTACCATAGTATTAGCTAATTATAGCATATACAGTGAATGAAGAGCGCTAAAATACACTCAATGAGTGTATTATTAAGCATTTCTGTATTTTCCTCTCTGGCAGGTGAAGTGGGGGTGAATCCACTTTGAATGTTGTGTACTCTTTCATGTTGTGGAAACTGACATGCCCAGAGTTGAAAGTAACATGTCCAACGTGAAAGTAACATGCATATTACCATTTTTTGAATATACCTAGCTGTGTGAAAACTCATACTCCAAATTCACCCGTAGAATTTCATATTATGAGGAAAAATAAAGGCTTTTCAGATGGAATATGGTAAATTTCATTGTAACGTAATGTGTCAGTTCACATATCCATAACATTATATTCAAAATATTCAAGTGAAAAGCTATGCTTTTCATTCAACAAAGCGCTGAATTTTTGTTGCTACTTGGGCAATTTTCAGTTGGACTTGGGCATGTTACTTTCATGCTGGACATGCTTTACGTCCTTGCATACCACATACATTTCAGATGTCAGATCATTGCAATTGAATTCCACTCAACCCCCACGTTGGCCCCACACACACTAGTTGACATCGACATCAAATGTCAACTGTTTCACAGCCCAATTCAAAGGTTGTATTTAAACGTGGTTCGTCGGATCGTCAGCAAACTTCTCATTGGGATGGGAACCAGTTGACATTTGGTGTCCATGTCAACTAGCGTGTGGGGGGGCCATCCCCGCGTCATCTAATATTTATTTAAAACCAAAATCACCACAAACCCCCCCTCAATTCCCCCCCCCCAGATGCGCAACACCGTGCAAGATTCACCGAAACCAGCATTGGAACTACGTAGGGCGGCCCGGAGTTCCGTGGGTGACCAATATGGAGATTATTATCCTACTGGAGACGTGATGAACGCACTAGGTGGTATGAAGCGGGATATTTTGGTCTGTTGAGATTTGGTTTCGATTCATTTTTCATTTTCGATGCGCGTGGAGGTGGGAGGTGGTAGCTGGCGCCGTGCCAGGTGACAAAGAGAAGTTGACAAACATCAAGATAGCTACAAGAATACCAGGGGTCTCCAATGAGGGGGGTTGGGGATGACCCCCCAAACCGCCCAACTATCTATCAAACCCGGAGGTCGTTCAGCTATCTATGTATTCCAGAGGCAAATTTGTTGGCTACTATCCCATGGACCCCCCCCCCCCCAAATCAGCCAGCTATTTATTTACTATCTGGAGCGATTTTCGAAAAATCTCGGGAAATTGTTAGGGGTCAGAGAAATTTTTTTTAACACCTCGAGAGATTTATATCCTTAAAAATAACAGAATACAAAAAAAACATATCATTTATTTATATTTTCTCCGGTGTTTTTTCCGGAGAGATTGAATCATATCTATTTTAGGGGAAGAAAATGTATCATTTATATTTATTTTCTGTGTTTTTAAGAGACCATTAATTATATTTTTAGAGATTGTATTTAATTATATTTGCTGGAAAAATCACCAATTTTTTTGGAAAGCTATCTGTGTATTGGATTATAGTTCATTTTCAAGTATTTAAAATAATTCTCAAAAAATCGCAGAACGAAGGCGCGAGGCGCGCGGAATTGCAGAGGCTAAATCGATATTTCCGACGATGAAATTTACCGATCTCAATGCATTTTGGAGTGATCAAATGTGATTTCGAAAATCTCACTGATCGAAAAGCTCACTAGCTATTGTTCCCACGATATAATTTGATCTGAGAAAATTTTTCCTGGTGTGTTGCTAGGGTTCAAACGATATATCGTATCGAATATTGAATATCGACTATTTTTCAAAATTGAAGATCGATATCGAAAATTTTGAAAAAATTTCGAATATCGATATCGAGGGTCAATATCGTATCGATATCGAATATCGATTCTCAGAGAAGTACATCGATATCATTTGAACCCTATGTGTTTCTGAAATCGATTGCTATGTTTATGAGGGCGGCAAACATTAGCAGGGTTTGGAGCTTATTTCCGTATTTGTAGTTTCGCGTCCGAAAGACGTTCCATTGTGCCTGCGCACACTAGTTTTCACACGAAATTTCGAAAACTCACAAATCAGCTTAGAACGCATTTGAGTTTTCTATAATGAGGTGGCTGTCAACTACAGTTGACGGGCATAAAAATGACTCATTGTTGAAAACTCAAACACGTTTAAAGCTCATTTATGAGTTTTCGAAATGTCGTGTGAAAACTAGTGAGCCCAGGGCCATTGCATAACTTAAAAATTCAGTGTACCTAGCGCCAATGCGTGGGAACACAGCAAATAAAATTTGTCGGCGAGTAAATCAAATTTATCGTTTTGCATCGCAGAAAATCATGCAGATTGATGTGTGCTATAAAGTAGCCATTGCACAAAAAAATGTCTGCTTTAAATGTCTGCTTTGATGCTACCCACTAATTTATGTGTGGATCAATAAAAATTGACCAATTTTCCCCCACTATTTTTTCCCAGTACAAGTGAAATGAGTTCCATTCCTTGTTCACACTGCGTTTCGCAGCCGTATGGAATAAAATTGGAGTGATGCTTATCGCCATTGTTGTTGACAAACAAAAGCAACCAAACAACCTGGAAATCAGTCCACCTATATAACTAGGGCTTAAGTGTTACTCAAGTGGTAAGTAATTTTGTGGGGAGTAAAGTGACAAGTAAATGTTCAAGTGAAATCTTCACAGTTCTCTGCTAGGGTTCAAGCTTACTATCAGCTCGAACAATGTCACACTCCCCTGTCTGAGTCTAGGTTAAACAATAATGGTCTACTATACACCTAGAAGGAACTTGTTAATTGAACCCCTGCCAAACCCCTCATGAATGTTTTCAGTTACCTATTGACCGACTTGACAGTGACTTGACCGCACGACTTTTCTTGTAACTCTCGGGTTGATGCTAAAGCAATTTCCACCCTTCCCGGGCCGGACAAAAAATTATGCCTCAAATGGCACTTCAGGAAGCGATTTTGCCGGCAGTTCAAAAAAATTTGCGCAAAATTTGCGTTTACACACCTCTCAACCTTACTTATTCTTCTGTACGGTTTAGGAGTGTACAAGTACATGCCGCTACAAATGACCAATGTTGGGCCAATTTTCACACATCTAAGATATAAATATGTTCGTTTTAGTAGACATTGGCGCCACCGCCAGCGCCAATTGCGCCATGGCGCGGCGCCTACAAATGGCGCCAGCGCCATAACTCCATACCGCTATCACATGGACTAAATTTTAGGGGGGGGGCGCCGCCCCCCCGTTTGCCGGGCTCCGTATACAATCCGCCCCCCCGCTCAAAAATCCTGGCAACGCCACTGATTCCGAAGGTCGACAAGTGTCAAGAAAAGTATTGAATAAAGTGTCAATTGGCAGGTAATTTCTAATGTAATTTTCAGCACTTCCAACTGTAGTTACTTTGTCCACTTGCAGAATTGGCATCAGTACCACTGCTAGAAATAACATCAATACATGAAATGACATTTGATACCAGCCCAATTATTTTCTACACATCGAAATTATGTAAAAATGTGATTTTGTGAGTGGTTTTCACAGTGATGTTATTTACCAATCATGACAGCCAGAATGACAACCAAAAATGAATATATATTTTACATTATGATTAGATTTTTTTCTTAATTAAAATATATTTCCATTATCAAAATGAGAGGAACAGAATTACTTCCACACAGTTTTCAGTCAATTCGATGGAAGCATTGAAGGGGAAATATATAAATCTTTAGATGCAGGATATTCAATGAATGAAAAATTTTCCTTTGTATTTTGCCATAAGGCATAACTAAAATAAGCATTTGGTAACCATTATAGATCAAATGTTGAATGCACTTAAGCTTTTTAAGCAAATGTCATTCACAATTTTTCTGTTGAACCATAATCAGGATAAAATACACTCCCACACACGAAAATGTCTTAAATAGAGGCTAACCAAAAATTCTTCTGTAAGATGCGTTTTTGTTTGGTCAGAAAAAGGGTTGGCCGAAGTTTTTTTTTCAAACGTTCTTTATTAAAAAAACGTTGTTTTTATAAAAAAACATCGGCCGAAATTGTTATACTAAGCACTAGGTATTTTGCAAAATTTAATAAGCCGTCGTATGTTGCTGTAGTATAAAATATTCATGAACATGTCGACAAAAAATGGACATTTTTGACACAAATCACCACTTATAATGCTATGCCATGGCTCCAAAGCCATTATATGGTCATATATAACATCACAGAGTATTGCCACTTGTATGATATACCTATATATGTTGACACAAGGCCATATCGGGGAGCTTTGGAAAAACAACGTTTTTTTATTTTAAAAAGTTCTTTTTTAAAAACATGGAGTTGAAAAAACGTGTTTTTCCCAACCCTAGTCAAAAGTAAATACAATTTCTATTTAACTACTATCTACTCTTGACACTCTTGTGTCACATATCTAAGTGTGGAAATTGCCTAACTCAGCATGTTAAAAATATAGATTCACCAAACAAAGTTTACAAAATTCGACTCTCAACTAAAACCCCACAGGCTTGCTGGTAACACAAACACAAATTTGAACTCTCCAAAAATGTCCCAAAACTTCCTGGTCACCATGGTAATTAGCCTAATAATAATAATGTCAGCAAAAAATTTGTGCATAGCTTCTAGACCCAGACATTTGGCACCGGTGCCCGTGGTTATGGGTAGCAGGGATATTGAATTCTCAAATTTTGACACAAATTTGGACCCCTCCGGAGTACACGTGAGTGAATGTGATGTGTGTGAATGTTGTGCTGCGATAAAAATAAGTATGGCAAACAAAAATTCGAAAATTCGAATAAGTTTTCGAATTTTTAATTTTTTGTTGTACATATTTGTCGATTTTCTTCCACCCATATAAAAACACTTGATAAATATTCAGTTAAATATAAATATGGAAAAAATGATACCGCAAGAGTTAACCAAGAGGTTTTGGTTGTAGCTAACCATTTGGAAGTGTGATTCTAGGAATTGTGCACATCACCACACACTTTTGATGCCGCGGTCACGGGGAAAGGCGATGTATATTGGATAGACACACACAGTAAAGTACCGTATGTTTGAGTGAGGCGAAACAAAAAACACATGGTAGAAAAACATGGCGGATACAGTATTGAAGAATGTTGGCAATTATACACTCGACGGACTTGATACTCTGCACTCGCACTGATTTATGTCTCATGTTGGAAGTGTGCCATTGATAATTAAAGCGGTGATTTTTGTGAAAAGATGCAAAAATTCATTTCTCTGAACACGATGATCTCTCATGTTATAACACAAATGAATTTGTTGAACTTTTTAAGAATGTGGCATGGGTTATACATTGTTGGCACGCTTCCAGGGGGAACCACGCGTGCAAGGTGTAAAGTTGCTGGAGTATACTAAAAAGAAGTTTAGCCTAAAAATGGAAAATGAACCGAAAAAAACGGAAACGAAAAAAAATCAGGACAGAACTCAGAAACGGAAGATTTTGGCCAAAAGAATACGGCAACAAAATTGACACCTCAACCACACCATTCCAAAACACAGAACACATCCCTCCCACAACACAGAAACGTCGCGCCCTGCTATCAATGCTAATGCGGCAATTGCAAATGCAACCCGGTCAATTAAAACACCTCGAAACTGGCAACGACCACTGGCTAATGCAGGCGGCACCGATGCACCAACATCACAACCAAAGGCCGATCAGAGATGCGGCTAGAAAACCACTGAGGTTTGGATGAGTGCCAAAAAGTGGTTGAGTAGCAGTGATCGTGCGTGGCCATACTTATTGGTTGGTGTGAAAGTGTTATTTTTGGAGAAAACTGAAATTTTGTCGAATTTCAGGCATGTAACGCAGAGAATTGAAAACAGCGCCTATTTTCAGGTGATCAGTCTAGGTATTTGTTTTCATATATTGGGTGGCCACAAGCCAGAGAACATAGCTGGGCGGTTGGGTTTCTGTTAAAATAGCTGGGCAGGCTTACAAATTGTATAGTGACTTGTTACACGGTGCCTAATTGGATATATCGTATTTTCGAGAGAGAGAGAGAGAAAAACCCCTCAAAATGGACACTATGAATTTATAACCCCCCAATCGAAATACCCCCCAAATTTAGTGTACCAGAAATGTATAAAAAAACGTATTTATGTATACGTTCATTAAAATTGTGCATTATTTTGCATTGATGCACACTAACATTGATTTCATTGCATGAATTACGGGATTTCTATACTGGCTTACACGTTTATGCAACCTACTTAACCCCATTTATATGATATATTGATCATGCTTTTTACTCAATAATCCGACGAAAAAATAACTCCCCCCCCCTCGAATAAGTCCCCCCTCAAAAAATTCTGAAGAAAAAACAACTCCCCCGGGGACTTATTCGAGGATTTACGGTATATATTTAGAACGTAAATGACAGAAGCTACGGTTTGTGATCCGGGAAACGCAGAACACACGTTAAAAACAATGACTGTATTATGTGAGTACACGGTTTATACCGTCTATGTAATTATGTATATAAGTTTATAAAGTCCTATACATGGCGGTTTTTGTTGCATTTTTCGACGTCTGTGTACCTTACAAACAACAATTTAGTACTGGGATTTCAAAAAATTTCTGGCGAAATAATACCCCGTTTAACCCCCCCCCCCCTCAAAAATTCCACTATGAAAAAATAAACCCCCCGGGGGATAATTCGAGGAAATACGGTAATAGTAGGGTTCAAACGGGATTGACTTTTCGGGATCGGGATTGGTTTTTTGAGATTTCGGGATCGGGATCGGGATTGGCCGGGATTGGGGTCACGGGATCGGGATTGACACTTTTTCGGGATCGGGATTGGGGTCTTGGGATAGAGATTTTGGCCAATGTTCTGGCATTCACAGTTGTTTTTAAAGGTCTCAAAACACTGTTGGATGCCAGAAAAGTGGCATAAAATGGACGCTGGGGGTTTGCGTTCACATTTTTGCATACAAAAATGTCTTTTTTCACGTTTTATAATTTCTATTAATTTTTCCGGGATCGGGATCCCGGACTTTGGAGTTTCTCGGGATCGGGATTTGAAAATTTTCGGGATCGGGACTGCTAAATCCCGGAATTTCACGGGATCCGAGATCGGGATCCCGTTTGAACCCTAGGTAATAGTATAGAGGCGAAGTCCTAAAAAATTTAAATCGCGGCTGGCGCTGACGATGTTACAATGGCTTTTTCAAAATAATCTCCGCTAAATTTCAGGATACATCAATCTATGTGCGGCAGCGTGAAAATAATTGATTCCGTGAAGAAAATATTTACATATCTAGATATTTACAAACTCAGCCGTGATTTTGCAGCACTTTGTTGACCGTATTTCCAGTTATTTTGGTTGTCTAAAAAATTCACATTCCATTTTACAGCACACCATCAAATGAAGCTTGCAAATGCGTCATAATTATGTGTAACGATACATTAAATTTTTTTAACCAATTTATATATTTTTTTAAACCACTAGTGGATAACTATGTAGGCATTTTTACACGTACATATTTCTAGGTTATTTTAATTTCAAGCCTTATCGCATTTTTTCTTCCCCCTTTCACACGTAGAAAAAACAAACAAATTGAACACCCAAAACATCACTGAAAAGTTCGTTTCAGCTATCTATCCCCCAGCAGATAAACTTCTGCTACCTACAAAAAAAATTTTTCCGAAGCCCAAACCCTACCCCAACCCAGAGTTGCGAAAGCGTATTTACGCTTACCCGAAATACCCGGATAAATGGGTATTTATATTTACGCTTACGCTTACGCTTTCATAAAATACCCATACGCTTTATTACGCTTTCCCGGCCGAAATACCCGGGTACTAAAAGCGTAAAAAACGTTTCACACGGTCCAGTTTTACGCTTTTGAAAAAGTGTAAAACCACAAAAAAGAAAGTGAACGAGAAGCGAACGAGGAGGCGTAAATACTAAAAAAATGACTGCGTGCGTGCAATAACGCACTGAACATAGCGGCACATGTAAAAAATGTCTTGAAACACAAATGCCTGGTGAAATTTGTGCTGTCAAGCGTAGCTTTATATTATGAATATTGGGGCCAATTTAGGATTACGACGACGATTTTTTCACCGTCGACAGGACTTAGTTTGAGTTAGAAGGTGAAGCATTTTCTGGGGGGGGAGGGGTGGCTGAGTGTCTGGGGTTTCAGGGAATCAATAGGTAGCTGAGCCTCAGGAGGATCGATAGCTGAGCAACCTCTGGGATAAAAAGTTGGTTTTGGGCATTTTATTTGGGCAACCCACAATCCCCCTACTAGACTGCTCAACAGCAAGACCACTTCATAAAAAAATTTTACGCTTACGCTTTTTTTTATGCTTTCCTAGGTATTTTAAAAATACCTTACGCTTACAGTATCCACACTCAAAATTTGGAAAGTGTATTTACGCTTACGCTTACGCTTTCCAAAAATACCGGTATTTTAACAACTCTGCCCCAACCTGAACAAGTTCGGCGCCCAGACGATCGAAAAATTTCTGGCGCCCATATGCGTCTCATTTTGGTGGACGCACATGCGGCGTAAATGCGCCAGCAGGAAAAATGAGGTTCTGAGAAGTGAAAAAAAGGGACATAAGTTGTGCGGTCATTTTAGCGATTCGAATACTATGGACAGAAATTTTGACTTCCATCATAATAATGGTGAACCTGGCAATTGGCACGAAAGTTTAGTTAAGAAAGTGACCGAGTGCAAAAATAGCAGTCAAAATAGCCAACACGCCATTTCTCCCAGTTTTTGTTCATAATCGTTTTATATCGTATTGGCCAAAATCAAAATTAAAAGTCAGTTGGCCAAAATCGCTATCTAAAATCAGATCAGAAAATTTTCCATTTTGTAAATTTATTGCAAAATAATTTTACCTACCAACTGCAGCCAGATACAAATAGCAAAACAACTTTAGGGCAGAATATAAATTCACAGGAATATTCTACACTCGCGATTTCACTACCAATTTTTTGTGCAATTTACAAATCCACAAAAAAATAAATAAAAAACGCGACAAAAGTACCTAAAATGTGCCGGCGGTAGCCTGACCATAAGCTCCCTGACACTTTGTAAGAAATCTTCATCAGAACATTTTTGTCCCTCTTCGGACAGTTTCTGCAGAAAAAAAATTAACGGATTAAAACATTGTAGGGCTACAAAAATCAATAAAAAAATAACAAAAACAAACCAAAAACTTTTCATACAAACAGTAAGTAAACAATGGGTTAGGCAAATCTCTGAAATACATTTTTAGCAATGAAGCGACGCAGTGTACGTCGATTTCTGAATTGTTATTTTCTGATTGTGAAGGCGACTTTAGCGGCTCCGAACCAATTTCTGCGCCATCGAATAGATGTCTGAAATGGAAAGAAAGATGCACCAGGGGTAGGAAAGGGGTGTTTGTGGGGGTGCCCAAATTGCCCAGCCATCTACCAATTTTTTGGCTACTATCCCCTGAACCCCCCGCCCCGAAATAGGTACATCGGCAAAGGCACTTGAGACATTCAGACGTACACGGTGCACCTACATAAAAGAGCACCTCATGTATAACAGGTTAAAGGCGTTCGACACACAGCGATTTTAAAATTAAGTTCGAACGTTTTTTTTTGGAACGTTTAAAATTAAGTATGAACACCGTATTTCTTCTAATAGAAAAGCGCCGTTCTATTTTTTCGTTAAATTATTTACCTGTCGTCCTATTGGAGGTTGACGGAAAAAATAGAACGGCGCTCTTCTATTAGAAGAATTATGCTATTCATACTTTGCCAAAAAACTTTGCTAAAAAACTTATTTAAAAAAATCGCTGTGTGGAGCAGCAATACTCCTGACACTGAAATGTACCTACAAACAGAAATGTCAGAAAGAAAAGCAGCGAAAAGCTCAGATCGATGTCTTGTTGAAAATTTACTCAAACAAAAAAAACATTTTGAACACACCTCAATTTCAGCACCTCAGACGAGATACCGGGTGTCCGATAAATTCCAGCAACCTTCCCTTCTTTTTCGATAAAATTGACGCACGAGCGAACCACCGGTGGCACATCTGTAGCTGCGATGAAATACGTTTTTTGTGCGCGTTTTTGGCGGGGGGTTGTGTCTCCTTTTTATTTGACATTTTCAGTTGACATAACTTCCGATTCTGACTGTCGACTATTTATGACAATTTTCACGTAACAAAAACTTTTTCAATTTATTTGATGCAAATGTTCGCATTAAGGTTTCGGATGATGTGCATGACTTTGAGTGATATGCAAATATGAATATTCGAATTTTTTAAATTTTCGATCTGGACCTTCGAAGTGGAAAAGCTTTCTCGATATGGTATATACCGTATTTCCTCGAAATACCCCCCGGGGGGTGATTGTTTCATAGTGGTCCCGAGAGGGGGGGGGGGTTAAACGAGGGGGGGGGGGTATTTCGAGGGGGGGGGGGGTTATTGTTTCACAAGAAAAATTTTGAAAACCAAGTACAAAATTGTCGTCTGAAACGTACGCAGACGTCGAAAAATGCAACAAAAACCGCCATTTATAAGGTTCTGTAGACTAATATTAGTATGTATATGGTATGTACACTGTTCTAACGTGATTCCGACATTGTTTTAACGTGTGTTCTGCACTACGTAGAACACAAACTGCCGTATTTGTCATGTACGTTCTCTTTACACTCAATTTGGGGGGGGGGTATTTCGAGGGGGGGTGATTGTTTCATAGTGGTCTCGAGAGGGGGGGGGGTCAAACGAGGGGGGGGGTATTTCGAGGGGGGGGGGGTATTTCGAGGAAATACGGTATGATACGGTAGAGTCAAGGACGTATCCAGGGGGACGGGGGGGCTGCAGCCCCCCCCCCCCCCCTTCCCGGGGTGAGACCCAAAAAGTCCCCGAAAATGCAACTTTGCCTATATATTTTTGGATGTTTCTTCAAAAATTTGCGCGCATGCGCGCAATTTTTTCCCCCTGCATTGTATTTTCAGCGGATCGGTCACTGTAAACCAATAACTTTGGAAATGAACACATTTTTGCGACTATCGCTGTATATGTATGTATATTTACTTATATATATATATATAAAGCGGTTCCTGGCACTGGAGCCAACGCCAATAGCGCCATGGCGTGGCGTCTTTGTATGGGGCTAGCTACAAAACGCCTTTCCGTCCCTATACAGGGAAAAACTTTAGGGGGAGCGTAGCCCACCCCCGTTCGTCGGCCCCCGTAAACAAGCAGCCCCCCCCACGCTCAAAAATCCTGGATACGTCCCTGGGTACAGTCTTTCCATAAAAAAGTCTGATAGCAGACATTGCCGAATTTTCTTAGAGGAACACCCTATTTTGAAACCAGAAAAAGTTCATTTTTAATTAAAAAAGCAACAATGAACATAAACCGACCATCCCCCTCAATCCTCAACAACAACTCCGACAAATCGCACCCAAAAATACGCTCTTTTAAAATTCCTCTGGCTTTCAAACGGCTGCGTCTGCCGCTTGCTCGATTTCCAGATGAAGGTAAAAAACGCAAAACGTTCCCAGGCGATCTGCGCCGACTTTCCGGCGGAGAAACGGCCAATTTTTCGCCTGCGATTTTTTTGGTTTTTCGGAATTTTAAAAATAACAGAGAAAAAATTAATGAAATTTGTGGACTAGAAGAGAGGATAATGTTCTAGTAGACAGTTTGTTACTCGATTGCAACGAATGCGAATGCAGGTTTTTTGCTGTGGGGTCGCAACTAGTGTTCAAACGGGATTGACTTTTCGGGATCGGGATTGGGGTTTCGGGACAGCAAAATTTTCCAGCATTCGGAATCGGGACCCCGTTTGAACCCGGGTCGCGCAACGACATCACTTTTTGATATAGAGATGAAAAATCGGCTTACAATGAATTAAAAAATACAAAAATTATCCCATTCAATAAAGATCAAATCGCACCAGTGCCGGCGAATGTAGAGCTGAATATCCGCACGCAGTCGCTGGGAAAAATGCCCACCTTCAAATTGCGAAAAATTACATGTAGAAAAAGTAGGAAAAAAACGAAATAGCCATCCAAATAATTCCTAAAAAACACACTTTAAATCTGACAGATTCACATTCAATTTGACTCGGCCCCTCGTGGGAACCAATTTGACATTCAGTGGGTACAGGCGCACTTTTGTTCTCGTCATCCATGGGAGCTTCGATGGTCAATTTCCCGCGCCAATAACCGGGCTTTTCAGAGTTTGTCGAAATTATTGAGACTATGTCACCAGTCTGAAAATTGAATTGAAATTGATTTTCAGAGGAATTTGAAGAAAGAAATTACTGTATAGGCAACTTTGATAAGTTTTTATTATTTTTTGGTTCAAAAATAGTATATTCATTCTTTAATTTTTTTAATATCACACAATTTTCATCCAGAATCCACAAGTGTCTAAAGGGCCGTTTACACTGATTTTTCGTGACGACGACAGCACAAAACTTTTAAATTGTCAAGTAAAAAATTCCAAATTCCTGTGAAAATGTGGTAAAATATATATTGTTTAGACTTCCACAGACGCCAAACAGCGATTGGGGGGTTCAGGGTACCCCATTGGAACCTATTGGAGACCCCTGGGTAGGGTTGGGGAACCGAACCGACCCGAACCGAACCGAACCGAGAACCGAGCACTATTTTGGAACCGAGAACCGAGAACCGGAACCGAGCTTGAGAACCGAACCGGAACCGAGAACCGACACTTATACCCGGAACCGAAGTAAATACCCGAAAGAACCGAAATTTTCTAGGAATCTTAAAGTTTTTAAACAGCGTTTTTTCAACACCTACATCTAAGCCTTTTAACAGCAGCGTAACATCTTGGTGCGTGTTCAGAATTGCAAAATTCATCTGTTTGCAAAATGATTGCGCGGGAGCGTGTAATTTCACATGTACTCCGGCGACATTACACCTCACAAAGAAATCTACCATATCCCACCTGAATAAAAGAACAAACATAAAAAAATTTCATCATATTTATCAAATTGCTTTGGTAAATATGATGAATTTTTTTATGTATGTTCGTTTATTCAGATGGGATATGGTAGATTTCATTGTAAGGTGTAATGTCGCTGCAGTATTCACATTATCACTGGTAGTAGTTTTCATTGGTTTTGTGGCAGTTTTAACCGTAGTTGGCAAAAGTTATTTATGTTTGTACTCAAAAAAATATGCGTACTCACTCGCGTAATACATAAATACATTTACGTTTCCTCCAGAAAAAAATACCAGTACTCATTTACTCGTGTACTTTTTGAAAGTACGCGAGTACAGAAAACGTATCTGTTTGCTTTTACACTTTTTTAAATACCAGTATTATTATAACAACTCTGATTTCCGCATTCTACCATGAAATAATAAGCTGTGATATGCTCCTGTAGTATGAAATATCCAACCAATGTACTCAAGGACGTATCCAGGGGGGGGGGGCGGGGGGGGCTGCAGCCCCCCCCCCTTCCCGGGGTGAAACCTAAAAAGTCCTGGAAAATGCGACTTTTCCCATATAATTTTTGATGTTTCTAAAAATTGCGCAAGCGCGCAATTTCGTCCCCATGCATTGTATTTTCAGCGGATGGTCCCTTTAAACCAATATCCTTAGAAATGAACACATTTTTACAACTTTTCGCTGTATATGTATGCATAATTACATACATATAAAGCGGTTCCAGGCGCTGGCGCCAACGCCAATAGCGCCATGGCGTGGCGCCTTTGTATGGCGCTAGCGCCAAAACGCTTTTTCGTACCTATATAGGGAAAAATTTTAGGGGGGGGGGGCTGAGCCCCCCCCGTTCGCCGACACTCGTAAACAAGCAGCCCCCCCCCCCGCTCAAAAATCCTGGATACGTCCCTGAATGTACTTACACATGTTAACTTGGGTATATTGTTTTTCTGTTGTTCAGCCGATATTACCCGATACCCGGTTATTTTATTACCCGGAACCGAAATTTTGATCATTTTAAAACCGAAAGAACCGAACCGGAACCGAGTTTAAGAACCGAACCGAGAACCGGAACCGAAAATTTTCAGGAACCGAGAACCGATACCCGAACCGAAATCTTTTGGAACCGAGAACCGGAACCGAAAATTTTGAAATTCCCAACCCTACCCCTGGGCAACCAGAACATACCTTCAAATTCAAATATCCACCATCCACGTGCAAGCTGTTACGCGCCATTTTCCCAACGCTATCAGAGCAGCTAGCATTTGGCAGACCGCCAAAAGGCCTCACGGCTAAGGCAACCGCAATGGCCGGTTTATTGATTCCAGATTCTTCACAGCATATTAAATGTTGACCGCGAGAGTCCAGCTGGCATAAATTGGGGAAAATAAATGATAAAATTGAGTTGTGGAAAGGATTAAAAACCCTGGGGCAGTCCCAGATCCTGTAAAAGACCCTGCAAGGTGTTAAAGACCCTGTCAAATGTCACGTGTCATGTAAAAGACCCTGTAAGGTGTAAAGTGTCAAATGTCATGTAAAAGATTCTGTAAAGTGACATGACACTTTACAGGGTCTTTTACATGACACCTGGCACTTACATGGTGTTTTACATGACACATGAAATTTTACAAGAAATGGTGTCTTTTACACTTTACGTGGTCGTTTACAGGTTCTGGGATTGGCACCTGAAAGGAAAATGAAACTTACATCCAACCACTTGAGCACAGGGTAGCAAGTTATTGATGAATCGGCAATCATCGAAAAATGGCACATATACTCCGTAATCATATCTATTAGCGTCTGAAATTTAAAAATTTGTCGATTATTTGAAATAATCCTAAATTAGCTGGGATGGCGGCTTAGTAGATTCAAGATTGCTACCGGGGGTTCAGTGTATTTTGAACTAAAAACCAGGGTGAAGGGGTTTTAATGCAGATTATGAATGAATTGAATGAATGGGCCCCCACTAGGGTTGGAAAAAAAAAATTTTTTTAAACGCCTTGATTTGAGAGAAAAAAAACAATTTTTTTTAAAATTGATTTTTTATAATTAAAATCAGATTTTTTTTAAAATCGCCCAAAATGGGGGTATAGAGAAAAAAATATGTATGTTAAGTGTCAGACAATGTATTGTTATGTCTATTGTGGTCATATTATGACTGTGGAGTCATGGAATAGCATTATAAGCAGTGATTTCTTTCAAAAATATCCATTTGACTTATTACGTATATCGCCTTTTGTCGAACGTTTGTGACTGCAACAAGTGAAGTTCAGCATGGAATAGTGCCAGGGCCGTATCCAGGGGGGGCGGGGGGCTGCAGCCCCCCCCCCCCCTCCCGGGGCGAGACCAAAAAGTGAGCGGAAAATGCGACTTTTTCAACGTCAGCGTCAGCGTCATTCTTCACCAGACATAAGGTATTATCATCGGATTTGCTCTATGTGGCCACAAATCATTATAAATACAACTCAATGTTGTGTTTTTTGCTGTTTTGTATGTATATTTACATACATATACAGCATTCCATGGCGCTGGCGCCAACGCCAATGGCGCCATGGCGTGGCGCCTACTAATGGCGCCAGCGTCCATGGCGCCATTCCGCCACTATGTAGCTAAAATTTTAGGGGGGGGGGGGGCTGAGCCCCCCCCTCGCCGGCCTCCGTAAACAAGCAGCCCCCCCGCTCAAAAATCCTGGATACGTCCCTGAATAGTGCTTAAATAAGGTTGTAAGAGAAGGCTAATACATTGACAGTGATGTTACACACTGTAGAAGTATGTGGGAGCACATTGGTTTGATATTATATACTACACTAGCATATCACGGCTTATTTTTACTTGGTAACATGAATAAATTGAAGATTTTACACTAAAAATGCCCCAAAACCCATGAAAACACCACAAATGGTAATACGTATGAGAAATTGCGCGCTTGCGCGCAAAAAAAATGCAAAATACCTAGTGCAAGTCTACCAGAAATTTTGCCTTTTGATTTTTTTAATTTAAATCAGTTTCCAGCCTTAGTTGTTCTTTTAAATCAGATTTTTAATAAAAAAATCAAGTGCCAACACTAGCCCCCACACTAGTTGACATTGCCTATTTGTGTCAACTGAATGTTAACTTATAACAACAAAAAAATTAAAAGCATCGCACTTAAGAGAAACAATAAAAAGTAAGAGTCACGATAGGGATGGGAATCATGGGATGATCGATATTTTTTAACGTAGGTATCGAAACTTATATCGAAACTCTATGCTCTGTCACACAGGAAAGTTGGAATTAGAATTGAAAAATTTAGTTGACACGAATTTTGATGAATTAGCATGAAGAATTTAAATTTGTACTGAAAATTGTTTTTGAAGAAAGGCAAGAAACTCCTCATAGTAGGGGTACAATAACTGTTCGATAAACGTGTGGATCCCCGCACCACATCGTCACAAAATTCGTAGCGAAACAACTAATCTAACCTTGTTGCTCAACATTTTAAATCTGGGATTATCCAAAGCTGGCAATTCGACCAATTTACTGTATCTTCTATCATATACACAGATGTGCAACATTTTATCAAATGTCAATAAATCCTCATAACTTCGGTTCACCTCCCAAACTTGGCCCATTTTGGGGGATTTTTGACCAATTTCAAATGTTCCTGGCACTGCGCCAACTCTGAATACAAGATTGTCCAATCTGAATATTCGTTCTGGTAAATGAAGAGATACCTGCGAAGTTTTCAAATTTTCATACGTTTTGGACTTTTAATAACAATGTGTAAATGTCTAGGCATTGATGTAACAAAAAAAGATCGAAAAACTCCATCGGGGTTATTACTTATAAAAAATATAAAAAAGAAACCAACCTTCACGGATTGAATCTCAGCAAAATCGTAGTGAAAGTGCACGCAGTCGGTCAGGTGACGAATATCAACCCTAAAATTGGGGGAGCAAGTTGATAAAAGAGGTAAATCGTCAGCTAAGGGGTAAGAGCCTGACCAGCAGGGGTCCCCAATGGCCAGAAGTGTCCAACTTTTTGTTACTATCCCCTGAACCCCCCAAATCGCTCAGCTATCTATTATCCTATGTGGAGCTAATTGTGAGCAATTTTCCAATTTTCACTCAACATTGCTATACTTTTTTCATATGAAGGGTGTTTTTCTAAAAGTACTGATCTACAAAAAAACGATTTTGAGATAATCGCAATTTAAAGTTTGGGGTATGCAATACCCATACGTGGGTATTGGGTATGGGTCAGGGGTTTAGTAGATTTGGACCCTGGCGGGGGTTTCTATAGATAGTAAATCGCTCCTCTGGAGGGATAGATAGCTGAAAGATTTCGACAGCTGAAAGATTTAGATTTCGGACCACTGACTCCAATTAAATTCACATTTAAATCACAACACAAAAACTCACTCCCTCTGAACGGACGCGCTCTTATCTTTCGCCGGAGATACTATAATGTCTTCCAAATAAGTTCTCAACCCACTGGACCTCTTCGTAGGAACCGCCCCCTTCGGTGACTTTTCGGTACTGGTTTCTATTTGGCGCTGGCGCCTAGGCGAAATTGGCAGGTCGCACATACGGGCGTTACTTTTAATTGATCCACGTTTTGAAGTTTGGCACTGATCAGATGGACGGGAAAGGGCCCCTTCGATTTTTAGAGGGGTGGTTTATAGTGCTGGAATTTCGGTACTAAAAGTTGACCTAAGAATCCCAGGGGCCAGATTTAATACTCCCTACAGATTTGTAGGGTAGGGCGTACGCCCGATAGATTTTTTAAAGTTCAGCCGCATCGACGCACATGCACCGAGAGCAAGGCGGTTTGTAAAATACACGAAACTATCCCTTAAGGTCGCCGATATTGCAATATAACGTATATCGCTTCGATTTTGGCTCGGGAATCACCATTTCGTCATTTCTTGGCCGTCTGCCAATTCGTTTTTCATTTTATTTTGTCGGGCAGGTTACTCGCATAAGTCGCGCTTTTGTATGCTCGTGCATGCATTTCTTTCTTGTCGCTGCCCTCATGGTTTCGGTTGCAAACAGTGAACACTAAAAAAGTGACCACCTGACTACACAAAAGCGTGACCTATGCGAGTAACCCGCCCGACAAAATAAAATAAAAAACGAATTGGCAGACGGTCAAGAAATGACGAAATCGTGATTTCCGAGCCAAAATCGAAGTGATAAACGTCATATTGCAATATCGGCAACCTTAAAGGATGGTTTCGTATATTTTACAAACCGCCTTGCTCTCGGTGCATGTGCGTCGATGCGGCTAAACTTTAAAAAATCTGTCGGGCGTACGCCCTACCCTACAAATCTGTAGGGAGTATTAAATCTGGCCCCAGGTGATCTATAGAAATACACTTAGAACAGGAAGTGCCAGTACCGTATTTCTCCGTTTATAGCACCCCCCGTGCATAACACCCGGGGTGTTATATAGTTTTATACAGGGACGTATCCAGGATTTTTGAGTGGGGGGGGGCTGTTTGTTTACGGAGGCCGGCGAGCGGGGGGGGGGGGGCTCAGCCCCCCCCCAAAAAAAAAAAATTTTTTTTGCGTATACAGTGGCGGAATGGCGCTGGCGCCATTAGTAGGCGCAACGCCATGGCGCCAGCGCCTTGGAACGCTGTATATGTATGTAAATATACATACAAATACAGCAAACAGCACACATTTGAGTATGTTTGTAACGATTTCGGCCACAGGGAGCAAATCTGTAGATAATACATCACGTCTGGTGAAAAATGCGCGCATGCGCGCAAAATTTTTTTACGCTGACGTTGAAAAAGTGCCATTTTCCGGTCACTTTTTTGTCTCAGCCCGGGAGGGGGGGGGCTGCAGCCCCCCCCCGCCCCCCTGGATACGGCCCTGGTTTTATAGCACCCCGGGGGTGCTATACAAATTTTCAAAAATGGCTCAAATTGAATGGTTTGAATACTGTATCTGGCCCCACTCATTGTAATTCCGCGGCACAGCACGTGCACCACGCATATTTTTTCCATTGAATTAGCTGCGTGCTGCGAACCAAAACAATATGCAGGGGTGTTTGTATTTAGAAAATGAAAGAATACGGTAATTTTTATGCTCTTTTTGCTGTTTTGTTTGGTTGAATGTAAATTACATGTATAGCACCCCATTGACCTAACACCCGGGTGTTATACAAGTTTTTAAAAAGTTCGCTGAAAATTGCTCTGATTTTGTATAACCCCCGGGTGTTATAAACGGAGAAATACGGTAAAGCTTTTTATCCAGCCATTCCAATTCTTCGTCAAAAATACGTTTTCCATTTTAAAGTCAAAAACAAATTTGATCAATTTTAAAAATAAAAATCGCAAATGAGCATTTTGACATGCCCCCCTCAGCCATGTGAATTTTTTTGAAATTTAGAAAATTGAAATTAAATTTTTTTTGAAACCCTCTGTATTTACCACCTCACTAGTTCTACTGTTCAAAAGTTCTTCACTGACTGAAGCCATGATGCACTGAAAACTAGATTTCCACTGTTAACACAGTTTGAACAGTTTTTGCACGGGGAACTGCAAATGCAGAAATATACCAAACAAAACACAAAAATATATCGAGTGCAAAAATTAGACATACGAATTGCATGAAGGATTACAAATTCTTTCAAGATTTCCACGTCCGCTTTAGGTATTTACAGGCGCCACATAAACCCACATAATTTTTCCAGACAGACACCAACACCAACCAGTGCTAAAATAACTCTTCATAACAGCAGTGGCGCTGTACCTCCTTTGAACAATTTCCAGTCCCGTGGCGCCGCCATCTCTCATTAAACCGCCACCCATACGGTCCCTTAAGCCGTCAGTCGCGTGCAAATTGGGACTCTGGTAAAACTGGCCGTCGTAACCGCGCTTCGTAACTGGCACGGATGAAACGCTGGGCATTGGATCGGAATGGCCCATCGTTCGACGCATCGAAAGGGGGGAATGGGCCATTTTTGGCGTCAGATCTTTGGCTCTTGGCTGTGGGGGGCGGGTATGAAAAATGTACACGTTGAAGAGTAATGGTGCACCACACACTGAAATTTTGAATTATGCATTTTAGCGTTTTTTGGATGTGGAACTACGAATGCGGAAACAAGAAATCTACCGAATGTAAACCAAATAGCAATACTGTCAATGAGTGTTTCAATGATTTTTTATTACAATTGCAATTTTTAGGCCTGTATGCAAGTGTGGCCCTAAAAATTAAGCCACTTGCTTGCATATATTGAGGGTGAGTGGTGGCTGCAGTTTGTTGGGCCCATATGGGTTTAGTTGGGGGGAGGTTGGGGGGTTACCCCCGCCCCCCCCCAATCCGCCAGCTATCTATATATCCCGGAGGCAAACTTTTTGGCTATCTATCCCCCAAATCGTCTTTTGAGAAATTTTGGCCCAATTTTCGTCCAAAATCGCTAATTTTCGTACCGTTTTATAGTTGTTCACCTTCAAAATTCTCATTCACGTTCCTTATTGCCTATTTTTAGCGATTTTTGTACTATATGTACTTATAGACCTATTTCTAGCTGTTTTCACCTACTTTTAGCAATTTACCCCCTTTTTCCATCTTTAACTTGGAAAAGCCTATATATTGAACCCCCGCCAACCCCCCCCCATTTTTTTCAGCTATCTATCCCTCCGGAGGAGCGATTTACTATCTATATAAACCCTCGCCAGGGTCCAAATCTACTAAACCCATGGCTGGGCCATAACCATCATGTCATACCATCGTGGCCATACCATCGTGGCTGCTGATAACCAAATGGCGCACCGCGCACTGAAAGTGTAACGATCGGGTCCGGACGTTTTAATTTCCGCCTGGGCAGAATTATAAAGTCAGTTCGGATGATTTTATTTACGACACATCTAAAAAACTACTGAAATTTGTGTCAGTTCGGACGATTTTTAATTCCACCCCTCTTTTTATTCCGCCTTTGAATTCCACCCATGCAAAAATTGTCTGAACTTCCCGTTACACTTTGCAGTGTGCGCTGCGCCAATATGGTGAAACACTTATTGGTATAAATTTCTGACCTGTGATTTCCTTGCCCCCAAAATTGTAAAACATCCTTTTTGGAGGTTCAGTTTGATACCCAGTTTCACCTAAACTCCTTCAAACTTTTTTGGTGGATCTGGTGCCAGTTCCGCAAGTGGAAAAGTTAAGAGTTAGAAGTTAAGAGTTGAGTAAAATGACAAATGGCAAGTTAAGAGTAAAGTTAAATGATAAATGATGAGTTAAGAGACCAGAGTAAACTTAAATGACAAATGATTAGTTAAGATTAAGAGTAAAGTTAAGAGTCAAGCAAGTGTATCCAAATCTTATTTTTCGTATCCAGATCTTGTTTTTGTATCCAAATCTTATGAGAGAACATAAGATTTGGATACAAAAACATAAGATCTGGATACGAACAAATAAGATTTGGATGCACTTGCTTGACTCTTAACTTTACTTTTATCTCTTAACTAATCATTTGTCATTTAACTTTACTCTTAAATTTACTCTTGTCTCTTAACTCATCATTTATCATTTAACTTTACTCTTAACTTGCCATTTGTCATTTTACTCAACTCTTAACTTTTCCACTTGCGGAACTGGCCCCTGTTTTTCCATTAAAAAATAGATTTTTTGAGGATATGCATCGGCTTCCGTATCAAACTGTCAAAAACTGTTCAAAAACATAACTAAAAAATAAATACAATGGTGTATTAAATGATACAGCGCCAACATGATAAATTACACTGATTGCATTATGCACAAGGCAGAACAACAACGTCGAGATTTCGCCGAACAAAGGCATAAAATTGAGCATCCTTCCCAAACCAAAAAACGACAGAGAATAGAGAATGTCTCGCCGTTCTTAAGGCCGCTGGAGCGGTTTCAAATTATCAACACAAAAGAAAGTTTAAAAAAAATAGAAATTACTCACCAGTCGTTCACATTGTTCACAGTATTGTACTTCAATTTTAAAGCGAAAGAATTAGAAATTTGTTGTAATCCAAACGAGTAACGTATCTGTAAAGGTCAGAGACATTAAAACCAAATAGATAAGATCAATTCTCTGTACATTAAGTGCGAATGTGAACAACCAGAACTTTTTCTGGGCGACATCAGGATGTTTTTTTACGAAACTGGTAAGTTTTGTGGATAGTTTGCATAAAGTAGGCGGGGTCAAATACTGATCTGAAAGTGGAATAACTTCCTTGCTGTTCAAGATTTTCTTTTTTATAAATTTGGCAGGATGCCCTGTGTTGAATAATTTCGAAATCCTGCGCTCGAATGGTGAAGTTGTTCCCCTTTTGTCTTTTGGTTCTCCAAGTACTTTTCTAAGAGTTTCGATGTCATTTTGACCCGCAGCCGCGCCGATGCAGTTCTAATTTCTACTAAAATCCTGAAAAACGTCTCTGGCGAATAAAAGTTATCCCGGCACCGCCAATGGAGAAGCGCAAAAACTTCATAAATCCACTGTGGAAAACTGAAAGAACACTTCCTTCACGGGTGAAATTGGCTGCATGGAATCCACAAAGAGCTTTGTTGGCGCTTGTGACCGAATCTAATAAGGTTGCTTACTGCAAATTTGATTGTAATTTGATGCCAAATGTATATTTGGCATGTTGCCAAAAAAGATTCAGAATTTTGTTTTAAATTTCAAATTTCGTGGACTCATAAATCAGCCTTGAACGCATTGATAAACCCAACATACATATAAGGTGTCCATCAGTACGATGGACGTGATTAAAAGTCACTTATTCCGTTGAACTCAAATGCGATCAAAGGTAAATGATGAGTTTGCATAACTTTTAAAATCTCGGTGGTTAACTAGTGTGTTTAGGCATAAATAGTGGGAATTGGGAGTATAATACCGCCAAGTTAAGTTTCAGTCTACGTTACGGTCACGTTCTAATAAGTTACAATTTTCCTCATAAGTTACAACTCTCAGTGTCGCATTTGTTGTCGCTTTTTTACAATATATTGGCCTTCAATCTTATGGCATTAATTACCCTCAAAAAGCAGAAGGAAAAGGAAACTTAATGCTATCCGTTTTCAAAAATGCTAAAAAATCTTTTCACATCTGCACATTTTTCCAGCTAACAGTCGAGCGAATTTCGTGGAAAAAAGCCTGGGAAGTCTCCGATGTGGAAAGTGCGCAATGCACGGCGATGGCTTGGCATCTGGATGGGTCTTGTTTGGCCCTGGGAACGCAAATGGGTCACGTCACTATTTTTGACGTTGAAAGTGGTGTGTCCGTTTTTTACATGTCCCTAGCGCTCCAGCTATCTATCTGCCCCAAAGGGTCGCTCAATCATCTATCCAGAGTTGTTAGAATTACTGATATTTTTTAAAAAGTATATGTAACTGTACGTATTTTTTACTCACCAAAAAGTATAGAAAATGTAAAATACTTTTTTTTACTCGTACCCATGCGTAAATGTGAGTAAAATACTTTTTCCCAGGAAAAATGTAAAAGCGAGTACTTTTCCCCCGGAAAACGTAAAAAAATTCTTTTTACATGTTAGGGTGAATTCTACACTGGAAGACAAAATGGATGTCGTTTTTGAGTGAGTTTTTAGTCTTTTTGTTGAAAAATTGTATGATTTCTTCAAAATTTTCTTATTTTAGCAACGGAAAATTGTGAATTTAGCAACAAAAATACATTTTCTATGTACGCGTGTACTTTTAAAATGTACGCGTCAAAGTGAGTACATTATTTTTTTAAAAGTATATGTAAATGTATTTACCGCGTACTCGCGTACGCGTATTTTTCGAGTAAATGTACGTACATTTTAACAACTGTGCATCTATCTATGCCGATGAAAAAAAGTTAGCTCGGGTCCCAAATGCGGGCTGGGCTGGGTGCTTGGATTCAAATGGGATTCACTTTTCGGGGCCCTGTATTGTGTTTTTTAGTTTTTAGGATTTCGGGATCTTGGACTGTGTTCTTATGAAAGATTTTTCTCTAATTTGCCACAAAAACGGTGTAAAAATACACCTGGATGTCATAAAAATAGGGAAAAAAATCTGGATGGCAAAAAATTTCGTGAATAGGTTCGGGATTTTGGCCACAATCTTTGGGAAATGGCGGTTCTCCTAAAGCGGCGTTTACACTGACACGTGTGACGACAAAAACTTTTTGGGCTTTCAACTTTCTTTATGTCACGAAAATTGAATAATTGTTGTGTCAGACACCTAGATCTCGATCACTCTTTCTGCCTAGGACAAACATAAATTTTTATATATGACGTTATCATACACAATAAAACGAAACAAAATTTTTGTCGTCACAGGTTGTCGGTTCGCGTTGTTCCCGGGAGCCTCGTTAACGAGGCTCCCGGGAACAACTCGAACCGACAACTTGTGACGACAAATTTTCTTGTTTGTTTTATTGTGTATGATCACGTCATATATAAAAATTTATGTTTGTCCTAGGCAAAAAGAGTGATCGAGATCTAGGTATCTGACACAACAAATATTCAATTTTCGTCACATAACGAAAGTTAAAAGCCCAAAAAAATTTTGTCGTCACACGTGCCAGTGTAAACGCAGCTTAAACAGAATTTCCTAATGTTTAGTGCATTAATTGCGTGTTTTGATTTCCACGCAGTGACAAAACCCTATGAATATCTGGGCTGAACACACGCGAACGCGATTACTTCCCAAATAAACCCCAAAGAAAAAATATTTTCTCCTTAAAAAGTGCAAAAAGAAAACAAGCCGGGAATCGAACCCAGCACAGAAATGCATTGCTACCAACCAAATTATTACAATTCTTGCCAGTCACCCACTTCAAATCAATTCAACCATCTGGAAAAAGTCTGGCGAGTGTCAAATCGGGGGTGCAATTTATAGTTTGCTAATATCAGCATAGGGAACCTTGTTACGACTTTGTTCGGTCAGGTCACACATTGCCAGAGCAGCGCGGCATGTCGTCCCAACCTTTTTGCACCGCACCATGGCTCGCCTCTGTTGGAGGTCGTTTTTTTACCACATAGTGGTTTGGAAAGTGAAGAAAGTCACGTGATGAGTATACAGTTGTGTTTAGACTACCACGCGGTGAAGTGTAAAAGTAAAGTGTCAAATGTCATGTAAAATTTCAATCAAAACGAAAAAAAGCAAAGATTTTATTAGTGAACTTTGCATGATAATTCACAGTGACACTTTACATTTGTCATGCGAATGTATACTTTGCATGACATTTTATGTGACATTTGGCACTTTACTTTACACTTTACAAGTGATTAGCACATGTTTCCGCTAACAAGTTTTCTTGTCACTTTAAAGTTAACTGGTCACTTGTAACTTGTAATTTATCACATTTTTTCACTTTTCTCATTGCACGTTTCCCTCACAGGTCACGTAATGCACACATTATTGCCAGTGTGCGACCAATCTCCAGTGGTCCACCTTTGCTGGAGATCCGCAGAGAAGCAAAATGAATATGGTTGGAAGTTTTGAAGTTTTTGACTAAGGGTGGATGCGAATGTGTTGAATGCAAAAGTGCAAAATCCTACCATAGTTAAATAAATGAAATTTTATTATAAATTTCGCAATTTATTATTCCATAGTAAAAAACACACACGAAATATTGTGATGAAAAGCTGTATAAATTTGTGTTCATTATTCAGATGGGTTATGGTAGGTTTTCATACTGTGGTAGGTTTCCATACTAGGTTTCCGCCGACTATACTACGCTTTTTACCACTGATTTTCATCATCACAAACCTTTCCCCATTTATAGATACTTTTTCATCTGATTCTCTGATGCCTGCATTACCTGCGTTTTCTGAGAGCGAAGATTCCACCAGTCACAACGGCGGGGTCAAAATGGCTCAGAATCAAACTTCTGGCGACTTGCCAAATGTTGCCCTGGCTAGGGTAGTCTTTGGTAAGTTGTAATGTCAACTCTTGGATAAGTTTACGTTTTAATTTTTGGAGTCTGATTTCTGATGTCCTGATCCTGGGGACAGTTCCGCAAGTGGAGAAGTGAGAAGTAAAGTGGCAAAAGCGAAGAGAAATAACTATTTATTTCTATTTGAAGTGAATTGAGAAGTGAATTGAGAAGGAAATTGGCAAGAGCGAAGGGAAATTACTTTTTATATTTTTTTACTTCGTTTTCCAATTTACTTGCCATTTCTAGGGTTGGAAAAAAAACGTTTTTTTTAACTCGATGTTTTTTGTTTTTTAAGCGTTTTTTTAAATAAAAAACGTTTTTTTTTAAAAGCTCCCAGATATGACCTTGTGTCAACATGTATAGGTATATAAGACAGTGGCAATACTCTGTGATGTTATATATGACCATACAATGGCTGTGGAGCCGTGGGATAGCAGTATAAGTGGAGATTTGTGTCAAAAATATCCATTTTTTTGTCGACATGTTCGTATATCGCCTTATAGTCGAATGTTCGTGACTTCCAAGTGAAGTTTGGCATGGAATAGTGATCAAACAAGGTTATAAAAGGAGGTTGTTACTTTAAGAGTGAAGTTACACACTGTGGGGGTACATCAGAAGCACATCACGACAATATTATATACTACAGCAAAATATGACGGCTTATTCACCCATAGTAGCACATAGAAATGGATGTTTTGATACTAAAAATGCAACAAAACCAATGAAAACAACCACCAATGTCAATTTGTGTGTGAAATTGCGTGCTTGTGCGCAAAAATTTTGCAAAATACCTAGTGCTTAGTACTAAAAATTTCGGCCGATGTTTTAAAAAAAACAACATTTCGGACGTCATCTTTAAAAAAAAAAAACGTTTAAAAAAAACATCGGCCAACCCTAGCCATTTCACTTCGCTTTTGAAATTTTACCTAGCTTTTACCATTTTACTTCCCACTTATCCACTTGCGGAACTGGCACACCTGGCAACCCATACTTATATTCTTATCACATCACAGACACAACACCATCAAATTTACTAACCACTATTCACGAAAATGGTACAATTTCTATCGCCGCCAACGGTATAGTGCACATTTTGAGACTAAATTTACCAATTAACAAGCTAATGGGCGGAGTTTCCGATTGTATGGCGATAGATTCAAAATTATCCTCCAATATCGATGGCATTGGAGTGGTTTTTGGAGAAGAAATTTTTACTAGAAAGATGGACGATGGATTTCGGAAGGTAGATTAAGGATGTCGTTAATTTTGATTATACTGTTATTTTTATGTATTTATGTAGAACTCGTGCAAAAGCAAAAAACACTCCCACTTTTACTTTTAACGTGTAGGTAAGTTTCATTTTCGTTAGATATCTTACCGAAATTTGTGTTGTAATTTTTTTCAAATGAGGCCCATTCAGGGGTACCTTTGGGGTATCTCAGGGGAATTTTGACCCTCCGAGTGGTTGGATAGATAGCTGAAAAAAATGGGGGGGGGGGTTGTGGTGGTTCTATTTCGCTATTTCAGGGTGTAGAAGGAAGAAAAGGGTAAAAATCGCTAAAAGTAGGTGTAAAATAGCTCAAAATTGGTATACAAGAGCATATAGTACTAAAAATAGCTGAAAATAGGTACATAGGAACAACAACCAGTATTTTGGAGGTGAAAATCTATAAAACGGTATCAAAAATAGCGATTTTGAGCGAAAATTGGGGTATAGTTTCTCAAAAATCGCTCCAGATAGGTAGATAGCTGAGCGAACCCCACCCCCCCAACCCCCCCCCCCCATTCGAGACCCCTGGGCCCATTTTCAGATGTTTTCCGACAGTGCGATTTGGCAAGTGTGCAAACGGCGGGCGGTGATCCACGAAATTTCACTTTACCTGCGGGCCGTTTTGCAGCGATTAAAAGATCGCTTTGAGGATATTTTGACTGAAATTGATTTGAAATTTTCAGAATATGCGAAGAATAAATTTATGCTTGATGGAGGTTCGTTCTTTTAGAATTTTTTTATATAATGATTTCATCAGAGCGTTTCTTCAGATCACTTTTTGAACAGCTTTTGAACACGAGTTGGAAATGCGCTTGGTTCATTCCAGTTTCCACAAATAATAGGAAAAATAGGTCTATATTAAGGGTTCAAACGGGATCGACCTTTCGGGATCGGGATCGGGATTGGTGTTTCGAGATCAGGATCGGCATTTTTTCGGGATCGAGATTGGAATTTTGAATACTGTTCTGGTATTGTGTGTTTTTCGAAATTTTCACAATTGATTGGGTTTCAAAATCTTTCGGGATCGGAATCGGGACAACCAAATCCGGAATTTTTCGGCATTCGGAATCGCAATCGGAATGTTATTGTCGCAGGCACAGTGGGCGATGATTTGCTAGTACTTTTGGTGCTTGGAACCGCTTCATCAGAACTAGATGAATTTTTGATGCACACGCTCGGCGAGCAGAAATTGAAAAAAGCGGCCAATTTCTTGGACGAAGTCTATGCGAAAATGACCGATTTATTGGATCGCAATATGCAGGCGGCTATTAATTTGCTAATTTTCCACGTCGAATTGTTACGACATGATATGAATTTGTGCGGGATAGATGTGAAAGTTTGCGATCAATTGATTGGAGTCGCAGGTGTGTTGATTTCTGTCATGGCCATGTACAGCGGGGTAGTCCCCCCCCCAAAGTCGGCCAGCTTCTACCGTATATCCATGAAAAAAACAGCCTTGAATAACACCCCCGTGAATAACACCCCTGTGAATAACACCTCCTTGAATAACACCGCCTTGAATAACACCCCCGTGAATAACACCACCGTGAATAACACCACCTTGAATAACACCCCCTTGAATAACACCCCCTTGAATAACACCCCTGAGTAGCTTCCCCTTGAATAAATCCCCATGTTGGACAGGTGTGGAACGAAAAACTCCGTCCTTGAATAATCCGTTATCTTGAATAACTCCCCCGTCTGGTTATTTGATATGTTGATCCAGAATGTGTATTTGAATGGTTTGGATGCTGATGAAAACGAATTTTTTGTTTTTGTTGAACTGCGAAATACATGAACTACATGAATTGACTGAATACATTCGTACAAGGAATAAAGTGCAAGTTCTGATGAAAAATAAACCATCCTTAAATAACACCCCCCCTTGCAAGGACGTAGCCAGGGGGGGGGGGCGGGGGGAGCGGCCGCCCCTCCCTTCCCGGGCCGGACCAAAAAATGTGCCAGAAATGGCACTTTCAGACGACGATTTTGTCAACAGTTTGAAAAAATTTTGCGCGCAAGCGCGCATTCTCCCTTCACAACATATCTTTTTGGCTGACCTGTCTCCGCGGCCTAAAAGCCAGTGAAAATGGACTCAATTTCTGTCCATGTCGCTGTATATGCCCGTAAAATACAGACGTATACTGCTGTTTTGGCGCCAATGCCAACGCCAGTGGCGCCATGGCGTGGCGCCTACGAATGGCGCCAGCGCCATTCCCCTACAACAGGGGTAAAATTTTAGGGGGGGGGCGCCGCCCCCCCCGTTCGCCGGGCTCCGTATACAATCCGCCCCCCCCCCCCGCTCAAAAATCCTGTCTACCTCCCTGTCCCCTTGGATACCGCCCCCCCCTTCAAAACCTGTTTCACTCTTTAACGGAATAATAACCCCCTGGGGTCTTTTTCGAGGATATACTAGGGTTCAAACGGGACCAGTTTTTCGGACCGGGACCAGAAATTTTCTAATGTCGGGACCGGGACCGGGACTGGGGGGTCGGGACCAGGTCCGGGACCGGGACCGGGGGGTCGGGACCGGGACTGGGATTTGCCGAACCATGTACCGGCACCGCGGTCTTGTTTGAACCTTAGTGGTACGTAATATCCAGCCTAGGGTTCAAACGATATATCGTATCGAATATCGAATATCGGATATCGACCATTTTTTAATATCGAATATCGAATATCGATATCGAAAATTTTGAAAAAATATCGAATATCGAATATCGATATCGAAAATTTTGAAAAAATATCGGATATCGATATCGAATATCGACCATTTTTTCGATATATCGAACCTGTATTGTGTCCCCAAATGTACTTTTCATTTTCATTTTGAGATGTTTATGGTTGATCTGATGTGCTTTTAGTATTGTATTTGATGAGTAAAAGTACAGTATTTATAATGTCATGATTGTTGGAGTGCTAAATTTGAAGCCAGAAAACGCTGATATACGTTTTTTGCAACATGTCCTTAAGCAATTAGGTTATAAGGATGAACTGTAATATCTACCAATTGTTATTTGTCTGATACACTTTGATTCATCATGTTTTTCTTCTATTTTCTACCATTGAGTGATGTAAAGCTTGTTAAAATCACTTGTACCATTCACATTTCAGTAAAGAGATGATTAAACATGTGTGCAACCACATGAAAATACAATATGCCACTTGAAATATGCCTTTCTATACCAAAAGCATATCGCAATATCGAATATCGAAAATATCGAAATATCGAATATTGAATATCGACCATTTTTCAATATCGAATATCAAATATCGATATCGAGGTTCCATATCGTATCGATATCGAATATCGAGTTTCAGAAAAAATATCGAATATCGAATATCGAGTTTCAGAAAAAATATCGAATATCGAATATCGATATCGAGAATTTTGAAAAAATATCGAATATCGAATATCGATATCGAAAAGTCATATCGTTTGAACCCTAATCCAGCCAATGTTGTTCCACACACCTCCACTGTGTGAAGAACCACGCTCAATGTATTAGCCTTTTCTTATCACATTATTCAAGCACTATTTCATTGCCATCTTCACTCAATTGTCTACGGAGCCCGGCGTACGGGGGAGGGAGCGGCGCCCCCCCCCTAAATTTTGGCCCTATAGTTAAGAAATGGAGCCATGGCGCTGGCGCCATTTGTAGGCGCCAACGTCTACTATCTAGGTTTCTTTATGTACCTAAATTTCGTACTAGAATCATGTTGGGGACCTTTCTAACGCTGCTGTTACATTACAGAAAAATACATATTAATCATTGGGTGGCTATTGGCGCGCTCGCGCGCAAAAAATTTTATATGTGCCAACATAAATAGCCTTTAGAAAATTGCCATTTCTGGCAAAAAAAATTTAAAAGGTAATTGAAAATTACGTTTTTTTGCCATCCTTTGTCGGGACTAGGGTTCAAACGGGATCCCGATCCCGATCCCGGATCCCGTGAAATTCCGGGATTTAGCAATCCCGATCCCGATCCCGAAACCCCAATCCCGATCCCGATCCCGAAATCTCAAAAATACCAATCCCGATCCCGATCCCGAAAGTTTTCAAATCCCGATCCCGAGAAACTCCCAAGTCCGGGATCCCGATCCCGGAAAAATTCGTGGAAATTATAAAAAGTGAAATAATGACGTTTTTGCATGCAAAAAAGTGGATGCAAACCCCCAGCGTCAATTTTATGCCACTTTTCTGGCATCCAACAGTGTTTTGAGACCTTTATGAACAACTGTGAATGCCAGAAAAATGGCCAAAATCTCTATCCCTAGAACCCAATCCCGATCCCGGAAAAATGCCTATCCCAATCCCGATCCCGATCCCGTGACCCCAATCCCGGCCAATCCCGATCCCGATCTCAAAAAACCAATCCCGATCCCGATCCCGAAACCCCAATCCCGATCCCGATCCCGATCCCGAAATCTCAAAAAGTGAATCCCGATCCCGATCCCGAAAAGTCAATCCCGTTTGAACCCTAGTCGGGACCACTCTAAAATTCCGGGACCGGGACCGGGACTGGGTGGTCGGGACCGGGACCGGGACTGGGACTGGCTTTTTTTATTGTCGGGACCGGGACCGGGACTGGGGTGTCGGGACCGGGACCGGGACCGCCCCAGTCCCGACTTTTTGCCGAACCATGTACCGGGACCGCGGTCCCGTTTGAACCCTAGGATATACGGTATATATACCGGATAGCATTGAAAAATTTGGTGATTTTGAGAAAATCCAATGAAAAAGGGCCTCAGCAAATCATCGAAAAGTAAATATAAATAAATCGCTCGAGGTTTCTGTGAACCCTTAAACCTTAACGCCTTAACCAAATGAACCTAAATAATTCGCAGGCTCTTGTAGTCTAAAATCGGCCGAAATGTGCGGCGCTGTGCGCATGACACGAACACAATTGCACATTTTCTTTCGGTGGCTTCACAGGTATTTTTATACTTTTAACTCATTGGCGCTACGCACACTGAAACCGAATATTTCGGCATACGCACGTTTTTGACAAATGCCGAATTAAATGCTGAATAGAAAAAAAGCTTGCTGAATCAAAATTGTCCGGACTCCTGAAAATTGGGCGGTTTGTCAATTCAGCGTGTGACAACGTACATACACTTTTTTAACGCTGAAACATTCGGCATCAAATAAAATCTCAAATGCTGAATTGCAAAGTTTAGCAAGCGCTGAACAAAACATTAGTAACCTCATATTTCCATGAATTCTCCGCAGATTTTGATGGTTTAGCACTTGAAATGATCAGAATGATGTAGCGATCACTATAACGAAGTGATTAGAATGATTACCATGATAGCGCAAATATTTCATATTCTCCAATTCACATACCTTATTTTCAACGTTATTTAAGCACTATTCCATGCCAAACTTCACTTGAAATCACAAATGTTCGACAAAAGGTGATATATGTAAGAAGTTGACACAAAATGGATATTTTTGACATAAATAACCAATTATAATGCTATCCCATGGCTCCACAGCCATTCTATGGCTACATATAACATCACAAAGTACTGCCAGTTGTCTAATGTATCTGTATATGGGGACCAATAACCATATCTGGTACTTTTTGAAAAAAACACGTTTTAATTTTAAAAAACAGGGTTGTTGAAAAAAAACACGTTTCATTTTTAAAAAAACAGGGTCATCGAAAAAAACGTTTTTTCCATCCCTACTTTGGGTATCAGGTCCAAAAAACAAAAATACAGCATGGTGTAGTGTATCTATCACAAGGTGCAACGACACATGTGTAAATGCAGCATTTTTTCCAAGAAGGATCATCTTGCTCAAGAAAAAAGCATTACCATGGTTTGTGACAATCAACATAGCTCCATTTGTAGGGGGATACCATTACAACATTGTGGCTGAGGCCCCCAAAAATAGTGAAAATATTGAACTGTGGGAAACTTTTGTGGGTATTTTAGAGTTTTGAGTGCGGGTTCGGGTATTGAAGTTGGGTATCGGTTTCAGGGTTTGGGTAGTAGAGTCAGGTTCGGGTATTGGGTTTCAGTTCCAAAAAGTGTGCAGGTATTGGGTTGGGTTGGGTTCCCAACCCTATTACATATTTACAAATTGACATTGGTTTTAGGGTTCAAATGGGATCCTGGATCCTGTGAAATTCCGGGATTTAGCAGTCCCGATCCCAATCCCGAAAATTCCGATCCTGATCCAAGAAAAATTAGTGGAAATAGAAAAAAAATGATCTTTTTGGATGCAAAAATGTGAACACAAAAACCCAGCATCCATTTTATGCCAATTTTCTGGCATCCAACAGTGTTTTGAGACCTTTATGAACAACTGTGGATGCCAGAACATTGGCCAAATCTCTATCCCAAGACCCCAATCCTGATCCTGAAAAATGCCAATCCCGATCCTGCTCCCGTGACCTCAATCCCGGCCAATCCCAATCCCAAAATCTCAAAAAAAAACCCAACTGTGATCCAGAAAATTCCATCCCGTTTGAACCCTAATTGGTTTATGACATTTTAATTGTCAAAGCTTCCATTTATGATGGCTACGCCATGTAATAATGAGATGAAATGTGTTGGTGTAGTAAATATATAATTTCCCACCAGTGCTTCCATAATGTTGAAAACAAGGTCAATATTCTATATTTTTTCAAAATTTTCCATATCAATGTTAAATATGAAAAATTAGTTGATATCCGATATTCGATACGATACATCGTCCCAACCCTAGTATTGGGGCATTTGAAATATCTGAGCTATCATTTGTAATCATTCAAATCGCTTCTTATAGTGATCGCCACAAAATTCTGATCATTTTTAATGCTGAACCATCAAAATCGGTTGAGAATTCATGGAAATGCTGTTCGGAAATTACAGCCACTAAGAAACTAACCAAACTATCCCAAATGGTTTGAACGTTTTCCTGTTTACACACTTTTGAAAAATGCTGAACTACAATATCTCAAGAATGAGCAGTTTTTAAAAAAAAAATTCTGGTCTTCATTTTTGAAGATCATGTTCATACATGCTCATAAAAAATGTTTCATGAAGATGTATGAAATACTGGATGAGATCTGGATCATTTTACAGCAGTAGATTTTCTGCCAAATGCTGAATTGGTTTGCTGAAATGAAAGTGACCGGATACAATTTTTTCACAAGATGCTGAAATGTTGAATTCAGCATTTGACCAAAAATGCTGTAAAATGATCTAAATCCATCCAAATTTGTCCGAATTCGTACGGATGCTGAATGTCTGGACCCCAAAACGCTGGTGTAAAACCGTCCGAACAGCAATTTTTTAGTTCGGATTCGGCAGATGAAAACGTGCGTATGCCGAATATTTCGGCTTCAGTGTGCGTAGCGCCAATTACCCCATTCATAAATACGATATACTGATCATGCAATTTACCCAATAATCTGACGAAAAAGTAACCCCTCCCCTTGATTACCCCCCTCGAATAACTCCCCACAGTGAAAAAGGTCTGACGAAAAAATAACCCCCCTGGGGACTACTTATGCGGTAGATAGGTAGGGTTCAAACGGGATTGATTTTTCGAGATCGGGATCGGGATTGGCTTTTTGAGATTTCGGGATCGGCATTGGGATTGGCATTTTTTCGGAATCGAGATTGGAATCTCAGGATCGAGATTTTAGCCAGAATACTGGCATTCAGAGTTCTTCATAAAAGTCATTTTTTCGTCAAATTCAAATGTCATTTTTTCACTTTTTATTATTTCCTCTGATTTTTATGGGATCGGGATTGAGGTTTCGGGGTCGGCATCAGGACCAGAAAATCCCGAAAATTCTCGGGATTCGGGAACCGGTTTGAACCCTATAGATAGGTTACATTTGCAATCCATAACACGCTTTCATTTTTTCCACAGGTGGTCATTAGTTTTGGCAAATGAAACTGTGCCAAACGATTTAAAAGAAGCCGCAAGTCAGGCAACCGGTGAAAAATTGAACGATTTAGTCGGATTTATACAGAACACTTTCATGAAGGTAATATTCTGTTGTATTTTGTATTGTTCGCTTTTTTTGCTGGTAAAATGTATGAAAGTAGACCAGGGGCCAGTTCCGCGAATTGAGAAGTGAGAAGTAAAATGGCAAATGCGAAGTGAAACGGCAAAACCCAAGTCAATTGAGAAGTAAAATGGCAAAAGCTACGATAAATTACTTAATATTTTTTAACTTCGCTTTTGCCAATTTACTTGCCATTTCAATTCACTTTTACCATTTTAATTAGCTTTTGCCATTTTACGTCTCACTTCTCAATTTGCGGAACTGGTACCAGACCGGACCACCCCAGACGCCATAAAATGCAAAGTGTCAAGTCAACAAAAGATTCATTCTGGGGTCTCCAGGATTTTGACCTCACGGGGCTGGATAGATAGCAAATCGCTCCTCCGGAGGATAGATAGCTGCACAGTATGGAGCTAAATTTACCAATTTTGAGTAAAAATTAGGAAAAATAGCTCAAAATTTGCTCCGCTGGTTGGCTCATGTTATAATAGCCGAAAAATTTGCCCACGGATAGATAGATAGATAGATAGATAGATAGATAGATAGATAGCTGAGCAGTCTCTGTGATAGATAAATAGCTTTGCGATTTTTTTTCGGGGGGGGGGGGCTGCCCCAGCCCCCCCATTGGAGACCCCTGGATTCACTTCTTAATCCATAACTAATAAACTTCACAAACGTGCAGCACTACATCGAACCCCCCGAGAACTCTGAAAAAAGCACCGGAAATAGTCCTGGTCCGCTTTTCAATTTGGAATGTGCCGGTCAGTATTTGTCTGAGGAGAAACTTAAAAAAACGGCTGATGAGAGTGGAAATTGGTGGGCTGACATCAGGGCGAAGTTACGAGAAATCGGTTCGTTTGGTTTTCTGAATTAGTTGTTAAAACGTGTTTACTTCCTTTCGTATTTGCGTATACTTCGTTTCGTATTTGCGTATACTTTTGAAAGTACTCGAGTACAGAAAACGTATTTCTGATAGCCATTTATATAGTTTTTTTCCAATGTAAGGGAGAAAAGGGCGAAAAAGGCTTAAAATAGCCGAAAATTGGTATATAGATAAGATGAAATATAGCCAAAAAAGGCCGAACATACACTCCAGGAAAAGAGTCTTTATCCTTTTGATTTTTTGGTTCGAATCATATGTATTTAAATCGTTCACGTCGCACATAAAAAAAACAATTAAACGTCAAAAGTAATATTTACGGCTGAATTTCCAAACCCAGGCGACTGCCCGCTCCTTTTCGATCCCCGTAAAAATGATTCCCTATCCACTGTTTTGCGTGATTTGCATTCTTCGATTGATGCAATCGATTCGCAAATTCTGGAGAGCACATCAAAGTGTTGCGCCAACGACTCCTGGCACCGTGCCAAATGGTTTGATGCTGATTTTTTTGCATCAAATATTCAAATGACGTCATACCAGGCAGAAAATGGTGTTGAAGTTATGAGAGTGGCTGCATTTGGTATGTGATCTAGTTTTCTCATTTGCTTTGCAAGTAGGCTAAGTGTTCAGGGGTGTGTTTACTGCACATTTCACCAAGGAGCATCAAGGGATTCCGTATGCTGAATAACGAACCAAAGATTTCATTTCATCAATTGATATCTTGATAAACAATTGAAGCGTCCAATTCTAAAAGTCGACAAGTCCAAAATATGAAAATTTCGAGTTAGGCCCGGAAACGTCATCTGGGGCTACTTCTGCACATTTTTCATCATTTTCCATAAATTTTTTGACCTCACATGCCCATATGGCAAAGTGCCAAATTTGACATTTTTGGGGAAAAATGCAAAATCTTTGGGCAAGAAGTCGACAAGTCCACTTAGTTTTGGGCTAAAAGGCGACAAGTCCATCCTCCGCTTCCTTTTTTATGGAAAAAAACGCAAGAAATGTGATAAGTCCGCTATGGGCACCGATTTCTAAAAGGCTACAAGTCCATAATTTTCCCATAAGGCAGCCTCGGCTTCCCCGGGAACAAAAATGTTCTCGCGTGCAAGAAGGCGACAAGTCCATTTCCCTCCCCAAAACAGTTTTGCTCTGACCGAATGGAATTTTATGGACATCCCATTTTTCACATATACGTTGAGAGCAGGGGCTGAAAATTTGACACTTTATTGTCAACATATGGAACTTTATGAAAAGCATGAGAGAGCCAAATTGGACATGCACCACGGGCCTGGAACTGGATCGGAAACTTAAAATGCGAATTTACTCAAAATCACATTTTGTGGACTTGTCGACTTTTAGAATTAGACGTCTCAATTATCAATTGATATTTTATCAAATCGTTTGACGTTTTGCCTCATTTCCTGAAACTTAACCTGCGGATATTTCTTTGTCCGCTACATTTTAAATTTGCAGGGTAATTAAATTCTAGGGTAATTAATTTACAGAGTATTTAAATCCTCGCAGGGTTAGCGTTTGTGAACTCAGCTAGTTCCGACCAGCTTATTATGATTGCTGACTACCCATTCCTGAGTGGCAATTCTGTTAACTTGGAGCCTATTTTCACGAAGGTCATTGATTTGAAAGCCAGAATTTCATCGAAACTGGTCGTTGGGGAGTTGAGAGACATAAACTGCATGGAACTTATGGATCAAAAAAACGAAATGATCGTGTTGGCGACTTGCCAAGAAAGTGGCACAGTTATTGCCAGAGTTAGATTGCTTGAAAAGGGTGATAATGTCGAGGTGTGTTTGGTTTATTTTTTATTTTTTAGTAATGAACAAAAAAATATGTTGGAAAAAACTCAGATTACGGTGTCTGCTCTGAATTCTGCAACTGATGAATTTACCGGCACCGAAACTCAACTTGAAACACCAAGTGAACAAAATATGATTTCAGAGTGTGTCAATTCGAGTTATGGTGAAATGACAGTGGCGCAAAATTTCTCTAAAGGTGATGAACCGATATTGGTCGCTTTGTGGGGTGATAACAAATCGAGGGTGCGGTTGATTCAGTTGAATTTATGATGTTTTGGACGATTTTTTTTGTCGAAATAACTTAGATAAGCTTTTGATCTCGGGTATTTACGTGTGTTACGCGTTCTCTGTCGATCTTTGTTTGTGTCGTTCCTCTAGACAATTTCAAACATTACGTTTCTTTTTTACACTAGCAAATGAATTTTGTTTGATATAATGGGACGTAACGCATTTGACCAGTCAGTAATTGGTTATTTACAAGTAAGGTTTAAAACGGTATCACTTTTCAATATAGAGGTAAATATATATTCTTCTCAATATTTGAAATCAATATTGACATTCTTTATCAAAACCGGTCGATATTCCATTCGATGTATACCGTCTGAACTAGGGGTGGCCAGAATTTTTTCAGCATCTATAAAAGCAAAGGTTTTTTAACGAAAACATCAAAACCAATTTTTTTAAACCACAACTAAAATTTGTAGTAAACACTTATGCACTATGTAGATAATTTTGCAAATGTTTTAAATTTAAAAAACCTTCTTTTTTAAAGAGTTAGACGTTGAAAAAACTTTTTCCATCCCTAGTCTGAACCAGGGTTGGTTTTATAAAAATTCATTTTAGTAAAATTGTATAAAAATTGTATAAAAATTTTATTTTATTTTTATTTTATTCTTGTTTCATTTTATTTTATTTTATTTTATTCTCAAAAGTCGTTAATAAAATAAAATGACACCATTTTACAAAAATTTTACAATAATTTTACAAAAATTTTACAAAAAATCAGAGTCATTGCATGCAAGCATGGAAAAATGTTATTTTTATACATATACATGAAAAACTGCGCCAAATTTTTCCATTACTTTACAAAAGTTGCATGCAGTAGATACTGTTAGCTAGCTGCAAGTGTAAAGTTACAATTCTTGATAACAATTGTTTACATTTTCAGTAGAAGGACTACTGGGGCCAGATTTAATACTCCCTACAGATTTGTAGGGTAGGGCGTACGCCCAATAGATTTTTCAAAGTTCAGCCGCATCAACGCACATGCACCGAGAGCAAGGCGGTTCATAAAATACACGAAACTATCCCTTAAGGTCGCCGATATTGCAATATGACGGTTATCGCTTCGATTTTGGCTCGGAAATCACGATTTCGTCATTTCGTGGCCGTCTGCCAATTCGTTTTTTATTTTATTTTGTCGGGCAGGTTACTCGCATAATTCGCGCTTTTGTACGCTCGTGCATGCATTTCTTTCTTGTCGCTGCCCTCATGGTTTCGGTTGCAGACAGTGAACACTAAAAAAGTGACCACCTGACTACACAAAAGCGTGACCTATGCGAGTAACCCGCCCGACAAAATAAAATAAAAAACGAATTGGCAGACGGCCAAGAAATGACGAAATCGTGATTTCCGGGCCAAAATCGAAGTGATATACGTCATATTGCAATATCGGCAACCTTAAGGGATGGTTTCGTATATTTTTTGAACCGCCTTGCTCTCGGGCGGCTTAACTTTAAAAAATCTGTCGGGCGTACGCCCTACCCTACAAATCTGTAGGGAGTATTAAATCTGGCCCCAGGAGTGTGAATTTGTAAAATGTCATGCAAAATGTCAAGTGTCATATCAAATGTCTAGCGAGGTGGCAATTGTCATGACAGATGTCATGCAAAGTGTAGTCTGTGTATCAAATTCAAAATATTATGTTCTTGTATCCAAATCTTATGTTTTTTTTGTATCCAAATGTTCACATAAGATTTGTATTCAAAATATAATATTTGGATACAAAACAAAAGATTTGAATACAATTTGCCTGACAATTTACACTTAAATTTACATTTGTCATGACAATGGAGAGATTGCATGACAATTTACATGACATGTGACAGTTTATGAAGTTTGGGACTGCCCCCAGTTCCATGAAAAAACAGGTAGAAACTCAAGCAGTAAGACAAAATTTTACAAAAAAAATAGGAATTTTTATACAATTTTACAAAAATTCGAATTTTTATACAATTTTACAGAAATTTTACAAAAATTCGAATTTTTATACAATTTTTATTTTTATTTTGAAATTTTCCATTTTATTTTATTTTATTTTATTCTTAAATTTTCCATTTTATTTTTATTTTATTTTTATTTTTTTCTGAGATTTTGCCAACCCTGGTCTGAACCCTGTCATCAATTATACTTGATCATACAGTTATATAAATTTTTAAACACTGGAGGGCTTCACTCATACGGCATCATTATTTTCTAGATAAACAACTATCCTAATTAAGATTCTCAAGACATTTTCTGCCGGCGGAAATTAATAAGGAAAAAGAACTACTGCACTATTTCGGCTCAGACAATAACATATGGTGGAGATTAAGTGCAAGAAGGAACAAAGTTTTCCTTAATCAGGTGTGTTACATTTATTGGCGTTGAATTTAGCACAGTATGGTGTATTTCTTCTAGTAGATGGGTATGCCTCTATATTAGAAGGGCTTCTCGAATTGGATGTCCACTTTTTGCACTTGATTTGGGCATGAAAAAGTTCATTATAAAATGGGCGGGCGCTGTGATTTAGTGGCTTTGGGCGATTGGTTTTGTGCTATTTTGACATGTTGAATGAAATGTCATTCGGTGAACTGTCTGTGACGTAACACTTTGAAAAACCTTGGCAGAAGTTGAAAACTATTGGCTGAAAAATTGACGAAAACAGGGGGGTCTCCAATAGAAGGGCAGGTAAGAAGTTGACGTAAAAATAGAGGGCCGCCCTTCTATTAGAAGAAGTTTGGCGGGTATTTTGCAATAAAAATACTTATCCTAAATAACCAACCAGAGAGCATTTGTTAAATTAAAACTAAAACTAAGAAATTAAAAATTAGAAATTAGGAGTAAGAAATTTAAACTTGTTTGTTTACACAACAATTCTGCTTGTCAAATGAGTGCAGTTTGATGAGATGAGACTAAAAAAATTTAAATTGTTTTTATTTAGACGGGATATGGTAGATTTCATTGTATTTATATGCTGGCAGTGGACTGCCATTAAAATCGCTCTAGATAAGTGTATAGGGATACAATATCGATGAAGTTTTCAAACATAGTATGTTTACGTACATATTTACGTAGTTACGTACACCCATGCCCAGTGCGCTGGCACCATTTTTGTGCTTTTCCATGACTAGTGCATAGATGCGCTGAGATTTTCCATGCGTGCGAGTAGATTACATGCTTCCGCCGACCCAGCTACCTATGTCTAGTTCCCTGGGTTTTTTCACTCTATGTCGATAACTTCTCAATAATTTTAATCACTACTCTTTCTGCTGTGCCGCTGCAAAAACAGCGTTGAGTGTATTATTTATGACCCAACCTCCATCGATCACTTGCAAGCCACCAGTGATAAAAGCGGCCCTCTTGTTGTCGGCTAGAAATGCTATATATTCTGCCACCTGGAAGTTTAGAGGTGCAATGTAGGAGAGGAAATTGTGAATGGATTTGCAAAGCTTGGGAAATGCTTATTTTTAGGGGGGTAATAGACCCGGGGTGACCCTGGGACTGGGGTTGGTCAAAAATCTATTTTTAGAGCATCCTAGCTAAAAACTCGTGAACTCATGGTGGAACTGTGCACTATAGATGTTAAATTTCATGAATTTTCTTCAAATCTGCACCCATGTATCTCGGGCAATTTGGCATGAGCAATTTCGCTATTTTTCCCTTTAAAATGAACATAACCATAAATAAATGCCAAATCCACGCTTAACTCAGTTTTTCTGGATTTGGTGCTTATGCATTTATGTATAAACATATCAAAACTAACTTCAGACGCTTCTCCAATCCGTCCAATTGGAGTGACCAAATTGATCAGATTAGTCTGAAAAGTAGCTAAGCATTAACTCCATCTTAACATCTGAAATAAGAAAGCTGTTCGATTTTCCATATACTCACCAATTCTTTATCATCCTTTATCATCTGTATAGCTGGTGTATCGATCGCTCCAGGCCTGAATATAGTGAAAAAAAGTGATTTCGAAGTGCCATTACGCTGATCTCTGGCGCTAGCGCCAAAGAAAAAACACCATTGGCGCTGACATTTACACTTTTTTAAGGGTAAACGGCAGGGGTAGGAAATGGGAGGGGTTGGGGGATCTATTTGCAGCTATTTTCCCCCGGCTGGCGATTTACCGTCTACCCAACCCCCGGACACAGAAAAAAATGGATCCGTGAAGCGTGTGGAAGCGGGCTGGATGCGCGTGAAGCGCCGCGCTTCCACCAGCATCACGAGATTCTGGGTGAAGTGTCTTCCACACGCTTCACCTAGCTTCACCGCGCGATTCACGCGCATCCAAACATGTGGAAGACACTTCACGGCGCTGGCGCTTCCACACGCTTCCCCCGCGTATACATTTGCGTGGGAGCGCCATATAAAGTAGCGTGAAGTGCCCTCACGCAGATTTTCGTGATGTGTGTGGAAGCGCCGGCATGCTTGGTGAAGCGTCGGAAAGTATTGGCGTGAAGACACTTCCCGACGCTTCACCGCGCATCCACACACACATTTTTTGCTGTGGGAGGGTCAAAATCTAGAATACCCATGGTAGACGGTGAAAAAAAACATCGCTAGAAGTTGGTTGAAATGAACTGACACAATGGCATTCACTCTGACACCCATTGGGGCATATTTCAGCGCCAATGAACGAGTGTACATGTTCAGCGCTGCCTTGCTCATTGCGTAGTAAATCACCCCCACATCCTGTAAATGAAAACTGTTGGGGTTGTCAATTGTAAGGGGTTAAACACGCTATGTTTTTGAGCATCTCGTTCTCAATTGGTCACGAAAACCACTTGCTTTTTGTATTAATATATGTCCTGCTAGTGCAAAAAATTTCCAAAACTATCTTTTCTGATTTCAGGATGCAGACTTTTTTCACACTCTAGATTTAATAGGCAACACTGAATTTTTTCGCAACGTACTTCAGACACAAATATACTGGATTATTTCTTTTTTTTATTCACTATCATACACCATGTAAAATAAAAAATTTCTCACAGTGACCATTCCATCAATACTGCTGACGTTGACGATATTTCCCTTTGATTTGAACAGGTGCTCCTCACATAAATCTGTCAACTGGATGACGCTGTATGCAAATTTCATTTTATTTGATGATTTAGATTTTTGTATTTAAAAATAAGCAAGTACCGTATATGCTCGAATAACCCCCCCCCCTCGAAAAACTCCCCCGCCGCCCTCCCCTGTTAGCTGACTGGGAAAAAATAATCCCCCCTCGCCCTTCAATCAACTCTCCCTCACTTTTATGTACGGGAGACGTCTATACAAAACAAATTTTGTATTTATGTATGTGTTCATAAAAAACGTATTCTTTCGCAGCTGATGTTCACTCGCACTGATCATTGCATGAATTACTGATTCATGCATAAAATTTATCCCATTTTTAAAATACACCGGTCATGCATTTTTCTTTATATTCTAAGCAAATAAAAAATTGTGTAATAACCTGCGCACATTGAGGTCCATTGTTTTGTCAAAACTTTTAATTCCAACTTTGACACTTGGATCCATTGACTCAAATACATTGGCTGCATTGTTCACGAGCACGTCAATTCTGCCGAACTTGTCCAGTGTTCGCTGTACCAAACTTTGCAAATGTTTATCATCTGTCGCATCGCCACTGGTCGTTAGCACCTGCGTGTGTTGTGTGCGCTTGAACTTGATGCCAATGCGGCCACGCACACTAGTACACCATGGAACTTTGGGAAACTCACAAATCTGTTTTGAGCACAGTTGAGTTTGCCACAATGATGTTTTATGATCGCCGCCCACAGTAGTTGACAGACTCCCCACTGTGGTAAACTGAAATGTGACCAAAACCGATTTCTGAGTTCCCCAAATTTCAGTGGTGTACCACTGTGCGCGGCCTGCACCTTATGAATTACTGCACCTAATGAATTGATGAGTAAAGTGATCGGCCCAGTATAAGTGATAAGTCGAGTGCAAATCTAAACTTGCAAGTTACAACTATCACTATGTGTTTTTTATGGCAAACCGCCATCCAACCCCCGTATTGGCACCTTTCCAATCGCTAATGCTACAAATAAGTGACAATCGCTCGCTCACCCCTTTATCGGACTTGGCTATTTCTGCGCACTGCAGGGACACTTTGTTCAGTCGGTCCACATTGCGGCCGGCCAGCGACACTGCGAAATTGTTCTGGGCAAATTTCCTTGCGGTCGCTGCGCCGATGCCGCTGTTTCCGCCTGGGGTGGGGGGGGGGGGGGGTTAGTTTGGAATTTTTTACTCTGATCATCAGGGCCGTATCCAGGGGGGGGGGGGGCGGGGGGGGGGCTGCAGCCCCCCCCCCCCTCCCGGGGCGAGACCAAAAAGTGACCGGAAAATGCGACTTTTTCCAACGTGAGCGTAAAAAATTTTGCGCGCAAGCGCGCATTCTTCCCCAGACATAAGGTATTATCATCGGATTTGCTCCATGTGGCCACAAATCATTATAAATACACTCAATGTTGTGTTTTTTTGCTGTTTTGTATGTATATTTACATACATATACAGCATTCCATGGCGCTGACGCCAACGCCAATGGCGCCATGGCGTGGCGCCTACTAATAGCGCCAGCGCCATGGCGCCATTCCGCCACTATGTAGCTAAAATTTTAGGGGGGGGGGGCTGAGCCCCCCCCCCCTCGCCGGCCTCCGTAAACAAGCAGCCCCCCCGCTCAAAAATCCTGGATACGTCCCTGCTGATCATAAATATTGAGTGCCCCTATTGAGAACGTGTTTACTGTACTCCGCGGATCGTATGTTATGCATTTTTCTGGGGCAAACACTCCACCATGACGTCATTGTTTTTAATATAGAAAGGTTTAAGAAGAGGAAAAAACGTTCCAAGAAAAAAATTGTAGCTTGTATGAGACTACCTGCCGTTTTTTCTTTTTTGTGAGTGTGGATATGTATCGTGCACCTGCTCGCTTATCGACTAAAACATACCGTATTTCCTCGAAATACCCCCCCCTCGTTTGACTCCCCCCCCCCCCTCGAGACCACTATGAAACAATCACCCCCCCTCGAAATACCCACCCCAAATTGAGTGTAAAGAGAACGTACATGACAAATACTGCAGTTTGTGTTCTGCGTAGTGCAGAACACACGTTAAAACAACGTCGGAATCACGTTAGAACAGTGTTTATACCATCTACGTACTAATATTAGTCTACAGGAGTCTTTACATGTCAGTTATTGATGCATTTTTCTACCCCAGCGCACATCACAAACAAAGATTTTTTACTAGGATTTCAAAAAATTTCTTGTGAAATAATAACCCTCGATCTCGAAATACCCCCCCCCCTCGTTTAACCCCCCCCCCCCCCTCTGTCGGGACCACTATGAAACAATCACCCCCCGAGGGGTATTTCGAGGAAATACGGTAAGTAATTTTGAACGCACACTTTGCATACGCATACTTATCTACATTGATTTCCGCGGGGGTCAAAATCTACAAGACACCTGCTTCACATAAAGTTCCAAATTTTGTGTCTTTTTAGGGCATTGCCACTGTCTTAAATTTGTTACTGTACCATGTGGAGTGGTGACTTGTGTGAATTTCATACTGATACTTCAACTTGTCACCGTATTTAAATTGACAAAGCTATGAAAACAACCGGGTTTACCTGTGATTATGGCCACAAGCTGTTTGGATGTCATTTTAGCTGAATCGATTAGAATGTATTTATAAGGGATGCCTATGATAAATACTTCTTTGTGAGGCTCACTCAGACCTAGGGTCACAAAAGGCGCAAAAGCACAGTTATTGTTTGTAAAAAAGTCATGTTCAAATGCGCATATGCCCAAATAACGAGTATTGTCTAAGAATAGCTTCTAAGAAGCACTAAATATTTGACAATCTTAAATGAAACGTGACTTTTAGCATTTGACTATGTACTGTCTTCGGTTTTGTGACAGCTTCTGTTTGATTTGTAGAGAACAAAAACAAACAGCGGAAACGTCTGTATTTATGATGCTAGGGTGGCAAAAAAATTATGGAAAACGCGAAGCTAAAGCATTTGAGGGTGTGCTTCTAAAAGTACTGATCTACAAAAAAAATCGATTTTGAGATACATGCAATTGAAAGTTTGAAGTATGCAGTACCCATACATGGGTATTGGGTATGGGAATTTTGGGTATGGGTATTTCGGCCATATTGTTGTGTATCCACATGCATGGGTATAATCATTGTTTATACACATAACACTAGCTATGTATATAAAATTTAGTGAATAGTATTTTTTGTAGTGCAGTACATTTTAAAGGAACAAATTCGTAATAGCATGTAGATCGGTACCTTGTAAAGCACAAAATCAGATAGATGTAGATCGGTACTTTTATCCATAATAGAAAGGCACAAATGAGTTTTTGCTCAATGTGACGCCGATTTGATATCGGTACTTTTAGAAGCACAAAAAAATGTGCAATCGGTACATTTAAAAGAACCATTTTGAAAAAAGTGTGTAGATCGGAACTTTTAAAGACACAAAACTCTAAAAAAAGCTTGTAGATCTGTACTTTTCAAATTACAGAAACTGTATTCTGCTATTTTTTGTATTTTTCAATGTCAAATATCTCCAAATTGGATTTCGCACCCCCCCCCCCATATCATGTATTTTTTGGAAGCGCATTTTTATGGGGACTGTTGCCCCCGTGGGCAAGTTGGCCGCCGCGTGCGCCGCCATGATAGCTTAGCGCGGCCGGGCGCCGGGTTGCCATGGCACTGCAAGCAAGTTCCCGGCGGTCGACAGACGCACGCGCACGCTTGTGTCGCACCAGTCGCCCGCGGCACTGCGCGCCGTTGGCGTGCAGTGCCGCGGGGAGGCCAGACCACTTAGTATGCTAGTCGATTGGTATGCTGCCAAAAAGTTCACTTAGGATGCTGTAACGCGTCACTTGATATGACCGTAAGCTACGCTTGGTATGCCTGCGGAAAATCGTGGTATGCTGCCTAAAAGTTCACTTAGGATGCTGTAAGGCATCACTTAATATGACAGTAAGCTACACGTGGTATTCCTGCAGAAAATCGTAGTATGCCGCAACAAAGTTCACTTAGGATGCTCTAGTGCTACAGTTTCAATTTTATATTTTTTTTGTTTCACACTCATTTCTTTGCACACTTCAAACGCTGCCCAGACGCTTTACTTTGCATGCCGTATTTACGTAAATAAATAAGGAATGTACTCAACAAATAAATGCCAATAATAAACATCAAATGTACAAATAGTTAATGTAAATAGGTATTTAGGTAAATGTGAGTAACCGTAAATATTTATAAGAACACAAAAATAGATGTATAAACATTTTTAATTTTAACACATTGCAATGGCCCTGGCAATGTCCACAGAAAGGTCATGCAGCGTAGTTGTCGTTTCTGGCGCCGCCGCGGTGACCATTGGAACTGGCGCCGCCGCGGTGACCACTGGAACTGGCGCGGCCGCGGTGACCACTGGAACTTGCGCCGCCGCGGTGACCACTGGAACTGGCGCCGCCGCGGTGACCACTGGAACTGGCGCCGCCGCGGTGACCACTGGAACTGGCGCCGCCGCGGTGACCACTGGAACTGGCGCGGCCGCGGTGACCACTGGAACTGGCGCCGCCGCGGTGACCACTGGAACTGGCGCCGCCGCGGTGACCACTGGAACTGGCGCCGCCGCGGTGACCACTGGAACTGGCGCCGCCGCGGTGACCACTGGAACTGGCGCCGCCGCGGTGACCACTGGAACTGGCGCGGCCGCGGTGACCACTGGAACTTGCGCCGCCGCGGTGACCACTGGAACTGGCGCCGCCGCGGTCCCATCCCAAGCCCTGTAAAGTGTTAAGTATAGTGTCAAATGTGATGTAAAATGTCATGTCAAGTGTGAAGTAAAGTGTCAATTGGCATGGAAAGTTCAGTAACAAAAAACTTTTCTTTTTTCTTTTGATTGACATTTTACATGACATTTGAAACTTTACAGGGCTCGGTACTGGCACCTGCCCGATTCGATGTGATTCTGTTTCACAACCAAGTTTCTAGTAATAATTCAGAAGAGCGTACCTACATTATATTGTTAGCATTGGAAGATGATTGATTTTGAGAAAATACAACTAAAAGTAATTCCAGAAAATATCGCACGAAGATTAGGTAAATATATAATTCAATCTCACTTAAAAAGTCAGATGTAGAAAATATTAATGAGATATTTTATTTTCTCATAAAGCAACAATAATTAAAACATCTGAGGGACTTATTCAAAGATAATTAATATGAGATACAACGTATCGGAGTGCCCGAAAATACGTGTCGGGCCAATTAAATTTCGCACCTGCAGGTTTTCCAATCGAAAAGGGCAGCTTGGATGTGATCACACTGATCTTTGTTCTCAGCGCTTTGCCTCCGGAAAGTGTTCCGAAAGTAATGAGACAGTTGTATTCTTTACTCAGGCCTGGCGGTGTCTTTTTATTTAGGGATTACGGTAGGTACGATTTGACACAACTACGGTTTAAGCAGTGCGATTCCATTTTAGAAAGTGACCTGTATAAAAGAGGCGATAATACCTTGGTCAGATTTTTTGATGAAAGTCAAGTTGAGGATATTTTCGTCGCGAAATTGGGTTGCGAAAAGCAACTTTTGTGGGTTGACAATCGATTGATCGTTAATCGAGCGAAAATGTTGAAAATGTATAGGGTTTGGTTGCTGGGAAAGTTTAGAAAACCTATGGTTTGATCGGGGTTCCGACGATGTAAATACCTTATCGATATCGAAAACTTTTTCGTATCAAGTATCGACAAGGACGTAGCCAGGGGGGGGGGGGCGGGGGGGGCGGCCGCCCCCCCCCTTCCCGGGCCGGACCAAAAAATGTGCCAGAAATGGCACTTTCAGAACACCATTTTGTCGACAGTTTGAACAAATTTTGCGCGCAAGCGCGCATTTGCCCTTCGCAGCATATATTTTCGGCTGGCCCGTTTCCGCGGCCTCAACGCCAGTGAAAATGGACTCAATTCCTGTCCATGTCGCTGTATACGCTGTAAAATACAGACGTATACTGCTTTTTGGTGCCAATGCCAACGCCATTTGCGCCATGGCGTGGCGCCTACGAATGGCGCCAGTGCCATGGCGTGGCGCCTACGAATGGCGCCAGCGCCATAGCGCCATTCTCCTACTACAGGGGTCAAATTTTAGGGGGGGGGGGCGCCGCCCCCCCCGTTCGCCGGGCTCCGTATACAATCCGCCCCCCCCGCTCAAAAATCCTGGCTACGTCCCTGAGTATCGACATCGGAAATTTTTCACAAAATTGGCACATCGACATCGACGGAACCCAGATTTTGAATCCCTTCAATTTTTTTCTTGAAATGTCTTTATGTAAAATCGTGAAATAAATGATGAAAAAGTTCGTCGTATTGTGCATTTTGATCCGCAGTATTGTTCAACGGATTTTTAAGAATCGTTCAATTCAGATGAACAAAATCAACATCAATGGAAGTGTCTTCACAGAGGTCGCTTCACTCACATCCAGCCCGCTTCCACACACTTCACGAACCTATTTTTTGCTGTGAATGGTAATTTTTGCATGCGATTTTTGCGAAAAGATCAAACATTTATTTCCGTAATCACGATCACGTAAAACGTTATAACAGCAATGATTTTTGTTTAATTTTAATAACCGACTTGAAATTTGGCTGAACTCTCGAGTCGAGTTGAGTTCGGTTCCTGGCAACCTTTTCTCAGTTCAGCAGAAAACCCTATCTGATCTACCCTATTACCTCGAATTATTCCCCCCTTGAATCGACCCCCCTCGAATTAACTTCCCCCCCTCAAAATGGCTCGGGAAATAGTAACCCCCCTCGAAATACACCCCCTACGGAATGACGTATTTTACATCATGTATGTACCTACATGATGTATTTGTTAGTGCTGATTTGTATCTCAGCTACACGTAGACTAGTACATAGGGTACGCGACTGCCTAATTTACTATATACTACGATCATTACGAAAATTTCTTGACGAAATAATAACCCCTTCGAATAAGTCCCCCCTCGAATACCCCCCCCCCTCGAATAAACCTCCCTCAAATTTTGCTGGCGAAATTATAAACCCCCGTGCATGGGGGTATTTCGAGGTAATACGGTATGTGTATGGTGATCAGACTAAAGGCTATACAAGGAATGTTTTCATATTTTGATGAATTGTTCAAAATTGTGTGCTAATGTGCTAACACACTCTAATTTTCCACAGAAACTTCAAAAACACGAATCAAGTGTGAACGCATTTCAGTTTGCCGGAATGCTTTATGTTGAATCTCCATCAACAGTAGTTGACAGACGCCTCATTCCGGTAAACTCAAAGCATTCAAAGTCGATTTGAGTTATCCAATTTTCGAAGTTTCGGTGGAAAACTAGTGGGTGTGGGGACTAGTGATGTAAAGGCACCGGGGCACCAGTGCCCCAGTGCTGGGCACCGAAGGGCACCAGCACCGGTGCTGGTGCGGTGCCATTGCAATCTTCAGGGGTGCCATGCCGGTGCCGGTGCCGGTGCCATTTTTTTCAGAATAGCACCGGTGCCGGTGCGGTGCGGTGCCATTTTTTTGCCGGTGCCAAAGGTACTAGCACCAGGGCCAAAGTAAAAGGCACCAGGAAAGGCACCGGCCAGGGCTTCATGTGCTGTGCAATTTTGTCCATAGAATGTGCTTATTCATATTTCAAAAACAGCGATATATTTACCCAACCGTTTTTGCCTATTTTGTAAACCTCCCATCAAATAAATATACCTACTGTGAAATCCATTATACCCGATACGTGATCTGATGAGCGAATCTAAAATTTTGTTGAATTTTAAATCATTTTTATATTTTATATTTATCTTACTTGTTTGTTCAAAATTTTTTGTCAGTTTATGACAGAGATAGTTCCATTCTCTGTACAGCAACGACTCCGATCAGTAGACAATAGTGGCTATGGACATTGCAGTGAATAAAATATTGTATCTTTCATTTGTAATCATTGTAAATGCTTCATAAAAGTGATTGCCACATGATTCTGATCATTTTAAGTGCTCAACCATCAAAATCGGTTGAAAATTCATGGAAATATGCACTTCCAAAGGTGAGACCACTGAGAAACTGCCCGATATTTACTTCAGAAATTTCAGCCCGGTGCGGTGCCTTTCGGTGCTAGCACCGGCAACCCGCCGGTGCCGGTGCCATTTTTTCCAAAAGGCACCGGTGCCGGTGCGGTGCGGTGCCATTTTCTGGCCGGTGCCCCAGGGTGCCAGGTGCCCTTTTCATGTGTTGGCAAAGGTGCCGGTGCGGTGCGGTGCCATTTTCTGGCCGGTGCCCCAGGGTGCCAGGTGCCCTTTTCATGTGTTGGCAAAGGTGCCGGTGCGGTGCGGTGCCATTTTTTCCGGTGCCTTTAACATCACTAGTGGGGACAGGGAGGGCCAATATCACCCAAGTGAGAGCAATGTGGCTTGATAAGAAAAAAATCAGATGTTTGGCGTTTATTTAGATGGGATATGGTAGATACCTATCACTTGCACTTTTTCGAAACTACCCTACTTCCCCAAATTGGTCCCACGCACGCTAGTTGACATCGACACCAAATGTCAACTGGTTCCGTTCCCAATTCAAAGATTGCGTTTGAACGTCGTTCGTCGGCCCGTCAGCAAGCTTTGAATCGGGACCGGCACCAGTTGACATTTGGTGTCGATGTCAACTAGCGTGTGTGGGCCCATTTCCCAAAACCTAAACTTTGTTGTAAGGCGTCACAGAAAAAGGTTTCAGCTTAGCCGCAAAAATTCGGGTGGTCTAAAGATAATTTCGAACTTAATGTTTACATATTTATACCCTGTCGAAGACGTACGCACACTGCAAACATATGCTCAAAATTCATTTCACCTACCCCGGGCAAATATTTCGCCTTTTCCACTGCGCGGTAAAATGGATTTTCTTGGAAATCGGGGGGTGTTTCCCTGGGATGAATGGTGAGCGATGGTAGTGTTTTTAGCCCCGGGGTGTACCTTTCTACCGTAATTTCTCGAATAAAGCGGTGTATTTGATGTTTTTAGCGTGTTGGATGGCAAATTGTGAATTGATAATTTCATTAAAAATTATGGATAAAGGATGCTGATATTCAGATCCCCTATATGTTTGCTGCATCTGGAGCGTGGGATTTCTCCGAAAAGTAGTAGCATTTTCTAGCTTCACTCGTTTGGGGAGGGAATAAAACAGCCCGTACAGGGTAGCTCATATTTCTTGTGTTTTTTCTACTTGGTTTTCTCATCTTTTCTTGGTTAGAAAGAACGATTTATTGGCAGCACCGGTCACATACCTTGCAAAACGACAAACTGCAAATTTTGAAAATTGTGCTAATGCGTCGGTCGACATTTGTGACTCGCTCGGAGGGTTTGAAACTGTCACACGCCGGTGACAGATTTTTTCGACTTGGTGAACACTGTTCGTAGAATTCTCTACGTACGGTCGCCGGGGCTCCAATCAATTGCAACTTCTAATTTTGTTACAATCCCAAATTTAAAATGAAAAATTCAGAATCCTAAATAACCTTCAATTCACATTTTCGCCAAAAATCGAACACCCCGTAAATTCCGCCCTACAATAAACTATTTCAGTAAAGCGCAGTGCAACGCAATGTACCCCCCCCCCATCTGGAAGCTACAACAACTGCCGTGCTACGATGAGTAGGTAAAAACAGTTGCTTAAATGAGTTCAATGTGTGTTTGGGGGAGGTTTTGATGCAGTTGTTTATGCACCCCCCGCTGTCTTTGTTGCCTGAAAATGGGGGGGGGGTAAGATATTTTGAAAGCGTTGCACCGCAGTGTGTTCTCGGTTGTTCGCGGGGGTGCTCAGTGAATTCGGGGGATGTTATACTGTTAGAAGTAATGAAATGGCGAAAAAGTTGGCTTGGCGTATTTTTTTGGTTTAATGTTAAAATGTGAAATTGTGTGCTATCGCTACTTCCCAATTTTTTAAACAAAATCGCAGCTTTTATGGTATTTTGGCAGTACATCAGTCGATATTTTAGTAGTGTGTGCACTGCGTAAAATCCTATTGACAAGTCTGCACATAAAAGCATGTAAAAACCCTCGTACATCCATACATTGGACGATTCAAAGCAAATACCCCTGTACACAAATACATAAGACAGTATCTAAGTAAAGTAGGTTGTAAACACATCTGCCCGGGGCCGGGGCCAGTTTCAGTGCCCAATGTTGCATACCGCAGTTTCAGCAGAATTGATGTCACCCCCACATTTTGGATGTACACTCGCCCCCCCCCCCCCGATTTGACTTAGCATACATAACAAATGTAACCCCCCCCCCCCCGCTTGGAACACAAGTGCCCCCCCCGTCATTTGTGGAGGATTTAGCCGAAACCGACTGCAGTTAAGATGAAACCAGAATAGCTATATTCGTTGAAAATGTCCTTAAGTGTGAGGCGCCTGTTATATATAAAAGCCTACGGTTCTTTTGACTCGTGCCACTTTCGGAGTGAAGTTGATTTACTTTCATTGTGGTGAGACCACTATTAGGTTGCCTTTTTGGTGCTTTACTTTGAGTTAATATGTAGATAATATATAATGAGAATTTAGATTTGGTTTTGTCGTTTTATATTTTTGCATGAGTTTTGTTGTGGAATCGGAAAAAAATTAAAATTGAATTGAAATAAAAAATTGAACTCTGACAGCTGCAAAGTTTTTCAAAACTTGACCGTCTTCATGCAAAAGTCTTCCAGTGTTTCGATCATCTACGTTTGCCAATATAGCATTTCATCATTTCCATGCACGCCCCGGAAACCTTACATTTTTTAAAAATTTCTTTCACCCAAATCCGAACACCCCCACCTCAAAAATAAAATACACCCCCCCCCACCCCCAGGTGCCCACAAACTTAAAAAAGGTCTTAATCCCTCCCATTTTTTAAAAACACCCATTTTCTAAAAACGCAATCATGTGCGACGAGGAAGTAGCCGCTCTGGTGGTGGACAATGGATCCGGTATGTGCAAGGCTGGCTTCGCCGGCGACGACGCGCCCAGGGCCGTGTTCCCCAGCATCGTGGGCAGGCCCAGGCATCAGGGTGTGATGGTCGGCATGGGACAGAAGGATAGCTACGTGGGTGATGAGGCACAGAGCAAGGTGGGTAGGGGGTTGAAGGTTGTTTTACCTTTTTAGATTTAGATTATTCTTTAGAAGTCCTAAGTTATTTGATAAATTACCTAGGTATAATGGAAATTCCCTTAGATACAAATGTTTACATCTGAGATTGTCATGGGTATTATAATTACATTTTGTTTTTCTATGTCATAAACATGACTAAAAAAATTAAAAAGTGGAACCCTGCAAATTGAAATGTTTACTCAACAAAAATCATCAATCAATCACTCATCACAAATCCCTCACACTTCAAAGTTTGTTTTTCTATGCAATGAACTATGAGCATTCCTAAACTTTATAGAAAACGGGAACCCTGTAAATTTAAATGCTCACTCTTCACATTCCAATACCTTCACATCCCAAAATCCCTCACATCTTAAAAATCCCTCACACCTCACAAAAATGCCCCCCTCAAAAATCCCGTAAACCTCCCCAAAAAATCCCCTCACACCTCAAACCCCCCTTCACACCCCAACCCCACCCCCGCAGCGCGGTATCCTCACCCTGAAATACCCCATTGAACACGGCATCGTGACCAACTGGGACGACATGGAGAAAATCTGGCATCATACCTTCTACAACGAGCTGCGTGTGGCCCCCGAGGAGCACCCCGTGTTGTTGACCGAGGCGCCCCTGAACCCCAAGGCGAACAGGGAGAAGATGACCCAGGTGGGTTGGGGGGGTAATGTTGGGGTTGGGGGTGCCTGCGCTACTGGGGTTGTGGTTGATTGGAAGGGTGCTTTGGGGTCCACACTGGAACTAGTTGACATCGCATTTCGCTTCAACTGTATGTCAACTAAATAGTAGGAAAAAAATTGTATATCGTCACACTAAACAGAAACGATGAAAATTATAGGTCGCGATGTAAAATGAACTAGGTATTCTTTATCACCTAGAAAGTTGAATTCACATAATTAATCAGGATTCAGTTGACAGCTGATTTTGATGTCAACTAGCGTGTGTGGCGGCCCTTTATCCCAACACCACACCAATTAGACTGATAAATAATTGTTTGTTTTTAATCATCATTTTTAAAACATTTGCAGATCATGTTCGAGACCTTCAACTCGCCCGCCATGTATGTCGCCATCCAGGTGAGTGAACACTTTGTTTTTGTGCTGCTTTATGTCGATTGATTAGATTTGTCATAAGATGTAGATTGCCTGAGAAAAATTGACTTTACTGAAAAAGGGAAATTCATTCCACTTACTAAATAGAGGATGTTTAAAAAAATTTTCTGAACAGAGAACAACACAAAAAGAGAACCAATTTTCAAAACCCAAATTTCAATCGGAGAAAAATCATATCCATTCTTTCTTCAACCCATCAATTATCAAATAACCCCACCACCCAAACCTCAAACACACAAATCAATTCAACTTTACCCCTCTTAGGCTGTGTTGTCCCTGTACGCGTCAGGCCGCACCACCGGCGTGGTGTTGGACTCCGGAGACGGTGTTACCCACACCGTACCCATCTATGAGGGTTTGTTCCCATTGGGTTTCTTGTGGGTTTTGGGTTTTCGGGGTTTTCTATGAGAATTTGGTCGATTGTTTCTGCGCGCTGGAAAATGATGCACAGCGATGTTTTCTTCATTCATTTTTCACTTTCAACGGGCATATAAGCATACCATACAAGTAGGTCAGTATGACGCGCCAGAAAATCAAAACCCTTTAGAAAAAACCATCCTCAAATAAAACCCCCTCCAAAATTTCAGGCTACGCTCTGCCCCACGCCATCCTGCGTTTGGATCTGGCCGGCCGCGACTTGACTGACTACCTGATGAAAATCCTCACTGAGAGGGGCTACTCGTTCACCACCACGGGTGCGTTCGCATGGGTTACGGTAGTGGTTGATTCGTTTGTGGGACTATGAGTGATGCAGAGATACCGTAATCCATCTGGTCGGTCCATGTATTCATGATAGGTATCTACCTATGTCGATGAAGCGAGGGAAAATACCTGACGTAGGTATTTGTTGAATAATCCCCCCTGGTGAATTATCATTTCATAAGACTTTTTTGACGAGGGAATTTTTATTTCCTCACTCGTCCTACGGGGGAAATCATTCGAGGGAGGACCATTCAAGCAAATACGGTTTATCATTGACGTTGTCGGTATGGGAAAATTAACTCGAGTAAAATTGTACACAATTTCCTCTAAAAAGCTTCGGATTTTCCCTTTTCATTTCACCCCAGCCCAAACCCCTCCACGCAATCACCCCCCCCCAACCCACTCCCTCAACCAACCCCCCCCCCCCGACCCTCTCTCTCCCTCAATCAACCCCACACCCCCTCAGCCGAGCGCGAGATCGTGCGCGACATCAAGGAGAAGCTGTGCTACGTCGCCCTGGACTTCGAGCAGGAGATGGCCACCGCCGCCAGCTCGTCCTCCCTGGAGAAGAGCTACGAGCTGCCCGACGGTCAGGTGATCACCGTTGGCAACGAGAGGTTCAGGTGCCCCGAGGCCATGTTCCAGCCCAGCTTTTTGGGTGAGTTTTTGAGGGGTTTTTGGTTTGGTTGTGGGATGGGTGCACCGGAAATTGGGTAGCGGAAGGTTTCCGGTCACGGTGTGGGTTTTGCGAAAAGATTTTGCGTGTCACGTGCTTTTGGCGTAGGCGGAAATTGACAATTTGCGCAAAAATATTTATTATCGATATGGCAATCACAGAAAATATGTATTTCTGTTCAGATCATCAATTTTCCACTGAAAAACAACAACACGAAACGACGGCAATAACCCCCCCCCCCTTCGCCACCCTCTAAACCCACCGAAACCCCCAGGTATGGAGTCGTGCGGCATCCACGAGACCACGTACAACTCGATCATGAAGTGCGACATCGACATCCGCAAGGACCTGTACGCCAACACCGTCCTGTCCGGCGGCACCACCATGTACCCCGGTATCGCTGATCGTATGCAGAAGGAGATCACCGCCCTGGCTCCTAGGTGGGTATAGGAGTACTTGTATGATGTATTTATTCTAATAGAACGACAGCCTTAAATATAACGGCACCTCCAATAGAAAAAAGGTAAAAAAGTTGATGGAAAAAATTGAACGGCGCTCTTCTATTAGAAGAAATACGGTACCTAGATATGTTGCCTACATTCAGTAGGTATCTTATGTTACGCATATCAAATTTTTTACTAAGTACATATATAAATATATCATATATAAGAACACTTACCTACATACGTATACGAATACGTATTTACCAAGATCAATTGCAGTTACATCCAATTCCAACCATTTAAAAACCGCGCATCCAAAAACTGTTCCCTAAAACCACGCCAACCCGACTATAGGTAATCCTCCAAAACCTACCATAACCCTCGAATTACCCCCTCGCAGCACGATGAAAATCAAGATCATCGCTCCCCCCGAGCGCAAATACTCCGTCTGGATCGGCGGTTCCATTCTGGCCTCCCTGTCCACCTTCCAGCAGATGTGGATCTCCAAGGCCGAGTACGACGAGTCCGGCCCCAGCATCGTCCACCGCAAATGCTTCTAAATCGATGTATTGTGGGGGTGTTCCAGAAGTTGTGGGACAGCGGATTTTTTTGGGAGGCTAGATTTTACTGGGGTTGGAGTGCGGGATGGAATGGTTTTGGAAACTTTGTGTTGAATTGTTACATTAATATTTGAAAATGATGTTTCGAGAATAGTTTGGTTTTCATGCCGCATTTCAACTTTGAAGTTTGATGGTCACAATCTATGCAAGGTAGGGTGCTGTATTCGCATCTCTTGTGCTTGGAATTTTAGTGAGTTATTTTCTACCACACAATTCACACCTTGTAATGATTTATTACAAGGCTTGGCCAAGGCTTTATATCATTTTTGTGGAATTTTCTAGAATGTTTAGGTGTTTTTGTCTGTATATAACTTATTGCATTCTGACTGATAAACGGGCTGGGATGATTATGTAATATGATGTGCACCATTTTTCTCATGAATTCATTTGAATTCATTTCATGCAAAAGGAGATCAAAATGCATGAATCCATGATCTGTGATCCATGTTTCTATTATAAAAAAGACATAATGAAACAGTGGGAGGCACCACATGACATCAAGCATTTACAGTGTATAGGCACCGATTTTCACACAAAATACAGGAGTGCTCATTTTTGAAACACCCTGTAAATGAGGACCAGCACTGCCTTTTTGATTTTTTTAAGCTTTTTTGTCAATTTTTTTCACTGGTGGGAATGTGTCTTAGCTTTAACTGGTGTCCAAAACTGTCCACGCTTTTTGAGATTTGTAAGAGTTTCTCGCTAGAGATTTTTTATTTATGATTGTAATTGCATTTATTTGACCCAATTTTCTTTATTATAATAATTTACTTATATAGGGGACAAGTGCAGCAATAAAGAACATCTAGAATGCCAGAAACAGCTTATTGTTTGCCCGGCAGACAGGGTGGCCCAAATCTGTGAAGAATTTTTTTTGAAAGTGTGCTCACTCGGCCTTGGATCACCCAGTGCCCAGTGAAAGCTGACATTTTGTGTTGGCTATTAATTGTGGTTCAGGCTGTGATGCACACAAAAAATATTAGTTATGCATCAAAAATTAATGAAACACCCTGTAGCCAATGGCTCCTAATAAGCTGGATCAATGCACGGTGGCAAAAAAATTTCGCTGGAATGTTTTTTCGTATTTTTCAAAACCTGTCTCGGTACTTTTTAGACAGAATTTTTAAGTGCGGCAGCTGACGTTACCGTTTTCTTGTCTCCACTATACTAAAGTGCTTTGGGAATTCATAGATATAAAATGAATTTTAAAATGAACCTGTTGACTTTGAATGTATAAATTATATTAATATTTAACTAGCTTATTTCCAATACTAATTTTATTCACAATACTAATGAATCAATACTAATCTTTCTACTGAAGGTACGTTGAGCTTCAGAAATCCGAATAGGTAAATGCAAAAACATTTCAGAAATATGACAATGAAATACAAAAGACACAAAAGCATTTGAAAATTCGAGGGCGTTGAGTAACGCCGGGAGCAGTACCCACATTGTTTAACAATTCAACGTGATTTTAAGCGGTAAATCAGCAAAAAAATGCAGCTTAGGGTTGTGGCGCTGCGCACACTAGTTTACGGCTGGAAAACTAGCAATTTAAAGAAAACTCATGTATCAGCTCCTGAGCGCATTTGAGTTTACCTGAATAAACTGTTCGTCAACTACAGTTGACGGAGAAAAAAATCACACATTCCGGTAAACTCAGATGCGCTCAGAAACTGACAAATAAGTTTACAAAATTGTTAGTTGTCCGACAGCAAAACTAGTGTGCGAGGACCGTTCTCACTGAATAATATCTCACTTTGTCACGAAGTCATATCGTTTCCGCAAATTATGAACTGACATTGTTCACGAGCTAATTTCATATTATTGAGAAGCGCGGTGTACAAAAAATGTCATGGTAAATACGCGTCCACAACGTACCTAATCTCATTTCTTACATTTAGGGAATGATATATGGAACCGTTATAATCACCACATGGTGACCCTCCTACGTCCCACAGGTGTCAAATGTCATGCGAAGTGTCAAAGTAATGCAAAATGCCGTGCAATATAACTTTTTTTCTTTTTCCGTCGCTTGACATCTTTCATGACACTTTACACGACTTTTGACGATGTGCATGACATTTGACATGTTACCGAATCTGGGAGTAGCCCCTGATGAATTATAATATTCAAAAAGTGCGACGCACGCACGGCGCGGGCTTTCGAACCAACTTTCACCACTAAAACACACAGCAAAAAACATCGTCAATTCACCAAACCGAACTCAATCAACTTCTCCCACTGCAAGCGGGGGAAGTTCAGCCTTAGACCCCAGTCCATCACGTTCCCCTTGATCTACATCGGCGTGCTCTTTGTGCTGTTCAAGTGCGTCCGGCGCGGGCGGCGTGCCCAGCGCCCGACGCAGAGCGGACAGACGCGTTTCCTGGGTTCGGTTGTTGTGTTTAGAGTGAAAATGGGGTTTTGTGGCGCAATTTCTCTTGGGTGTGCAAATTCGAAGTAGTTTTTTTGCAAAGTCGATTTTGCGCAAGAGAGGAATTTTGCAAGATTTTTTTCGTCGATTTGGTTGTTTGGCGTACTCAGCGGACTGCAAAGTATGCGCAGGATCTCCTACCACAATCTAATGAATAAAATCTTGTGATAAATTTGGTAATTTATCATTCCATTAAATGATGAAAAAGGCTGTATAATTTTTGGTTGATTATTCAGATAGGTTATGGTAGGTTTCCATACTACCTATAAGTGTGATATCCGCCGAGTATATTTGAAACCGTAAAAGCTAGAATTCGAATTGAAAAGAAATCAAACGAAGAGTTGTTCAAGTCAACAAATCAATTGCTAAGAAATAATAGCCGCCCGATAAAACGTGGTGCTAAAATACTGCTGGTGCTGGTTGTGCTTTGATTAGAAAAGGGCAAAAATACCCAATTTCTCCTACAATTATTGCTAGAAAAACGTATGCCCGAACCAGAGTGTGATTTTTACTCCTTTCCAAAATCGTTGATCAGAAGCTTATCAGCTGTATTTCATCAAGTTGAAAAACTGACCTGGTCATAGAACTGTTTGAAATTGGCCACGATTATCGGAACGGGCATCGCAATCGTGAGCACGCCAAAAAGAAGCGCCACCGAGCCGACTATTTGGCCCAGGGGCGAAATTTAATTAGTCCAACGCGTTCTTCGGGCAACCCGACTATTTTTTTACTGAGCGGACCACCCATACCCATACTGATGCACATTGCACTTAATAAAGCGCCATAGCGCTGGTGCCTGGCGCTAGCGCCAAGATAAAACGCGCTATGGCTAGTGCTGTAAAAAGCGCCAGACTTTTGGCATGCGAGCGCCGAGCGCCAATGGCGCCACAGCAAAGGCGCCAAGCGCCAAAAGCGCCATGGCGCTTTTTGCTTTGGTGCTAGCGCCAGGCGCCAGCGCCATGGCGCTTTTACATCACTAGCTATGGTGCTTCTGGTGCTTGCCGCCATTTTGCTCTTGCACCATTGGCGCTTGTCGCTAGGGGTCGGAAAAGTCCCATGGCGCTTGAAGCCAAAGTCCTGGCGCTTTTTACATCACTAGCCGCGTCCATTCAGTTTGCCGTGCTCATTGCCATTAATTACCCCTAAAAACACATTGGTGGTCAAAATTATCTAAGAAATACCGTATAATAAACTCGGCAGACATGAAAGGAATCAGTGATTCGGCCCTTACGTACCAATTTTAAATTTCGTTAAAATTGTTAAGTTAATTTTGAATTTGAATGAATGCATTCCAATCGATTCATGGTAAATCTTATTCAATCCGACGTTTTATGCGAGAACAGGATAAACTGAACACGCATATTGTCATATGAAAGCAGATAACAAGGTATTTTTTTGTAACAGCCCGGACAAATTCCAACAAAAAAGTACGTATGTGTGCGTGCGATAGAACAAGGGAAAAACGACCCTGTACACTGTACACCACTAGCTAAATCTGGATCGTTTTGAAAATCTAAAAATTGCTCTGAATAACATAAAATGCTCACTATGTTCGTAATAATAAGAAATTATCGTATATTTATCAAGTGTAGATCTTAAATTCAAATTTCGACGGTGACGTTCACTTATCTAATTGAAAAATTTGTTGATGGTCATCCCTACGCATGAAATACGAGTGTCAATAACAATGAATTTGAGTTAGAATGGCACTTGTACAAAAATTCGTTAGACCATTGACTCGCATAATGTCTGCCGAGTATACCTATGTGAATGCTAGAAATTAGTAAAAAACTTTCGTAAAGATCCTGATGTAAAAATACCACCTCAAATAAGTCGCGCCACAAATTTTCAAATTTACATTCACATTTGCAATAAATTTGGCTGGCCGCAAAAAAACGTGTCGGGCAGATAAAATTTCGCACCAGAGATCCCCTCGGGTACATGTCCCCGTACCCAACTGTGGTCATGGTTACAATCACATACCTGCGTGCGATTTATCTATTCGCATTTCAAAAGATTCAAACTTCAAAAGATCTACCTACCTGAGTATCTGGTTTTGTGTATTTTGTCGAACCGTTGATTGGGGGTCTACATACCTGGGGGCAGTCCCAAGCTCTGTAAAGTGTTAAGTAAAGTGTCAAATGCAAAGTAAAGTGTCAATCAAAACAAAAAAGAAGAGATTTTATTACTGAACTTTGCATGACAATTGACAGTTTACTTTGCATTTGACTTTACATTTGACACTTTACTTTACACTTTACAGGGCTTGGGACTGCCTGCCACCTAGTTTCATTCAGTGTGGAATACTCAAATTAAATATGCGGAATACTGGCAGCATTGCGGAGTTTATTATTCCGAACCTTCCGAGTTCCCGACGCATGTCTTTACCAGGTTTAAAAGAATTTACACCATGCGTATCTTGTCTACCGTATTTACTCGCGATATCTCCGGGGGCGGGTATTTTTTAAATGTGCAAATTTTAGGGGGGGGGGGGTGGTCGAAGGAGGGAGTATTTCGATGAAATACGGTAGTTAAATGTTGAATACTTTCGAATGTTAGAGGTTGCGTTCAAACATATAACGAAATATTATGTCACCTAAAATCGAATTTATATTTGAAATAAATTTAAATTAAACATGATTATTGCAAACCCACCAAAATCCGGCCGGAATCGACGTGAAGTCATTATTAGGAACGCCTTGCTCTGCGAAATACGCGGCACTAGCGAACAGCACCACTGCGATTCCCATGAAGAAGACCAAAAGAGCCAGTTCTTGAATGGAAGCTGAGAATGTCTTCGCTGGAATTGGGGATATGCTTTTATTTTCATTTGACATGACCAACGATGGGAAGTTCTCAAAAAACACACTTTCTGTGTTTTGAGTTTTTCAAAAATGAATACCTGTGTTTTGAGTTTTTTTCTAAAAAAAAACTTGAGTAACTCTGTTTTTATTTCTGTGTTTTTTTTTGTAAATACTCGAGTTTTTTTAAGTTTTTTTTCGTAAAAACTCAAGTTTTTTTAATGAAAAATTCGAGTTCCCCCCCAAATTCTGATTTACAGCATTTCGATCTGAAAACAGTGGTTTTCTTATAAAATATTGGTTTTGCACATGTTTTAACCCCACATAACATGTGTGTATTCATTCAAGTGTCAAAAAAGTCCATAAAAATGTCCACAATGAGGACATCAACATCACAACATCAGCAACAAAATGCCCAGAAACAACAATTTATGCAGTACTCCAAAATTCTTCAATGGATGTGCACTGTATGGAAGACTACTGAATTGATTTGAACTACAACTACCATATTACCTCGAAATACCCCCATGGGGGTTTATTTTTTCGTCAGAAAGTTTTGTAAGGATCATAGAAAATAGTAGGCATTTTCGTACCCAAAACGTGTTATAAATGTGCACAAACAGGATATATTTGAAATAAACATGTAGATAGCTACACAACCTAGTACAGTCTATGTGTATGCGATGCAAATTAGCAGTAATAAAGACACCATGTACATTGGATACATGATGTATTTACATCATCCTGGAGGGGGGTATTTCAAGGGGGTGGGGCTTATTATTTCACCAGTCCATTTTGAGGGGGGCTTATTCAAGGGGTGGGGAGTGGTTAATTCGAGGTAATAAGGTATACTTTAATGTCGAAACTTAAATTGTCAAATCCACCATGAGATGTGCATGCCATCTTTAATTTCTTTTTTGTACCATTATAAAATATGAATACATTATGTACATATTTATATAAATACTATACATGCATATTTCATCTTGTTTAGTGTAACTGAATTAATGTGCATTCAACCGCTTCACTGAAAAAAACACAAAAACTCCAAAAAAAACTTTTATGTGTTTATGTGTTTCTGTGTTTCTGTGTTCTCCAAAAAAAACTCATTTGAGTTTTGATTTTTTCAAAATTTATGAGTTTCCGTGTTTCTGTGTAAAACAAAAACACAGAAACTCAATGTTAAAATGTGAACGTTAGCATGTTGAAATGCTTAAAGTAAATGTGTAAATTTTTAAGTCATCCTTTTTGACGAAATTTTTTACCATCTCATTATTCTAAAAATTCAGATTACCGTATTTCCTCGGAACCCCCCCCCCCCCTGCATCAACCCCCCCTCGAAATATCCCCCCTTGAAAAAACCCCGCTCCAAATACCCACTGGTGTTCTCGAGCTGAGGAAAAAATAACCCCCCTCTAAATACCCCCCCGTCTTGAATGATGTACATCATGTATACAATGAACATGATGTATGATACTTATTGGGGTCAAATCTCATCGCAGCTATAAGTAGAGTTTGTATTTATAGCTATCTACGTTTATATGTTCTAATACGCCCCATTTGGTACCAGTACCCCAGTATGTAAAAGCTCATCCTTTACTATGATATTTATGACAATTTCTGGCGAAATAAAAAAAACCCTGGAATAAGCCCCCCTCGAAATACCCCCCTCAAAATTTCCTATCTGAAAAAATAAACCCCCTGGGGGCATTTCGAGGATATACGGTAAATTTCAAGCATAACTCACCTAAAATCTGCAGACCAACAGAATGTCTGCTCAATTTGAAAATTCTGAAAACTCTGACAAGCCTGAGAACTCTCAAAGTGCTGAATTTTCCGCCCCCTCCAGACGAGTCACTCATTATCAAGTTCATGTAAAATGGAAAAATCGATGTTATGTCGATGACATTCAGTACATTTTTCATGAATGTTTTCTTGTCCGGACAGGTTGCAAATCTGGCAATAAATTCAATCGTGAACCACGTGATGCAGAATACTTCAGCTGAAAATTAGACCACGTATATAACTATTGAAACGGATAAATATAAATTCAAATAGGCACAATGATAGTGATGTAAAAGCGCCATGGCGCTGGCGCTGACGCCTGGCGCTAGCGCCAAAGCAAAATGTGGCGCTATGCCTTTTGCTGTGGCGCTATTGACGGTTGGCTCCATGCCAAAGAAAATCGCCATGCCGTTTTGGCGCTTGGCGCTATTGTTTGGTGGCGCTAGGGACAGAAATCGCCTGGCGTTTGCGCCAACGTAAAATCGCCATGGTGTTTTTGGCGCTTGGCGCCAAAGTTATGCCGTGTTTTACACCACTACGCACGGATAAACGAACCAACGAAAAATGGGTTGCTCATGGTGGTCATCGTTGTCCCCGTGTATTCCCCAGTAATATTGTCTCTAATTTCATAGGGCCGCCTAAGTGGAGCTATAGTTTCCAAGCACACATTCACTATTGACGCGATAATTATTAGCACGGAGAAAAATGCCAATGCCCTGGCAAATGTTGAACTGTCCGCGTGCTCGAATGTTTCCCAAATCTGAAATAGCGCGGAGAAATATGTGACTCCAATTGATAGTTTCAAAAATATTTACCTATGGTCGTTTTTTCAATTGCAGTTCACTTGGTACAGTAGTGATTGGTTACAAGTGTACTGTGTATGCTTGAATTATTCCCCCTTGAATAATTCCCCCCTCGAATAATACCCCCTGTAAGATGAATGAGGAAAAATGATCCCCCTTGAATAATCCCCCCTTAAAGCATATGATAGCATGTTATTGTGTTTATAAAGCATGTTTTGTGGAATGAGTTGACAGAAACGTGCTAGAAAATTTCCTTGAAAACAATAACTCACTTTCCTCACTCGAAAAATCCCCCCTTGAATAATACTAGCATAAAAAAAGTCTGACGAAATAATAATTCCCCAGGCGGATTATTCAAGCAAATGCGGTATATTGAACATAGTAAACTCAGCGGACATGAAACTCTACAATGTTGTTGTACTTAATTCCTAATACTTATGTCTCACGTTCAAGTTTGGACGGATGATTTTCGCTCAGTTCATGGTCGATATTACTTTTGTGTGACCATGTGATGTGAGAACAAGACGTTTTTGCATTTTCCGCTCAACGACAAAGTTTCAAATCGAACCGTGATGTTAGATACATCATGGCACAGTGCCAAAAAACACATATGTATCCTAAACCCACAAGCAGATAGAGATGTACAGAGAAAGTTGTGTAAACGAAAAATTTATCACTGCAAAACGAGTGAAATCATTCTCGTTTTAATGAAACTTGAACTTTTCAAACATTATAAACGTAAGATAAAGTTGTTTATATCAATTGTTATTGTAATTTCTAGGTCTATCAGGAAGATTTCATTAATTTCGTTATATTGCGAAATAGTTTGGCAAAGTGCCCATTCGGTTAACGCTAAAGTTGTTGCGTATTCTTTCAGAACATTGTATGCCATTATGTCCGCCAAGTTTACAAGTGATTTTTGAGGACGCCGCAGGGCAGGACGCTTTCTCTGTGACACCCTTGGCGTCCTGTCACATAAAGGCGCCTTATGGTGGCTACTAGAGATGAAAAGAAAAACAGTTTATTTCAACTTCCACAAAACTCACAATTCTCTGAAGTCTATGTCTAGGCAGCAATCTCGCGGCGGGTGCTTCGTAACCTTCGCTCAGCCAAAATCTATCCATTACCTCTTTTCCAAGATCGAAAAATTGCAATTCTTTTACAAAAAGTTCTATGGGAACTTTCGGGGGCCTGGCCACGCGACCGCCTGATTGATAGATGTATAGAATTGCCTGGAAATAAAAAAAAGAAACTGTGTGAATGAAATTTTCAGTGATTATTTTTGTATAATATTGGATAAATGCCAGTTATTTTTTTGGATAGTTGGGCGGTCTGTATCACTAAAAAGATATGGATATGAAAGAAAAAATTCCTTGTGCGTTAATCCGCCCTACCTAAAATACCGTATTTCCTCAAAATACCCCCCATCGAAATACCCCCCCTCAAAATGGGCACTATGAAGTTGTGGTCCGGGAAATGCATAACAGACGTTCAAAACACTTACTGTGTTACATTAGAACATCGTTTATACCATCTACATCCTTATATAAGGCTGTAAAAACTTATATTGTTGCATTTTTAGTGGTTATTGTTGCATTTTTCACGTTTTTCTCTCAAAATTCTCACTCTGAAAAAATTTACCCCTTGGGGGTAATTCGAGGAAATACGGTAATAATAATAATGTGGATACTTCTATAAGTTTTCCTTATTTGTTTTCTCAACTGCCATCAATTTATCAAAGATATCAAGCTCAAATGTAATACATCAAGGCATCAAACTCAAAGGCAGTTTTGGCATTTTTCCAACAATTTTTTTTTTACATAAAAGGTATCTTCTCCTCACCTCAAAGCATCTCCTGTGTCTATCAAAGAAATATTCATTCAAATCTTCATGCCAATACCTTTGCCTTCTGACTGGGCACCCCATTAAGGATTCTGGCAACCTTTGTAGGGTGCTTTCATAGGTTTGGAACCTTTCACCTGACACATTGATTGTCACAATGTCATCGTCTAGAGTGGCTGGCCTGTGGTTTTTCGGTAAATTAGGTTTTGGAAGAAACGGTTTTTGAAATTTATTGTTGTTGTTCAAATTTAAGATCAAGTTTTTTTTAAACATGTAAAATAATTTAAAAAAATTTCAGCCTGATTAAATATTCCCAAGAATTTCTAAAAAGACATTCGTACTTCAACATATCATAAATATATTGTTAAGATGGATAGTATCTATGTGTAAAACGGTCAGGTAATATTCCCGATTGCATGGACAGTAACGTTGGCAAAAAAAGATTCGAAAATTCGAAAACGTTTTTGAACATGTGGTGAAAAAATACATAAAAATCGATTTTTTTCAAAAGATTCGAAAAGACTTTTCGATTTTTTTCAAAAGATTCGAAAAGACTTTTCGATTTTTTTTTGGGAATTCAAGGCTTTGATATGTATTCTTACGTTCAACGTTCTCAATCAATTGACAATTGACTTGAGGTGTGTCTGAGCTGTAATAAAAACATAAAAACGTTGAGTTTCGAGTTGTCTAGAAGAGGTTATGATTCGAGAGAATTGTAGTAACTACATATGATTTCTGTGTATTGGCATTGATTTTGAAAATGTTTTGTTTCATTGCCTTTCCCAGTTTTTGTAACGATGACCCAAAAATTCTAAATCTACCAAAAAAATTCAAAAACTACCCAAAAAATTCGGAAATTCGGAAACTAAATTTGAAATTCGAAAAGTATTTTGGGAAAAAATTCAAAAATTCGAAAATTCTTTTTAGAAAAAATACTTAAAAATTAAAATACTTTTTTACAGAGGGTTTGCCATTGTTAATGGACGGTAAAATGTTGGGATTTTCTAATCCTGATTTCGATCCCTCTTACACTTGACAAATGAATAACTACAGTTCCAATCGCAAGTCCTGCAACAACACGAAATTTTCCCAGCTTTTATTGGACTAGCATTAAAAAATATGACGGAGATTTCTATTTTAATAATTCCAGAAAATATAGGTATTTATAAAAATATGAGGTTTTTAGTATTATTTATTTTTTCAATGCTAATTTTCGATCCCAAAAATGTAAAAGACCGGTCTAAGCGGGTGCGATGAATGGGGGTTGGGGGGGGGGTGCTTGTCAGTGTGAAACGCACAAATGAATACAAGGACAGCACAACAAGTATACAAACACCACATAAATAAAACAAAATTCACCTGCTGGAATTCAAGTAATTCGATATCCGTCTCGTTTTATTCAGCAGCAAAACAGTGCGCAATATAGAGTTGGCAGATTCACTGTACATAGGCGTTTGGGGGAAAAGTGTGGGGAAAATAAATTGCTAAATTGCAGTTTATTTTATGAAATTGTGAAAGTGCAAAATGATTTTTCCCCATATTTTTTTCAAGAAAAAGTCATGGTCTGAAATAGGGATGTAAAGGCCCCTGGGGCCAGATTTAATTCTCCCTACAGATTTGTAGGGTAGGGCGTACGCCCGATAGATTTTTTTAAGTTGAGCCGCATCGACGCACATGCACCGAGAGCAAGGCGGTTTGTAAAATATACGAAACCATCCATTAAGGTTGCCGATATTGCAATATGACGTATATCGCTTCTATTTTGGCCCGGAAATCACGATTTCGTCATTTCTTGGCCGTCTGCCAATTCGTTTTTTATTTTATTTTGTCGGGCGGGTTGCTCGCATAAGTCGCGCTTTTGTACGCTCGTTCATGCATTTCTTTCTTGTCGCTGCCCTGATGGTTTCGGTTGCAGACAGTGAACACTAAAAAAGTGACCATCTGACTACACAAAAGCGCGACTTATTGCAATATCGGCGACCTTAAGGGATGGTTTCGTATATTTTACAAACCGCCTTGCTCTTGGTTTATGTGCGTCGATGCGCTGAACTTTAAAAAATCTATCGGGCGTACGCCCTACCCTACAAATCTGTAGGGAGTATTAAATCTGGCCCCAGGGCACAATACCCTGCGTTATTGCGGTGCAAAATTTACATGTTCCGGACGACACCCAAAAAGCATTGCAAAATTAACTTTTTACTGACTCACCTATCCCCAATGGCGTTGGCATGTAACCTGCTTGGCATGTAAACCCGTTGCGCGGGTCCCATGGGGGGGGGGCTGCTCAGCTAGCTATCTACCCCTAGACTACTATCCCCTGATCCCCGCCCCCAAAAACTCTAAACTATGTAAAATACCTACCTACTATCTAAGTGGAGCAAACTTTGAGCGATTTTTCCCCAACCTTCACCCAAAATCACTAAATTTTGCTCCATTTTGTGAATTTTGCGATATAAATATCATATAGGTATATTTTGCCCTAGTATCCCCCAATAATTTTCAGCTATCTATCCCACCAGAGGAGAGATTTGCTAAACTCGGCGGACATTATGGAAGTCATTGGTCTAAGGTATTTTTGTACGAGTGCCGCTATAGACTAACGATCGGGTCACATGTGAACTTGGCCCATGTCCAATTTTCCTTACATTTCAGACGAATGAGAGAGAAAAACACAGGTTTTATGTTCGCGTCACTGATTATGGCTGCGGAATGCAATAATGAAATGGTCGCAAATGGCGGCCCACACACTAGTTGACACATTTCCAATCATTTCCAGTTGCTTAGTTACATTCCACAGCCATAATGAGTCACGCAAACATAAATACTGCATATTTCACCTCGTTCCTTTAATACATAACTGGACGTGTGCCAAGATCACATACGGGTATCTATCACATTCGTACTTTTCCGGAGGAATTCGTCAGCACTGTTTGAGCGGAATAGAAAGCTTTCCGACTCCGTGCGTGCACGAGATATCAAGGTTTCTGTGCTAAATCCATTTATTCTTCCCATTTGAAAGTTCAATTGGTTTAAATAAACTGTGAATCGAACGGAATCCGGCCGTTCGAATCAGAATTTGAGACATCTCTTTTTCGTACATAAAAGGAGGAAAGCTAACTCGTTTCATGTCTGCCGAGTTTATCTATGATGCCGCCGCGAGGGTCAAAACCTTGGAACCCCCTGATCCGCTGTCTACATGCCGAACATGTTACATGCCAAGCGGCATAGGCAAATCTCCGGTCAGGGGGAAGGGGGTCATAGAAACAGAAAGGTGCCTTCGATTTTTGTGTTAGCCCCGACATGAAACCACATCATATTATAATTTGAACAATTTTCGCCAAGCGGTTCACGGTTCCCGAGTTATAGTGCGATTACAGCTAGAACGTAAAATTCCAGCGTAAAATTCCATCGCGAAATTCATTACATGAAAGTGGATGATGATACAGGTCTGCAATTTTTCATGGACAATATGTTTATCAATACCTTCATTGTGACCATGGGTTATCGTCCACGGTCACTTCTATTCGATTGTGAAAATTCAAAAATTTCTATTTTACGTTATAATTTTACGCCAACTGTATCATAATCCACTTTCATAATATCACTTTTGCGATGGAATTTTACGTTCTAGGTGTAATCGCACCATTATAACTGCGTGCTTTGTGGCAACCCCCCCCCTCCCTAAAAATATAATATTGATAATTTCCTTTACGCTCACCTAACTCCGCCCAATTTATCAGCCAAAAATCTCACATGTCTGAACCTCCATCTTTGCCTCAGTTGTCTCTTATGTCCCCTGTTCAAAATGGAACTTATGTCCGCTTTTCCCGATCTTCTACGACGTTGCAATCGTTTGCTTGGGGACAATGGAAACGGCGTTAGCGGACTGCAAATTTGAGAAAAAAACATGGACATCATTCTGAACGAAAATGGAGAAAAAGCGGGTGTAAATACATATAGTGGCATTTTTACCAACCACGGGCAGGGCAATATAATTCTTAAGAAACCCATTTCTTCGATTTAGACCTGCACTGCTGTCCAAAAAGTAGCAAAAGATGAGATTGTTTTCTAAAAAATCTCTTTCTTTTCACAGTAAAAGAATCTAACAATCACACAGACTAGTGGATAAAATAGGTGTACATTCAAAGCCAATATGGAAAATAAGTGTATATACTCCGCGGACCGCATGCTATGCAGTTTTCTGAAGGACACCTGGTGTTTTTTGATGTTTTCAACATGACGTCATCGTTAATAAAATATAAAATTGTTCAAAAAATTTTCAGGAAAAACGTTTCGTCGCTTGTACACGACTCCGCCTTTTTCTTCCTTGAATATTTTGTCTTTTTGTGAAAGTGTGTGCATAAGTATCCGGCTTGCGCGCTATCGACTAAGGACGTAAGTAATTTTGGACGCATACTTTGCGGTCTGCCGAGTATAAGCATGAAAACAAAAAAGCTTTTTTACCTATGCACGGTTAGATTGTTGCACACATGCATAATTGTGCACGATAAACAAAATATCCAATTCAAATAAGTGCAGATTAAGATTGCGAAATCTGGTGAACAGTGTTGATAATTTCCTGAATTTCGTAAGTGAAAATTTGTTAAATGCAATATAAATATGTACATGAATTATGCACATGTGGAATGTTCATTGGCATAAAGTTCGCATGACATTCATTTTAGGTTTTTTAGCTTATGCCGTTGTGCCTGATATATCGAGACGCAACCGCAATCTATTGGGAAAATATAGGTAAATAGTATTTTGATATTAGTATGTAGCAACAAAAGTGTATACCGTATTTCCTCGAATTACCCCCCCCCTCGAAATACCCTCCCTTCAATGGGCGCTATGAATTAATAGACCCCGCCCTCGAAATACCCCCCCAAATAGAGTGTAAACAAAACGTACATCACAAAAGCTGCCGTTTGTTATTCAGGAAATGCAGAACACACGTTAAAACAATGACTGGGTGACGTTAGAACAGTGTTGTAATCATCTACATACCGTATTACCTCCAATATAAGGCATCCCTCTAATATAAGGTACCCTCTAATATAAGGTATAACTTTTGGCTATTTTGAATGCGACGAAATAAATATAACGTACCCTCTAATATAAGGCATACCCCTAATATAGGGCGCAGCTGGCTGCGTGCCAAAACGCGCAAAATCATAAAAACAGTCGCCAAACATGGTGGAAAATGATGAAAATGGTGCCGAAGCGCGCTGCGATAACTCTTTGTCGACTTCTGCCATTTTGTAGTGATACTGTACCACCTATTTCATACATTCCTATTTGAAAAAATGAATTGTATCGTTGTTCACTGTTGGAAAAAAATTCTTTAAAATCTGGTGAAAATAATTGTAGGTACCCTCTAATATAAGGTACCCTCTAATATAAGGCATAACTTTTGGCTCGAAAAATCTGATGAAAACAATATAAGGTATACCTTATATTAGAGGTAATACGGTACTTATATAAGTATAGAAACACTTATTCTTGTCAATTATCGTTGCATTTTTCTACGTCTGCGTACCTTATAAACAACGAATTAGTACTGGGATTTCAAAAAATTTTATGGCGAAATAGTTATCCCCCCCTCGAATTACCCCCCTCGAAATACCCCCTAAAGATTCTCACTCTGAAAAAATAAACCCCCTGGGGGTATTTCGAGGAAATACGGTAGTATACCATGTGAGCTGGAATAATCGCCCCAGCCCAGTGAGACAAAAAGTCCCCCAGGCCCCAGTCAGGGTTTATTACAACTTTGCGGCGTACATATTGAGCCGGAGTTACAGCTTTAACAATTCAATCAGCATGTACAATCAGCATTAACCCACAGCAAATTCAGCTTCAGCTACAAAGTGCAGAAAATAGCGCAAGGTTTTTTTTTGCAGTTTAGCTAGCATTTTTACTCTGACGTTTTGCACAAATAGAGGTACATTTTGAAAAAAATGAGGCTATCTACAGCGTCTCGTTACTTTTGGAACAAAATGATTACATTAATCGATATATTCTGCAGAGGAAAATGGTATGGCAGCGAAATGAACCATACTTAAGCTCATTAGTGTTGAATAATTGCACGTTTGAATAAACCTCGACAAGTTTATAACGATCCCGTCTGCTATGGCATGGGGACTGCTTGAAATAAAAGATATAATCTTTATTGGAACTTATCATATCCAATGCGTCCCGCCCTCATGTACCCCTTCGCATCAAAATTGTGAGACAAAAACGTTCCTGGGGGACTTATTCAAGTACCCTAAATCCTCGAATAAGACCCCAGGGGAGTTATTTTTTCGTCAGACGTTTTGGAGGGGGGAGTTATTCAAAGGGGGGAGTTTTTCGAGGGGGGAGTTATTATTTCCCAGGAAACTTGGACTTAATTCATTGTATGGATGCAGTATATTAACCCGTGTAATTCAGGTATTTCACTGTCCAACAACAACAAAACAATGTGTATACACTGCATACACATTATGTATCTGCTGTCGCTACTATTCGTTTACAGTTTTGTATTGTATCCTTTTCATCAGAAGTAGGAGTTATTTAAGAGGGGGGAGTTATTCAAGGGGGGGGAGTTATTTTTTCCTCACCCCGCCAGCAGGGGGGACTTATTCAAGGGGGGGTGTTATTCGAGGGGGGTCTTATTCGAGGATTTGCGGTAAATATATACGGTGCCTCAATAAAATAGTCTAATACTAAGTAAACAAAAAAGTGGGTGGTCCAGCGTCTTAAAATTGCGGGGAGACAAAAATAATTGTGTCAAACAGAGTGCACTTCGAAGCTGAGAAATTTACACGAACCTTTTTTGGGACCATAATGCAATTTATTTATATTACATGTGCTTTTATGTGATTGTGATTGAGTGCATTTACGACAAAAGCGGACTTTATTTTATCTTTATCGCAAAGACTCAATCAAGACTAGTGATGGAAAAAGCGCCATGGCGCTTTCCGTCCCCATCTAGTGATGGAAAAGCGCCAGAAAAATGGCGCCATGGCGCCATTTGGAAAGTGGGCGCCAAGTGCCAAGGGCGCCATGGCACGGGGCCATTTGGCGCCCTCATATGCGCCAGTGCCATGGCGCCATTCCATCACTACCCCCATCGCAAGTGCCTACAGCGACAGAGCGAAATGGCGCCAAGAGCCAAAAGCGCCATGGCGCTTTTCTGGAATTCAGCGCCAAGCGTCAATGGCGCCAAGCTACATTAGCTCCATCACTAAACAAATTTGTTCTGTAATTTGTTTGCAAGTTAATGAGTACATAAATGTGACATATTTATGTAATTTTACAGCTCTTTATACCGCAAAGTTGATTGAACTTCAAGACTATAGCCAAAAGCGTTGCACACACCAGTTCACTGCCAGATATCTAAAAACTTTAGTAAACTCATAAATTAACTTTGAATGGTATTTGGGTATATTGAAATTCGTTATTTGTCAACTAGTTGACAGAGAGTAAAATTAACTCCTCCCAGTCAACTTAAATGCATTCAAGACTATGAGTTGACTAAAATGGAAAAATTTCAGTGGTAAACTAGTGTGTGCAGCAACAAAACATTTGTAGCAAACATTAAACCAAACACTGCAATGTTATATACACTGTAAATATCATTTCACATGCAGCATATATATCATCATACATAAGTATCATTTAAAAAATCCCCAGGGAATTAATTTTTAGTCAGATTTTAAGACTAGGGTGCTTTTCAATCGCATATTTTAGTTGTTGAAACATATTTACATTTACTTGAAAAATATATAAATATACTGTGCAAATACATTGAGGTTTCATCTGAACAAGTACCTGTACTCACTTTTATGTATACTTTTTGAAAGTACTTGAGTACAGAAAATGTATTTCAGATAGGCGAAAATACAAACTGAAGTTTTCAAATTTTCAGGAATATTACATGAAACGATTGAGATAGTGCAGACCAGTCTTGTACAGTGTAAAGTGTAAAATGTCAGGTGAAATGCAAAGAAAAATTTGTCTCATAATCCGCATTAAATTTTTCTGAATGCTGATGCAGTGCAGCGCCGTGACTGCCCCCGTGACTGACCAGAGATTGTTTATACCGTATTTCCTCGAATTCACCCCCTCGAATTATCCCCCCTCAAATTTTGCTGGCGAAATAATAAATCCCCTGGGGGTATTTCGAGGTAATACGGTAGGTTGTTTATTTAGAATAAATTTTCCCTATTTAAATACATTTAGTAAATGCCACAGAGAAATATAATACATTGAAAAACACGGTATCCATAATCCAACAAAAGCTAACCTGTCAGCCAAAAGTGGATCATCCATAGAAACAATGGGAATTTTACATCGCGCCACGCTACCAGGGGCCAGTTCCGCAAATTGAGAAGTGAGAAGTAAAATGGCAAATGCGAAGTGAATTGAGAAGTGAATTGAGAAGGAAATTGGCAAGAGCGTAGGGAAATTACTTTTTATTTTTTTTACTTCGCTTTTGCCAATTTACTTGCCATTTCACTTAGCTTTTGCCAATTTTCTTATCAATCCACTTCTCTCTTCTCAATTTGCGGAACTGGCACCAGCCCTAGATCGGCATTTGGCGGCGATTTTCGCACCGACCACCCACAAATTCGTCGATCCCACGCCGGGCGGTAATTTCCCGCAATTTATCGGCTCATTGAAAAGGTAATTTTTAGATGATGTCAAAATTGACCGCGCTGAATTTTTGCCGCTGCGCACGGAAGAAAGCGATGCTGAAATGATTGGGCGGGTGATTTTTGTCGAGGTACCAGTGAAAAAGTCGTTCGTTGTGAAGTTGACTAGAGCACGGTGCTTTTGGTGAAAATGGCATTGTGAAGAAGCTTCAAATAGCTATGTAACTACCACATTTCCTCGAAATCCCCCCCTCGAATTACCCCACCCCTTAAAATGACTACTATGAATAAACATACCCCCTTGAAATACCCCCCTCAACAATTCAACTATGAAAAAATAAACGACCGGGTGTATTTCGAAAAAATACGGTATGTAAAAAGCCTGAAATAGCTATTTCAAAGGTGAAACCCATCAGTTTTGGAAAAATATTTCTCGGATTTTTATCTTTCCATCCAAATTGTGAGAACTTTTACCAATTTTTTTTCGATTATCTTGGTATTCTAATCTAATTTGTTAGATTCCCAAACCCTACACCTAACCGACAACAAAAACAACCAAAAACACACCAGTCAGCTTGTTCGGAGACCCAGGAACGTGGCTCACATAAACCATGGGGATGTCAATTGTGTCAGATTTTACATTGCGCGCCTTATTTTGTTTGCGACATTTTGGCGACTCAATTTCTTGACTTTCAAATTTTGCATCGATACCCGGCCCCGGCTCCGCGTGCACCTGTGTGTTTTTGAAACCGTATTACCGTATTACCTCTAAATACCCCCATGGGGGTCTATTATTTCGCCAGCAAATTTTGAGGGGGGGTTTATTCGAGGGGGGGTGTATTATTTCGCCAGAAACTTTATGAAATTTTCCATACTCAGACATAGAAATATACAACATTGTCAGAGACGTATGAGTGTTTAAAGGCATAAACAAGTGTATATACACATAAACCTTTCCCTAACATCACTCAGTCATCAGTTTTAACGTGTGTTCTGTATAATACAGTTCACACATTGTGGTATTTGTTGTGTACATGCTGTTTGCACTGTATTTGGGGGGGGGGTATTTCGAGGGGGGTTTATTATTTCCCCAGCCCATTTTGAGGGGGAGGGGGGTTAATTCGAGGGGGGGGGGTTAATTCGAGGTAATACGGTAATTATAATAGAAGGGCGGGTTGCTTCCAATAGAAGAGCGGCTCAAAGGCTACAGGTTTTGATTAAACACATCTTCAAGAGCGGACAAATGACAGGTGCAATGGTATTTTCATATGTGATTAGTGGATTGAGAAGTGAGTGCCTACCAGAGTTGGAAAAACGTATTTACGTTTACCCGAAATACCCGGTTATTCGGGTATTTATATTTACGTTTACGTTTACGTTTTCCAAAAATACCATTACGTTTTGTTACGTTTTCCTGACCGAAATACCCGGGTACTTCGGAAAACGTAAAAATTCTGATATTTAGGTGTTTTTAGTGGCTGCACCCTCAGAAGAAACTGCATATTGCCATGAATTCTCTACCGATTTTGATGGTTGACCACTTAAAATGGTCAGAATGACGTGCGGATCACTTTAGTCCCGTGATTAGAATGAGTACAAACACACCTCAAATATTTAATACACTCCAATACATAGCCACTATTGTCCACTGACCGGAGTAAATGCTGTACATAAAAATGCAACTGTATTTTGTCATAAACTGACAATAAATTATGAACAAAATAATGAAAGAAATGTTATATTTATGATAAAAATTCAACACAATTTTAGGTTCCGTCTTCAGATAGGTATGGCAGATGTCACAGTATATTTGATGAGACATTTTTCCAAAATAGGCTAGGCTAAACAAACAGTTTTAAAAGTTGCAATGCACTGAAACAGTGGCTGTAAAGTGTCCATTTAGCCATGCTGGGCTTTTGAAATTTGGTAAAAGGATCCATTTGGGATGTGGAAACATTTGAGCAAATTATTTATCAGACTGAATTACAAAAATATGTAATTTTTGCTCAATTTTGATGTCGATATCATCGTTGTTTGTGTTAAATTAGATTATCATTTGTTATAGTTGTCTGACTCGATGTTGTTCATTATGGTGAGCATGTAGTGCTAAAACATAAAGATATTGTATGGAAATCAGTGATTGACCCATATAAAGGTGAAAATAATGGTATTTTCCAAAGCAAAATGGCAAATACTATGCGTATAAAATTTTTACGTTTACGTTTACGTTTTTTTACGTATTCCTTGGTATTTTAAAAATACCTTACCTTTTAGTATTTATACTTTAGATTTGGAAAAGGTATTTACGTTTACGTTTACGTTTTCCAAAAATACCAGTATTTGTACAACTCTGGTGCCTACTGCCTAGTCAAGTGACTAGCAAACTAGGTATACTCGGCGGACCGCATGCCATGCAATTTCCTGAAGGAAACACACCATCATGACGTCATCATTTATAAAATTTTTTCAATGATAACGAAAAAACTCTCGCGTGACTCCGCCTTTTTCTTTTTTCATATTTTTTTTTGTTGAGAATTGAATACGTAAGTATCCCGCTTGCGCGTTATCGGTGGCAGACACAAGTAATTTTGGGCGCATACTTTGCGGTACTACTTTGTAGTAAATGTAATGGGTAGAATTCTGAAACGGTTGCCATATTTTTCCATATCGTATCTTTCACTTCCATATGATTTGGGCCTGCCAAAATTTTGCACATGTTTCATATTATTCGCTCTTGATATTGTGCAAACAATCATTTGTACTTCCATTTTGATGGAATATTTACAGCCAAGAAATCTGATGCTGGTGGTAATTGGGAGAATATTGCCAAGTTTCTGACTTGAAACGAGCACTTACTTAAAGTTATCACGGAATTTAAATATTGTATTTCGGTCTTAATTATTCAATAAAAATTGTCATAATTACAATTATTTACTTATGCTCATAAAAAAAACGAAAAAATGCACATTTCCGACTAAGGCCCCGAAGCTCGCACGCAATTTCTGTCCAAGTGACAGCAATTGGATAAACCTTACCAGGGAAACAGTGAACTTTTAGTGTTGCAGTTTTTATATCAAATAAATCAATCAAACTAAAAACAAACATTTTCGCTATTCTGACATTGTACATTCTGGGCAGAACATTCGTCATCATGTTCAGACTAGGGTGTCAAATTTCCGTTTTCCGTTTTCCGTTTCCGTTTTCCGCAGGCAAATTTTTTCCGTTTTCCGTTCCGTTTTCCGGCTGCTGAAATTTTTTTTCCGTTTTCCGTTCCGTTTTCCGGCAACTTTTTTTTCTGTTTCCGTTTTTCCGGCTCATTTTCCGTTTTCCGGCTAAATTTTTAGTTTTTCCGCCTTTTTTCCGTTTTCCGCCTCAATTTCCAGTTTTTCTGCCTTTTTTCCATTTTCCGCCTCAATTTTACATTTTTCCGCCTCATTTTACCTTTTTCTGGCCCAACTTTCTGTTTTCTGATCAGCCAAACTGGTAAAAATTCATGCAGATTGTCAATGACGTGAAAAATTTTCTGTTTCCAGCAAAATTACTGCAAATTTTATCCATTTTCCAGCAAAATTTCAGCAAGTTTTTTCCATTTCCGTGCTAATTTGATTTTTCCGTTTCCGTTTTTCCGGCCTCTTTTTCCGTTTTCCGGCCGCTGAAAATTTTTTTCCGTTTCCGTTTCCGTTTTCCGCCAAGTGCAAATTTTTTTCCGTTTTCCGTTCCGTTTTCCGGCCACTGAAAATTTTTTTCCGTTTCCGTTTCCGTTTTCCGTAGAAAAAATTTTTTGACACCCTAGTTCAGACTCTATATCATCGTCTTTCGTAGATTGACAAGATGAAAACAAGGGCGTGTGCCTGAATGGACGGGATAAAAGGGTTACTGTAGGCTTTTTTTCGACGACACAATTCATTGTGAAAACTAGGCCAATATACCCTCCCCAGTTCTTTCTATTGCGATGAAATGCAATGCGGTGCAGCTAACGATGTCAAAGAAAAATTTAAACTTTCGAAAATGTTTTGAATTTTCAAATTCTTTAACCTTTCTTCCTTAAAAAACACTTAAAATAGATTTTTTCTTCCTAGAAAAACTCGAAAATTATATAAACGTTTTCGAATTTTTTCTGTTTTTTTTTTGTTTGGAAATGCAGATTTCATATGATGAAACCGCCAGTTTCACAAGGGTTCGTCTAAAGCGGCAGAATTATCGGAACATACCCTTCAATTATAACTTGAACATACCTAATCAGTACACAAAAAATTCACGCAACTCACATCTTCCTAAATCTGTCCAACCCCAGACGACTATTCCTTTTGGTATTTTGCCAAATATTCATCGAGACCGACAGCGAATTCCGTCTTTGTGCGCCATTTTCCCGGTCGATTTGAGCAATGGATTTGTGTTTGGCAGGTCTGTTGGGTTGAGGGGTCTTTTCGACACGTTTTTTTTTGGGTGTGCGAACCGCTCACTATGCATTTTCTGAATGAAACACTCCATCATTTCATCATAATTTTTAAACGAAAATTGTTTGAAACAAAATGAAAAAATGTTCCAGGAAAAAGCATTCGCCGCTTGAATACTCGGCGGACAGCACACTTAGTATAAAAACCTACCATAACCCATCTGAATTTTGAACCAAAAATATAAAAACCTAAAATTATAATATTTCGTTTTTATTGTGGAATGATTAATTACGAAATTTATCACATGATTGTATTCATTAAATTATGGTAGGTTTTCAGCCTAAGTGTGCTGTCCACCGCGTATACGCGACTCCGCCTTTTTCTTTCTAAAATAGTTTCCTTTTATGTGAAATGGCATACCGTATTTCCTCGAATTTCCTCGTACATTTACACTCAATTTGGGGGGGGGGCTAATAAATTCATAGTGGCCATTTTGAAGGGAGGGGGGGTATTTCGATACGGGGTATTTCGAGAGGGGGTATATCGATGAAATACGGTACATATTTAAGTATCGTACTCACGCGTTATCGACTAAGACCAACGATGGAAAAAACACAGAAATTGAACACAGAAACTCATTGAGTTTCTGTGTTTTTGTTTTACACAGAAACACGGAAACTCATAAATTTTGAAAAACTCAAAACTCGAATGAGTTTTTTTTTGAGAACACAGAAACACAGAAACACGGAAACACAGAAAAGTTTTTTTGAGTTTTTGTGTTTTTTTTCAGCGAAGCGGTTGAATGCACATTAATTCAGTTAAACTAAACAAGATAAGATAAGCATGTGTAGTATGTAAATGTGTACATAAAGTATTCATATTTTATAATGGTACAAAAAAGAAATTCAAGATGGCATGCACATCTCATGGTGGATTTGACAATTTAAGTTTTGACATTTAAGTATACCTTATTACCTCGAATTAACCCCCCTCAAAATGGACTGGTGAAATAATAAGCCCCCCCCCCTCGTAATAGCCCCCTCCTACATGATGTACATCATGTATCCAATGTACATGATGTATTTATTACTGCTAATTTGCATCGCAGCTACACATAGACTGTACTAGGTTGTGTAGCTATCCAGAGTTGTTAAAATACCGGTATTTTTGGAAAGTGTAAGTGTAAGTGTAAATACACTTTCCAAATTTTGAGTATGGATACAAAAAGTGTAAGGTATTTTAAAAATACCTAGGAAAGTGTAAAAAAAAGTGTAAGTGTAAAAATTTTTTTAGAAAGAGCTCTCACTGTTGAGCATTAGAAAAGACCACTATTTTTACCTTTAGATCAATTTATTTGTCATTTTCATGCATTATTTCACATTTTACTGCCTTTTATGAAACATTTCAGACTGTAACAAATACTGTAGTGGTATGAAGTTCCCTAATAATGGCACTTTTTCAGTGTTGATTTTTTACTGATTAAGCAATGCGATACACACTGTTTAAATGCAAGAATGGACATGCAGCAAATGTCAATGCAAAAGCCAGTTGACTTTGTGTCCAGCTGGTGAATTTCCATTGTCCTCTTTACAAAAATCTTGTCGTGACTTTCATCTTGTCCTTTTTACAAAAGTATGATGAAACTGTAGAATACCATGAGTACTGATCAAAGGTTGGATATGAAAGGCTAGTTTGTACATTCGCCATATTTTCGACATTCAATGCATAACTGCATGTGTGCACTGTGCTCTTATTTTGTGTACATGACCCTATTTTATGCTTTCTCAAAAGCATAAAACAGGGCCATCTGAAAGAATAAAAATACACTTTCTGTACCCGGGTATTTTGCTCAGCAAAGTGTAAAAAAAGTGTATGGGTATTTTATGAAAGTGTAAGTGTAAGTGTAAATATAAATACCCATTTACCCGGGTATTTCGGGTAAGTGTAAATACACTTTCGCAACTCTGTAGCTATCTACATGTTTATTTCAAATATATCCTGTTTGTACGCATTTATAACCTGTTTTGGTTACTTAAATGCCTACTATTTTCGATGAAACTTTCTGATGACATAATAAACCCCCATGGGGGTATTTCGAGGTAAATGGTAGTTGTAGTTCAAATCAATTCCGTAGTCTTCCATACAGTGCACATCCATTGAAGAATTTTGGAGTACTGCGTAAATTGTCATTTCTGGGCATTTTGTTGCTGGTGTTGTGATGTTGATGTCCTCATTGTGGACATTTTTATGGACTTTTTTGACACTTGAATGAATACACACATGTTATGTGGGGTTAAAACATGTGTAAAACCAATATTTTATAAGAAAATCACTGTTTCCAGATCGAAATGCTGTAAACTGAAATTTTTGGGGGGAAAACTCGAATTTTTTGGAAAAAACTCAAAAAATCGAGTTTTTACAAAAAACACAGAAATAAAAACAGAGTTACTCAAGTTTTTTTTGAGAAAAAAACTCAAAACACATGTATTCATTTTTGAAAAACTCAAAACACAGAAAGTGTTTTTTTTGGGAGAACATCGTTGACTAAGACATAACAAACTTTGGGCGTATACTTTGCGGTCGGACCGCAAAGTATGTGTCCTCATACATTGTTTACGTCCTAGTCAATAACGCGCGAGCAGGATACTTATGTAAGCCTGTCTGTACGCACTTCACAGAAAAAAATATTTCAAAAAGTGTTTCAAAATATTTCAAAAAGTGGCGGAGTCTCGTGCAAACTACGAATGCTTTCTTTCTTCCCGAGACAAATTTTTTGGGTGGGGTACAATCTTTATTTCATGGCGATGACATCATAATGGAGTGTTTCCTCCAGAAAAATGCATAGTATACTCGGCGTACGTGATACTCTGCCCTCGCACTGATTTATGTCTCGTGTTGGAAGCGTGCCAATGATTATTAAATCATGCGATTTCCGTAAAAATATGAAAAAAATTTATCGATGTGAATATGTTAGTGAATAACATTATAACAACAATCAATTTTGTCATCTTTTTATGAAACTCGGACGCGTTAACCATAGTTGGCACACTTCCAGCGGGAACCACGCGTGCAGGGTGTAAAGTAACCCGAGTATATGCGGTCCGCCGAGTATAATAGCTCAATGTACCGTATTTCCTCGAATAATTCCCCCGGGGAATTATATTTTCCTCAGACATTTTTGAGGGGGGAACTATTTAAGGGGGAAGGGGGGGGGGAATTATTCAAGTGGGGGAATTATTATTTCCTCAAAATTTTCAGGTATGTTTTCATCACACTACATACGCATGTACGTCCAATTTCCATTGGTAATGCACATTGCATAGCATATTTGCACACCGGATGTGCTGCATTTGTATTTGATGAATCAGTCCAGGAACAGCTTTCTTGCTTGGTTTCATTTCATTGATTGTTTTTTAAATGTATGTTCATTATCTATCCTCTCATTGGGGGGGGGGATTATTCAAGTGGAGGAATTTTTTTTCCTCACTCGTCTAGCAGGGGGAAATATTCGAGGGGGGGGGGGATTATTCAAGTGGGGGAATTATTCGAGGGGGGATTATTCAAGTGGGGGAATTATTCGAGTAAATACGGTAGGTTGGTATCCGAAACTCTCGCTTCACGTCCGAAATACCTGTTTTGTAGGCTGTGGCTTTGTGCTCTGGGTCTGCTCTGTTTTACCGGAACTGTGACATATTCCACATCAGGTGGGCCATCCACCGATAGAAAATTGAACATCTCTGAAGTACTTGAGTTGAAAATTGAGAAATTATCGTTTGTTCATCGAGACGATTTTCCTGGAAGGATTTCAGGTTTAAAAAAATTATTCTGCAGATCGGTGAAAAATTCTGGGATCGGAAATTTCTATTATTGTGCATATTATTCATCGTTACAAAAATAAGTGACAAACGAAAATATATAAATAATTGATATCGGTCTGAACAGAATGAACATAACGCACGCGGAATAGAATGAATGTGTTTTGCTTATGCCTGGAATATTTACCTAATGAAAACTGCATTGAAATATATCATGCCACAAAAGCATGCGATAAACGGATCACCTTTCCACAGCCGCTGACATCATGTTCAGTGGACATCGGCAGAAATTTATACTCCCAACATGCTAAAATACAGTATTTTCTGGAATAATCCCCCCTTGAATAATTCTCCCTCTTGAATAATTCTCCCTCCTGAAAAATTCCCCCTCTTGAATACCCCCACCTGTCAGATGAGTGAGAAAAATACTCCCTGTTGAATCACCTTTAAGCATAAATATGATGAATTCGTTGTGTCCGATTTGTAAATACAAAAATCTCATGTTATTTTGTCAATCAGGACATCAAGAAGTGAATATTCAGATATTATTTTGATATCATCCGATTTTATTTCGAAAAACCTCATTTATCAACTTTTTTGGTCGACTTGAGAACATTGCGTAGACCGTGGAAATGGTAATTGGTCACGGGCGCGCTTTTCAGCACTCTGAATGACAAATTTATCATCAAAGTCACAAACATTCGCGTTCATTCGCATGGGAAACATACAAATTCAAATGACGCACCCATGTAGAGCTGATGTCGCTCTATTGAGAATATTCAGTCATTTGCCCTTCACACAATGGTATTTTATCATCACTCAGCCAATGAGGGACTTATTTGAAGTTTTATGGCATATACTTTTTTTTAAGAGCCAAATATTTAGGGAAATATGAAGAAAAATGTCATACTGGAGCTTACTTCACGATCACATGTTGGTTATGAATACAACGTGCAGCAGATGTCAACCAATAAAACATTTTTAACTGGCTTAAAACGATTATATGTGGCTAGAATATCATGTACATTTTTACTTTAATACATATTTACTTTTTTTACCTTTATTTTTGTTTGTTTTCTTTGTTCGGTAACAAACTAGGTACGTTATTTTGTTACAGTTGAAAAAGGCATTACCGTATGTCCTCGAAAAAACTCCGGGGGTGATTGTTTCAGAGTGAGAATTTTGAGGGGGGGGGGGGGGGTAAACGTTGGGGGGGAGTTTCGAGGGGCGGGGGCTTATTATTTCGCCAGAATTTTTTTGAAATTCCAATACTAAATTGTCATCTGAAACGTACGCAGACGTAGAAAAATGCAAAAATAACCGCTATATATAAGAGTCTATTGACCTATGTAAGCATGTAACGCTGTTCTAACGTAACAATTAATTGTTTTTAACATGTGTTTTGCATTGCCCGAATCACAAACCGCAGTTTCGTCATGTACTTTTCTGTAAACTCAATTGGGGGGTATTTCGAGGGGGGCTAAACAAATTCATAGTGGCCATTTTGAGGGGGGGTTTTCGAGACGGGGGGTATTTCGAGGGGGTGGGGGGTATTTCGAGGAAGTAAGGTACATCGATTTGCGAAATTTGTGTACTCCAGTACTTGGTAAATATTTGTGTTAACATTTTCTCCTGGAAAAGTATTTGTTCTTCTTTTATGTATACTTTTTAAGGGCATTTGAAAACGTATTTTTGTACTCATTCCCTATAAAGGTATTTTCAAAAAAACCAATTTGTATTTGCAGGATTTTTTAGCAATTTGGTGAACCTCTAGAAACCGTGTTCACTGAATTTTTTCCTCGAAGTTGTCTCTTTTAACTTTTAAAGAATAAAAATGACCAAATTTTCAAGAGTCACAAAAATGGCAACACTACCTAGTTCATTCATTTATTTACCCTAAATCCTTGAATAAGACCCCAGGGGAGTTATTTTGTCCTCAGACGTTTTAGAGGGGGGTGGGGTTATTCAAGGGGGGAGTTATTCGAGGGGGGAGTTATTTTTTCCTCAGAAACTTGGACCTAATTCATTGTATCGATGCAGTCTGTAAACACATGTAATTCAGGTATTTACCTGTCTAACAACAACAAAATGATGTGTATACACTGCATACATATCATGTATTCGAGGGGGGGGAGTTATTTTTTCCTCACCTCGCTAACAGGGGGGAGTTATTCAAGGGGGGGGAGTTATTCGAGGGGGGTCTTATTCGAGGATTTGCGGTATTTGATATTTTTCCCAATTAAGAAATTATTTAACACTTTCTGTACTCATACAATGAGTACATTTAATCTATTGTAATTTAGTCTAGGTAATCCAACTGTGAGAATGAACAGCTGCTTTTCCGCCAATGGTTAGCACCTCTGAATTCGGATCAATGAACGTATCCCATCCTTGTGCACTGGATACAGGGTGGATCACATAAAATGTCCCATTTTTGAAACGATGACCCTGCGCACACTAGTTTTCACCGTGACTTCTGTGAAAACTGAAATGGCGACATGGCGACATCCAGCGTAGGTACTATTATTCTGCGCCATAAGTGTTTTAGTTTTTAAATTTTCAAACGTAACTTAGATTGATTTAAATTCAAATTTAAATTAAATGTAATCATTCAACTGTGTTGAAAAATTTGTGTTTAAAAAATTCAAGTTTTCACCGATGCCACGATGAAAACTAGTGTGTGTAGGGCCAATAGACAACACAAGGGGCTACCGTATTTCCTCGTAATACCCCCCCGGGTTTTTTTTTCAGAGTGAAAATTTTGAGAGAACAACGTGAAAAATGCAACAATAACCACCATTTATACGTTTTTACAGCCTTATATAAGGATGTAGATGGTATAAACGATGTTCTAACGTTACACAGTAAGTGTTTTGAATGTCTGTTATGCATTTCCCGGACCACAAATTCATAGTGCCCATTTTGAGGGGGGGTATTTAGAGAGGTGGGGGGTATTTCGAGGAAATACGGTATTCTGCACTTTGTCATTTGTACAGGTTTTATGAGAAATTGATCTTCTTTCTAGTTTTTTTTCAGATGATACGATTTCCTATGTCATGTCATATTAAAATTCACATGAGGAAATTGGCATCAGTGTCATATCTAGTGATGGAATGGCGCCATGGCGCTGGCGCCATTTGAGGGCGCCAAAGGGCGCCGCGCCATGGCGCCCTTGGCGCTTGGCGCCCTTTTCCTGTGGCGCCCTTGGCGCCTGGCGCCCACTTTCTGAAAGGCGCCATGGCGCCCTTGGCGCTTGGCGCCCCTTTTCCGCGGCGCCCTTGGCGCCTGGCGCCCTGCCCAAAAAGGGCGCCAAAATGGCGCCAGCAGGGTCTCAAGGCGAGTGTAGCGTAAATGGAAAAATAAAATCAAAATTAAAAAAGCGCATGTGTTGACAATGGGAATACGCCACAAAAATGCGAGTGGACGTAAATCTTTCGTCCAACAGTTTATCAGATAAATACATCTGACGGGTCAGAAGTTTGTTGCCTATCTCGTTTTTCCTGGATACATCATGGAGAAAGTGAATTATCAAATTTATGCCTTCGGTCCATTGATTTTGTTTTATTTCAAGACTAAATATTATATAAACCTATGTATCGTCATTCTGTGAATCGTATGTGGCGAATCGACACTCTGAAAAACTTTGGCAAAACTTGCCTGAAATTTCGAAGAATATAGAACAGTGGCTTTCAATAGAAAGGCGTCTCTAATAGAAGGGCAGGTAAAAAAGTTGACAAAAAATAGAAGGGCGCTCTTCTATTACAGGAAATACGGTATGTATTCTGGCGCCATTGGCGCCTGGCGCCCTATTTTCCAATTGGCGCCCTGGCGCCCTTGGCGCTTGGCGCCCTCTTTCCGTGGCGCCCTTGGCGCCTGGCGCGCACTTTCCGAATGGCGCCATGGCGCCCTTGGCGCTTGGCGCCCTTTTCCCGTGGCGCCCTTGGCGCCTGGCGCCCACTTTCCGAATGGCGCCATGGCGCCATTGGCGCTTGGCGCCCTTTTTCTGGCGCTTTTCCATCACTAGTCATATCCCAGAATGAGTAAAACATCACAAAAAATGGTTACACAAATGTAAACTAAGCAGCGACGTTTTTAGAATGAGAAATTTGAAGACTCGAAGATCTTTTATTGTCAAGAGAAAAACATGTTTGTTATGGGTGCCAAATGAAAGAACGAAAAACATCACTTATTTTTACAATGATAAAGATTACTCGCTTTTACAGTTTTTTCCTAGAAAGTATTTTACGCTTGTTTTACGCGGAGTACAATTAAAAAAATTTTTTCCTGTACTCAGGGGTGTGTAAATGAAAAATACATACCGTATTTCCTCGAAATACCCCCCCCCCCCTCGAAATACCCCCCCCTCGAAATACCCCCCCTCAAAATGGACACTATGAACTTATAAACCCCCCCCTCGAAATACCCCCCCCCCAAATTTAGTGTATAGAGAACGTAAATGACAAAGGCTGTGGTTTGTCATCCCGACAATGCAGAATACACGTTAAAAACGATGACTCTGTAGACGTACAAACACTGTTCTCACATAACACACTTATAAATGTCTTTAGAGTCTTATAAATGGCGATTTTTGTTGCATTTTTCGACGTCTGCGTACGTTTCAGACTACATTTTAGTACTGGGATTTCAAAAAATTTCTGGCGAAATAATAAACCCCCCCTCGAAATACCCCCCCCCTCGTTTAACCCCCCCTCAAAATTCTCACTCTGAAACAATAAACCCCCCGGGGGTATTTCGAGGAAATACGGTAATACTTTATGTTTACTTCACTTTGAAAAAAGTTCAGTACTTAAAACAATGGTGAATGTACTCCAAAAAACGCATAATACTTCTGTTTTAAAGACATGTCTGTATAGATAAACGGGCCACCCTGTTTACATTAAAATGTATTCTCTAGTTTTCATCTCATCTGTCAGCTTGTCAGACAATGAAAGCATTTGCCATTTTATTGCCATGCTTTGCTCCATTTCGGTGACATACATTTCATCTCATTTAACACAACTGCTGGCGACAACAAGCGTCATGAGTGAATATGCAAAAATAAACACAATGAGTGAAACCATTTGCAACAGGTAAAGATTACAGTTCCAAATGATAGATGACATAAAACCTATTATGCTATCATATCAAAATACAGAAAAAAACATATTAAAACACATAGGGGTTTATTTTTTCATAGATGAAATTTTGAAGGGGGGGGGGGTATATCGAGGGGGGATTTCGAGGAAATACGGAATCCTTCAGCAAGTCTTCACCCTCAAATAGCTCCCTCCTTGAATACTCACCCTATTGTTTTGAATGGGGAAACAATAACTACCACATTTGATGTGTGCATAAGGTTTAAAGCACAAAAATAAGCTAAAAAAGCAAAAAGTACTCAAACTAATTTGAACGGCTGTGAAAATGACATCAGATTGTGACCAACGATGGCTAAGTTCTCAGAAAAAAAACACTTTCCATATTTTGAGTTTTTCAAAAATGAATATCTGCATTTTGAGTGTTTTTCATGAAAAACTTGAGTTTCCGTGTTTTTTTCTGTGTTTTTTTTGGTAAAAACTCATGTTTTTTTTGTCAAAACTCGAGTTTTTTGGTAAAAACACATGTTTTTTTAATACAAAAGGTTGCATTTACAGCGTTTTTTTGTGTGGAAACAGTGGTTTTCTTATCGAATATTGGTTTGCACACGTTTAGACCCCACATAACATCTGCATATTCATTCTCGTATCGAAAAACTTACTGTAAAATACAGTATACAGTTTTTTTTTATACATTAGAAAATCAATGAGTTTCTGTAATGTGTGTTTTCGCAATCATTGGTAGCGACAGGTAGGGAAAGCTTCCACTCTCACTTTTACTTTTACTTAAGTCGGCAGACGTATCGCCCTACAAACATTTGCATCTATCTCTCCAGTGGAGAGTGCATGACGGCATTAGGTATTGTGACGCAATATTTTAACCATTGGAATTAGGGTGTCAACTTTCCGTTTTCCGTTTTCCGTTTCCGCTTTCCGCAGGCAAATTTTTTTCCGTTTCCGTTTCCGTTTTCCGGCTGCTAAATTTTTTTTCCGTTTCCGTTTCCGTTTTTCCGGCCCATTTTCCGTTTTCCGGCTAAATTTTCAGTTTTTCCGTCTTTTTTCCGTTTTCCGGCTCAATTGTCTGTTTTTCCAACTTTTTTCATTTTCCAGCTCAATTTTCTGTTGCCGAACTGGCAAACATGCATGAAGGTTCATAATTATGTGAATTTTTTATATTTCTAGCAAGATTTCAGCAAATTTTTGTTATTTACAGATAAATTTCTGCAAATTTTTTCCCATTTCCGGCAAAATTTCAGCAAGTTTTTTTCCGTTTCCAGCATAATTGCAGCAAATTTTTCCGTTTCCGTTTCCGTTTTCCGGCCTTTCATTTTTCCGTTTTCCGTTTTCCGGCAAGTGCAAATTTTTTTCCGTTTCCGTTTCCGTTTTCCGGCAAGTTCAAAAATTTTTCCGTTTCCGTTTCCGTTTTCCGCCAAAAAGTTTTTGTTGACACCCTAATTGGAATAGATCGGGTCACGTATGAAAACTTGGCCCTTATCCCAGTTACCAGTTGCGTATTATACAAATGAGAGTGAAAACTGAAAGTTAGCTAAAAATCGTTAAAATTTGCTTCGCTTTGCCAATTTCCACCTTCATAATCGCTATTTTTGTTTATATACATGGTTATATAGCTATTGTGAGCCTATTTTATTCATATTAATAGCGGATTTCGAAATTTTGGCCGGCTGCCAAGTTCTCTTCTGTTGGAACAGAGCCAACGAATGAAAAATAAAATAAAAACAAAAACGGTAGTTTGAACGGTAAAACGGTAATTTGAACGGTCAAATTCTTTACGAGCAACGTTGAAAATGTAGATAGCTAGGGCGTGGCACGCACGGACGCAGCGAAACGTCCATTTTTCTTTTAATATGATTTTCTTTTTCAATTTCTAGCGTCCGCGTGGGACACAAGTTTCGTTGTTCGCTCTATTCACAAGCGAATTCTAACTCTCCGATTTTGTAGGGTGAAATGTCCGCCGACTTTAACTTGAATGTTTTGCTGGGTGCAAAATCGAAATAAATACCGTATTTCCTCGAAATACCCCCCCCTCGAAATACCCCCCCCCCCTCTCGAGACCACTATGAAACAATCACCCCTCCTCGAAATACCCCCCCCAGATTGGGTGTAAAGAGAACGTACATGAATAATGCTGCAGTTTGTGTTCTGCGTTAGTGATGGGAAAGCGCCATGGCGCTGGCGCCTGGCGCTAGCGCCAAAGCAAAAAGCGCCATGGCGCTTTTGGCGCTTGGCGCTAAAACGCTCTGGCGCCATTGGCGCTTGGCGCTGGGATCTGAGAAAGCGCCATGGCGCTTTTGGCGCTTGGCGCCATTTTCTGGTGGTGCTATTGGCGCCTGGCGCTGGCATTTAAACTAGCGCCAAAAAAGCGCCAACCATGATTATAAAATTCTTATGATTCAGTGCAAATAGACAAGCCAGTTGATCAATTTTGAGAATGACTGAATAAATATTGATAAATATAAGGGTGTAAGGGAACATTTATATAAATAAAATATTGATTACGTAATATTTGGGGCAGATGTATATACTGTATTTCCTCGAAATACCGTTAGGGGGTGTTTCGAGGGAGAGATTTATTATTTTGCCGGGAGTTTTCGTAAAGGATCGTGTAAAGAAAAGGTACCCATAACTGAAAATAGACATGACTAAATGGGATATAATATTTAGGACCTATCAACGTACGGCTGTTTGGCTGAAAAATAGGTGTATCCCTTGGGATTTTAACGATGTATTTATGAAACATTGTACTGGTTGATTGAACTTTAATGGTAAAAGTACTATCGACTACTGCGACATCAACGTATGTCACAGCTACAAATTTATTATTCTACAAACGAATAGCAGGAAAAATTTTTTTGGCGCTGGCGCTATTGGCGCTTGGCGCCATTACCCTCTGGCGCCATTGGCGCTTGGCGCTGACGTTCAGAAAAGCGCCATGGCACTTGTGGCGCTTGGCGCTATTTTGCTCTGGCGCCATTGGCGCTTGGCGCTGGGGGTCAGAAAAGCGCCATGGCGCTTTTTCCATCACTATTCTGCGTAGTGCAGAACACACGTTAAAACAATGTCGTAATTAGGGTGTCAAAAAATTTTTTTTACGGAAAACGGAAAACGGAAAGGTAAAATTTTTTCACTTTACGGAAAACGGAAAACGGAAAGGTAAAAAAAAAATTTGTGCCGGAAAACGGAAAACGGAAAGGTAAAAAAATTTCACTCAGCGGAAAACGGAAAACGGAAAGGTAAAAAAAATTGTTGGCCGGAAAACGGAAAACGGAAAAATGGAATGCCGGAAAACGGAAAACGGAAAGCAAAATTTTCACGGAAACGGAAAAAAATAAAGTGAAATTAGCACGGTAATAGACAAATTTGCGGAAGGAAAACCTGCATGCAGGTTTTCATTCTGCAAATTTATCTATTACCGTGCAAATTTCACTTTATTTTTTCCATTTTCCGTTTTCCGGCATTTCATTTTTCCGTTTTCCGTTTTCCGGCCAACAATTTTTTTTTACCTTTCCGTTTTCCGTAAAAAAAAATTTTTGACACCGTAGTTATTGATGCATTTTTCTACCCCAGTGTACATCACAATGTGGGGTTTATTGTGTCAGGTTTGATTTACGCCAGGCGCCAGGGGCGCCACACAAAACGGGTGCCAAGTGCCAATGGCGCCATGGCGCGGCGCCCTCTGGCGCCCTTGAATGGCGCCAGCGCCATGGCACCATTCCATCACTAGTGCCAAACACCAAAAGCGCCATGGCGCTTTTCTTAACCCCCCGAGCACGAATGGCGATTAACGATGACGTCATGATGGGCTGTTTCCTTCAGAAAAATACACAGCGTGCAGTCCGCTGAGTTTTATAAAAGAAGCAAAAACGTTGTTTTGTAAATAATGATACCGTTGAAAAGTTTGATTATGAAGTTCAACAGTTTTATATTAAAGCATAGTTCAAACAAAACCAAATGTGAAAACAACCACTAAAACACACGTTCTCACCACCCATTTCTCAAATACTTTTTTTGCATTTTGGTACACTTACAAATTAATTTCTACCTGCCGCTCTATCGGAGGTGCCATTCTTTTGAAGGTACCGTATTTCCTCGAAATACCCCCAGGGGGTTTATTTTTTCAGAGTGAGAATTTTGAGAGAAAAACGTGAAAAATGCAACAATAACCACCATTTATATTTAAGTTTTTACAGCCTTATATAAGGATGTAGATGGTATAAACGATGTTCTAACGTAACACAGTAAGTGTTTTGAACGTCTGTTATGCATTTCCCGGACCAAAAATTCATAGTGCCCATTTTGAGGGGGGGGGGGGTTTCGAGGGGGGGTATTTCGAGGAAATACGGCATGTCGTTTTTTAAGGAATTGGGTAGGTAATTATCTGAGTCGATTTGTATCGCCTAAAAAATGCGACGGACAATGTAGAACTCGCCGGCCGGTGTCTAGTCTCTAACGATGGCAAACCCTCATAAAAAAAGTATTTCAAAATTTTAAGTGTTTTTTTCCAAAACGACTTTAAGAATTTTCGAATTTTTTCAAATAATGGTTTTCTAATTTTCAAATTTAGTTTTCGAATTTTCGAATTTTCTGATCTTTTTTATGACTTTTCGAATTTTTCCCATCAAATTAAAATATTTTCGAATTTTTAGTCTGAATTATGAATACATATAAATGTTTTACAGCCTTCTGTACTGTTACCGCGGATCTTTTTCACATCGAAGTTCTGCGGCTACAAAATAATCCATGCAAAATTGATGTTTGGAGTTGAGTCTTATGAAGTTTTTACACATTTTTCACCAAAAATACCCAAAAAGATTAGAAAATTCGAAAACGTTTTCGAATTTTCGAATTTAAAAAAATAAAATAAAATCGATTTATGTATTTTTTCACTGTGTGCTCAAAAATTCGAAAAGTCTAAAAAAAATTCGAAAATTCGAAAACGTTTTCGAATTTTCGAATGTTTTTTTGCCATCGTTACTAGTCTCTTACAATTCAGCAGAAACGCTCATTCACGAATTTCAGCGGAAGTGAAAGTTGTCCCGGCGGAATTCTTTCACCAAAGTTGGCGACGTCCACAAACACATCACAACAGCTGTCGACATCTGTGACGAGAAATAAAAAAGTATTATAACATACCATTTAAAAAGTGCACTTACCGGATACAATACATAAATACACAACACCACTGTGGGGAGGATTAAGTGATAGAGAATGTGGCATTTTGGCTGATTAGATTTTTTCTCAATAAATCTACTTTGAGGGCTGTTGTTCAATATTTACGTTAGAAAATTGTTGGATGTGTATTTAAATTCTCCATTTTTTCGTAAATGCATACAGAGGTCTGCAAGTTTTATGTGCCTACAAGAGTTGCAAAAATACCCGCGTATTTGAATATTTTAACTGATGCTTAAGCTTACATTTTTGTATTAGTAAAATACCTGTACACGTTATTACGCTTTCCCAGCCAAAATACATAGTTGTTAGAGTTGTTAGAACTTTTTTCAAAGTATGTGCATGGGTAAAGTACCGTATTTCCTCGAAATACCCCCCCCCCCCTCGAAATACCCCCCTCAAAATGGGCGCTATGAATTTGTGGTCCGGGAAATGCATAACAGACGTTCTAAACACTACTGTGTTACGTTAGAACATCGTTTATACCATCTTTGGCGAAATTATAAACCCCCATGGGAGTATTTCGAGGTAATACGGTATTTTCACCATTTTCATCACTGCCCGCCATGTTTCGTCACACGCGTTTTGGCATGCAGCCAGCTGTGCTTTTTATTCGAGGTAGGTATTTATGCTTTTTATTTATTTTGACGTGTTCAAAAAAGCCAAAAGTTTTAGCTTCAATTTTTGAGGATACCTTTAATTGGTTTTAGGTATGCCTACAACTGGAGGTTTTTCATTATCATTTTACAAAATCGGAAACTCAGTAGTATGTCGGACGTCGGTTCAACGCAAAGAAAATACTTACGTTTATACATAATATCATGCTCCAAAGTAAACAAAAATAAAAATAAAGAACATCTCGCTTAAAAGACAAATGGCGTTCAACTAGTTCCTAGGACACGTATGCAAAACTCAATTCTAAACATTTTCAATGCTATTCATCAGAGTTGTTCAAAGTACTGAACTTTTTCAAATTCAACGTTAATATAAAATATTTTACTCGCGGTACTTTTTTTCTCATGGAAAATGTAGAACTGAGCATTTCTTTCTATTGTTACCTAATTTGAAGACACCAAAAATTCATTTTGCTCCCTTGATACCTAAGTATTTCTTTAGGGCTTAGGTAAATTATGGAATTAGTATACAACTTATGATTTGTGAAACCAATTTGACCCGATTTACATGGTAAATTAACACAATTTTTTGCAAAATTCTGATGAAAAATAATACCTCCCCTCGAATAACACCCCAGTCTAAAAAGTCTGATGAAAAACTCCCCTGAGAAGTTATTCGAGGATATACGTTATATTTCATGTGAAGTACCATTATGTTTACCAGGGACTTTATTTCCACGTTTAGTTATTCTAAGTACCTGAGTAAATTCAACATACTTTTAACAACTCCGGGGCCACACTCAGACCCTGAAAAAAAAGAATGCCATCATGCCATGTAAAATGGTGAATGTCATGTAAAGTGTCAAAAGCCATGTAAATTGCCAGGAACGATGTCAAACGACCAGTTCAAAAATGAAGAGAATTTTACATGACTTTTCACACTTTGCATGACATTTTACATTTTACAGGACATTATACTGGGCCTGGCAATGTCACCTGGTACAATGTGCATGGTGCTGCGCTGATGAAAGTCAATATAAATGTCCTCTGCGCGGTCGCGTCGTTCGTGCGCCTGTTCAAACCCAGCATTCACATGATCTGCCAGTAAAGAACACATGCCGCGAACGATGGTATTTAAAATTCTCTTTTCATGGGTTTTTTTCAAAAATGGATTTTGAGATTTCCAATTTCTAAGACTAGGTACTTTGCAAACGCCTTTGTTTTGGAACAGCTTTGTGCTTTCGCTGCGGACACATTTTCACCACCGTATTTCCTCGAATTACCCCCCCCCCCCCTCCGGTGGTTTTTCTGAGTGAAATTTTTTTTTTTGGTGGGGGGGGGGGAATGGGGGGAGGTGTATTTCGAGGGAGGGGTAATTCGGTAGTTTCGTTTCTCAACCCTCAATGCATCTTTCTAAAACGGTCGATTGTTAGGTTACCCATTATCCGTGAGAAAACAACGTCAAAAGCTCGACGACTTTATCCGGACTCTGATCGCGACCCGCAAACTGCTAAACAAGACACAAATTCGTGTCACTTTTAAAAGTTTGGAATTGGCCCCTGGACAATGGGCGAGTGTTACAACAAGCTACTGCCTATGAAACATGTGGATAAGTAGAACAGTCCATTCTAGCGGATGGACGTGTCCAAAAATCGATAGGTCGCAGCGTCGTCAGTTACCATGTGCAGATGCGTACGCTTCATAGTTGTTAAAACGTATTTACGTTTACTCGAAAATACGTGTACGCCAGTACTGCGTATATACGTTTATGATCCCTCTGAAAAAGTGCCCATACTCACCCTGTGTGCTTTTAAAGTACTCAAGTACAGATAACGTATTTCATATAGGCTCTTATTTTGAATTTTTCAATAAATGAAAAGGGGAAAAAGGAATAAAAACCCTAAAAATAGGCAACAATAGACAAAGTTTGAAATATAAGCACATGTAAAGTGCTGTATGTTTTCATGAATAGCTGAAAATCGGCAAAAAGCAGATGAACTAATGAATTTTAAGCTGAAAATCGGCAAAAAGTTCATTATTTTGTTAAATGGTTATTGAATTTTCTTTAATGGTTAAATTGTAAAGGTTTATTAGGCAAAAAGGAAAATCAGTTAGGTATTTTGAATGAAAGTTGGGGCAAATTTTCTCAAAATAACCTATGTTTTCCAGCGAAGACGTATTGACTCACATTTACTAATGGGTAAAAGTAAAAAAAATACTTTACGTTTTCTGTACCCATGGGTGAGTAAAAATACATACTTTACGCTTACGCAACAACTCTGATATGCTTTTACAATGAAATCTACAATGTCCCATCTGAAAAAGAATGCGCCAGTTTTCACTTGTCTCATCGCATAAAATGACTTTCTGACTATCCTCCACTTTTGTTAATAATTTATCATGTGATGTGAGTAGCGTTTCGAAAATGGGTATTTTCCAGAAAATATAATTTAATATGATCTGAGAAAATATTTCAACAAATTTAATTAAATCAAATCACTCTGAAAAATGCAGAGAAAATGCAAATAAAATTTAAAAATTACAAATGAGTGATTTTTTATATATTTTCTTCTCAATCTAAATGTAATCAGATCTCTCCGGAAAAACCTGGAGAAAGTAAATAAAAAAATATGATTTTTATTATATTTTCTAACATTTAAAAACATTTCTCACATTTAATCTCCCGAAATTTTTGGAATGCTAGATGTGACATCATTCATTATAATATGGTAGCCTTCTAAGTAAACGACAAGTACACGCAATACGCGTAAGTCCATGTGCAATGTAGAAAGCATGCGTATACTTCAAAACAAACTCTCTAATAAATGTTTTATTGTATTTATATTAGATCACATGTTGACTTTTT